>CM072532.1:49067399-50267399 GCA_036898165.1 Silybum marianum | reverse complement strand
GAATTAAATCAGATTGATTCGTTTTTGTTTGGAAAAAAGAGATTAATTAAACCAGATTGAAAATGGGAATGAAAAATGTTTTAACAAACTTGAACCGGGCTTTGTTTGGATTGAAGAAAAACCAATTAACGAGAGTGATAATAGGGGATTTAGTTATAAGATTTCAATCCATGGCCACAAGATATTCATATAGACATAATAACAATTTTTCCTTTTATATTTTATAAAAAATAAGAAAACAACAATGCAATTTGTAAGAATGAATGGTTTTTCGAGTAATTATGAAATTATTAATACAATCATATTAAAAACATTGCGGTTGATAACTTCCGGATAAAATACATCAAATGTAAGAAAATTTGTCTTTCTTTTTTTCGTTAAATAAAACAAAGGTTCAAATTTCCTATTTAATATAACAAAGTTTTAAAATTTTATAACTAATAAATTAACCAAACTGAGCCAGAATCTCACTCGAGACTAGGGCCTCTGGGCGATGAGTGTATATATATATAGACCTGACTTCTATCCCAAAAAAAGTAAAACACAGCTGTTTCAATGTTTCTAAATCGCTATAATAAAGATTCGAAATTTCTTATTTTAATGTAACATTTGACGACGTAGATGTCACGTTTATCGTCCACTTCGTCGTAGGGTTGGTTCTGGTGAGAAGGGAAATTATGCTGAGAAGGGTAAGAAGGGATCACCATTCTTGGATGGATACTTAAATACAAATAAGTATTGAACCTCATAATCTACATGTTTCTTATTTTGTTTTTTACCATTTTGAGTTGCAACCGATATTCAATTAAAGTTTGCGTTCATTTGTTCTTATTTCTTTTAAATTACCTCAAGACGATGATGAAATATACAATCGTTGTTCTAAAAAAGCTCGCTGCTATAGTCGTCGTGAAAAAAAGAAACACAAAACAAGACCAATAAAATGAACCATAAAAGCATAAATCTAACCACATAAAGCACAAAATTTTGAAAAAAGGTCAAACTTTGAAAATTAAAAAAAAGTCAAAGTCAAACATTTCAAGAAAACAACTCTACAAAAAGAGGAAAACAAATCCGATGGTAGTTAAATACTTTAAAAAAAAAGTTAGATATCTCTATGTAATCTTTGCTCACTTGGAACAAACACCGGAAGCTGCCCACCCCTCTGCGATCTACCCTGTTGATAATAACTCGACGTGGTGGTCATTACAGCGGTGTTACTAGCGGTCTCCCTCTGACCACCACCGCCGCCACCACCACCACCACTGCTAGGGCCCACAAGCGGCCCACCAAAGAAAATCGATTGACCCGTGTAAGTAAGCTCAGTACCGGAAGCCTGAGATGACGAACCACCACCACCACCTACGGTCTTCGCGGTGGCAGCCGACACGAACCGCCCCGCTTCTTGATCCCAATAAACCGACGACGATCCCGCACCTTCATTCACCACCACGTTTCTTCTCGGAACCACCCGCACCGGTGGTGGTGCCGCCACTGGCGCTTGCGGAACCACGATGGCAGGTGGCGGCACCGGTGGTAGATCGTTATTACCCCAAGGAGACTGGTTTCCTGAAGACTGATATATCGGATTAAAATGGTCCCTAGCCGGCATCGGACTACTCAAATTACTAACCACACTATGAGCACAAGTTTCGGTATCGTCCCGGCTGGCTCGGCTCGGTGGATACGAGCTTTTCGAGCCGTGGAACCGGTGGTGCGAACTATTCGGGCTGCTTTTTATGCTAACGTTGCTGCTCGATAAATGGTCAGGATCGAATTGGTTGTGTTTAGAGGCTAGCGGTCGAAGAACTGAAGAGGAGGCTCGAGCTTTAGCACCCGCTTTCATGGCTTCGGTTGAATCCAGTTTCGCGAGCTTCCAAGCACTGATTCGAACCGGTCGTTGCGGTAGTCTTTTACCTTTGTCAAGGACCGCATCTGGATCGACCGTAGACGGAAGTCGTCCGGGTTCTAGATGAGGAATAACTTCATCCTGATTTTGAAATAGAGGGGTAATATTGTAAATTCACAAGTTGTTAATATCATAAAACTGTTTCGAATTGCAATAAAAGTGAAATAAGACTTCAGAGTTCAGCACCTCTTAAAATACAAATAGTACCAAAACTTTCTTAAAGTAGAGATCTAAAAAGGGTAATTTACAGAAATAGCCACTCTGCCAAAGAGGTTTGACTTTTTAGCCATTTTCAGACTTTGTTTCACTTTGTAGCCAATCCTTATGTAGAAGGCTTACACAGAAAGTGGTCGGCAAAAAGGAAGTGAAATCCTTAAGCAGAAAATGACTGAAAACCAATCTTTTTACACATATGTGTAAGCCTTCTACGTAAGGATTGGCTAAAAAGTGAATTTGGGTCAGAAAATGGTTAAAAAGTGAATTTGGGTCAGAAAATGGTTAAAAAGTGAATTTGGTTCAGAAAATGGCTAAAAAGTGAATTTGGGTCAGAAAATAGCTGAAAAGTGAATTTAGTTCAGAAAACGGCTAAAAAGTGAATTTGGGTTAGAAAGCGGCTAAAAAGTGAATTTAGTTCAGAAAACGGCTAAAAAGTGAATTTGGGTTAGAAAAGAGCTAAAAAGTGAATTTAGTTTAGAAAAGGGCTAAAAAGTGAATTTTGTTCAGAGAATGGCTAAAAAGTAAATTTGGATCAGAAAATGGCTAAAAAGTAAATTTGGATCAGAAAATGGCTAAAAAGTGATTTTGGATCAGAAAGTGGCTAAAAAATGAATTTGGATCAGAAAATGACTAAAAAGTGAAACCCTATTTGTTGATCGGCTATTTTTGCAAATTTCCCGATCTAATTTTCTTTTTTTTGGGGAGGTACCTGATGATCCATAAAGATTCTTGGAGGGGTGCACCAAGCACCTTTATACTGCAAACCCAAACCGAGGGAGCTTCGACCGCTAATAGCGGTAACAGCAGAGCTCGTGGGTGAAGACTGCAAACTTTGTTGATCCATTCCGTCCAAGGAGGGACCCGGTGGTTCACTTTGGGTCCTCATGGCAACAACATACTCGTATGTCGTAATACCCTGCATCAAGATATCACAAACGGTGGTTACTTCATGAATACGAGATAAAAGGTTTTTTTAACGGTGGACGTGGTGAAAAAACGAACCTTTCTTATTAGAATTATGTGGAAAAAGAAGAGTTCTCCTAATGGAATCGTGGCTAGAAAGGAAACAACCGTACATATAGCCTGCAAAAAACGAACAATTAATAGCCAACTTTGTTGTATTTTTATGCATTTTGTCCTTTAATATATTAAGCAAACAAATCACAAATATTTAAAATATGGCGATGATTACATAAAACATACCACAACTGTTGCAAATGGGGCCCGACTAAATCCATCTCCAAGTCTACTCGCTATCTGGTCTTCCGTATCCCGTTTTTCAACAAAACATCGAACAAGAACAGCAATACCGACCCCACATTCGAAAAGCAGCTGAAACGAGAACAAAAGCCAACATTTGAATTAAGAACTTCATTAAGCATTATCCATATATGTGAGATACCACTTACAGAGTCTTCACAGAAACAACTGCTCTACTCTTTGGGGGTAGAGGTCAGAACTGTGTACATCTGACCCTCCATGGACCCTACCTCCCAGTGGGTCATACTGGGCTTGTTTGGTTTGGTTTTTATACCACTTACAGATAAAAATCAAACCAAACAAACTCAGTATATCCCGCTTGAAGGTAGAGTGAAAATACCGCTTACAAATGTCAAATCAAAAGTTACTATCTTAATGTACCACTTACCCAAATGAGGCCTACGGCCATTAAGCACACAAATGTGAAGTAATTTTTCCTCCCTACACAATTGTTCAACCACTACACAAAAAAATGTGTTAAAGATGATTAAATTACAAATTAGAAAATCCGATTATGCAAATTTAAAGTTATGAAAAAAGAAGATGCAACTAAAACTTACCCGACAATGATGATCGAACCCGTCAACACATTTATCACAACTTCTACAATGTTTGCTAAACTTACGCACCTATAAGAAACCAATAACGAGATTTAGGATTATATGTTCATGAGGGAGGTTCAGGGGAAAACGCTAAAAAAAGAGAAAACTGAAGAACACCCTGGGAGTCATCCATCCGGCCGGTATGCACAAATACATACAAGCGATTGAAGCTGTTTTTTTTTCTATGCACCAGTGCATATATATACATTAGTGCATATGCGCAAATGCATGTTACAAATTACCGGTATGCATTTGTACATACCGTCTAGATGGAGGGCTCCAAGGGTGTTCTTAAGTTTTCTCATTTTTTGGCGTTTTCCCCTGAACCTGATCCATATGTTCATTTTATATCTTTAAATGGAAAGTTTGGAATTTGAACGATAAAATGCAATAATTGAAGCTACATGAAAAGATTTAAATGGAAAAGACGGGTAGATCGATACCTCTGCATTGCACAATGTGCAAAATAAAGCTTCTTCTTCTCCTCCTAGTTGCATCTCTTCATCATTACGGCAATCTTCTTTGACAATACAGCCACAAAGGACCGCCGTAACTTTTGAACAACAACCGGAATTACCACTATCATATATTCCTCCATTTTGAAATCCCGTCTTGCTAGGTTCTCCAACGGAAGACGCGTTTCCTGATATTATAATGACACTAGTAAGTAAATGAATATACACGATATTCATAATGAATATGATGATATTCATTATGAATATCTGGTTCTCAGAAGATATATACGGTCCTTGAAATGAGCCTTCTCCTATCTAGTTATTCTACAAAGATATAAACCCTGTGGAATTCAATTCATTAATGAATCTCATTAGCAAATTTTGGATCATTTCAAACCACCATTTTGAAATAATATAGTTATGTATCTAGTAGTTATTTTGAGTTTCCAATGTTTAATGTAAGTTTTTGATACTTCGATTCTTCTTACAAACTATATATGTTTACATATTTATGTCAATTGGGATTTTTTCAATGATTTCTAGGAAAATGGGAATAACCCTCGTAGGCAAAAGGCATTCAAACACAGTGTTCTTTGTTCTCTCTCTTTCCTTGTTGCTTGTATATGGGCCGATTCACTTGAGAACCATAAATATTTTAAGAACCATTCAGGCTATTCATCATGAATAATAAAAATGCATGATATTCATGAATATTTAGGAATAAACCATGAGAACCAACTATTCATGATATTCATCATGAATACTTAAGAATAAAGAAACAAACTGCTCATGAATAATGAAATTGCATGATATTCATGATGAATAATCATGAATATGTAGGAATAAAGAACCATGAGAACCAACTATTCATCATGAATAACGAAAACTAAATTAATAATACTCATGAATATTTAGGAATATTCATCATGAATAGTTGGTTCTCACGTTTCTCAAACTATTTACGGTTCCTAAATAACTTTCCAACATATATACAAATACTTCTGTATGTATATGTACATGTCTGTATATATGCCAATCAACAAAAAAGAATAATAAAACAAACCGAAAACCATTTCATATATTATATACAAACAACAAACAATAGAATTATACGGGAATCCATATACTAACCATGAACTTCTGTATCATTATGCGATCTATTTGGTGAAGCCCTTCCGGGTTCAATTAGAATTCCGGGATCAGCAGGATCAATGGCTGTGCATCTTACATAGAGGATAAATACACTGAGAGCCTAAAATAAATAATAACACAAAAAAAAACTACTCTTAGCAAATAACAAAAAATCGGTGCTTAATGGGTACATAAAAGATTATAGGCCAAAAAGAATCATTTACCAAGAAGGAATAAACACCAATGGCCACATGTTCATAGATTTCTTTTCCAAGAAAAGGCGAGAAAAACGCATAAAATGCGACTGACAACAAGAAGTATACCGTAATAGCCACAACCTGCAAATTAAATAAGAAACCAACTTCAAAAGAAAATATACAACACTCAATCATCACAAAAAGGCGGTTAATCTGTATATCATATATATATAATTTATATATACACATATAATTTAGAATCACAAACGAATGGTTTTCTTTTCAATCTTGGTTTCATTTAACAAAATTTAAAGATTATAAGACAAAATTTCATTTTCTTATAAAGATTGGCTAAAAAATTAACAATCTTGATTGTCGATCTAGCTAGTTTGGGTCTATTTAGTGCCACCCCTGCAGACATCTTTTTTCTAACACCCTGCTATATTAATACTCCCATTTCAGCATAAAAAAGAAAAACAAACAATCCCACAAGAAATGTTACAATGCAGTCTTATCGGATACCAATTTCGACATTATTATTAGCTCTCAAAATCATGGATGTCTACAAAGAACCCTAGAATCAGTACAGTGGCATACTATAAAAATATAACAATCACAAAACTCAAGTTAAAAAAACACCTACAATTACAAAGTGATGAACCTACAAATCATTCTAAATTGCATTTTGTAAATAAAAATCCAACATACTTACAAAGGAAATAGCAAATAAAACACAGCATTCTTCACTATTTTATGCCAATTACAATGGTTTTCTTGAATTTGTGCCAAGATTTTGGCTTTTTAGAAACAAGTAAAACAATTTCAAAATGCTAAAACAAAGATGTAGATCAAACAACACATAAGAACACACACACACACACACACACACAAATTAGCACTAATCAGAGTAGCAAATTTAGGGTTTAAAATATGTACCTGAAAAGTATGAGCAGGAAGTTCCCATCCATGGCGTCTAGCCATGATCAAAATACAAAGTCAAAACACCAAACTTCCCGAATCAAAGAACATTCAAAGTCAAATTAACCATAAAAACTTCAAATTCAAGAAAACCCCACAAAAAGTTTAACAAACAGAAACCACTGAATTTGTTCTTTCAGTTCTTGACTCTCTCAATGAGGAACATGTAAGTCAAGAAGACGATATTTTGATCTTGACCCAGATGTTAAACCCGCAAAATAACCCGACCCAATTGCTTGATTTCTCAAATTCTAGGGTTTCTATGCAGGAATTGATTAAATCGATCAATGAGACGTGGAAGAAAGTGAGGAAATTTTGTGGGTTTTGGTCTGCTAAAACCACAAATACAATCAAAAGACCAACAATCTTTTGTGGGTTTATTTGTGAGTGCGAAAAAGTGGTACAATTTCTTAGGCCTGCAGCACAAAATTTCAAGGGGAGTAATACAGTCAAAGTTTACACAGAGGTAGAGAAAGAAAGGCCTTGCCGGCTGCAGTCTCGATTATAAATTTAAGTAAAATAAATAAAAATTTTGAGTAAATTACAAATTTAGTCCCTGTGGTTATATAAAAGTTATGGGAGGTCCCCAAATAAAATAGTTATAGGCGTAGTCATTATGGTATCAGTTTTGTTATGGATTGGATCTTTTAATCTAACTCTGTCAACTTAATTATGTTAGGTGCTCCTAATATGAGGGTATTTTGGTCATTCTATTAAGTACTTTAATAATGTTCTTTGTACAAGTTTAAGGGTAAAAGTAATAAAGCATTGAGTAATAATTAAAGTAAATACAAGAAAACAAATGACCCCTCTCCACTACAGTTCCCTATCCTCAGTCTTCGTCATCATCTCATATGTATCTACGACTCCCCTTCCTCGTAGGCGGTTCTTATTCCATCTTTGTCTACGACTCTTCATTTCCTATCGCTGGTCTTTATACCATTTTTGTCTATGACACCCCCCCCCCTTCCCCGTCCTCGACCCATTTTTCTATTTGTGTCTCCTCTAGAGTTCACGAGAAATCGAGGGAAACGATGCAGATTTAGGAAGAGGATAATGGGACAAGACAATTGAACAAACCATCAAACACCGTCATCTCGGTATAGCAAAACCAAGTAAGATAACCATATAGAAATCGAGATGTCATTGAATTTGGAACCAGATCTAGATGAAGATTGAGACGAAACCAGATCCATGTCAAAACTAGGACGGAACCGAATCCAAATCTAAATATATCGTGGTTTGGATGGAATTCCACTTACTTTTGGATGGAGGTTGTTGATTTACTCTAGTAACGAAAGTCTAACCATCAAAATCAAGTTTCGAATCGAGGTTTTTGACTGGGACGAAGAAATATCGAAATTTGTCTTTGTATCATCCAATGAATTATCAACCTTGGGAAGGATTTTATCAAACCAAATTTATCTATGTGTTTTATGGTGAAGTCTGGTTAATAGCCGAAGATGAACACAATGAAGACATAAAGGAGGGATTGACTTAACTTTTTTATTTTTGTTAATTACTATTCAATGCTTTAATTACTTGCACCATTAGCATCTAAATTTGTACAAAAGAATATTATTAAAGTATTTAACAAAAGGACCAGAATGCCCTTATTTGAGGAGCACTTAACAGAGTTAAGTTGACAGAGTCAAGTTAAAAGACTCAATCCGTAACAAAATTAAAACTATAGTAAATATGTCTATAATTATTTACTTTGAAGGACCCAATCCATATATAATGATAGGGACCAAATTTGTAATCCACTCTTATTATTATTTTATTGGTTGAATTGTTTTTATTCATTTATAATAAAAGTATCAACAAAAATTAAGATAATATTTTTATTCAATTCATTTTGTATTTTGTTATTGACTTTTCATGTTAACTACTTTAATTAAATTTAAATAAAATAATAAATTTATATGAGTAATTATATAATTGATATATTGTTATAATTAAGTGTGTAAATATAAACAGATAAAATTATTTTTAATATAATTTGTCATCATAAGGATGTCTTGACGTGAGTTTTAAAATAGATTATTTCAACTTCAATGTAATCATTGAAATTACATTATCAATTATGTATAAATATGGATTGTTATACAATCCTATATTTATATCAATAATTAATTTTCTTACCACAACTTTTTATTGAACCATCAAAATTTTATTATTACGACACATAATAATCTGAAAATCTCAAACAATAATTTATTTTCAAACTCTCAAAATTAATTATTATAATTTTAAATTGTAATAATCAGTTAAATCTACATTCAATGACCCATATTATATATATATATATATATATATATATATATCAATATGTGTTAAAATTTATTTATTGATGTCTTTACCATATAAATAAGGTAATTTTATCTTTTCTTTTGTACATCAATTTATGAATCATACAAATCATCCGGTTACAGACCTTACACATTAATCTTCATATCGTACAAAAATAATAGTAAAAACTAGACATCAAAAAATACCTATTTTTTTTTGTTGAAGAGTACTATTGATCTAACTAGTTATACTAAATATTACAAAGATAATGTGTTACAAAATTTTATACTTTAATTTTATATTGATATAAAGACAATAGTAGCTTACAAATAAAATATACTGGAATGACAAATTATTAATTTCTCTAGATATTCGATATATTTACCATCAAGATCTAATTCTTTATGTTACAAAATATTGTAACAAAATTATGGTAATAAGAATGTAATATTAATCGAATAGCTATGAGAACATGTCATTTCTAAATTACATAAAAAAATAAATGAAAAATATGAAGTATCATACCAATTTACGAATAAACTTTTTAGAATGTAACGTTGTTAAGAATTAAAGTTTATATCTTTAATTTAAAGTTTCTATTATCATCTATATATATTTTTGTAATTTTATATAGAGTAGATATCAATCTTATTTTATTCATAGAAAATAATTGTTATTACTTAATATCAAATATATATTTAATAATTAATATTTAAACATCAAATATAATACTTTAGAGTTGTTAGATTGTATAGGTTTAATTATTAAATGTGCAAGTGTTTGATTATTTAATATGGTGTGTGGTTACATTAATTATATCAAATAATTAAAAATCAATGTCAATTGTATAAAATAAAAGAGATCCAACAAATTTCTACGTAATATCCTTAATTTGCAACTAGTCGTTAGCTTTTTTAAATTATATTTACATTTTTTTTATTTTAAATAAATCATCGTTTTAAAATACTAATAAAAAACTAACTTTTTCACAACAATTATTTATTTAGATAAAAAGATGGTTATCGACAATTCCAACTGGTCTCATACGAAACCAGCCTCCAAGAATATTAATGTGAGAGAATATCTTTTCATTCACTCAGCAAGGGGTCCGGGATCCAATCCAAAACATGTGTTATACTTAGACAAAGTCGTTCCATCCCTTTTGCCAACTAAGTTACACGTTATTTAAAACCTCAGATTCATTTGGAAACCTCAAATATTTTAGAAATCTAGTACCACCTTTTCTACGAGTATTATGATAAATAATGTCATAAATTAATACTCATGATAAAATAATATTTATCATGAATACTCAAAAAATAGGTTGTTCTTAAGGTTTTTAAATATACTTACCCCTATATGGTATATATATAGAAGAAAAGTCAAATGAAAACTCATTTTTCATTGCGAACGTGAGAACAAACAAGAGTGCGAAGGGTATTCAATATGGATAACGAAAGTGAATTTCATATACTATTCATAATGAATTTTACAACATTCAATATGAATAACACAACATTCAATATGAATAACATATGACTATTATCTATTCAAAATGAATAACCCTTGGGCACAGAGGACATGTAACGCGCTATCCTTTGTATAATAGCCCGAGATTCTTTTTTAATCATTTATTTAATTAAAACTTAAAAAGGAAGTTATTGTGCCCAAACAGGAGGTTCCGTGACCTGTCCTGCGACCTCAAGTCGTGTGGGCAATCGCATAGGTTACTAGAAAAGTGCGGGTGGGGAGACGTGTGGCCTTCGACGCGACCTGAAGTCGCGCTCCAGGTTGCGTAAGTGTCTGATCAACATAGTGACTTCCTAAATACGGGATTTCAACTCATTTTTTCCATACTTCTCATTCTCCACTCATTTTTCTTTCTACTCTCCTCATTAACTCCAATTTTTGTGAGCATTTACTACTCACCCCAACCAACCCAAGATCATTTAATTTTCCTCCAAGTTAAAGAGTCAAGCTTAGAACTCAAGATCCAAGTGTGTTCATATTCTTCTCCAAGTTTCTTTGTTTTCTAGAGTTTTCATCAAAAACATAGTATTGTGAGTTCATCTTATACTTTTATAAAACTATATATATATATATACATGTTAAAATGATGTGTTTTATTTCCTTCAATTCTCTATTGCAAGTATTTTACATTTGTGTAACACCTTAGGCAGATCCCATATCGGCCGTGGACAGGAGTGATGTTGAGTTCATAAGTAAACCTTGGCCTTCCTAAACACAACGCGTTTTGGGGCCACACGCAAGGCAGGTTCTTGGAACTCTGTGGTTAAGCGTGCTTGGGTGGGAGTAGTACCAGGATGGGTGACCCTCTGGGAAGTCCTCGCCAGGTCTCCAGAAACAAATCCGTGCGGCTTAGGCCAAAGCGGACAATATTGTGTCGTGGTAAGGCGGGGTGTTACAATTTGGTTCATCTTAGATCATTTAGGTCAAAATTGGGCATTGTGGGAAAATTGTATATCTTGACAAAATAAGTATGAAGAATGGTTTAAAATACTTGGGAAAAGACTATTTCAAATGTCTTGATGGATTTGGAACTCAAAACTACAATGTTCTTATATTTGGGATTTGTTAATAAAAGAGGATTTTACTACTTTGTGGGATATTGTGTACAAGATTTTCTATATTGAGTAAACTTGATATATCTAGATAGATATATAATTATGGCTATAATGTAACGGACATAGGCATAAAAGTCGATTTTATACATTATGTAGGGGTGTACCCCTTGTATATAATTGAAAGATGGAGGTCCCAAAGTAAAGATTTGGATAGGATTGAACTTGGTGACTCCGTAAGTGAAATACTTTGATAGAGTTGATCTTATTGGGATGTTTGGCTAAAAGACTTGGATATAGTTGATGCTAACAATGATTTCCTTCTCGGGGATGTCATGTAACTGTGTGGTGTTGCGCACTTTCATGTTCTCCACAGCCAATGGTACTTCGGGTCTCCCCCGTTATATGATAATGCCCCATGCCCTTCCAAAGGTAAAGGTTATTTATTTATGCTTAATACTTGGTTAGGGAGGTTTTTAAATATTTATAGTCTTATCCAATAACTGTCTGTTTGCACTAGACGTTAAGCCTAACACTCTTTCTCTAATGACACGTATGTCAGGTTCTCCTACCAGTAGGCCTCCCAAGGTTTGAGCGGAGCAATGTTGCCGGTAGAGGCATTTTTGGGTTTGCACCTTTGAGTGTACATGTGGAGTTACTAGATACAATTATTTTGAGGATATTAATGACACCCGGATGTAATGTTTATTTCAATGTAGTGTAGATTATTAGGTTGTTTTCTAGCATCCATTCTAATTATGTAAATTCTTACACTATTTTTCCTTTATTGGGTGGTTTATATTTACTAAGTTCTCATTTTGATTTAAGTATTCAATTTAAATTATCTCCTGTTTTACGGGTGTTACAATGTGTGTCTGTATGCGCGCTCGCAAGCGCACATGTGTATATATGCATATAAATACATATGTGCGTGCACACAAACATGAATACCATTTTTGAAAGGACCACATAGTTAATTTATGTTTGACTGGTTTATTCTATGATTACATTTGTTTTAGAATTGCTTTAGAATTATATGACGTTTATTTGTAAGATACTATGTTATATATGGAAGTCGTACTTTGTGTAGCAAATGGTAGCATAACAAGTTTGTATTATACCCTCTGAAACTCACAGATCTCATCAAGATTAGTGAATGTTCCGTTTACATTTTCGAGTTAAGCTTTCTATTAACAAATTTGTCATCCTTATATTTTTAGCTCGAAAATTAAATTAAAACCATCATACCCAAAAACGAGTTCTATTAGAATTTTAATTTTTAGTTACAAAAGCTTTTCTAACAAACCTAACAACATAGCTTGTAACTTTTCAAACAGTTGGCGACACTTTGTGGTATCTGTTTGATTGTCATACTTTTAACTTTATTTGTTACAATAATTTAATATTGTAGGTTTGTCGACCTAATATAGGAATTGAATTGTAATATACTTATACTTTGCTCAATAAAATTAAAGTATCAAGATAATGTTATCTGGTATTTCTAATTTGATTGTAGAAAAGTTAAATAGTATTTATATAGTTAATTTCTTTTAAAAACCTAATAATTTGTATAAAATTACGAATTATTTTTCATATATTATAACATACATATAAAAATACAATGCTGTTTCATATATGAGACGTTTGATTGTTTTTTTTAATGCACATTTCACAAATACAACAATATATTCTTTCATATATATGAGTATCACATGAAAATTGTTTTATAATACAACGGTATATTTTATATGGATGCCTTGGGCTTAGGTGAGCTGCCCCTATACCTACCATGCAAAATAATGGTTGATTCCCATGTTTTATTACACCAAGAACTTGGATTCTTTTGTCCCAAGAGTGAGTGTTGTCTTTTAGCTTATTTAAATAAATGGTTAATGCATTGAGAATTTCATTTCAATAAATGATAAATAAATTATGGAACTTTTTTTTTAGTATTTGGTTGACTACAATGTTTATATACACATTACAAACATCATATTTTGACAACAACAAAAAATACAATGTTTAGACATGATATATTTGGCTGCCACTACAGAATAAGTTCATTCTGTTTTTTATGATTATTATTTTCATGTTATTAATTATTTGGTAACTATCGAGCCAAATGGCTTTAAAGTTTTGCATGATGTAATCAATTTTAAGTTATTTTTCACGTCAAAATTTCATATAAGACATCCCTTAATTGGACTAGGGATCTCTTCATGTCAGATGTTGGACCGAGAGGTCACAACCATCTTGTTATTATAAGCATCGAGTATCCAAGCTACCATCATCAGCATTAGTATCACTGAGCATCTCGCTTTCAAATGTTTTCAATGTTATCATCAACATGTCTTACTATGATCCATTCAATGGAATTTTTCAGTTTCAGTAATCTAGTCATCAATTGAATTGATGATCAGTTCAAGGTTTTTCAGGTCAGTGTTGGTGGTCTAGAAACATGTAATCTTGGAATTTCTTTGTGGAAAAAACATACTAAATCCATTCCACGTGGAAAAAACTCCACAAAATACGTTGTTGAGGCGATAATACTTATCTGTTGTCAACTATAATCTTATGTCCCTTTATAAAAGGATTAAAATGAAATTGATTCATATACTATTTGTTATTGATATAGATAGTATATAAGAAAGTTGTTTATTAATTGATACATTTAAGAAGGGAGTACATATTGATACCCTTAAATGCTACCCCTAAAAATGAAAGAAATATAAAAATTGTTGCATTATAAAACTACAGAATTGTTGTACCTACTAAAATCCTAGGATTTTGAAAAAGAGAAATCGCTATGTAGATTCTTGCGTTGATCCTTGACATGATATGAACCTTCTGTATCTGAGAGTTCGGTCTCTGAATGAAAAGCTCTTGGAGACGATGGAATGTCAATTTCACTCTCTGCATTGGATGATCGGTGTTTGTTGTTATGGAGGAGATGAACCGGTGATGAACCACGACTTGGTGTATTTTCCATGCTTATTATGCCGGAATTTGAAGCATCTGGCCCTCCTCCACTCTCACCAAGTTCTCGCAACCTCCTCCTTTCCTTGGCGGTCTTTTGCCATTTCTTTAGAGCTTTGGACGTTTGATCTTCGAATATTGACTTTTTCATGTGAGATCCCATCTTCAAGATTCAAATAAATGATCCGAACGTCAAATAAATTATTTCAACTTGTTTATTAAATATCTTAAATAACACGATTAATTAGGGTTGTTTTGATTTAAGATGGCACTTACTTGTGTGACCAAAGCATAAAGAGGGAAAGTGATGTAGCTACACATCACATGGAGAAGCACCCCCAATCCAACTCTAATACCAATTGCCAATATGCTCTCATGGTAACATGAGTGTATGCCAAATTCATACTGTAAAATATCCAACATATTTTCACTCAAAACTGACATATATCATTTAATTTGTACAATTTATATGAGTTGATGGATCAAATGTGTGACGAGATAAACACCACTTTAAACCATGACTCGAACATCATGTTAAATGAACTACTTACCACAGTCCACAAGAAAAACGCCATTTGAAATGCATTCTGTAAATAAGCAACAAAAAAAGGTAAATATATACAAGTATCAAGTTTATTTGAGATAGCTTGTTGGATCAACGAAATTAAAAAATTCTACTAAATTACAACATTATAATTTGCTTCAAAATGTAAGTCGAGACCAAACGTAAATAACATAATTTCAACCAGTATTGAGTATGTCTAAATTTATGTATTCAATATCTAGTTTTTGGAATGTTGCAATGTCATATTATATAAAAATAAAACTCAAGATTTCTAGAGGGATGTAATTCTATAAATGTATATATTTATATTAAAAATAAATAATTTGAATTATAAACTTTATTTACCTGAAACAAAGTAAAATGAATTAAGAATAGGACCAATTGGGGGCTATTGAACCAGAAGAACTTGTTGCTTGGCTCAACCACTGGGGCTCCCCTAACAATTGTTGCCTTATCTTGAATTTGTTGAGCCATTTCCATGATCACTAGCTCAAGTTTTGTACCCACTAATAAAAGGATCTACAAACCACCAACAAAATATTATTAATAGAATCATCATAATTATAATTATAGAATTGCGTTTTAATAAAGAAATGTATTGTTAAAGTTAAATAAAGCTTAAAATTAAAGAAAAACATGGTGTACCAGTAGTGGAACGAATGAGAGATAAGTAAGTGCATGCCATTCTGCACCATTATAAAAAAAACACAGTGTTATCATAACAGTTTTATAAACCTTAATTATGCATGATATACACGCATGCATACATACATTTACATTTACATATATGTATATAAATATTTATATACATAGCATCCATATGCATGCATGAATAAGCAATCCATGGACAAGTTTTATCAACAAACATTCAAATTGATTGGTCTATGTTACATATGACTACTGACCATAATTTATTAATTTATAGGTTGCAAATTAGATAGTGTATAATTTGTACGTCCATCGTGTGAGAAAAATAGTTAAAGTGAGAAGTGTAAGAAGATATCTGAACCCTTAATCACTTTAGAAGGTAATTGATCTGATGCATTTCAGTGCACCTCATGATTAGTGTTGACATTCAATTAAGATTGATCTAATGGTGAAGATCTCTTCTTACGTTTTGTCATAACTTCACTTTTGTCACCGCAACCCAACCCAACCCTACACACACACACACACACATATATATATATAGAGAGAGAGAGAGAGAGAATTAACTGTGAACATTGAGAAGCAGAAAGATGATCGAGAACATCCAGAGCGGGATACTGTATAATAGGATCAAACATATAATCAATATACGTAAAATTGATGTTTTACATGAACAAATTACAAGAACTCAAATATATGTACAAAATGATGTTTTTAGGACTAAGTACATCCCATGAAACCCTACCTTTAACGGTATAACCTCTATATAGCCTCTAGGAAAGATATATTGAACTCTTTTAATTTGTTTTTTTAAACGACAAAGATAATTGTTAAAAAAAAAAGAGGGGGAGAGAGTGACCTTATACCCAAGACTGCCTTGAAGTCATCTTCCATTGATCTCTTGATGTATTTATGGAAATCAAATTTGGTATTTGGAGCAAAATGTGCCTACATTATTAAAAAAGACGAATTAAAATAGATTAGGGTCAGGTCAATCAAACCGTTGTTTTGTGTGTAAATTGTTTAAATAATCTCCGTCTCAATTTCTAATGAATTCGTAAAACCAAGTAATAGTTCTGTCTTTTGACTTACATTTATGAACCCATTACGAATCGTCAAATAGTCAACCTTTGATATTGATCCAAAAAACTGTCTGAAAAATGCTACCTGTATTGACATCAAGTCTTATTAAAATTCAATTACAATTCATAAATAGAAATGAAATACGGTTTTAAAGCTATTAAAATTCAATTATTATTCATAAATAAAAACAAATATAAAATAATGTTTTAGAAAGCTTATTGTTAACAAGGAGTATACATTACCAAGTCTAATCGATTATTTTATTTTATTATTATTTAAAAATTCAAAACCATTTTCTTAGAATATGTATCATATCGAATGTTGCAATAAATTTACGAACCATCATATGCCCTAAATGATCAATATGCAACTTTGGTTGACATAGATGACCATCTCCCTCATATTTTTGTAAAAATGTCAACAAGTCCGCAATATATCCTCCATACTTACGGACTTACCAAAACGACTAACTGGGGTGGGGGTGCGGGGAGGGGGGGGGGGTCCGCAAGTATTGCGGATATAGCACAAATTTGGGGTTTTTTGAGTTTCCAGCTGAGATAGACCTAAACGGGCAAACAACCAAACAAACAACGTCATTTTGGTAAGTCCATAAGTATGGGGGAGTTATATTGCGGACTTTGTTGACATTTTTGTAAAAAAATAGGAAAGAGATGGTCATTTATGTCAACAAACATTGCATATTGATCATTTAGGGGAATTTCCCTTTAGCAGTCATTGATTTTTTAGAAGGCTAGTTATTAGTAGGGATGAGCTCGGTACCGGACCGGTACCGAACCGAAAATACCGAATCCCGAATATGAAAAAATCTCGGTACCGAATACCGAACCGGTAATAGAAATTCGGTACCGGTACCGGTACCGGGATTTTCGGGACTAACACCGTTTGGTACCGTTTTTAGGGACGACCAACTTTTTTACGTAGCTCAAAATGGTTTTCCTAATTGTAGAGTAAGTGGGGAGGAACTCATTCAACTTAAATTGACCTAAAAAAGATTAAAAAACATCAATAAAAAATAATTTTTTAATTTACAATTTGACATCCAAAATATGTAATGATAAGAAAGTGGGCTTCGTTCGTATATATGTATATATACGTATATTTGGTATGTATACAGTGTTACATACATGTCAAAAAAGTGTGGAATATTTGGGTGGAATATTACAAGAAACCGGGTTTTGAAGAAATTACGGAACCGAAATATGAAGAAAAGATTGATATTTGGAGGGAATATTACAAGAACCAAAAAATTTAAAAAAACTAGTGCATTTGGTATAAAAATGGAAGATATAATGTTGGGAAAAAAGGTTTTTTATACCAATCCAAAAAGAAAAAGTTTTTTTTTCAATTTAAAAGTGTCCGTTAATATTACCCGGTTCCGTTCGGGATTTATGGGTACCAGTACCGGTACCGAACCGAAAATACCGAATCCCGAATATGAAAAAATCCCGGTACCGAATACCGAACCGGTAATGCTATTCGGTACCGGTACCGGTACCGGTTCGGTACGGGACCGGTTCGGTTTCGGGATTTCGGTCCGTACGCTCATCCCTAGTTATTAGTATATGTAAGCCTACTTATATCAAAACCAGATCAAATAATACATTGAAGATGTAAAAAGTAAATTTTGATGTTGATGTGACCAGGGGCGGACCCACCCTATGAGGAGAGGGGTCTCGTGCTATCGCTCAACCATGTTCCGTAAGGGTAAAAAAAATTCCATTTCATAAGCTTTACATGAGGTGCATCCGCTCATTTTTTGATATTTTAAGTGTTAAAGGAGCACAACTTTGAAAATTCCTTGAAATCAACCAAAAACCCTAAAAAAATCCCTCAAAATCAACCAAAAACCATAAAAAAAATCTCTAAAAGTCAACCAAAAACCTTAAAAATCCTTCGAAATCAACTGAAAAACTTAAAAAAATCCCCGAACGGGGAATTCGGCTAAAAAATCCCTCGAAATCAACCGAAAATACATCAAACGACTTTACGGACATTTGATCAAATTTAATAGTGCACCCGCTCGGGAAAAATCCTGGATCCGCCACTGTATGTGACGAATCCATTATCATGTAGGTATACATTTAACAAGTGTAAACAAAAACAAATTTGCACTTACCACCCATCTAATTCCGGGTTTTGTAGAAAGCCCAGTGTGACGCCTTACGAAGGATGTTTGATGAGCAAACCGAAATCTTGCGGGATCTAAATGCAAAAAGATTTAAAGAAAAAAGCTCCATTTAACTTGGATCCAACAATGGGTCAACCCGATAACATGTTGCAGCTTTTTAAAAAAATATTATTACCATTTGTGAACTCGTACTCCAAAGAAGTAGTTTCTGCTTCCCAAGCTTTCCATTTTTTCATCTGTTTCAAAACCCATCCAAAATTAATATATAAATTACTTTATGATTTTATATTAAAAATATTATATTGTATAAAAATAAATTTGTATATGATATATACATTACATATAATAATTGGAATTTATTCAATAAATATTTTATCATGAAAATCTTTCTTTTTTGACATACGAACATAGTGAAATATTTTACATACAAATCTATATTTTATTATAAAATATTTTCTTACAAATGATTTATTAAAGATTAGATACAATTTATTGATGCAAATATTATTAAAATTCAAATTTCCATGTTATTTTCTTAAAATATAAATTTATAGATTTTTATATACGTACAACTTTTTAAAGTTAGTAAGATTAACTTATTGATAATAATATTTAAATAATTAATAATAATCCTTGAATCCTTACAAGTTACAAATACAGAAATATTATATCATTATGTTTATAAATTTTAGTGTTTTTTAAATATAAGATATTAAATTATAAACTTTTTTGATTTAAAAATCATAAAAAAGGAAATTTTATAAGTTTAACTTTAACCGATCTATGTTGACTAATTTTATAAAAACAAGTGTCATAGAAAATATATATTTATAAAACACCTCTAATTAAAAGATGTTTCATAAAATAGTAGTTAATAAGACATTTTAGTTTAAAAAATTGTTGATAGGTTTAAAGACATCATATAAACTTATTACAACACTTTTATAAATTACGATTTATTTTTTGATTTTATAAACATAAATATTATAAACTGATTTATTAGAATACTTAGACATTATTGATGTTATATAAATTGATTTTGCTGTAGTTAGATAGGTTTAAAAAAAATAAGAGAGCGATAGGATATATAAAAAAAGAATTGATGGAATAAATTACTTTGGCAAGGCCGAGAACTATGATGATGACACTATAAAGGATATGAAAGACGGCCAGAATAAATATGAATATATGAAGCTGGTGAACTGCTGAATACGATATCATTGGAACCATTCCCTGCATGTACGCACAACATTAATTAATTATTTCATATATAATCTCATTTTATTACAATTAATTTATAAATATTCATGCATATATATATATATATATAGAGGATGGATCATACGAGAACCATCCATCTTTAAGGGAACAAATGGACACATTGTGAACCACGTATGATGTGGGTCCACACATTAAAAAATCATATATGATTCAATGGGACCCACCATTAAATCATATATGAATTTTTTATATGTGAGGCCCATATTATATGTGGTCCACAAAGTGTCCCTTTGTTCCCTTAAAAATCAAAAGTTCTCATTTGAACCTCTCTCTCTCTCTCTCTCTCTCTCTATATATATATATATATATATATATATATATATATATATATATACAGGAAGGGTCAGATTCAGAGGAAAACGTAAAAAAAAAACTAAAAAACACTTTGGGAGGCCTCCATCTGAACGGTATGCCCTAACATGCATTTGTGCATAGAAAAAAAGAGATACAATCGCTTGTATGCATTTGTGCATATACACTAATGCATATATACATGCATTGATGCATAGAAAAAAAATAATACCGTCCAAATTACGGGCTCTCGGGGTGTTCTTCAGTTTTCTTTTCTTTTTTAGCCTTTTCCCATGAACCTCCCTCTATATAGGAAAAGCTCATTTGAGAAGTGGTAAGTATTCGAGAAACATATAATAACTTTTCATATGGTTAACATTTGCGACTTTGTGAAACATTGGATAATTTCTCGTCGGTATGAGGAAGATAGAGGGATGGTTTCGTAACTTTTTACAAATATGCGGCAAATGGTTTCATATATGAATCATACGAGTTCATATGCAAATCACACGGATTCATATGTAAATTACACGGGTTCACATATAAACATATAGTTCATATGTGACTCAAACAGTTTCATATTTGAACTCTATTGTCGTCTATTTACAAAAGTTATGAAACTACATATCTATTTTTCGTATAGTCGCAATTCTTGACGAGTCAAATCCGATCTTAACTGTATGAAAGGTTAGAACCACTTCCTTTCTTCTCAAATATTACCACTTCTTAAAATAACTGGGGCTATATATATATATATATACACACACACACTTGGTAAAAATAAAAGATTTAATTAATTTCCATATATATACCTTATCACAAGTAGCACCGTCATCTTTGGCTGCTGCTAAAACTCGCCGGAAAATAACATCTTCAGCTAAATAGAGTAATTTCCGGCGATGTTCATCATCACCCCCATCACCACCACCGCCTTCTTTGCCGCCATCTTTCTCTTTACCATCGTCATCATAATGTTCGGCTTTACATGGAAGCATCTTGTATCCAATACTATCAGGAACACAGATCTTTGCAACATATTTTGTACCCACCGTTAATAGCAACGACAAAAACCCTAGCAGCATCAGCTCTGTATATGTCCATATCACAATCATTTTCCGATTAAATAAAACATTTTTCAAAATTAAATGTTCTTAAAAAATACAATATGAAGATATATACATATATGAATTGTTGGCATTACTGATTATTTATATGAATTCACATATCCATATCTACAAATAGATTTTTTTCCAATAATTCACGAGAACCTATTTTTCTTAATTATATTTTCAGGATATATAACATTTTTATTTGAATATTCCATAGAATTAATATGACGACATCCACATGCTTTATAAAAATTACACCATTTGATCGAGGAACACAATCTATGAAATTTTGACTCTCAAAATATATTTAAAATTGTGATATTTAAATTATCGATTTCAATCAAATAATATAAAAACCTTTTGAACAAAAAGTCGACTTTACGATGATAGATAATAAATAATTTTAAATACATAACTTAATTATATGACATTTTCTATAAAATATTTTAAAACAAAAGGTTGTGATGATTTTATTAAGTATATATATACTATTTATGTTATTTGATGATTAATTTACCTGCTTTTATTTTCTCCAATGCTTCAAGCATTGCTTTCTTCTGCTTCTTTTGAAACCACTGCACGAGTTTACAATCAAACATCAAATTATGTATTCATATTTGTCCTTTTCATCTATTAAAAAGTTATCAAATAATAATAATTCATTTTCATTCGTTTAACCAGAAATGAAAATATAAGATTACGGAGAATAAGACCATTATATATTATATAAAAACAAACAGTTTATTTTATTAAATTTTAATCACATTAATTATTGTTTGGTATCTCTAACCAAACACGTGTTCTAAAATATACTAGGAGAATAGGACCAAGTCTAGCTGATGATATATATGAGACTCCAATCTTAATACTCCCCTCTGGCGAAGGTTGTATGGGCCGATACTGGCACACCGCGGTACAAAATATTGCCCCATAGTGTCAAGTATTATTTGCAGTGGTAGCCATTGGCTATGATACTTAAATATATGGTACCCACTACCCATTACTGTCTAAAAGAGTCATCGAGGATAAAATAGATTAGGGTATGTTTAAATGAGAATCCTAAATAATTTTGAGAATCAAGGAACCACTTATTACATGTATTGTTCATGATGTTTGAATAGTCATTGATACTATTCATTATGAATTAATACATAAAATAGGTGGTTCCCGGTTGTCAAAAAACTCACGGTTCTCATTTGAATTAGCTTCAAAATATATATGCTTCAACATATATTGAAGAGAATAGGTTCAAGTCTGATGTAGGACTCTAATAAGTTTAAAACAGAACTAAGAAAACCCGACCTTGCCAATTGAATGAATCCCATGTTCAATGATAACGGAGATGACAACGAATACCGCACAAACCAATGCAACGGCCCACGTTGGTGTTTGCTCCAACGACCTGTCTGACGACGACCCTCCCGCCATTTAATTCCGACCAAAAGCAATTATTCTCTGACGACCACCACACAAACGGGTGGCAAAACTTCTTTGGTTTTTTCGGCTTCCAAGAACAAGAATGAACATGAAGTATACAAAGAGTTGGTGTAGGTGACAAATATATTGGAGAGAAAAGCAAAGTAGAGATAATTAAGAATTGAATGAGTTATAAAGCGTGTTAATGAATTGATAAAGTATTAACAAGTATTTTTGAAATGGTCAAAATTGTCATTTTACTCCAATATTTGTTGGCAATATTATATTTGATTCATATTGTCTTATCAAATATACAAAAATTTCTTTCCTAATTAGAGAAAATCGTTTCATTGATTTGCATGTAGATTATGTATTGCTATGGTAGAGATATACAAAATCTCCCTCATCCAAATTAATCTGATCTGAATCGGACCTTAGAATATAGGTCGGATCGGGTTCAATCCTTGGAGACTACAACAGTCATTTTTTTTAGCCGTAACCAGTCCAATCAAAACCCGATTATCTGGTCTAGTCAAGGACCGAATTGAGTCAGATCAACGTTGCATATAACGACTATTCGTTTGAAAATTTGGACATTAGAATTGCTTCTAAAGAAGCAATATATTACTCCTTTTCATCTAAAAACAAACATTGTGTCTAATCAGAAGGCAAAAGCAGTCTAGATTTTTGGACTAACCGAAGGGTTCATGTGAACCAAATTAACCTATAAATTATATCGGTCCTTATGCATATCTATGTTTAGGTTATATTAATAAAATAATGTTATATTCTCTTGTCAATCATATATAATAAAACTTAATTAGGTTTGATCAATTCGTTGAAATATTTTTTTCATGATGGCTTTAGATATTATGAGTTCAAATCTTATGTTTGATTTCAATAAAGTATAGATTCGCATATCACTTACATGAGGTTTTTAAAAGTAGTTTCTCAAAATAAAACCGAATCAAATATTATTCATTTATATGTATTTTATCATATTCTTATGTAAACAAACTTTGTAACCAACTCGTTCATATGTCATATATATGTTTTTAGCTATTCAATATAACGATAGTGTAAAACCGATATCTTTAACACCAATGGAAATAAATATATAGTTTTATTTATTATAGAATAATTTTAATTTTTATAAACAAAAAATGAAATATAATAAAATGCCGGCCATACTTGTTGCCAAGACAAGGAAATTGTACGCTTGGGATAACCAACCTATACTTCCACACAAGTGGTCTTTATTTATTGTTGGAGTTAAATTCAAATTTGGTCCCTGTGGTTTACAAATTATAACGGATAAGGTCCCTCAATGATTTTTTTAACGAATAACGTCCCTGTGGTTTCCATTTTATAACACCTAAGGTCCCTCCATCTAACTTTTCTGTTAAATATAACATTTTTAACATATTTTCTTTATTTTTCATTTTTCAAACCACATGGACCAAATCTGTAATTTACTCTAAACTATATACATATATTTATATTTTATGTATTGTATAATTATATTTTTATTTCATTAATTATATAAATCGCCTATTTTATTAATTATATAATTTTCATATTTTATAAATTATATTACATTTATATTTTATAAATTATTTTTATTTTTTATATTCATATAATATATTACATTTATATTTTATAAAATGTTAATAAGTTAATAAAATATATGAAAGGTCCAATTTATGCTATAAACATTAAATCATGTTAATATACAAATTGCATGCATGAAATATTTAAATAAATAAAATATATAAAAATATAAAATATAAATATAATTTTTTATAAAATATAGATGTAATATAATTTTAAATATACAAATAATTAATAATTCATAGATATACATATATGAAGAGAATAGAGATGATAACGAAGATTAAACGGTAGATTTTCAGGAGAATTATCTTGATGACATCGATGTTGTACGTGTTTGAATTTAATTTTTATATTATATTTACTGTATATATTTATATCTATAGATTAATAATTTTTTGTATATTTAAGATTATATTATATTATAGATCTCAGTTCATTCATTTACAAACTGGATAAAAGATACAAACTCACA
This sequence comes from Silybum marianum, assembly GCA_036898165.1. Classification (NCBI taxonomy): domain Eukaryota; kingdom Viridiplantae; phylum Streptophyta; class Magnoliopsida; order Asterales; family Asteraceae; genus Silybum; species Silybum marianum. The sequence continues at coordinate 50,242,176 of CM072532.1, read as the reverse complement.
AACCAATATAAAAATAATTTTTTTCATTATTTTTTTCCATCAAATGCTATGATTTAAGATATTATAAAACATATGTTTGTTTCACCTTATGAAAAAGTTACATGTGAAAAATGAACGTAAAACTTTTACATTATGAAACAAATATATGATAAACTTTTAAGTTATGAAAATAAATAAATGTGAAACTTTACATTATGAAACAAACATATGTGTAATAACATCTAAAATCATAGCATATAATGAAAAAAAATTATTTTTACATTGCCTTGTACGAGTTTGTACTCTTCATCCAGTTTGTAAATTAACCAACATCTTATATTATATTTATATTTTATAGAATTTGCTTTGTAGTTGTATTTATATTTTATATTTGTATTTATTTTATTTATTTGAATCGTCCATATATGTATATAATTTGTATAATGAACTGATTTAGTGTTTTTAATATAAACTGATTCGATACATTTTATAAAATTATTTATATTTTATATATAAATATAAATACAAAATAAATTTTATAAAAGATAAATATAATATATCATAAATATATAAAGTATAAATATTTTTTAAATAAAATTATAAGGTGCCTATAAATATGTAGTATAATTTATAAAATAAGAAAATTATACAATTAACAAAATATGTAATTTATATAATTAATAAAATGCAAATATAATTATATGTATATAGTTTAGAGTAAATTACAGATTTGGTCCATATGGTTTGAAAAATGGAAAAATAAAGAAATTATGTTAAAAATGTTATATTTAACGAAAAAATTAGATAGAGGGACCTTACGTGTTATAAAATGGAAACCACAGGGACATTATTTGTTATAAAAATCATTCAGGGACCTTATCCGTTATAATTTGTAAACCACAGGGACCAAATTTGAATTTAACTCTTATTGTTGTCTTTTAATATTTATTGGATCTATTATATGATTAATTAAAAAGTTGTTTGATTAGTTTTCCATTTAATTGGTTGGATTACTATATCCGTATAAATTGGAAAAGTTTTTTTTTGGAAAAGTTTTTCAAATATAGAAATACCGTAATTTTACATTAGAAGAGACATGTTTGGAGAAAACTTGGCTCTTAAATGAAGCCCCCTGGAAGCTTACTGAATAAGTCACCTTTTATATTATTAAGCCAATACCAAACAGTCATATATAGTTGGCCGAATAAGTTTTGAGTCTCGTTAAACTTATTAAATTGCTAAAAGCCATGTCCTCGAACATGGTATTCAAGTCTACCTTTATACATATTTGAATCAGATGCAACTCTTTATTGTGAAAAATGACATGATTGATAGTATATGTTGGTAACGTCTACATATTACAAAATTAGGTAGGTCTAAAGGATTGGATAACGGTTCAAACTTATAATTTTTAAATTAAGCAAATTGCATTAAAAAGATATACTTTTATTTAATTCTTAGTTTGAAGAATATATTTTCAAAATGTACATTTGATGGCTTATAGTTTAAAATGTGTTTATTAAAAGACCTATAGTTTGAAGAAGTCAATTTGTCACACCCCCACTTTTAACAAGGGTCGTCGTGAGGACATATTGTGATTTAAAGACATACAAACAATTCGTTACATGGCAGGAAGACTAAGGGATCATTTACCTACGCTAATTGGATAAGTGTTTACTGAGTAAGAGTCACTACCTTCACTTATCTTAGCGGTAAGATTTTTGGCCATCAAAATTATATAGTAAAATTGTTGGTAAACATTTCTTACTCGACAAGTGCTGACTGATAAGAGTCATCAGCCTCACTTAATTGGTGGGTAAAATTTTCACTTACCCGATAAAGTAAGCGACATTGTAAACGCTTATCATGTTAGTGTTTAGTAAACATCACCTAAAACATCATAACATATTAAACTATTCAGAGAAGTTTACAGAATTCAAAATCAACTTTAAATAACTTTACTGTAACATAATACTATCTAGCTCTTGTAAAACCCATGATTTATAGAAGGCTCATAAATCTTGTATTGAAACTAGGGATGGCAATGGGGCAGGGATTCGACGGGGAATGCAATCCCCGGCCTTGGCCCCGGTTTCACTATCTCATCCCCATCCCCGGACCCGGTCCCCGGCGGGTACGGGGAATCCAATCCTGTCCCGGTTATTTTGTGCTTATCCCCCGTCAATTCCTGGTTAAACAATAAATTGTTTAAAAAAAAGGGTAAAAAAGGTTAAATTTTTTTTTTTAGTTAATATATACATACGGGGACGAGGCGATTTGGGGAATACATTACCCGGCCCCGGTTTTCAACACTTAGGGGATCTCCGGCCCCGGTACCCGTTTTAACGGGGAATCCTCGGCCTCGAACGGGCGGGTGAACCGGGTTCCCCGACGGGATGGGGAAAATCACCATCCCTAATTGAAACCTTATTTAAGAGACTAGTGAAGATAAGTTGAATATTGAAGTTTGGAACCATTTGGCATTTGGGGGTTTTGAAATATGCGGCTTATGTTAAAAAATGTACCTTACCACTCGAAAACAGAGAGTTTTGCGACCTACCCCGCAACCCCAAGTCGCGCGGGTAGTCACACATGGTACTGCAATGTGCAGTTGTTGGAGGCACATGACCTGCGCCGCGACTTGTGGTCGCACGTCAGCTCGCGTAGGAGGCTTGGAGGGCGCTATAAAGTCCTTCAAATCGGATTTCAACCCTATTTCCTCACCGTAACTTTTCTTCCACGAATTCTTTCCAAGTTTCTTCCCTAGCCCCAACTTTTGGAGCATTAACTCCATATTTCCAACCACTCTAAGGTATTTATTGATTCTCTAAGTAAAGATTCAAGATCATCTTCAAGATCTCAAGTGTTTGCATCATCTTCTCCATTTCTCAAGTGTTCTTGAGTTTTTTAGGATTTTCTCTAAATTTTAGCGTTGTGAGTTCATCCTAAACTTTTACTAAACTATATACATGTTAAAATGTTGTATTTTACTTCTTTTATACTTACATCTCAAGTATTTGTACATTTTTATGGTTTTGACAAACTAGGTCAAATTTGGGTAAATTGGAGATTTGTTCATATTGATAAAATACGCATGGGAATGGTTTTAATCACTTGAGGGATGTTTATTTCAATGTATCATGGAATTTGGAACTCAAAATCATTGTATCTCACATTTTTGGGATTTATTGGCAAAATGGGACTACCCATCTTGATGAGGACATATGTACAAAGTTTTGGTATTGGGTAAAGACTAATATATCTAGATAGATTTATTTAATTATATGGCTAGAATGTAATGGATCCATAGGCATATAAGTCGATCTATATTAATTGTGTATAGGGTATGCCCCTTGTTTAATATAGAATTGTGGAGAACCAAGATAAAGATCCGGATAAGGTTGAACTTGTGACTCCTTGAGTGAAAGACTTGGATAGAGTTGAGCTTAATGGCACGTTGGATAAAGACCTGGAGAGAGTTGATGTTATTTGATAATGTTTGGCTAAAGACTTGGAGAGAGTTGACACTATTTGACAATGTCTAGTTAAAGACTTGGATATAGTTGATGCTATTGATACATTCCCTACCTAGGCGTGCCATATATATATATATAAATTTGTATTGTGGCTTACTTATGTGTTCCGTTACTACCAAAGGTAGAACAGGTCTCCCCCGTCACTTATTAATGTCTTGCACCCTCCCAAGGGTAAGGACATCTTATTTATGCACATTACTTGATTGAAACTACATTCATGGTTTTAAACGTTTTAAAACTTTAGTCTATAACTGTTTGTTCTTACTAGACTTTAAGTCTAACGTTTTTTTCTCAAATGACATGTATATCAGGTCTTTTAGCGGTAGGGTTCCCAATGCTTGAGCGGAGCGTATTGCCGGTTGAAGCATTTTTTGGAATACACCTTTCAAGTGTTATTTTGGTGTTACTAGATACACTTCTTTTAAATATATTAGCAACACCCGAATGTAATTTATGTTTCGAACTAGTATAGCTATTAGGTTGTTATTTAGTATTCATTTATTGTTATAAGCTCTATTACTATTTTCGCCTTTAGTTGGGTGATCTTTATGCTATTAATCTTTTTTTCTCAATAGATCTTTTTAGTTTAAATTGTCTCTTATTTTTAGGATGGTACAGCTCTCATGGCAACCTTTAATACAAAACGATCATATGCTATTTTAATTGTTATGAAGACGGTCCCATAAAATTAATGATAAGTTGTATACTATTTAAAAGTTAAAACAATAAAAAAAAGGAACTTAGGATAGAGACAACAAAGTCTTTCCAAGACATAACAAAATAAATTACTTATTGAAGACTAATTGATAAACAAATTAAGCAATGCTCAACATTTTTTTTCTTGACACAATTCTTCTTGCACATTAAAAACATAAATTAAAATTCTAAAAGTAGAAAAGATACATAATCAAACATCTAGTTAGATCAATTCATGCTTGACCAAGTAATCAATTTTTCAAAGTATTATATTTGATTTTTTTTAGCATAATCTAATTGTACTTTTTACAAAATTATATGAAATATAATTGTAGCATATAAAAATAAAAAAATTCATATAAAAACTATTATAATTGTAGATCTTTATATGTTGGATATAATCTTACATACATCTTTTTCTGATCATATTTTATTTTTAAGTGGAATATACTAAATACATATGCTTTGGTTTTATTATAAATACAAATGTCAAAAAACAATTTTCCTTTTTTTATATAATTGTTTTAATTCTTACATAATTCAGTTTATCATATTTAAAAACCACTGTTTGTTTGTAAAGAAAGTCAAATATATTTATTTACTTGAAATTTTCTATACATTGATGCAGTAAAAAATGTGTTCACATTATCGGATTTAAAATCGCCACATCTATATATCAATTAATCGAAGAATTTAGTAAGCGTATAATTTATTAATATATTCATATGTGAATATACTATATCTCATTTCTAAAACCAAGTATATAAACAAAATTGTATTAAAAAATATCTTTATAAAAGTGTCAGAATAGGCAACTTAAACCACATTTTATATAAACTAAATAGTTCTCATTTGATTAGGTCCATCCGTCCATATACATACACATACACACACACACACATATATATATTTGTTGCTGACAACTGAAAACGATTTTAAATTGCTCATTTTGACATACTTTGTTTTGTTTTCTGTATTTTATATGCAATAATTACATTGATTAGTTCACGACGTAAAATATACGAAGATTATAATGTTTAAATCATATTGTTGGCATTTGTTGTTTAGTAGTTGGGTTTTGATTCCCATTTAACCATTTTTATAAATGAAAACGACTTACTCTACCTTTTTATTGTTGGGTTTTACAATAAGTACTGGTATTTATCAATATAAATACCGATGAAAAGGATGATATTGATGTTTTAAGTGTAAGTAAAAAATATGTATCATTTTATATTGTCTCTTTTGTATATTATAATAAGTAGTCAAAATGATTTTTTAAGTTACCTTTAGAGACAAAAAAATTCACCAATTATAAGCATTAAGATATGGCCGGTTGAGACCGAACTATTTGGAATTATAACTTATTTAACCTTTTGTTTTTATCTTGAAAATAAAAAACAAATACAAAAAAAATTGATTAAAAAAGTTATAATTTTTTTTGAGGAGTTGTTTGATAATTTGTGTGCTTGGCATCGAATTTAGAGAGATGATGATTGAGTTTGCATTGAATAAAGAAAGAAGGAGGTCTACTCATAAATTAAGAGTTTTTATCAAACACCATACTTTTAACTCGGTTAAAGTTTCTTGAAGTAGGTACTCATTAAGAGGTTTTCGAACATTCTCTAAGAGTAGGGATGAGCGGAACGGATCGAAATCCCGAACCGAACCGGTACCGATACAATTTCACTAATCGGTTCAGGATTCGGTATTGGGATTTATGACTTTCGGTTTCGGTACCGGCTCGGTACGGGACCGGTTCGGTTCGGGATTTCGGTACCGGTTTGGTTAAGTGATTTGGTTTTTGTCATTGCGTTTAACGGTAAACGGTGAAAACCCTAAGTCATTCAAAAAATGGTACCAAACAGTTCTAGTCCCGAAAATCCTGGTATTGAACCGGTGCCGGTACCTAACCGGTGCCGGTACCTAACCGGTGCCGGTACCTGTACCGAATATCACTAATCGGTTCGGTATATGGTATTGTATTTTGACACTTTCGGTTTCGGTACTACCCGGTTTCGGTACCGGTCCAGTCCCGAGCTCATCCCTACCTTAGAGCTCTTAATATCGATCTCATGTATGATGATAAGGCACCAAAAAGAGACATGTTAAACACTTCTGCTAAGGTGAATGTGATAGTGCAACCAACAAAATGAAGGGTGGTGAAAGTTTTGTATCTATAACTTTATAGTAAAAAAATTTGGATATCAACCATAAAAATAAATAGCGGGATGGGTGAATATCGGCCTGCAGTGAATAAAATGAAAACTAAATTACCACGTTGATTCTACGAATGACCGCGGAGCGCGGATAATATTAGGGGTGTCAATCGTGACGTGTTCGGGTTGGCGGGTCACGGGTTGGCGGGTCAGGGAGGCTCAACCCGAACACGACCTATTTAGCTTATCGTGTCCAGATACACAACACTAACCCGGACACGGTCGTGTTGGCGGGTTGGTGGCAGGTTGACGGGTCACAAACGGGTTGGTGGCGGGTTGGCGGGTCAAAAACAGGTTGGTGGGTTGGCAAGTCACCTAAAATTTCAACCATATATAAACATCCAAAACTCAACAAAAAGTCTTAACAAACACATAAAACATTCAAAAAATATTAAATATTAAGTAAATAACTAAATATAAAATATATTTAAGAAAATTATTTTTTTCCTGGCGGGTTGGCCGGTCGACCCGCGACACGATTGGGTCAACCCCGAACACGACCCGTTTATTTGGCGGGTTGACGGGTTGGCGTGTCAAAAACTTCAATCCTAACCCGTTTATTTTCATGTCGGGTTCGTGTCGTGTTTCGTGTCGTGTCGATAATTGCCACCTCTAGATAATATCTTCTAGGAATCGTTGATTCAACGAATACCGATCCTAGGCTTCAAATATCGAATTCTCGAGAACTCAAAATTTGGGAGAAAATCAGAAGTCTATGAATTCAAGTAGTGACCATCCAGATTACAAAAGAAAAAATTAAATATGAAGGCCAAAACAAAACGGGCCTAAAAAGGTAATGAGTCAAACACAAAAGCCCGACAAAAAAGGCCCAAAATAAGAAAAAGAACATGAAATTGTCCAAAAAGTACGTTTAAACAACGTTTTTGGGGTTCAAAAGTCCGTTAGGCCCCTATGGGTTCTAACCACGGTGTGCTCCTCGCTCCAGACTTCGAATCGGCTGGTTGTAGGCCCGAAAAGGACACCTGAAGCGAAAGTTATAGCTTTTTAAGCATGACCATGTTTGGTAGCCTGATCATAGGCCTCCAAAAATATCAAAGCCCAGTCCTTCACGCCCAAGCCCACATCACAAACCCTTCTTATTTTCTTGGTTATATCACTAACTGAATGCATCACGTGAATCTAGTGAATTTTGGCTTTAACAAATCAGCTAGATTTCATGGCAAGTTTCTAAACAATCAAAAAACCCTTTCTAAATAAATGGAATACTACTATACAAAGATCTCTAGCTTCATTAATGTGTTAATCAAATCAAAGAAAACAATAGAAAAAATACTCGAACATTAGAAAGAGCAACTTTGCACACAAAATATCAACAATAAATACATATATGTCGTCACTTACCTCCAAAGTTAAAACATTTAAGGAATGACTTCCCTTAAAAAATTAAAACAAGTAGTACTATAAGATATTGAGTTGATGGCTCTTGGTAAAAAAATAAACAAATAAAGTTTGTTGGAAATCCAGGTTTGGGATGATATATCAAATAAGATTAGGATAAAATCTGGATCATGAAAGAAATCACTTTTTAGAAGTATTATTTTATCCATATTTCAGCCTTGGGTTATAGGAAATGCTTTTAGGATAATCTAAATTCACATTCTAGATGTTAGACAAAACTTGAGAGCAAGACAAGTTTTAGCCTTTTTCATATGTTCTAAATTAAGAAATAAACTACTTATATAAGTAGTTAATCAACTGTTATGGCAGAAAGGTTGTTACATTGTTGACAATAACAGTTACCAAATAACTACTATGGATATAGTCAAAAGGCATTGCTCTAGATTAAATCATAGTCACTTCAAAACTTAACCTTCAAAAGTTAGCCTTTAAAAAAATTAGATTTCATAAGTTTGCCTTTTGAAAATCAATCTTATGAAAGTTAGACTTAACATTTTGAGATCAAGGCTTCTGAATTTTAGGCTTCTAAGCAATCTTGATCAACACTTAGCCTTATACCTTTTTATGTTTTGGGTAGCACCCGTTGACCCCACTTGTTAGTGACATTGTCACGACGGGCTCAATGCCTTGCCCCTCGCTTTATGACCATCACACTCTCAATCTTCTAACCCATATTATAGCTTAGCTAAAACCTATGAATAGTAGGGAAAAGGAATGGAGAGTGTTTATGTTTAGGATGAAAAATGTTTTCACTAACGGTAGAAGTGGAAATGGCTTAATTGATTAAGCTCGCTTTATCAGCATAAGCAAATATTTTTTTAGCCAACTTTTTAATAATCAAGCCACAAACAAACGACTATGTATGGAATAACTCATGATCAAATGTCACAAACTAACAACCCCTAAGTTATACTCAAATACCGCGTTAGTACCGAGTCATTCCATTTTCATCAAATAGTCAATCTATCATTGTTTTTTGTTATTTTTATCTATTTTATTGAATAATTTTAGATATATGATCTATTATTAATCACTTTTCATCAATCAGATTTTATTAAGGGTCTATCTGTAGTGGTTTAATGAGACAACTTATTCGATCAATTATACATGGTTGTATGATACTGACTTAATAATATAGAAAATTGTTTAATCAATACGTCTATAGGGAAAACGTTATGCATAAAGTCAAGTTTTTTTCTTTCTTAACTTCTCCTCTCAATTAAAATCCCTCGATGTCTAAAAAACCCTTCTCAAACAATATAACTTTTATAAAAAAAATAATACAACTTTATCCAAACCAGATTTGGGTGTTTGTTTTCAACTTAATAAGCTTAATGGGCGGTTAGTTTAATTGGTTAAGTTATATTAACTTGTTTGATTTTAACTTAATACTAAGAGATTTACTTAACATGTAAAGTTAGCATATTCTATCTTAATGCATTAAGTAAAAATGTTTTCCAAAATTATCCTTGTCCTACAATTCTAATTAATCACACATCTTATCAAAAAATAAATAGTTTACTAACATTTATAAATTAAAATTTGCAATCAAATAGTAATACCTTGTTGTTTTATATATATTTTATGTTATTACATATTGTGTTATGAACTCGTTGAATTCATGTTATTTATATTACTTTAAATAATTAATATTATTTTAGTTTTTTTTTTATCATTTTAAATATTTATTAAACAATTTATTTTCATTTAATACTTATGTAAATATAAGGTTAAAATAGTAATTTGTCTATCAGATTATTTATTCAGAACAAAATCAAACAACTATTTATCTTAGTTTATTAAGATAGATTAATGTTTAGTGACGACTTAATACATTCATAACTTAATGAAAAACCAACAAAAAAAGAACCCAAAAATCAAACATTACATCTATATTAAGAAAATAAACGTTAGACACCATCTTATATGATGAATGCAAAGGGGCACAACACTCACAAAATAGACCTAAAAAAACAAAAGATCTCGTTTCCAGTGTTCTTGTTAGCATTGATTTTATCGACCAAATAACCAACAAAACATACCCATTTCTAACCCCTTTCTCATAATCCAATCTTCAATCTCTCTTGCCAATTTGAAGCCATGTCTGCAATCTCGAATTCATCGCTGCTTTTACCCAAGAACGGATCAAACCAATTATCATCTGGTATTTTTCTAATTTCATCAACATTTTCTTATTACTGTTTGAACTAAATTGGAATTAATCTTTGTTCTTGAACTAAATCGGATGTAATTTCTTCTTTCGGATTTAATTTTCGTTCATGAGCTAAATTGGGTGTAATTTCTTGTAGGAAGTTATGATTTTACGGATTCATTTTTTGTATCTGGTGTATTATATTTATATCCATGTGTTCCTTAACTTTGTAAACCCTAATATTTACTTCATGTATAACTGCTAAATTTACATTTAAGAGTCTATTTGGGGGGAAGAATTGGAGAATAGAAGAATAGTGTGGAATCTTTTTACATGAGTTAGGTTAATAGATTTTCTATATCATTAAGCCATTATCAAACAGTCATATATAGGTTTTAGGGAGTGTAGGATGTACAGAGACCTTATAGTAGTAGATAGTTCGTTTTTGTGAAGACCTTAAAAAGACTCTTAGAAAAGGGTTCTGTGAATAGAAGATAGAAAACAATTTTTATTAAGACAAAAATGGTTAGCGCTGAGTGGTTATTGTATTTGTGCAAGTATGTTATTGTGTATAAACAAATGCCATGTGGAGTTCGTTTCGGTTTTCATCTTTGATTTTTGAAATTATTATGTTTGTGTAGAACTGAAATATGGTTTGAAATGGTAGTCACTATTATGCTAAAATGCAGACAGATTTGTTTGTTAGCAGCTTAATAAGCTTTATGGGACTCGCAGCTTATTCGGTCTGTTACAGATAACTGTTTGGTAGTGGCTTAATGATACAAGAAATGGCTTATTCAGTAAGCTTCTAGGGGAGAGCTTTGTTTAGAAAGTCAAGTTTTTTTCAAACTCACCCTCCCAATTAAAAAACATGCTCCTTCCATGTATGAAAAAAGCCCTCCCAAACAAAAACCTTCTCAATTTATAAAGACAGATAATCCACACAGACAACTTTATCGATACATGACTTAATGGAAAACCAACCAAACAACCCCTTACTCTTTTTGGTTTTTGATGAAATGAAGTTCATGAAATAAGATGTTGTTGATGTCAGAAAATAGTTGTTTCTACATAGAGCAACTATGGTGCACTAATGCGTCTTTGTATGCTGTTTTCCTCTTGCTTTCTTGCAAATCGATTTTTTTTCATGATTTAAACCATGATCTATTTGCATATCTCACGACAAAATGGAATACCATTAACAAAAAAGAACTATATCAAGAGGTAAAAGATTCATTGGTTTCCCACTTGTTGTATTTTGTCAACAATTTGGGCAGTCAATAGGTGCTATAGCGGTTATGATTTTTGTATCTGTTATCTTATCTGTTGTTTCTTCTAACTTTTAAATTTTAAATTTATTTGTATATACTGACCCGATACACGAATACTAGTTCAAAAAACTATATGGCTTAATGTGTTCATCATTAGGAACTATTTATGAATGTAATTTTAAACGATGATTAAATTTTGGTTATTTAGGCTCCTCTATAAAGAAACTTGATCAGAGCTTCACCAAATTATCATTTGGGCAAAGTCGTGTTGGTAATGTGCAATCGCTCACATCTAAAAAGACCTTCTCTATCCAAGCAGCATACAGGTATTTATCGTTTGAATTGGTGATGATCGATTGTTTCATTCAAGTTCTAAGTTTTACGAAATGCAAGATCAGTATTACACTTGTTTTTCCCTTTTTTATGCTTGTTTTCCATCGGTTATACTCCGAAAATGACCTTGATATATCCCTCAATAATCTTCGTGTTATGTGGAAGGCTTAGTTATGGTCATAACTCATAAGGATGCGTTTGGTATCAAATGACCTTGATATATTCCTCAATAGTCCGAAAATGACCTTGATAAAATGACCAATTCACCCCTAATGACTAATGAGTTCTTTATATTTTATATATTTGATTAATTATGTACTTTATTAAATTATGATAAAATAAATATTTTTTGTAACAAAATATATCAGGAGTTTTCATCAAGCGACTAAAATGACACGCCAAAATAAAAGTTTATGTAGTTTCCAATTTTTATTCTATTCCTTTTCTATATTATTTTATCATTATAAGTAATTAATAAATTACATAAGTTAATCAGAAATATAGAAACCGTAGAAAAATTATATTTTGAGGACAGTAAAATGAAAGTTTAAAGAGCATAAAATACAATAATTAAAATTTAACGAACGAATAAAATGTAAAGAGGAAGGCATATTTGATGTTTTAGAAGAGAATTTGGTTTTATTTTGAGGTTATATTGGTAAAACACAAGTCTGTTCCAGCTTCTTCCATGGGGGTGGAGGTGGAACACGCCCGTTCCACTCTATTCTTGTTCCACATTAAAGTCCTGCCAAACGTGGAATAGTGATCCTGAAATGTTCTTTTCTATTCAGTCCAATGTACCAAAATTATGCTAGATGAGTCATTTCTTCATTTTTATGTTTCTCTTTGTAAGCAATTAGACAAACTTAATACAAGCCATTACTTTTTTCCATTTTCAGCGATGATGGAAGATCAAACAGTGGGAGTGCCTTTGTTGGTGGCTTTGTTCTAGGAGGATTGCTTGTTGGCACACTCGGCTGCATATACGCACCTCAGGTTTGATTCGTAGATTTGGCACCTAAATTCATGTTTCATCCTCATTTTCTTCGATATATAACCAAAACCAAACAAACCCAGTATATCCCACCTATAGGTGGGGTCCGGGGAGGGTGCAATACATGCACACCCGACCTCTATCCCAAAATGTAGAGCAGTTTTTCTGTAAAGCCCCCCCCCCTAAAAAAAGAAAAAAAAAAGAGAAAAACGAGTAAGGAGCAAAACAACATACAAACAAAAGTAGGTACAAGAAAACCTGAAGGAAATACAATTTTTCTTTAATCTATACGAATTGTTATTCATTCTTGCCGTATATCTAATATTGGTGTGAGTGTTGAACTAAATTATAGAATAATTATGTATCTAGTCTAATTTTTTTTGACAGATAAGCAAGGCGCTAGCGGGAGCCGACAAAAAGGAGCTGTTGAGGAAGTTACCCGACTTCATTTATGATGAAGAAAAAGCTTTGGAGGTAAACAAATTCTAACCAAACTTTTATTAAAGAACTCAAAAAGACCATATAGCTTATTTAAAAAGTCATATTTGGGTTTTCGACTTTCGTAAGTTAGCTTTTTGAAACACTATTTCAAGTAGCGTTTCAATAAGCTCCAACAGCTATTTTTAATTTTTTTAAATTATGCCCTTGCATTTTTCCAATTAATTTTTTAGCATCTCTTTTTAGGTTATTTTATATTGTCATCTAGCTTAAGATCAAATTTTTACCATACATGACTAACTTTATGATATGGATGGATATGCCTCATATGATGTCACAACTTCCCTATTATGTCTAGAAGTTATCAATTTCTTAAGAGTCATGTCTATTGGTTAAAAGACCTAAATTTTCCTTTGCGTAAAAACCAAACCAAATGAGCCCAATATATCACACACAAAGGTGTCTGGATGGTGGGTTGTATCCAGACCTTGTTTATATCCCAAAGGGTAGAGAGGTTGTTTCTGTAAAGACCTGGATTTTAAACAAAAAATTGCAAAGATACATAGGTCGGGTCTAGCAAATAAATGTTAGGCCTTGGAGCTCCTCCCCATAGGATTGTTAGTTCGAGTCTTCTGTGGGCCACTATGGGTTTTATTGGTTATTATCTTCAGGGCCCCATGAGACTAGTCGAGGTACGTGCAAGTTGACTCAAATACCACACAAAAAATATTCATATTCTTGCACTTACCTACTATGTTTGTTGCAGAAAACACGCCAAAAATTGGCAAAGAAGATAGCAGAGTTGAACTCGGCTATAGATGATGTATCATCTCAGTTGAAATCAGATGACGACGAGCCTATTACTAATAATGGTGTTGTTCCCGATGAATCTGAAGCTCTTGCCTAAGAATATTTTAGTTTTGTGTTCTAATCGTTTTCATCGACTTTTGATACTAAAATGTTTGATTCTATAACATTGTATGTCAACATGTGGTGGTGATGTTGGTTTCATATGTTACAATTTGTGTTTTGCTTTATGCTTCTATATTGCCATGGTGGTTTCATATGTTACAACTTGTATTAGTTTTCTTAGTCAAATTCAATCCATGATTCCTTAAATTTCAATTCTTTTGACAGATTCATTAAATTATAAAGACATTTTACGAACCAAAAGCCCCATCAACGTTAAAAACACAAGAAACCTATCTTAACTTCTAAAAAAACTTCCGATTCCATCTTTTAACTTGATTAATGAACTTTTGTCAAAGGTACCTGGTACCGTCCTCTTTTAAAAATAACTACCTTTTGATTCCATTCTTTAACTTAATTTGTACGCTATTAATGTAATTAATTTATCACATTCAATTGCGATAAATCAGTAATTTAAATGTAATATCACTCCTTTTCTATATCAGTGTAGGGTTATGCCTAGCCACATGTGATAGTCTTACGATTTTATCAAACTACATTTATATTTTTCTCTAGCAGTAGCATATGACGATGATGTCGTTTGGCTGTGGTCATACGACTACATTAAACATACTACTTATGTTTCATCTTCCACATATAACTATATTGAACCTATGGTTGTAGCCCTATAATCATACATCTCTCACCACAATGATTTTTATAAATCTCCACATAACATTGTATGCTTACTAACGATAAAAGGCAAATCACCGAAAAAAATCTCCAACTGACATAAGGCTATGTTGGTTAACTAGAAGAAAGCAAATCAAGAAACTATTGATGGATTTTACTTGTCAAATGTCACAATCCTTCGGTAACGATGGACATGGATGCCAGTATCCTAACCATAAAAGAAACCAGATTAAGAAAAATCCCTCTAGAAGAGAGAAATTGGAATCCTCTGCTGTGTATGACTTTAAGAATGATTAAACCGAATTTTATGTTTCACTTTCACGAAACCAAAGACACATGTACTAATCATTGGTTGGTACTTGGTACTTGGCAGGCACTTGGCAGTTGGCACCTTATTTGTTACAAAAGTCTAGGGACTGATTTTGCATTTAATGCATAGTCAAGGGACTATTTGTGTAACTTAACTCAATTAATTGCAGTTGATGGTAACAGACGATCAAGGAAAAGATATAGGGGTAAAAGGGCAGCAAACATAAGTTGAAAAAAAAGAGGATTTCAGATTCTTCACAAAACCCCACTAATCCAATCGTTGTAGCAAATCGAAACCCCCCTTTTTTGGTATTATTCTGAATCAGTTTACTGAAATGGTGTATAATTCAGAAGTTATTTCACGATAGAGACGATGAGAGGATCTTTAATTTCACTTTTGCGCCTTTTGGCCGTAATTCCGACAGCATTTGGGGCCCTATCGGTCCTCCCGCCGCCGTCAACGACTTCCAGTTCCTCAGTTCCAGATCAACTTCAGCTTCCGCCGCCGCTGCCAGCGAAGATCAACTCGACACCGTAAGTAGTTTTATTAATTTTGCTTTAAATTGAAGGAATTTAAGATGTTTGGATTAGGGTTTTGTATTAGTAGATTGTTTAGTGATTGAATTAGATCTGGGATGGTTGGTTAATTGTGCTATTTTGTGAAATGATTTTGTATGTTATTTTGTTTTATCTTGTAGGCATCAAAACCAATTTGGCATTTCCATTTCGTTATAATTACTATCAATCTTAAAAATCACTGCTTTTTCTCAGTAGAAATGAAAATCTCTCCCCTTGAAAGAGATTAAGAAGCTTATAGTTTTTTTCTTGTATTCTATTTCATGAGATATGCAGGAATTAACATGTAAATCAGACGATAGTAATATTTCCGGAAGTTTTAGAAAAACTTATTGGGCCTTTCTTACAATAGATCATAATTATAAGTTAGGTTTCTTTTTTCCTAGTTTACTAATAACATATACCTTGTTGAAGAACCAATGCTTGTTTTAAAACTTTAAAATGCTGGAGAAAGTACATGGAGATCAACACATTGATTTCGTTTACACCAAGGAGCAGTAGTCATCTTTATAGAGTTTCAAGTAGCCTATTCTTAAGGATGACGCGCTAGAATGGAAGCTCAGTAGAAGTTGAATGAATGGAGACATTGGTATATCGTAATTTACTCGTCCAATTTATAGAAGTAGGATATCTAAGTTTGTGTCTCAACATAACTCATAATAACTAATAGGGTTGTGCTGGATTATTTGATTTTTTTTAATAAACTAGCTACCTTTAATTCTGAGGTGGTTTTGTATCATAGGGATATTTAGTGGTTCTCAATTGACTCACAATTCAAGGTCGGTAGTTTAACCCTTATCAGAAGTAGTGATAATAACTAAAATGATATAATACTTTTGTTCTGATTGCAATGGTGGCATATGGGTCAGTTAACTTCAAATCAAGTCCAGAAAACAAAAGGTTTCAATTTTATGCGAACGGAGGGATTTAGTAGTCAAAATAATATGTAAAAGTAATTCGGCAGGACCCTCAATATACAGTCAATCATGTAGGCCTGGACAGTTAACAAATGCTTAATTTCAGTATCCGCTGATGCTCCTCCTGAAGTTGAAGAATGCGTATCAATGTTGCCAGCTTGATGAGCAGAACAGATACATAGTTTTGGATACTTAAAATATTGACAACCACTAAAACATACCTTATTGGACAAAAGAGAAGGTGGCCATAGGTCACAATTTGAGCCCCCGATTAGTCGGAATAGGGTGTAACTTGCTTTAACCCCTTTATAGGGTGTATTGTATGGTATTAAATAGCTAACCAACAAATTTAATATCTAATGAAAAAAACATTACTCATACTCAAAGTTCAATATGAGTTCTTTTCATGTTTTGACATTAGCTTTTATTTCTTCTTTCAATACTTGTGTCCTTAATGGTAATTAAGAATTCTTGTTAGAAATTAAATAATATCATATTGATCATGAAGTTGAAGTAGTTGGCTGAAGTTAAATAATATCTTATTAATCATGAAGTTGAAGTCATCTCTAGGATATGATAAGCGAAGTTATAAGACAATGGTATCTTGTTGCTCAAACTCTTTCTTTCCTTTATGTACATATGCATTTTTCTTTGGTCTTGACCTTAACATTGATGCAATTATTTTATTTGTATATTTGTGTCAAATTTGTGTGTCATGTGAATTGAATTACTTCCCTAGTAATAGATTCTCATACCACCTCTGAAGTTTGTCATAGAAACTTAGTTTTAGCAGAATTTGGCATATGTGAATATTGAATAATTTTTTATATATGATGTCATTATATTATCTCTTATTATGCCATGTTTGCCATTCAGTAAACAGGATGCTATATTGGTGGCCGCTCCAGATGGCACGTTATATCAAGTGGATATCAGTTCAGGCAAAATTCTTTGGTCCTTCCCATCTGGTGCACCAATTTATGATTCACATCAGGAACTTAATTTGGAGGATGATGAGCACAATTCCTCTAAACAGCATAATAAGTTTTATATAGATTGTGGAGATGACTGGCAACTCTATATCCATGGCAAGAACTCTAAAGCAGAGGTTAGCAAATACACCATGATCGAGTTTGGCTTAGGGCCTGTTTGTTAGCAGCTTAATGAGCTTAATGAGACTCACAGCTTATTCGATCAGCTATACATGACTGTTTGGTAGTGGCTTAATGATATAGGAAGTGGCTTATTCAGTAAGCTTTCAGGGGGAGCTTTATGCAGAAAGTCAAGTTTTTTTCCAAAGCTGTCCCTCCCAATTAAAAAACAGGCTCCTTCTATTTATGAAAAACTCTCCCAAACAAAAACCTTCACAATCTATCCAGACAGATTAATTCACACAGACAATTTTATCCATACAGGACTTAATGGAAAACCAACCAAATAGGGGCTGTTTGGTTGGTTTTCCATTAGTTTGTTTTCATAGATTTGGAAGGTTTTTGTTTAGGAAAGTTTTTTCATAGATGGAAGGAGCATATTTTTTAATTGGAAGGGGAGGTTCGGGAAAAAAAAAACTTAGCTTTCTGTATAAAGCTTCCTCTAAAAGCTTATTGAACAAGTCACTTTCTATATCATTAAGCCACTACCAAACAGTCATGTATAGCTGACCAAATAAGCTGTGAGTCCCATTAAGCTCATTAAGTTGCTAACAAACAGGCTCTTAATGTAACTTTGTTTCAAGATGTGCTATTATGGGACATTTAGTCTTATATGCTTGAATTACATGGTGTCTTATATGGGATTATAGCCTTCTTATACCATTTAATCCACCATAACCTCTTCTTTTTTTGGTACCCCAGAAACTTCCATTCAGTGCTGAAGAATTAATCGGACGTACACCACACGTTTCACTCGATGGAGTTCTATTAGGGTCTAAAAAGACGACCGTATTCCTTGTTGATCCCCAAACTGGTAGTGTCGTTTACACTTTCAAATCAGATGGTGGTCAGAACTTCAAACCGAATTCTATAGTTCTAAAAAAAGATGCCGATAAATGGAAGGAACCAACCACGTTGGACTTTGACCCAGTCAACCACGAGCAGCTGCTCTACATCAAAAGGTTTGATTACGAGCTAACTTATTCTTCATCAACAACCGGAAACGTTTTATGGTATCTGATGTTTGCTGATTTTGAGGCTTCTCGCCAATGCCGTGGCTCTAATAACTTTTTAGGCGGAATAAAAGGTGACACTCAGTTACAAGAGTTTTGTCAGCCAAACCCTCGTGTTTTCCGAGCCCGTGATCCCCGCGAATTGGAGTCGTTTTTTATGGTTAATAAGATACAAATGTCACTCCATGGTGATGAAATATTCGCTCTACCTCCTCCAGAGGATGAAATGAGTTTTCTATCTCCTCCAAATCTGCTACCAAAATCTTTAATCGTTAATCAAGAAACACCATATCAACTTATTCCATATATGCCGCCTGATAAAGCCATCGATGAATATCAAACTAATGTCAACATCCCTCCGGAATATTTATCAAGTTTTCATGTGTGGTTGCGCGGCTGTTTGGCTGCAGCCCTCTTTTTCTTCATACCCTTAATTTTATACTTCTGGAATTTCGGGAAGAGGAAAGAGAATAAGCTGAATGAGCTGGCTAACGATCCTAAGGTGCAAAATGTAACATCTAAAAAGAAGAAAACCCGAAAATCTGGAAATAGTAAACTCTATGCCAGTACTGAGAAAATGGTTATCGGGCTTCAGTACTCTGAGATAAATGAAGTGAATAATAACCGTAAAATCGGTAAATTATCGGTTTCCGATAAAGAAATTGGGAAAGGGAGTAATGGTACGATCGTGCTGGAGGGAATTTACGATGGTCGGCCCGTTGCTGTGAAACGAATTGTAAAAGTTCATCATGATGTTGCTTTGAAAGAGATTCAAAATCTGATTGTATCTGATCAGCATCCTAATATTGTTAGATGGTATGGTGTGGAATATGATCAAGATTTTGTTTATATTGCTCTTGAACGTTGCATCTGTAGCTTACATGAATTGGTATTATCACACACCAATTCGACTGTCCAATTGCAACTGACAACAAAAGTTATCTCGGATTTCAAATTATGGAAGCCCAATGGGAATCCTTCACCGGTGTTGTTGAAAGTAATGAGGTTAGTCAAAGCCTAATAGTTAAACTTATAATATATATATATATATATAGTCAACGGCTACCCCATGAAGCCATTTTTTGTTTTATTTTGCTATAGTTTCAAAATTTTCTATCTTGTACCCATTTTGACCGGTAACATGTTAATCTTGTAACATGTGGTAACGTGGATACCCATTTACGAAATGAGCAGGTTAGTGGTCAAAATGGGTAAAAAATAGGAAATTTTGGAACTTTATTACATTGATTGAAGAAAAAAACACTTTGTTGCAGTTTGCCCTTCTTTGAAATTATTCTAGCTTATGGCACTTAAAAAATGCAGGGATACAGTTACCGGACTTGCTCATTTGCATGAACTTGGAATCATTCACCGGGATCTAAAGCCACAAAATGTCTTAATACGGAAAGATAACTCTATTAGCGCAAAGGTTTCAGATATGGGTATTAGCAAACGTCTACCTGCTGATATGTCTTCTTTAACCAAGAGTGCAACAGGCAAGTCTTAACAGATACAGCCACTCTACCACTGTTACTTTCACGATGTGCTTATAAGAATGCAGAACTTTTAATAATTCTATATGGGTTCTGAATCTTTATCGTCTTTATGCCATTTGCATATAGGTTATGGTAGTTCGGGTTGGCAAGCACCTGAGCAACTTCGCAACGAACGACAAACTCGAGCTGTGGATTTATTCAGTTTTGGCTGCCTGCTTTTCTTTTGTATCACTGGTGGTCGACATCCGTTTGGTGACATGCTTGAGCGCGATATAAACATTTTAAATGACCGAAAAGATCTCTTTTTGGTAGATAATATTCCTGAAGCTTTCGATCTTATCTCCAATCTCCTACATCCCGACCCAGAGTTCAGGTATGAAAAGATCTCTTTTTGGTAGATAATATTCCTGAAGCTTTCGATCTTATCTCCAATCTCCTACATCCCGACCCAGAGTTCAGGTATGAATCATGCTAGCAGCTTAATGAGCTTAATGGGACTCGCAGCTTATTTGGTCAGCTATACATGACTGTTTGGTAGTCGCTTAATGAAATAGAAAGTGGCTTATTCAGTAAGCTTCTAAAGGGAGGTTTACGGAGAAAGCCAAGTTTTTTTTTTCCAAACTTGCTCCTTCCAATTAAAAACTACTCCTTCCATATATTAAAAAACCCTCCCAGAAAAATCTTCTCAATCTATACGGACAAATTAATCCACACAGACAGCTTTATCCATACAGGACTTAGAAGCTGTTTGGTTGGTTCTTCATTAAGTTCTGTATGGTTAAAGTTGTCTGTATGGATCGGGAAGGTTTTTGTTTTGGAGAGTTTTTTCATAGATGGAAGGTGCTTGTTTTTTAATTGGGAGGGACAGGTTTGGAAAAAACTTGGCTTTCTGCATAAAGCTCCCTCCTAGAAGCTTAATGAATGAGCCACTTTCTATATCATTAAGCCCAGTACCAATTACCAAACAGTCACGTATAGCTGACCAAATATGCTGCGAGTCCCATTAAGCTCATCAAGCTGCTAACAAACAGGCCCTTAGTTATAGTAGTCAAAATATCAAAAATATATTTCGTGATAGTGTTTTAACTAAAACCTACATCAATTAGTTAAATACTTATATATGCATTTGTTAATCTTATTCAGACCAAAAGCCGCAGAAGTATACAATCACCCACTATTTTGGGACTCAGAGATGCGTCTCTCATTTCTTCGAGACGCTAGTGATCGTGTAGAATTAGAGGATCGTGAGACCGATTCAGACCTCTTGAAATCACTAGAAAGCATCGGTTCAGTCGCTTTAGGTGGCAAATGGGACGAAAAGTTAGATAACACCCTCCTTAACGATATCGGCCGTTACAGAAAATACAAATATGATAGCGTTCGTGATCTATTAAGAGTCATAAGAAACAAGCTGAATCACTACAGAGAACTCCCGAAAGAACTCCGAGATGTTTTAGGCCCGGTTCCAACAGGATTCGAGTATTATTTCAGTAGTCGGTTTCCGAAACTTCTAATGGAGGTATACAAAATATTGCAAAAATATTGTGGGAAAGAAGAATTCCTACATAAGTATTATAAAGAAGGTCAGTTTTAACTTAAAAAATGTTGTTAAAGTGTTTGATCTTTTTTTTAGGGTTTTTAGACTGACCCTTTTATGGTGTATATATTACCAACAAGATATATATTTTTAGAAGTCAGAAAAATCGAATACATAATATTTATGTAGTTCTTTTTGTAACGTGTGTGTATGTATGTTTTCATGGTTTTTTTGAGCAAATTGCATGAAAATGTAACGTATTTTTTGTTTTATTCCTACTTTGGGTAACGTATTTTCTAGATTTTCATTTTGGTACCTGAGATGTGACATCTCAAACATGTAGGTATCTGGTTTACCTAATGATGTGAAAATGCTGAATAGAATCAGGATTTTATTAATGTGCTTAAAGTTGATAGAATTACAAGCTTTGAAGTGTACATTGATACAAGATTTGTGGTCAACCAACTTCAAGGGAAATGAGGAAACACTCGTTTTACCTTTTGGGGTGCAGGACATATTTGCGTACATCTCTCAAAGACTCTGCTTTCAAGTGAGATATACTGATAGAATGATGAGCTTTCATTCAGAGACTTTGGCCTATGCGATCGAGAGATTGACAACCACTGTTGACCTTCGTTTGAATAGAGGCAACTATAGCCGAGCCGCTAGAATTGCTAGTGTTGTGAATTGAGCGACGTTCTTTGCCGCAATTGTGAAATGAGACTCAATTACCTATAAACACGATAGATCGACAATATCACAACTAAAATTTGAATATAAATGATAATTATTGAATTGAAAACCGATGAATATGTTAATGAAATCGAGTATTTTAGCTTGCAGAGAATTTTTATGCAAAAGCCAGATCAAACAAACCATGTATATCTTGACGGTTAGTTTGAGATGGAATGTATGCTTATAATTTTTTTTATCCTTCAATGGCTAAAAGGTATACAAAACTAGAACTTTTCAGGAATTTATCCAACTTATAACTATTCTGGTCAAACATGCTTAACTACAAAATTTTGATTTGGTGAATAGGGGCGGGTTTAAATGAGAACTCAAATTTGGTTGTGAACGTCAGCACAAATGAGAGTGTGACACGTGTCTCATTCAAAAAATATTCAGACTAAATATATTATTTATTCAGTCTTAATATACAAAAAAATATTCAGACAAAATATAGTATTTTTATTCAGTCTGAATAATGCTTATTTAGTCTGAATATTTCTTTGTATATTCAGTCTGAATAATCTATATTCAGACACGTGTCGCTCTCTAATTTGTCCTCACATTCACAACCAAATTTGAGTTCGCATTTGAACTTTACTCTTGATACATATATGCAAGTATAAGTACAAAAAGTTTATACCCATGGAAAGACATGGCTTTGTTTTGACAAAGAAGAGCAACCTTGTTTTTGTTCTATTGTACGAAGTATAATTATATAATTATTGCCTCCATTTCAAAAGGAAAAATGGTACACTTAACATAAATACGAAAATAATATTTTTTATTTAAATGTATAAACAAACTTATATCAATGTGTTTATCTTTATTTTTTGAACGGCAAGTTAGTAGTTAGTGATTCGAACCTACAGTGACATCCATAAGGGTAGTATGCGGGACCCGAACTTTCATCTTAGGAGATAAACCCTCACTCCTCCACCATTTTTAAGAAAACCACCACTCCCAAGGTTCGAATCCGAGACGGAACCGCTAGGCCAGAGGCCCTTTGGTATCAATGTGTTTATCTCTTTTATGATTTTATCCGAAAACAATTCATGTTTTATTTTGGCAATAAATGACAATAGTGACAGGAGTAACGAGTGAAAATGATATGTCATATGTCGGAAAATATCTCTCTCTTTAAATTCATATCCAACTTTATTAAATAGAGGAGATTTTTTTTATATCATAATTCAATTAAGGGTTTTTTTATTGTTTTTTCATTTAATTATGTACTAAAGTTGTTTTGGTGGATTAGTTGAACAGATTGGGATTGTTTTTGTTTATGAGGGTTTTCTAAAATTGAAAGAAATGTGTTTTTAATTGAAGGAGTAGGTTTGTAAAAAAAACTTGCTGCATAAACCTCGATAAATTTACTGAATAAACTATTTGTTATATCATTAAGTCACTATCAAACAATTGTTGCTGAAAAATAGTCTTTTTAATTCTAAATAATTATCTATCGATCTAATGATATTTCTCCTCATATTCTTGTCGAAAATGATCATGGATATACCGAAATAATAAAATATAATTCTAACATTTATATATTCAAATAAAAAGATGTATCAAGTACATTATTTATATTTAAACAATGAAATAGATATAGGTAGTGCACTTTGACTTAAATTTGAATCAATAAATAACTTATATCATCGGATTAAGATACATTTTCATTGTAAAATTACTCCTTTGCTTGGTCTTTTTATCAAAAGTGATTATTTATATCGGTTAATTAGATTAAGATATACAAAATAATATACTTACTATAATTATAAAATTAATACTCTTTTTGTTCTAAATAAATGTTCATATTGTTATGTATTTCTCCGAAAATAAAATTACATACTTTTTTTTTACCAAAAAAGTACATACTTTTATTTATTTTTGTTTCAAAGTAAATGTCAAGCTTCCAAAAAGGATATGTAATTTCTCAAATTTACCCTTTAAGCAATGCGTAAGTATTTAAAAATTATAAATTGAAAAAAATTTAAATAAAAATAAAGATGTCGTTTAGTTAATAAAACTATATAATAATTATATGTGTCTAAAACAGTGTATCATTTAGCTACAAAATTTGAATATTTATTTTAAAACAAAAGAAATACTCTTTATTTGAATGTGTATAAATAAACTTACATCAACGTGTTTATCTCGTTATTAAACGGGAATCACGTTTTTTATTTGGCAATAAATGACGATAATGATAGGAATAAGAAATCAAAAATGACATGTCGGAAATTGTCTTTTTCCCCTTAAATTCAAATTCATAAAATTCCAAAACAATATTATTACACATTCTTTTCATATCATAAGGAACGGAAAAACAATTTCAACAAAAAGGTTTATAATGAATCGCTATAGTCATCTCATTTTGTGAATTACATAAAAAGCCACTAGTACTGAATAATTCTTATTTCAATAAATACACGGCTAAACAAGTCTAGTCAAATAGGTTATTTAAACTATATTTTAAAAGTATTATCGGGCTTGAGTTTAAATAACTTTAACTCGAACTTGAACTCAAAAATGTTCAAACCCAATGCTCCTAAAAAAATCATAAACCTTTTTGCAAAAAAAAAAATTATTAAAGTAAAGTTTATGTTGGGTCACCGATGATTTGGTGATGAACCACCTTCCTTTGTATGAATGAATTTTTACAGGTTCTTTTGAAGGTCTGAAATATGCTTCAAGTATTGAAGAGTCAAAGACTATTCAATCAAGGGGTTGTACATCAAAAAGTGGAATTTTGGATGTATCAACCAACTTCAATATTCAGATCATTTTGCCAAGTCAAGATTGGGTCACCAATATAGTGGGTCACCGATGGTACACTCAAAAGTCATCAAAAGTACTAAGGACATCAAATAAGATGAGGTCATCAAGTTTGATGTCATGGTCACCGACACTATGATCTTGGTCACCGAAATTGCAGGTATATTTTCTAAGGCTGTGATATCAACTCACAAGGGTATACACTTTTGTCACTTAGTGAAAGAAGAAGTTATCAAGCAAAGTGTACACTTATCAACTCCAGCCTTATAAGGTATCCACCGATGTGATACATAGTGAGATGTATCACTTAGCAATTTCAAAGAGATAAGTTCTTCGACTCACATCAATTGCAAGACACGTGAGCCAAAGAAGAACTTGGGCACCAAGCCTTTAATTAAAGACATTCTCTTTTATTCTTATAAAAGGAATATTTGTCTTTTAGCTAAAAGGCTTGATGGGACTTCACGAGCATGAAGAAAAGAAGATAAAGTTATCGACATTACGTGCTACAAGGAATGGTTCATCCATTATTCTAGTACAAAGGAAGTGGTCTCTTCCTTTGTCCATCGGATAATCTTCCATTTAATGAAACCTTGACGTTGTCCACTTGCATCCCATGCATGGACACTATAAAAGGAGATGAAGTCCTTCCCGAAATCTCACGCTTTCAACAAATCTTGAGTGATTATTTGTTTGATGGCAAAAGTTGTGTGCTTTATAACGGTATTGTTTTAACTTGCTTAGTGTAATAGTTAATTACTTGTTATCCGTGTGTTTAGTTTGATAGAATAGATGCCTTTTTGTTCTTTTCCGCATCAAACTATACGTGTGTAAATTTTTAATATTTATATTAAAAAATTTAAAAAGAGTATATTCGTGTGTTTTATATTCAACCCCCTTTTACAAAACCCTCTCTTAGTTAGCCATCTCTCTTTGGGGACTAACAATTGGTATCGAACGAGTTGGTTTAATCTCATAAACCGGATACGTGATGGCTACTACCTCAAATGTTGATGGTACCTTGCGGACCTCTTCCAAGAATACATATGATTTAGGATCTTTGGCTAAACCCCCAAGATTCAACCCAAACAACTTTGGGTTATGGAAAAAGCGCATGTTATTATTCTTGGAAGGGATAGATTGCGAGTATCCCAACATTCTCGGTGAGGACCTATTATTCCTAAAATATGGGCTCGCTTTGGCCCTCGAAAAGGACGGCGAAGGAAAGGACATAGAGTCAGATGACGAAAGAAGTGAGAAAACTGGTAGATATATCATTAAACCTTCTAACAAATTTAGTGAAGATGATAAACGCCTAGTTGCTTTAGATACTAAAGTCAAATCGCTCTTCTTTGTTTCCGCCTACGATGATGTGTATCATTCTCTTCTTAACCTTCCCACTTGCTAAAGAGATGTGGGATACTTTGAGTGTCTTATATGAAGGCACCAAAGAAGTAAAGAAATCTAACGGGATCCGTCTTGTTAGAAAGTATGAACTCTTACTCCCATGAAAAGGGAGAATCTCTTTCTACCTACTTTAATCGTTTTAACCGTCTTCTTAACGATCTCAAAGCTCTTGGACGAGTTTATGATAATGAAGAAGTTCTCTCGCAAGTTTATGGATTGTCTTCAGTTACGGGAAACTATCTGTACTTGCATCAAGCAAACCAAGGACTTAGAAATAATGCCTTTAACTGCTCTCTATGGAACTCTTCTTCACTATGAACAAACTAAGAATCAGAGAAAGTCTCTTATAAAGGATATCAAATCCTCCTCTATTGCTTTGATAGGTGATTCAAAACCTTCTTCTTGTATTCCTAGAATCACCTATCCTTCTTCTAATTCTGAAAAAGATATTAAGGAAGACTCTTCTCATCTGTCAGATGCATACTATAGTGCTGCTGATGATGAAGGAGAAGAATCGACCATTGACATACTTTCGATAGTATGGCAATGCTTCTGAAACCTTAAGAACAAAAGATTTTCTTCAAACCGCTCCAAATTTAATAGAAAATCTTTTTTCTCAAAAATCCTCTTCTGATAAAGCAAATGAAGAATGCTTCAATTGTGGAAAGAAAGGTCATTTTGCTTCTGAATGCAGATCAAAAGCTTCTTCTTCTAAACCTTCTTCTTCTTATGGCCATGACTTCTCAAAATCAGCCTTCTAGGAAGCATGAAGAGAGAAATAGCCAATCCTCTAAGGAAAACTACGAATCAAAAGAAACCTCAAGGTACAAGAAATACAAAGCAAAATACAAGAGAGAAAAGGAGAGAAACCAAGGTAAAAATAAAACCTTAGTTGCTTTGAGGCTCATTCTTTGGGAAGATGAGCAAACCTTCCGAGAGTGAGAGTGAGTATGTCACTAAGTGCCTCATGGCCAAAATTGATGAGATAGAAGACATGGAGAAATCACTCTACACCACTCTTGTATCCGCCGAGGATCCACTTCAGGGACAAAACCACAGGTACATCCTTTTACCTTTCTCTCTGATGATCAAAAGGCTGATGCCTTTGATTCTTTAACTGTTGACTTCTGTGACTTAAAGATTCAAAAGAAAAAGGCTGATATGCACATAAAATGTCTAAATGATCAACTCCTCTCTTGCTTTTCAAAACTAAAAGATTTTGACAAAATGAAAGTCGATCCGGAAAACCTTCGGTATTTAAACGACAGCCTTTCTGAGGAAAAATCAAAGATTTCTTCTACACTTGGAAAGGAACAAGAGGTTCTGTCTAAATGGACTAAATCCTCTAAGAATCTAGAAAGGATCCTTCAAGATCAAATCACCAGCAAGGACAAGTCTGGCCTTGGTTATGGAAAAGATATTCCTCAACCTCTTGACCTTCCACTCCCTTCTTCTTCTGAGTGTCAAGGTTTTCCTGCTGGTTTCTTTTCCGATGACGATGATGCTCTCTTCGGTTACTCATCTGAGGATTCTACCTCCGTTCACTCTATAGATCTACTTGACATGCTCAAAGTAGAATCTGGTTCCAAAAAGTTTGGAGTCTTTGTTAAAGCTAAAGAAATCTCTTCTGAGTCTTCAATGGTTTCAACTCTTCCAAGCTCTTCTTCTTCTCCCAAACCTATCCAAAGACTTTTAAATTCCTTAAGTCTTCATGAGTCAAGGTACTCCCGTGAGCACTTTCCGAAGTTGCTTTGAGTATTCTTCTTCAAAAAGATTTTCTCCTCAAAAGAAAAATTTTTCTAAACCAAAATTTTCATCTAAAAGGAAATCTCAAATAGCTACTGACTTTATTCCTCGGTCAGTAAACTTGAAGAAATCAAGAAATCCTGGTAAAGGTATTCTTGGACCAAGACCAGGTGTTGGACACCCCTCTTCTTCTCATTCCTCAACCTTTGTCCAAAGTTTAGATGATAGGGATTTTAAAAAGGTCTTCCCTTTAAAGAAGTGTTATAACTGTGGCAACACTCTTCATCTTGCTAAAAATTGCCCAATAGACTTGGCTCCTTGCAAATCTAAAATGCCTTCTAATCCCAAAGGACCCACCTCAAAATGGGTACCAAAAGTCTAAATTTGTTTCTGGGTGCAGGTACCAAATAAAGATCATATATGGTACATGGATAGTGGATGTTCAAGACACATGACCGGAAACAAACTTCTTCTCTCTAACTTCTCAAAAGAAAAGGGACCCACTGTTTCCTTTGGAGGAAATGGAAAAGGGGTCACCAAAGGATATGGTACCATTTCAAATGGAACCATCACTTTCTCCAGAGTAGCTCATGTTGAAGGGCTGATGTACAATCTTCTAAGCATAAGCCAAATATGTGATTTGGGCTATAAGGTCATGTTCCAGCTATGTGTATGTTTGGTCTTTGACGTACAGAACAAGATTGTACTAGCAGGAACCCGACTGAATGACGTGTACATAATCAACATGAAGGAAAGTGCACAGGAGAAGTTCGTGTGTCTCCTCTCTCAAGAACTAGCCAAACAAAGTTGGGTTTGTGGCATAAAAGGTTCTCTCATCTAAACTTTAAAACCTTGAACAAACTCTCCAACAAAGAAAACTGGTTGTTGGAATGCCAAAAATAGCTTTTGAAAAAGAAAAGGCATAAGGGGCATGTGAAAAAGGAAAACTCACCAAAACTTCCTTTAAAACAAAACAATGCTCTTCTATCTCTCAACCTCTTCAAATGCTTCACATGGATCTATGCGGTCCAGTCAGTACACCCAGTCTGGGTGGTAAAAAGTATATGCTAGTAATCGTCGATGAATTCTCTAGATATACTTGGGTGTTCTTTACGAAACACAAGAGTGATGCCGTCGAAGAAATCATCGTGTTTACAAGAAAAATTGAAAATTTGAATGGTAAACCGGTGAAGTCCTTCGAAGTGATAATGGCACCGAATTCAAGAATGCTTTGCTTCCGGAAGATTTCTTTGACCTAAAAGGAATCTCTCGTAACTTCTCTCGCCGTACGCACTCCTCAGCAAAATGGTGTTGTTGAGAGAAAGAATAGAACACTATGTGAAGCTGCAAGGTCCATGCTGAGTGAATCCAAGTTGCCAACCTATTTTTGGGCAGAAGCAGTTAACACTGCATGCTTTACTCAAAATAGGTCTATCATAGTCAAAAGGCATGACAAGACTCCGTATGAAGTTTTCCATGGTAGAAAACCTGCAGTTGACTGCTTCCATGTGTTTGTCGTGCATGTCACATGCTAAATGACAGGGAACAACTTGGAAAGTTTGATCCGAAGTCAGATGATGGAATTTTCATGGGCTACTCTCTCTCCTCAAGAGCCTTCAGAATTTTCAACCTAAGAAGACAATGCATAGATGAATCCATGCATGTAAAGTTTGATGAGTTTGAAACTTCTTCATTATCTTGTGATGAAGAAGAATTAAACCTATGGATAAATTCATGTGTTGGTGAAATTCCATCCTCCTCTCAAACCAATCCTCCAGATAGCAACCTTTCTCAGCCTCCCATAAACACCTCCTTACCTTCAGAACCTTCTCTTTCTTCTCCACCTCCTGAAACTAACTCTTCAGAAGACCTTACCCACCAAAACATCATATCTCCCTTAAACCCTTCTTCACCATCTCAAATTCCTACCTCATCCTCTTCTCTACCTCCCTCCTTACCTCCTGCACTAAAGTGGACCATGGATCATCCAATAGATCAAATCATAGGTGATCCACAAGTTGGTGTAAAAACCAGAAGAGGCATAAGCAATCTGTGCTTATATGTCAACTTTGTTTCCATTGTTGAGCCTAAGCTGATAAATGAAGCCCTAGCTGATCCTAGCTGGGTAATTGCCATGCAAGAAGAGCTCTCACAATTTGAGAGAAACAAAGTCTGGAAGTTAGTTCCTCGTCCATCCAACAAAACAATTATTGGAACAAAATGGGTGTTTCGAAACAAGATGGACGAAGAAGGAACTGTCATAAGGAACAAGGCAAGGTTGGTTGCTCAAGGATATCGGCAAGAGGAAGGAATTGATTATGATGAAACCTTTGCTCCTGTTGCCAGATTGGAAGCTATCCGAATATTTCTTGCCCATGAGCTTACAAGAATTTTCGGGTATTCCAAATGGATGTCAAAAGTGCCTTCCTGAATGGTGAATTAGCTGAAGAAGTGTATGTGAAGCAACCCCCTGGGTTTGAAGATCCAGTCCATCCATATCATGTATATAGCCGGATAAAGCTCTATATGGACCGAAGCAAGCTCCACGTGCTCGGTATGACACTCTCTCGAATATCTACTTAGAAATAAGTACATACGAGGCAAGGTTGACAACACTCTCTTCTTCAAGAAATCACAAGGTAATATCATTCTTGTTCAAATCTATGTAGATGATATTATTTTTGGAGCCACCGATGAATCCTTGTGTGATGAGTTTAGCTCCCTCATGCAAAAAGAATATGAAATGAGCATGATGGGGGAGTTAACTTTCTTTCTTGGTTTGCAAGTAAAACAATCTTCAGAAGGTATTTTCATAAATCAAAGTAAATACATTAAAGATCTTCGAAAAAGTTTCAATTTGATACTTGCTCTACCATGAAAACTCCTATGGCTCCTCCTCTTAAACTCTTTTCGATCCCGATGGCATTTCGTAAATATTACAAATTATAGAGCCATGATAGGATCCCTTCTTTATCTAACCGCAAGTAGACTCGACATTATGTTTGCTACTTGTCTATGTGCCCGATACCAAGCAAATCCTAAAGAATCACACCTAGTCTTGTGAAAAGGATTTTCGAGTATACGAAAGGTACCATAAATCTGGGTCTTTGGTATCCCAAAGACTCAGATTTCGATCTCATCGGGTACTCTGATTCTGATTTTGCAGGTTCAAAAATAGACAGAAAGAGTACAACTGGAAGTTGTCAGTTACTTGGTGGAAAGCTTGTGAGCTGGTCAAGTAAGAAACAACATTCGGTGTCTACATCTACCTTTGAAGCGAGTATGTGGTATTTGGAAGTTGTTGTGCACAGATATTGTGGATGAAAAATCAGTTGTGTGATTACAATCAGGTTTTCTCAAAAATCCCAATAATGTGTGACAACTCAAGTGCAATAGCCATTGCCAACAACCCTGTGCTTCATTCAAGATCCAAGCACATTGATATTAGGTATCACTTTATAAGAGATCATGTCTCTAAAGGTGATGTGGAGTTACATTTCATTCCCACCGACTATCAACTAGCTGATCTATTCACAAAGCCCCTTGATGAAGCAAGGTTCAAGTTTCTCATCGGTGAGTTAGGTATGGTAAACATAGACTAATATTTTATATTTATGTATGTTTTATATATATATATTCCATATATATATATTATATACATTCATATATTTATAGGTTATATGTTTTATATATATATTATATATATACTTCATAGATATATTATATATTATATTATATAAATATATTTATATAAAAAAAAATAAAAAAAAATAAAAAGAAAATAAAAATAATATATATATATATATGCATACAAAGTCGGTGACTTAGTCACCGACAGCCTCTCTCTCTCTCCTTTCTATAAACCTCATAAAACCCTAACCCTAAAACCAGACCATCCACCACCGTTTCTCTCTCTCCGGCCACCAATACCCACCGAAAAACCACCCACCATCGACGCTGCCACCCACCGACGGTGGCTGTGTGCCCACCGACGAGCCACCGACGCAACCACCATCGCCAAGCCACCGACACCCACCGACGGCGACACCACCGTAGTCACCTTCCGACGAGCCACCGATACTCCCATCTGTGCTCTAGCCGCCGACGTCACCGAGTCGAACCACCGAGATCTTTGAAGCCGTGTATCCACCGACGGTCACCGTGTATCCACCGACGGTCACCGTGTATCCACCGACGTTGGTTGCCTCGACCCACCGACGTCTCTCTCTCATCTTGGTTCAAGCCACCGACGTTTTTCTCATTACTGAGCCACCGACGTTTGTCCCTTTTATGAAGCCACCGACGTTTTAAACTCTCCAAGGTAACCATTACAAAACCTTTCACCTTCTTAACCCCTAAAAGATAACTCTTGACTTACCATTCTTGATAAGCAAGATTATTGGTTCTTATCCCTAATGACATCATCAATGTCAGACCATGCGCCGAATTCAACTCTAAAACCCTTAGAATTCTGACCTTTCAATCACCAAAAATAATCATTATTTTTGAAAGTTGAAATTTCCCTCTCATATATAACCACCCATCCCACTACTTCACCACCTTTCTCGCACCCATCTTCTCCTCACCTTCAAAAGCAAAAACCTCAACCTGCAACTTCATTTTCTTCTTCAATGGCTTCTCCTTCAAGAATTGGTGAAGAACAAACAATCACTTTTGGATCTCTCTCCTTCCCTGCATGCAA
Organism: Silybum marianum; assembly: GCA_036898165.1. NCBI lineage: Eukaryota > Viridiplantae > Streptophyta > Magnoliopsida > Asterales > Asteraceae > Silybum > Silybum marianum. The sequence goes on along the minus strand of CM072532.1, from coordinate 50,209,179 downwards.
TTACTTTGGAAGAATAGGAGTTGACAATGCTCATCCAGAGTACAATGATGTTTGCTGGTTTCTTCAGAGATGCCCTCTACAATATGTTCTGACAGCAAAACCCAAAATGAGTAAGTTTCTTCTTGGAAACTTTTGGTTAACTTGCACATTTGATGCCTCATCGGATCAAATTATTGCATCTGTTCTAAGTAATGATGAACATGATGTGATCTTCAATGTGGAAGATGTTAGAAGCATTCTCAAGCTTCCTGTTTATGATTCCTATGAACCATTCCCTCTTGGTAATGAACATCAAATGGTGGTTGATGTGTTAAACTATTTGGAAGAAGAAGAAGGGATCAAAGTCAAAGTGGTCCAGAGTACTTTATTGCGCAAAAACATGGGAAGTATTTGGAACTTCTTCTTTGCTCATCCGATTACGTGTCCGAGCAAGAAGACAGTGGTCGGATCGTCACCTTCTCAGTAATCGAGCCGGCACATGCTCTTATTTTTCAAAGAAAAATAGATTATGCCAGCTATTTCTTTAATGAAATGATCTCCTCGTTCTCTACCCTCCGACGTCCACAGGTACCCTTCCAACGACTTTTCTCTCTTATTATTCATGCAAAGTTGGCAGATAAATTAGAGAAAAGAGATGATATCCTATATGATCTCCCTCTCCACCAAGTGGGTAACCAAATCATGAAAAGTGGTCGTCTTAGCATCGACAACCCTCTCGGACCTTCTATGGTTAAGTTTGCAAGGAATGCAACTCTTACTGGGGAGAGAATGAACCGCGTCTTCGCAGAACTTCGGTATGTCTTCTACCCCTCCGTACCTAGAGTCACCGGGTGTGCCCAAATCTCTTAAGAGATCCAAAGCGTCGGCACATCTACCTCCGCACCCACCGATGTTACGAAGCCAAAAGAGCCTTTGGCTTCCACCCAAGCATCCAAGTCCCATAAGCGGAGAAACTCTAAAAGCCCCCCAAAGACTTCCTCAAAGAAGTCTAAGGGAACCCAAAGGGTTAAAACACATGATCCATCTACTGGCTCCCAAAAGCCGTAGGTGTTGAAAATATCCTCACAAAACCCAAGGAACACTTAGCTACTCCTACCTCCTCCATGCCCTCTCAAAAGGACTTGGTTGTAAAGGACACCCTTACTATTCCTTCATCAACTTTCTCACTAGTTGATGAAGATGACTTGGAGTATCCCATCCAAGGTACCTCTTCTTCACCCCTAGAGCTCTCTCGCCTCCGTGTCCACACTCCACGTGAGAATGCACCACAACCAGGTGCATTTGATGGAGCAACCCTCTTTACTGATTTTCTGATGTCCGACACTACTCCTTGGATAGGTACGTCTCCCGTACATAACAAGGGTGTGGAGGAACCCATTACTGAGGAATCCCCTCAAAGACACTCTCCTAAGAGTGTCTCCCCCTCATCTCCTAAATCCCCCCAAGAAAATCTACGGTTTGGTGGATTATTCTTCCGGTGATGATGATGATACCGATCAACCACCAAAGCCTCATCCTATCGCTCCCATGTCTTCAAAGCAAGGGAATGATCTTCTAGGCTTTCACCACCTTTACCAGTAATACTATCAGAAGGGTGGAGGTCTTAGAAGAACATGCAACTAAGGAAAAGGAAAGAATGGATTCCCTTTCCTCATCTCTCAGATCTAACATAGAGGAGTTGTCGGTGAGTCACCCAACTCTAATGACATGTTTAGATCTTCTACATTTGGATATCCTTGATCTTCAGCAAGGATTCTCTTCAAGTCAAGCATCTGTGCTTTCATCCATTCAGGATCTTCGAAGCACCTCTTCTCAGCAAGCCACAAATATCTCTACTCTTATTGCAAATCAACAGGCAATAATGGAGTCTCTCTCAAGTCTACACACCAAGATTGATAAAGTTCCAACCTCTTCTCCAACGGTTGAACTTGATATTGGTGATTCTTTCTTCCAAGATACTGACAGGTTTGTACTTCAAAGGGTAGAAAAGAAACTTGGGGGTCTCTGCTCTGATGTGGAAAGGATTAAGGAGTTTCTCTCTTCAGTGGGTTTCAAGGGTTCAACCACTGAGGGGGAGAAAAATGTGAAGACCTCCACAACAGCAGCCAAAGCCGCCGACGTCAGCCATGCAGCCGCCGACGTCAGCCATACAGCCGCCGACGTCAGCATGCCAGCCGCCGACGTGGCCTCTCAAAACCATCCAGCCACCGATGGTGGTGTGGTTGTGATCCATGTTCCTTTGGTACCCGAAGCAGCTGTTGAGGGGGAGAGTGTCAGTGCTCAACCCCTTGAAACTGAAGAAGAGAAGAAAAGAAAAGAAAAGAAAAGGCCAAAGGAAAGAAGCCTCTCTCTTTTGAAGAACAGGAAGAAGAAAGAAAGAGAAAGAAAAGGATGAGAGATCCTCATGCAGACACTCTCAGACTTCAGCCTGCCCCAGCACTCACCGATCCTCTTGGGGTAATTCTCTCTGAGGCTGAAAGAGAGGAAGCTATAAGGGCTCAGCTTGAGTATGATCAGACTAATGTACTCAAGCTAGCTCATGATGAAGTTCGTTCATGCCAAAGTCACCGATGCAATTCAAGCTCAAAAAGATGAGCTTGAAAATATAAAGAAGAAATCTGAAGCTGCAAAATTGGTTGATGAGGCCAAGAAGGCAAAGGAAGTAGAGTGGTTCAAAAGGAGGTTGAAGAATAGAAAGGATGATTCAAAGATCATCGGTGCTACCATTCATCCTCCAACTAAGAATTCTCCCAAACTTCTTATCACTCTTAAAAGAGCTGATTCTCTTATGAAAGTTTGTGAGGTTGATTGGCTTGAAGCTCTTGGTATCTCTGAATGGATAGAGGTTGGAAATTGCATTGACAAGAGCAAAAGCAAACACAAGGAATTAATACTGAATACCATCAGAAAGCTCTTTGTCAAAATGGTGAAGATTCAAAAGGAGCATAATATTCTTGTCACCTTTCTTGAAGGTCAACAGATGTACCTTATTCAAAAGGGTCTCTCTGGAGAGAGTTGGTCAAACCTCCAAAGAACAAAAAGAAAGGACACTTTTCCATGCTTCATGAAAGGGGCATAAAGATTGACGCATCAGGTATTAATCTTTCTATTCCCACTCCTATTGCTTATCCTGAGCAAACCATGATCACCGAGCCTGAACTTGGAGTATTCTTTGAGGACATCTATGGCAACATAGGTTTCTTCTGCAGCCTCGACATTCCAAGGGCTCACAGCTCCTTCCTCTCTGCTATTCTTGGAGTGCCTCCCATTGAAGACCATGGCATCACAAGAATGATCCTGGATGAACTTAAAAGAAGAGAACCCTCCTCAAATCCTTGATCCTGCAGACGTATAGTGCAGTATGAACTTTATTAATCATGTACTCTGATCAATCCTATGTGTTGATTAATAAAAGTTCATACTTTTCTTCCATCCCATCTCTTGTTAATATTTTTACAAGCTTTGCACATATTTAAACTTATACTTATTCTTTTATTCAGTTTATACTCCATACTGTACATACTCAGTTAAAAAAAAAAAATCAAAAAAAAAAATTAAAAAAAAAATCTGAGTCAAAAGAACCCAAAAGAAAAATAGAAAGGGTCAAAAAGAATTCTTTTCTAACCTACAGGTATCATCATCAAATAGGGGGAGATTGTTGGGTCACCGATGATTTGGTGATGAACCACCTTCCTTTGTATGAATGAATTTTTACAGGTTCTTTTGAAGGTACGAAATATGCTTCAAGTATTGAAGAGTCAAAGACTATTCAATCAAGGGGTTGTACATCAAAAAGTGGAATTTTGGATGTATCAACCAACTTCAATATTCAGATCATTTTGCCAAGTCAAGATTGGGTCACCAATATAGTGGGTCACCGATGGTACACTCAAAAGTCATCAAAAGTACTAAGGACATCAAATAAGATGAGGTCATCAAGTTTGATGTCATGGTCACCGACACTATGATCTTGGTCACCGAAATTGCAGGTATATTTTCTAAGGCTGTGATATCAACTCACAAGGGTATACACTTTTGTCACTTAGTGAAAGAAGAAGTTATCAAGCAAAGTGTACACTTATCAACTCCGGCCTTATAAGGTATCCACCGATGTGATACATAGTGAGATGTATCAACTTAGCAATTTCAAAGAGATAAGTTCTTGACTCACATCAATTGCAAGACACGCGAGCCAAGAAGAACTTGGGCACCAAGCCTTAATTAAAGACATTCTCTTTTATTCTTATAAAAGGAATATTTGTCTTTTAGCTAAAAGGCTTGATGGGACTTCACAGAGCATAAAGAAAAGAAGATAAAGTTATCTGACATTACGTGCTACAAGGAATGGTTCATCCATTATTCTAGTACAAAGGAAGTGGTCTCTTCCTTTGTCCATCAGATAATCTTCCAGCTAATGAAACCTTGATACCGTCCACTCGCATCCCATGCATGGACACTATAAAAGGAGATGAAGTCCTTCCCAGAAATCTCACGCTTTCAACAAATCTTCAGAGTGATTATTTGTTTGACTGTGGCAAAGCTGTGTGCTATAACAGTATTGTTTTAACTTGCTTAGTGTAATAGTTAATTACTGTTATCTGTGTGTTTAGTTTGATAGAATAGTCTGCCTGTTCTTTTCCGCATCAAACTATCTGTGTGTAAATTTTTAATATTTATATTAAAAAATTTAAAAAGAGTATATTCTGTGTGTTTTATATTCAACCCCCCCTTCTACAAAACCCTCTCTTAGTTAGCCATCTCTCTTTGGGGACTAACAGTTTAATTAAGAAAGGGCTTTTTAGGTCCAGGCTTTGGGGTCGTAAAAAGTCACGATCCGACTTTCTAGACTTTTTAGGGTCGGATCTGACCCCAAAATTTTGGCTTCGAGCTGCCCGGGAAAAAGCTCATCTCAACCACAAGGGTTGTGGCGTACTGGTTAAGGCTTGTGGGGGATGAGGCTAGATAACCATCTACCTGATGTTCAAATTCAGGTGCAAACAACTTGTGGCCACTGGGAAATTATCTCAGGACTGCATGGTTTAGCAGTCTTAAAATTGTCAGAGATTAGTCTAGGCAAATACCTAGGATACCCTTTCGGAAAAAAAAACCTCATCTCTAAGTTACAGATTATAAACCACTCAAAGACTAGTATAGAAGACTTGTAATATTGACTTCAAAAATATGTACAACTTACACTTATTACCATTCTATATTTTAATTGATTTTTATAAGAGTTATAGTTACAAATTTAACCAATACCCGAAAACCCCATATCACCCATCGCCATTTAATTAAACTTTCCGATATAAGAACCTTACGCTCGTTTGCCAAAAAGTCGTAAAATTTAGCCGCAAATATACCTTCTCCATTCGGTCTACCTTCGTTCCGAACCATTTCCGGTCTCGCAATCTTTACTCTCATTCGAAACCGACCTTTCGACTTTTTGTCTTTTCTTATCTCGAGGATCTTTCTTTTCGTCAATAATCGAAAGAAGCGTTTGAAGTCGTCGAGATCGGGACCCGTCGGATTCGACCGCCGTTCGAGCAACGTTACGAAACCGTCGAAATACTTGACAAAAGTATATAAAAATGGCGATAAAACACGCGATACCGCAAATAAGAAAGAGACCCCAAAAGCTTTTAAGGTGTAATCGGTCCGATTCGAGCTCGGAATTATCGGTACTACAACCGCTTCTTATTAGCCATTTGTCGTGAATCCGTTGGAGATCGCCGTTTTCCGATAACGAAAGGATTGCGGTCGATAAATCGACCGCCAATGGAGAGTCACGCGGGAATGCCTGTAAAATAAATTGATTTAGTATCTTAATATAAATGGGCAAAATACATTAAAATGTAACGAAGCTTGCTTTTTGTTTCTATTTAGTGTAACAAACAATTTTTTTTTATATAATTGTAACAAAGTTTCAAAATTTTAAATTTTGTACTCATTTCACTGTCCTTCCGTAAGCATTTTATAAACAAGAATCCACGTCATCAAATGTTATAAGATCATAAATGCATAATAGCATCTCCAACAGCTATGCTAAAATGAAAAAAAAATGGGATTTTAGCATTTTTGCTGCTCCAACAGTTATGCTATCGTCTATGTTAAAATTAGAAAAAATAGAAGAGAGATCGTAAAAGTCTGTAAATTTAGAGAAATTTCTTAAACTTATTAGAAGAGAGAAAAAATAATATTTAATTATATCCAACCAATCAGAGTGTTGAGATAAAAACAATATTTTATTAGATTCATTAAATATTTTATTAATATAGTTAATTCTAGAATTGCTAAAATAGAGTAGCTGTTGGAGTTGAATGTAAACTTTTATAGAGATTTTGACTTTTCTTGCTTTTATTATTGAAAAATTAGAGCATCTCCGATAGTTATGCTATAATTTTTCTATAATAAAGTATATAATAAAGTAAAAAAAATCAAAAATCTCTAAAAAATTACATTCAACTCCAACAGCATCTTTATTTTAACGTATCTAACATTAATTATATTAATAAACTATTCAATACATTTAATAAAATATTATTTCTCTCTCATACATATTTTAATTCAATACTCTAATTGGTTTGGATATAATTCAAATATTACTTTATGTCTTTTCTATAGACTTTTATAGATTTCTCTGCATTTAGAAATTTTTACAATCTATCTCGTTTTTCCTCTATTTTAGCATAGATGTTGGATCAACAAAAATGATAAGATGCTCTTATACCATAGTTGTTGGAGATGCTCTAAGGCCAGGCCCACCCAAGCCTATTTGGGCTTTGTGGGCCCAGCCATGGGCTTGGATTGCAAATGGGCCCGATCGGGCTTTTCGGGCTAAAGCTTGGGGAACTTACAAAACCCCAACCACTCTTGGTGAACTCGGTTCCAACAACCCGAAACTTGCATTGATTCGACAAGAAAAGCTCGATATACGGCCGTTCATCAACGATAGCCGCAACTCCACCGTTCTTGGAACCCTTTTGGAGTGCATCGGCATAGGCATCGGGCGTTCCAAGAGCCACAAGTCGGGATTGAGGAATCCCGATTTCATCCACCAAATATCGTTCTGCAAAAGATCCCACTTGGAATCCGATCCGATCGTTGGTTTTTTTTAACGAATTTATCCCTTTGATCGGAGAAGATAGTTGTTGGACCGTAAGAATTGAAGTCAAACTTGCGGTATAACTCGAGTTAATTATTAGAACTACAAAAAGCCATATGAGTAATACTATACGTCCGAGAGTACTTGCAGTGTTCTCTCCTGCATAAAAGAAAACCGATCTTTAATTTATAGAAACCAACACTCGATCTCCTTGTTGCACTTTGACTTTTGAGGTCAAACATTTCGGGTCAAACGTCAAAAATTGGAATGTATTTTGTCATAAATTTGACATTAAAGTTTTCAGAAATACGGTATACGGTATATATTAGGATATTAACAATTATTTGAAAAAAAAAATTAAATTTATTAAAAAAAAATCACACGAATTTCGAAAATGAACATTACTTAGTTTGACTTCAGAAGTCAAACTCAGTATGCTAGTTGCACTTTGACTTTTGAGGTCAAACATGAAATTCAACACCAAAATTCTTCCGAATTGTAGTGTCGTATATAGCATCCGATGCAATTATCACAAATTTCTTCAATTTTATAGACAAATCATATCAATTTTGAGAAATAGACGTTACTTGGTTTGACTTCAAAAGGTCAAACAAGGAGGGGTGTCGAAAACTACATGAAAAGGAAGTATTTTACTTACTATGTGCAAAAAAGAGAGTAGAAAGGCTGAACCTGCAAGAAAAAAGAAAACATTAAGCACCAAGATTCTAAGGGACCTTAATGCAGAAAGCCAAGTTTTTTATCCAAACATACCCCTCTCAGTTAAAAAAACAGGCTCCTTCCATCTAAGAAAAAACCCTCCCAAACAAAAATCTTCCCAATCTATACAGACAGATTAATCCACAAAGACAACTTTATCCATGCTAGACTTAATGAAAACCAACCAAACAGCCCCTTGGGTTCGTTTGGTTTAGTTTTATATAACTGAGATATGCAATATATATATATAGGGGAGGGATCATACAAGAACACCCTCTATTTAAAGGAACAAAGGAACACTTTGTGGACCATATATGATGCGGGTCCCACATAATATAGCCATATATGATGCGGGTCCCACATAATATAGCCCATATATGATTCAATGGGCTATATTATGTGGGACCCGCATCATATGTGGTCCACAAAGTGTTCCTTTATTTCTTTAAAAATGCAAAGTTCTCATTTGAACCTCTCCCTATATATATATATATATGTGTGTGTGTGTGAAAGAAAGAAAGAAGAAAACTTACCATAGGATCGTTATGATTTGTCTTTTGGGAGTCCCCCTAAACTCATCATTTATCCGGTGCTCTAGAATCCACACCACAATCCCGACGACAAGAAAGAAAGCCGCAGTCACCGCCCACAACGTTGGAGAAAACGGTCGTAGAAATGCCCAAGCACCCGTGTTCATTTTCTTAAACGGAGCCACTACAACTAACCCAGATGCAGCATAAGGTTGCGTGAAATCCACAATTTTTGTTCGGTTTGTAACTATAGCAATATCGCCAACCGCACCATCAAAAACCTATGGTAAACATTTCATCAAAAATAAATATCCACAGTGATAAAAAGACACATAGTTTTAGAAATGTGTAATTATAACACTTTTTATTTAACTAAATGACAATTTTACCTTCTCCGTCTCAAGGGTAGAAATGTGTAATTTTAACACTTTTTATTTAACTAAATGATAAAAATCTGTTGTCCCCAGTTTCCTTGTCCTCTCCTTGTCCCACCAATCACGTAAAGACACGTCATTATTATATTTAATTCATCTTTTCATTCTCTCTCCGATGACATGGCTTTACGTGATTGGTGGACATGGAAGAGACAGGAAAATATAGGACAACAAATTTTTATTCGTAAGTATCCATATGGAAAAAGGGGATGATTTCTTTCATTAATACTCGTTCAGTTCCAAAATATATATCCATAATGAAAAATAGATACAGTTTTAGAAATGTGTAATTATTACACTTTATATTTAACTATATGACAATTTTACCCTTGTAATGAATTTCTCAATCTCATAACTAAGGGTAGAATTAGAAAGTAGACACTTACTTTCGAAAGTGTGCACTTACTTTTGGATAAACTAAAAAAATTGGACACTTATTTTTGGACTGAATTACACTTTTTATTTAACAAAATGACAATTTTACCCTTGTAAGGAATTTCTCCATCTCATAATTAAGGGTAGAATTAGAAAGTGAACATTTATTTTTAGATAAACTAAAAAAAATCGGACACTTATTTTAGGACGAAATGAGTAATAGAAAACGAAATAATTTAAAGTTGGATTTAAACTCACCCCGACCGAAATCAATCTTACGAGCTCAGTGTAACTCGGGTTTTCTTTCCCGTTTCCAAACGGTACGAATTGATACGGAACCGCATACGGCAATAAATTAACCGCCGCAATAAAAACATCGATACAAAACCCTTTCGACATATTACTTCCCGGCAATTGTGAAACAAATTCTTTATAACTAACCCTTAAAGGCACCGCAATCTTTAACAACTTCCCGTTATTCGGAAAAACCCACCCTCGTGGCTTCGTTACAACCTCACCCGGCCAAATTACGCTATGAAGTTCTTGATTCCCACTCGATCGGTTAACTTTAAGATTCTCGGGGGCCAAAGTCGACAAACCCGAAATAGTTGACCAATATCCAACGGTCCTAAATCCGGTTCCGATTATGTTAATAATATCATAAGCGGGATTAACAAGATTTCTATCGGAATCAAACTTTATATGGCCCGTTAAACCAAAAAAGTCGGTTTTCCACATATTATCTAATAAAAGTTTTCCGCCATTAAAGATACTCATAGCATCGAGATGAAGATCCGCAAACCCACCGGAGCTTAATCTCGAATCGTTCGAAAACGAAACAATCCCGCCTTGATCGAAAAACGCGTTAATAGCATGAGCGATAATCCAAACGGTATCGTAAGCATATAAACCGTAAGAATTTAACCCGAATTTACCACCCGTTAATTTCCTCCATTTTGCCGTAAATTCTTTCTTTTTAACGGAATCCGGCGTGTGTTGACGTAAAGCAACAACCCCTTGCATATTTTCCATTTTTTCCGAAGGAAATGGTAAAAACGAGTCTAAAGAAGACGAAAGCCAATCGGTTGCAATCCAAACGTACCCATCTGCCATCATCCCGAGATATCTAGCAACCGAAAAGATCAAATAACCCATATCGGGATAAACGTGAAGAACAACAACTCGAGATTCCATTAACGCAACTTTTACGAGAATATCCATAACTTCCGTTCTTCCAAATCCGGGTCCCGGTGGGATTCCGACTTTATACGATATCCGGCATCTTTTTGCCGCTAATGCGTCATCTAATGCTAAAACTCCGTTTCTTCCATAATCGTCGTCTATAAAGATTGCGATAACTTCCCGCCAAGTGTAATAATCGACGATTTCTGCAACTGCGTTCATTTGGTATAAATCGCTTTGTGTTGTTCTTATGAAATACGGGAATTGGAGGTTCGATAAGGTGGGGTCCGTGGCTGCGAATGATAAGAGCGGAACTTGAAGTTCGTTTGCTACGTGAGATATAATGTGGGCTACTACCGAAGATTGTGGACCGATAATTGCAATCGTATCGCTTTCCATAAACTGTAATGCTGTAAAAAAGATATAAATGTAATCATTTAAATGCAATAAAGATTATAAATTCTTTAAAGTGTTAGCTTGTTTTTTTAAGATGTGTTGAACTCTGAAGTCTTAACAGAAATACTATGTGGGACCCTTTTGAATCTTTTTATAAAAGAGCCCTTCTCGGAATTTTTAAAGTAAATGACGTATTTGCCCCTATCAAGTTCCTACATATAATACAGGTTTGATTGTTAGTGTCTAGCTGATACCAGACTCCAACAAGATCACAACACTCTTTTCGGAAATTTTAAAGCAAATGACATATTTGCCCCTATCGAGAATCATGCAACATAAGTAATGCTGTAAAAGATTGTGGACCGATAATTGCAATCGTATCGCTTTCCATAAACTGTAATGCTGTAAAAAAGATATAAATGTGATCATTTAAAATGCAATAAAGATTTATAAACTATTAAAGTGTTAGCTTGTTTTTTAAGAGGTGCTGAACTCTGAAGTCTTAACGGAAATACTATGAGTTTCTCCATTCCACAAAAATACTGTTAGGATATGTGGGACCCTTTTGAGTCTATTTATATAAAAGACTCCTTTCGGATTTTTAAAGTAAATGACGTATTTGCCCCTATCAAGTTCCTACACATAATGCAGGTTTGATGGTTAGTGTCTAGTTGATATCAGACTCCAACAAGATCACAACACTCTTTTTGGAATTTTAAAGTAAATGACCTATTTGCCCCTATCAGGTTCCTACATATAATACGGGTTTGATGGTCTGTGTCTAGCCGATGTGGGACTCCAACAAGATCACAACACTCTTTTCGGAATTTTAAAGCAAATGACCTATTTGCCCCTATCGAGAATCATGCCAACATAAGTTATGATTTCATTGCGGTCCACAAGATTTACTTCTAATCGGTCGTAGAGTTAAAAAGACAGTCTTTTTCGAATGCCCACAAGAATTTGAAGCAGCTCCCTTTTCCGAATATCCCACAAGAATCACAACACTTTTGAAGTCAAGTCGCCTATTAGCCCGTGTGGAAAACCGAATGCAACATTAGTTGTGGTCCGTTCAAGTCCACTACATTTACTTTCTTGTGGATTTAGAGTTAAAAAGATCGACTTTTTTGAACGTTTGGCTAATATTCAACTACTACTATTCGTATACATTCAAAAATTGCAATTCTTGTGAGACGGATATAAAGAAATGAACAAGAAACGGTAATCTTTAACCATCTAGTGTTTTTTCAAGATTTTACAAAGGGCAAAAGTGTTAAAAGATCATGCTTTTAATAGAAAACCCGTCATTTAATTAAATGATCCACAAGAAACGACGGTGTTTAAAGGAATCAAGATCATGAATTTACTTAAGGAACATATAAAAATCTACATAATTTAGTAAAAAAAAGTTATCTTTTTACCTCCAACCATGCCAAGAAACCCGCTACAATTCGAACTCCGCATATCCAATTTAAGTTTAGTCCCACGAAGAACGGATGAATTGGCATTGATGTCTTTAACGGCCTCCTCGATTGCAACCTTTGCAACTTTGCCGATTGTTGAATCGAAAGTGAAAATAGCTCCAATATTCACAATGGCTGGTCTTGTAGATGCATTATGTGTGCTCAAACCATTTATCAGAAAACCCCCCAAATTTAGTAACATTAAAGCAACAAGACTCCATTTATGAACACCCATCTTTATATATTTATAATTCTATGATCTCATAGCCTTCGTATCAATGATATCCACCTGAAAACACAATAATTACACAACTTGATTCATGGGTTTCTAAAAATCTTGAAACTTTGATTTGAATTTCAGGGTTTTGGAAGCAAAATCTTGAAGAAAATGACATAAAAGATCAAGAAAATGATGGCAAACCATGGATGAACAGAGTTGGAAACTTACCAAGAACAGCTCAGAGCTTTAAACCCTAATTAATCTTCAAGAAATTATCAAAAAGACCAATTCATGAAGGCTAATAATCAATAAGAACAAACCCAAATGGAAAATGAGGGAATATGAAAAGAAAAATCACAAGTTGCAACTAGGGTTCTTTCCTACACCCCACCCCACCCCACCAAGAAAAAAGTTGAAAAACAGAGACATCTTTATGAAAGAATCAGATTCAATGCCTAAAAACATGATTTTTAAAGAAACCCATGTAATGAGAAGAGCAAGAAACTTCAAAAGATTCTCAAAACTTTAATTGATTGAACAAAAAAACACCAAAATAGAAAGACAGTGAAGAAGCAATTTCCACCATTCATTGCTATTTTAGGAATGAATAAGTAAAAACCCTTTCACTTTTATATTATTATCATCTAACTTTCAAAGCAATTCAATGAACCATATTAGGGTTTGGTGAATTAAGTTACAAAAAACAGTAGATATACCTGAAAGATCATAAAAGTCTCTAACTTTGGAATCAAAAAGGCTCCATAAACATGTAAAAAAACTGAATTCACATGTGAATCAAGACAGGAAGAATCTATCAGGGCAAGCTGAAGAGGGCCACTTTCTATAAGAATTGATTCATGTTTATAATAATGGGTTAGATGAATTGAAAAGAGGTGTTTCCATTGAACTTGGTTGATGGGTATTTGTGTAATTTTATTGGGGGTGGATGATATATTGATATACAACTATAAGAAGAAGGTTTTTTGGAGATAAATTGGGGATAAGGAAAGAGATGCATGGATCTTTAGGTTGAAGAAAGGAATAAAAATGGATTTGGATTGCCATAGCATGTAACACACAACTTTTATGTCTAAAATACTTATGAATATTTTATTACATACAAGATTAATTAAATATTTAAAACACCTTTTTAATGATTAAAAATTATTAGTGAAACCCACTTTGTAGACTTTGTTTGGTGTTTTTAAATCAATAATTCACCTAATTGGCTCAGAAACATAGATTCCTCACCTTATTTAATATCAAGAATAAGAATAAATTTGACTTAATTATTAAATATAAACTAAAACTAAAAAATAATACTCTTTGTATTTTAAAGCTATTATTAAGAAATTATAATGTAATTTTGATTCGTTATAAAAGATATTCGTATTCATTATTAATGGTTTATTCATGTTTTGTTCATGTATTTACTTTTTATAACTAATGATAAAATCTTGATTTTAGGACAAATTATGTATAAAAATATATATTTTTGATCAATTTTTATCTTGAAAAAACATATAATTAAATTGAATATTTTGGAACTTATACTTTTAAAAATACATATTTTATTACCCAATTAAGCAGCCAACTCAGATGTTAAATTGTGTGTTTTTTAAAGTATTAAATTTAAACATTAATTTTAAAAATATATTTTTTAAAGAAAAAATGAATCATATCATTTGCATGCAATTAAAACGAATAATAAATATAATAAATGAATTAACATTTTATTTTTGGTTGTTTTTGATAAAATACAATGATTTTAAATGAAAAATATTCTAAACGTGTCTCAACCGTATAAAATTCGGATGTAATCTATAGCATATGAATCACATAGAACACAAGGATTATTTTGAATGGTTAAGATACAGTATCATCAAAATTCAACGACTAAAAGACACTATTCTGTCGACATTTTTCTTTCATGTTATAGTATCAAAGATTTATTATTAAAATTGATGTCGTCTACCTTCAAAAAAATAAGTTATACCTCTTGAAGTTATTTTAATCGAATTTATTAAAAGACAATATCCTATTAGATTACTCCAAAGATTTCAAGTCAAGAACCTTAAACTTATAAAACAAAACTTAATTATAGCATGTTAAAGAAAACAAAACTTCTAAAAGACTTATGAGTCTCTAAACATACATTTTTATATTTTTTTCACATGTCTTAATAATATAAAATTGGTATTAATTCTCAATCCAATAGTCCTAGGGTCAAGCCTCTTAAAAAAACACAAATCATAAAAGACTTATGAGTCTCTAAATATACATTTTTACATCTTTTGACATGTCTTAATACATATTGGTGATATTAATCTCTTGCAAGATATTATAAAGATATGTGTTCGTTTTTCACCAACTATATTGAAACATTATAAATTTAAAAAAAACCCTCCATATCATGCAAACCAATACAATCGTATAATGGTTATAAAATTTCTATAAAAATGCAATTATAAAGTTTATTATATTTTCTTCATGAACTATAAAGCTTAATATTAAAATTGGGGATAATGGTATATTTTACTTTCTATTTTCTAATAATAAAATATGATTTTTAATGCTATACTAATTGATTTATGAAAAATTTATGTATTTAAAGTCAGGAAAAAACTCTTTTCATAACATGTGATACTTTCTCAACTCTTTGCTTTCAAGAAAGTAGACATAGACCCACCATGGTTTTGGATCTTTACTTTTTTTAAGATCTCAATTTTTTCTAAAATCAAATAAAGACAACATTATAAATCCGTGAAAATTAAAATCTAAATCATTAAATGGGTTTGATTTTAAACTACAATTCATATTGTTTTAAATGTTTTATTATTTATATGTTTTATATGTAAACCGTATTTTCGTACTTTTTACACGCAAAACATTCTTTAACGTTTCGCTTACAAACAATATGAACATTGCACGTTTCAAATGTGTTGTTTCAACACATAAAAAAAGATTTATAAGTTTGTAACATATTTATGATTTTCATTTGAGGCTTAGTATCATGTAAGAAAAAGAGTTAAGATGAGAAATTAAGAAGCGTCAGAAGAGATCTGAACCATTGATCAATTTTTAATCTCATGTTCATCCATGAATTGCGCTAAAGAAAAGAGTTGATCCGGTGCAATGCGGTGCAACTTATCCCGGTGCATCTCATCATAATGTCATGTGCATCTAAGGATGGAGATCACTTCTTACACTTCTCACTTAAATTCTCATTATCACCGAAACCCAACCATTTCATTTCATTTATCACATATACAAAGACACACGATACAAGTATTGGTTGATATCTTTTTAGTATTAAAAGTTGTCGGTACTATACTATTGTCTCGATACGTTAAACCATGGGTTTATGTGGGTTATGAATATACGAATATGGGTGTTTTTTTTCATTTTTATATAATTATTATGTAAATTTTCTATTGTTTAAGAAACAGTTAACAATGTCATGTAAATATATGAAATTCATAATAAATAACACGTTCATATTCATCAAGAATATATGATTCGTGATAAATATTTATTCAAAGAAGGAACACATAACATGTTATCGATGATTCCCAAGTTTTTAATCAAATTTAGGTTACTAAAGACACTTCCCTCACTAAATAAGAATTTGATTTTTTATGAAATAATTCAAAACGTTGTTAGCATTTACATATATTTTTGAATGACTTTTAATCATTTAATTAGTTTAGTTTCTAATTTTACGTATTTATCCTATTAAAAATACTTGAAATATAGACTAAACAAACTATTACAAATGTTTTGAAAACAAAACAAATGAAATTTTGAAGGGCTTGGCCCACGATCTATGGCTCCAAGTTCAAACCCATTTATATAACAAATGGGCCTCACATTAACCCAAATATATAATAAAAAAATGCTAGCTCTAAATGTTCAAATAAGCAAGGCAAAAAGGGAGAGAGATTTGTGTGAGAATGGAATTTTCGATGAGAAGCGTAAAAATGGATCTGATTGATCATTTTTAATCCCATCCCACTCCAACTCCATGAATTTTGTTTATTATGGGAATTGATTTGGTGCATCTCAGTGCAACGCATTAGGATTGATCAAAGGGTAATATCGCTTCTCACCCTTTTCATTTTCACATGGACCCAACTCTAAATGTTCCAATAAGCAAGGCAAAAAGGTAGACAATATAGGAATATATGATTTATATGTGAATCATCGGTAAGTCTGAAAAAAAATCCATTTGAATATTGGTATGTGAACCCATGTTTTGTTATCTACCCTTTTATCAATTATTCACAAAATTAATTAAAAAATCGGCATGTTTGGTTGGGATATTGTAGTTTCGAAATTTAGTTGAAACGATAATATATGACCATTTTTTTATTACATTTTCGTATCTTCTTGCTTACATAAGAACACTAAATAATGATGAAATTATTTGACAGTAGTTATGGTGGTGATGGCGGCAACGATGATGGTAAAGGAGACAACGACAGAGGCCGTGGTGAGGGTATTGATAGCGATAACACCAGTGGGATAGGAGGTGGTAACAGTGGCAACAACGACCACAAAGAAAATGTGGTGGTAGGAGAGCGAGAGACAGATAGTTTCTTTTTCTATCTTTTTAAATTCCCTAAATAATCAAACTGTTAAATACAATTAGAAAAAAAAACTTTATTAAAAGATCGTAAAGACTTGAATTATCGTTTATTTTTTATTTTTAAACCAATTTTTTTTAAGTTTTTTTACTTATTTGTCTATTTAAAAAAATAGTTTTGAGATCGTGATATGTAATAGGTTCTAATAGGAATTCTAAAATTGACCTTTCGAATATTCCAAAAAACATAATCTTAATGGGTCCAGATTGTGTGGCCCATTTGTCAAAAATTGAGATAATGAGGGTAAAATGAGCATATAATCAAAAGTCAAGGGGTCCACCAAACAAATCTTTTATATTTATTATTTAAGTATACTCCTCCCCACCCCCACCCGCTCATCTCGGGCATGTCCAGACTCCAGCTAATTTCCACGTGAATAATTAATACACTAACATTATTAAAGTATTGTTATATTTTTTAATTATATATTTAAAATTTTAGATAAATATTTATCACATATATATAAGGACGGATTCTGTTAGATATCTAAAATTGGTTAGAATCTGAGAATCGTCAAGATCGCGACACATGATATATTTATTAGAATTATGTGCATTTTATTCATCATGAATATCATTTCATATTCATTATAAAGGTTTAGTATCGTGTAAGAAAGAGAATTACGGTGACAATCGTAAGAAGAGATCTAAACACTTGATCACTTTTAATCTCATACTCATCCATGAATTAAGTTTTAGAATGGAGTTGATCCGATACATAGTTTTAGAATGAAGAGATCTAAACACTTGATCACTTTTAATCTCACCTCATTATTGATATTATATAATGTATTTTGACTGAAATTACACGACTACAACATAGTTTTCAAAAATAAGTCGGACTTTGTTCAGATGTTATTTTTCAGTATGAAAGTTTGAATATCCAAATGGATGTCGAGATGAATATGTAAAGAACTCATTTTGTGGGAGTTGTGGACCGAGAAATCAACTTGCCTCTCCCTCAATGGATAAGTTGCCCATGTGGTATCAGACTATCAGGCCATCAGTCGTTGGTCCTAAACAGTGTTTTGTCAACTGCTTTGCTATACCATAAGTAGTTATGTTGGTTACATATGTTGTTATTTCATAATCAAACCATTCTAATTCATACATGATAACTGCACATCACGGTATTTCTCGGATTAATAACCTTGTACAATTTAGTTTTTAATAATATGTTAGATATGATTATTATAATTTATAATTAGTTAAAAAATAATCACAACTACATGATTTTTTTTTATCCATTTATATCCAAAAGAAATTAATTCAAGTATATTCATCTTCTTACTTTATATTTTTAAAATAAAAAATTGACTTTAAACTTGTAGCTATGAAAATCTAAAAAAAAGTTATAAGAGTAAAATACATTTTCTGTTCATGTAATTACTATTCACTGTTAAATTTCTTCCTTATCTTAAACTAATTATATTGTAACTACTACTTAAATACACTTCTTATCCCTCAAACTAACATCTATTAATTTGAGGGATTTTTGTTTCAAATTGGTAGAAAGATATTATTAATTCGAGTGGATCAAATGGAGGAATAAGCTACCTACGTTGGATGTAACGACCTGGTTAAACGATCCGAAAAGGTTGTAAATGTGGTCGATGCAACTGGGGTGAAGTGTTGTTCGGATCAAGCTTTCGACTGGAAAAGTTTTGTCCTTTGCAAAACTGATCATATAGAAGCGGATAGGTTTTATTTATACTATGTAGTGTAGTCCCATCTGTTCGATACCCTTTAGGTGGGTGTTTGTTTTGATTGTAATTGTGTAATACACCTTTTGATTTTATATATATACTTGCCTTTAAAAAAATATATATAGTATAGGAAGTTTTTACTCTTAAAATTATTTTTGCTTTTTGACTTGGCTTTTGGTAAAGTATGATTTTGTCTATTTTGAAACATTGCATAAAAATCAATATAGCATATAATAAGACTTTATGTGTTTTTAAATCATTATTAATTATTATAAAATTAAATTATTTTAATAAACAAATGATTGCGATAAATAATTAATAATTTAAACTCAAAAAACATTTCAAGCAATATAATTTATTCTTTCTTTCTTTCTTTAAGATTGTGATAATTGTCAACAATTATCACCAAGATCTCACACTTGATTCGTACGAGACGAAATGAAAATGTTAAAAAACAAATATAATCTAGGAATTTAATTATAATAGTCATTGTCTTTAAAGTTGTTATACAAATAACCAATTTTCTATAAGTTTATCAAAATAGTCAAAAAGTCTTCGAAATACGTAGTGAAATACATCATTTTCGCTTATTCTGTATAACATGTCAAAAGTCATCGAAATCAGAAGTGAAAGAATGCGAAAATATCAAATTTTCAAAGACATTTCAAAAGAGTTTTGCAATTTTTCGAAGATCTTTGCTATTGAAACTTATGGTAAGTATTTCGAAGACTTTTGCTACTGAAACTTGTGGTAGGACTTTTGCTATTGAAACTTGTGGTAAGTATTTTGAAGACTCTTACTATTGAAACTTGTGGTAAGACTTTTGCTATTGAAAACTCTTCGAAATAGTAAAAATTGCAAAACTCTTCGAAAATTTGATATTTTCGCTTACTTTCACTACTGATTTCAATGACTTTTGACATGTTATACAGAGTAAGCGAAAATGATGTATTTTGCTATGTATTTCGAAGACTCTTTGGCTATTTTGGTAAATTTAGAGAGAAATTGTTATTTGGATAACAACTTTAGAGAAAATAACTTTATAATTAAATTCCCATAAAATTAACATGGATTGATTTCTTATTACTTTTCTATAATATTTTTTTCTCCATATTAAGTACTATTAAATATAGTTATAAATACTTCATCATTGAAATTCTAATAAACAATTTAGGAGCATTTTTAACGTATTTATAAAATGGAGAAATAAAGATTTTATCCTCTATTTTGCTTCAACAAATTTTTTATTATAATGTTTTATAGAATAAAGAAAACAAGAGAAAACTTCATGTTTATAGTTTTTTTTTTAAATTAACGAGAAACAAATGATTTTTTTAATTCATTTCACCGATTAGATTGAATTATTATTATTTTATATAAACTTTTTAAAAGCTAATGAGATGAAAAAATTATAAAATATTTTAGTAACATAATTAATTTTTAAATATTCAAAATAGAGAATCTCTTAGAATTAGGTGTAGTTTTTTTAGAAGATGAATTTTTGGTTTTCTATTTTAGATATACTATGGAGAATTTGTTGGAAATGCTATTAAGAGATTGGAACTTGCAAGTACTTAAATATATTTTAGTGAAATTTGACCACTAGGATATTATTAGCTAAATTTGTTCACATTGTTCATTTAACTTGTTAAAAATAAAATATAATTTAAATTGACTTATGCTTAAAAAAACAATCATGGGGTAAGGAGCGACATGAACATCATAGGTCAAGTAGAAGCTAGATGAGCAAGATCATCACGTTAGGTAGATGGTGATACACAGGTGGGGAGACGTAGGGTAAAGCAGTAATAAAAACACTGAGAGAATGATACGAGTCGTGAAAGCTTGAGGAGGGCTCCAAAGTAAGAGGGATTGATTGGATTTGTCGTGATGATATGAGAGAGGGTTTGAGAAGTTGTACATTATAAGTCCTTAATTGTACAAATATTTGATATACAAATTCAAAATTTTACTTTCGTTAAAATGTTAAGTTGAACATATAATACACCTGAACTTTAGATTAAATTTTCATTTAATAAATTTTAGAATGAACTGAATGGTACCGACATATAATGAAAGCAATATACAAATACAATGTTTACACACATATGACACGTTTTGAGATCAAAATGATAATAATCTCATACATTCAAAATTACAAAATTTAGCATTTTAAAGTCGAACCTACTTTTGGCAGGTAGCTAAAAATGCTAAATTAAAATTGTGAAATAAACATAATTTATTTTTGTGTAAAGAGAGGCGTAAAAACCAAAAAAATGTTAATTTCAGCAATCTACTTATTATAGATGAAATAATTAAAACTTGAACATCACGAAAAAGTTTTTTAAAGTCGGATTCAAGGTTTCGGATGATATTTAAGAAAGAACGCCAATGCTAGGTTGTTTTCATGTTTGACATATCTTAATCTTGTAGTGCGTATCTTATGAGTCACATAACTCTTTACCGATCCAGAGTTATAATCATTTTGAACTGGAGTTCTTTCCAACCAGTTATCTTTATCCCAATGGTCCATGTTAACAACTCATCACATATTGATAGAAAAGTTTAGTTGTGAACTCCTCGTAAGCTCAAGAATGTGGTAGGGGAATACATACCATTATGATTTCAAGTTAATTGAGATATTATTGATTTGGGTTTATGATGTTACAAATGGTATCGATCAAACTTCATTGAAAATATTTGAGGAGAGATGTTTATAACCTTTTAAACTATCTGTTAATTCTTGAATCTGATTTGTTTGATATAATGATATTTTACCCTTTTATGATATTTTTATAACATTTGATGTAATTATGTGAATTAACATAAAAATTAAAAAGTTTCATTTTATAGTTCAATTATTTAAAACCTTTATCAAACTTAAGTGACTTTTAATATTATTATTTTCAAACTTAAACATAACAATTACAATTAAAAAAACCAATTTACTTCATTTATTTTTGGGACTAACGAGCACAACTTTCATGAAAGAAAAAGAGGAATAATGCAAGTTTGGGTAAATAAATCCAAAAAACTGAAACACCTTTTTCCACTTTTATTCAAATAAAATAATTTATTTAAATAAAACAAAAAAATTAAATAAATAAATACCCTCACCCTCTTGATATGATCATTAAGCTCAAATAAAGAGAGACCAGATCCATCACTTTCATCTCTCTCTTCTCTCTCTCTAAAAAAATATGTTAATTTCTGCTTTTACTTTCCCATTCAAACTTTACTAAAAATCCCCCATTCTCGATTACATCTTTTAACCTAATAACATCAAATTCTTTCTTGATGATCAATTGCTATCTCAAAGATTTCACATTTCATCTTCTTCCTTGTTTAAAGATTTGAAATCCCACCAAGAAAATTGCTACTTTTAGTTACCCTTTTTGTTGGATCTAATCTTTTAGATCGATCTTTGGGTGGAAATCAAGAAATCTTGAATTGAAAAGATAGAATCTTTTTTTGGGTGTTCTTACGCTTCAAGAACTTGATGAGGTTTGTGTTCTTCTTAACTTTTAATGGGTTTCATTTGTTCATAAAAATTAGTTGTTTTCTGTGTTTTTTTTAGTGCATTTAACTATTTGGGTTTCTGGGTTTATTGTTAATATTTGTTGGATGTGGTTTCTTTTGAGAGCATTGTAGATTGTAACTTTGACTTTTAGATGGTCAAACGTAATGCTTTTCAAAATTCAAAATTTTTAAATCTTTTTTTGGTTTTTGATCTTGGGAAACTGTGTTTCTTGAAGTAATCTTTGAGTAGATTCATCTAGTTGTTAATTTTCTAATTAAATATGATAATTAATGTCGATTTTTGAAGATGGAGAATCGTTTATTTGACTCCCAAAAGTCAACTATGGAATGAAATTTTGTTCTCGAGTTTACCCATGTTTCTGATTTGTTGGATTTCACCTGCTGGTTGTGTTCATAGTTGTCTTGAGTTCGTTGACTTTACATAGTCAAACCTGTCAATTTTGAAATCCAAATTCGGTTTCATTTTTGACTTATTTATTTAAAAAAATTGTCTCTATTCTAATAAGGTTTAAATACTTAAGCATGGTCATTAAAATTTTTCTAGGAAAAGATCATTATTTTTGTTAAATTTTGAAGGAAAAAAACAACTGGTTTGACTTAAAATCTGGATCTTTCTGGGACTGAAGGGGGGGTGCTATTATTGGAATTCATTTACTGTATCTTTATGTCTTTTTCTGCTTTTATTCAATTTGATCTTCTGGTTACTTGATTTCAATTGTTGTTTGTTCTTTTATGCATTGAACTTAATATAAGGGAGGTTGTAAATATAAATCATGCAATTTTTTACAAACGATAGGGATACAAAGAATCAATTAAGATATTTATGAAAATGATATGAGGTTCATTTATTATCTATATGAATACTTATGGAAGATGATTAGAGTTCATGAATTATGATCAATGCTTTTTATATTGGAAACAATCGAAATATTTATGAAACCCCATATTCATTAGATCAGATGGATGGTTGAGATTGGTTTGTAACAATGTGTTGATTTGTATAATAACATCACCTCTGTGTGTGTATATATATTTACACACACATAGGGGTGAAAACTCATCTTTCAATGCGCACATGAGGACAAAGGAGAGCCCAACACATGTCCCCTGGAGGCAACCTCCAAAGGTTATTCATCATGAATAATAGATAATAGGCATGTGTTATTCATATTGCATCTGTGTTATTCATACTGAATGTTAATGTTGTATCATTCATTATGAATAGTGTATGAACTTCACCTTCGTTATTCGTTATTCATACTGAATGGGACATGTGTCAGGCTCTCCTTTGTCCTCTCCTTTACATGGGTAGTTTAGTAATTTTCCAATTGTGATCCATTGGTCTAATTTCTTGGTTGAACAGGAAAAAAAATGCTTTTTTTGTACCACTCTGGTCCTTCATCAGTCTAATGTGATTTTGGGACGAACCATCATCAACACTAATTAAAAGTGATTAAGGGTCCAAATCCCTTCTTACACTTCTCTCATAACTACCATTCTCACACAATCCTTCCTCTATATATATATATATATGTGTATATATATATATATATAGAGAGAGAGAGAGAGAGGAAAGTTCAAATGTGAACTCAAATTTGGTTGTGTACGCGAGGACAAATGAGGGCTTGACACGTGTCTGAATAAGCATTATTCAGGCATTATTCAGACTGATACTATATTCAGTTTGAATATTTCTTTGTATATTCAGACTTCAGACTGAATATACTATATTTAGGTGGCGTTTGTTTTTTAAGAGGTGCTGAAGTCTAAAGTCTGATTTCAGTTCTGAAATGGTTATGAAACGTCTAAATGAATCAGACATAAGTGGTGATTAAGAGCTTAAAATGAAAAAACAAACAAGGTCTTAGTCTGAATATTTCTTTGAATTTTCTTTGAATGGGACACGCGTCACACTCTCATTTGTCCTCGTGTTCACAACCAAACTTGAGATCTCATTTGAACCCGCTCCTATATATATATATATGGAACCATATCTATACTAGGAGTCCAAATCTAGTTGTTTTTGACTTTCAAAAGTCAAAAGATTTGACTTATTTCTATTTTAGTATTTAGTAAGTAAACTATTGATCTTGTAACATCTTTTCGGTGATTCTATTTTTCTATCATTTTCTAATTTGTCGTTCTTTTTTAATCGATTAACAAAATGTTAATTTGTGGCTAATGTATCTCTAATGTTCATATAATCAGGCTTTGGAACGATCACGTTTGCATATTACCATCCAACGATATTAGAATGCACAATGATATCTGAAAAACCGAAAGAACTCGACCCTTCCAATGTGTCGAACCGTTTAGCCCGCAGCCTTAGCCAAAAGTTGAAAAAAAACAACCATGGAAGCGTAATGGCCAATGACGATAGCTCGGGTGGGGTTTCATTAAGGTGTCTGAATCTGTACAGCCGTGGCGGTGGTGGGTGCAAGGTTGGAGCCGCAACTAGCGACGAGTTCGGTGAAGTTACCGCAAAAGGGTTCAAACCGGTTTGCGGGACCCACGACACAACCGTCGATTGCTTCTCGTATGGAGTGGACCGGTTTTGGAAGAGAAATAACCGGAAAAAGAAGAATCTTGAAGTCGAAAAAGAGAACACCATGGATGTGTTTTTTCTTCCCGATGATGTTCTCGAGATGTGCTTAATGAGACTTCCGTTAACGAGCTTAATGAATTCTCGGCTCGTTTGTAAGAAATGGCGAGCGTTAACGACCACACCTCGGTTTATGGAAATGAGACGAAACGGGTGTTTTCCGACCCCGTGGTTGTTCGTTTTCGGTACCGTAAAAAACGGTTTTTGTTCTCGTGAGATTTACGGTTTCGACGTCTTTTTCAAAAAATGGCATAAAATCGAAGCAGAAATTCTAACGGGTCGGTTTTTGTTCTCGGTTACGACCGTTTGTGACGATATTTACGTAATCGGAGGTCGTTCTACGGGAAAAACGCACCGAGGAGTCTTGGTGTTTAGCCCGTTAACGAAATCTTGGCATAAAGTTGCATCGATGAAAAACGCACGATCGAAACCGGTTCTCGGAGTTTGTGAAGTCAACTCCGATCGGGCGGTCGTTAAAAGTCAACACAATCATTTTCTCCGGTCAACACGGGTCGGTGGGGTTTCGGACGTTTACGAGGACCCACATCGGCTTTCCGTTAGACGGTTATCGAGAAATTCCGTTGACGAAAAGGTTAAACCCGCGAGCGTAAAAGACCGTAGACGGTTCTTGATCTTAGCCGTCGGTGGGCTCGGTTCATGGGAGGAACCGTTAGATTCGTGTGAGATTTACGATTCGTTATCGAACAAATGGACGGAAATTCAACGACTTCCGGTCGATTTTGGTGTCGTTTGTTCGGCGGTCGTTTGTAACGGGATTTTTTACGTTTACTCCGAAACCGATAAGCTTGCGGCTTACGATATCGGGCACGGTTTCTGGGTTCGAGTCCAGATGACACCGGCTCCACCACGGGTCCACGAGTACGCACCGAAGCTGGTCTCGTGTGACGACCGTCGGTTATTTATGGTGTCGGTTTCGTGGTGCGAAGGAGACGGTGAGATCGGGCGGAGAAATAAAGCGGTTCGGAAGTTATGGGAGCTTGATCTCGTCTATTTAAAATGGAACGAAGTTTCGAAACATCCAGATGCACCGATGGACTGGAATGCGGGATTTGTAGCGGATAAAAACTTGATTTTTGGGGTCGAAATGTTTAAGATTTTCGGGCAGGTTTTGGAGTTTTTGACCATGTGTGATGTGGCTGACCCGAAGATGAAGTGGGTTCACGTTTCGAAGAACCAGGTGGCTCGAGAAATGGACGCGGCTTCGTGCGTGATGAAATCGATGGCGGTCGTGCACTTGTAAACAAATGGTCGATAAGTTTGGTTGAAATCTCGATTAGTTTCGTTAAGTTTTTCGGTTCGAAGGTGAATTTCGTGATTAATTTTCGAGAATTATTGCGTTTATTTTGGATTCGTAGTAAATTCGATTGGATATTCGGGTTACAAACTTTGGAAGGATATGTATTTCTTTTTGCATATTTGCATAAGCAACTACTATATTTTAACTCAAGATGTGGCAATTTCATAAGTAAAAGGTTGATTTGGGTTAAATCTAATCTTTAGTGGTTATATATGAGACTAAATTTGGTCCTTGTAATAACATTTTGAAATTATAAGGATGAAAAGTGTTAATTTCGATAAACTACAGGGGCCAAATTTGTAGTTTACTCCTCATTTAAGATGAGATGATCAACTCACTTCTAAGGCTCGATTTATGAGTGGGTATGAGATTAAAAGTGATTAAGGAGTCAGATCTTTTCTTACGCTTTTTACCTTAACTCTTGTTCTCACATGATCCTATGTCATTAATAAAAAAACAAACCAAATGTTTTACTTCCATTTGTTTTTATTGGATAGAATGCAACAAAGTTTCCTTTAATTCTTATTTAATGTAACAATTTTTTTTTCTCAATTGATGCAACAAATCTATTATCTTTCTTGTTTTGTACCAATTTTGACTAGTAATCTACTGAACTTGTGAAATCAATTACGTGAAACTGATTATATGAATTACCAAATAAAATTAAAGGAGGAAGTCAAGAAGAAAAAGATGTTAATGAATCAAAGGTCCAACTGATCGCCACGTCTGTATTGTAAGCAGTTATGAATAATCCAGAAAAAAAGTAATAGAAATTAGACCTAACACGATTCCAAATAGAAAACGTTCAATCATTTCAATTTATTTGAAAGGGGAAAAAATAGAGGGTTCCAAACCTAAATAAACATCTGAATCGCCTATAGTTTCATTAATTTTGTTTTAAATCTCGGTTTTTAATTTCACTTTAGCATAAAACTGTTTTATTTCGTTATATACAAAATAAAATAAATTAAAAGTATGTTATAACAATTGGAAACACAACTTGTTACACTAACTGAAAGTAAAATAAATTTTATTACATTTGGGTAACCGGCAACACTAATCGGTCTCACAGAAAACCTACTTTGAAGGATATCAATATAAATGGACATTTTTTACTCACCCAGCGGTTAAGGCGAACGAAGGGTCTGGGATTGAACTCGACACCTGCCTTTTATTTGGACAAAGTTGTCTCGCTTACTTTACCAACGGAGTTACACACTGAATGCAATTTTAATAAAAAAATTTTATTCATTTTGGTATCTTAAGAGGAAAGTTTCATATAATGGATTCTGGTGTTCAGTTTTTTGTAAGAGGGGAGAGTTTGAATATAAATAGATATATAGGGGTTTAAGTTGTCATAACTTAATAGATGAGAGACGTAAATTGGCATTTGGGATAAACGGCCTAACAGGGAGAGCAAAAGAGGCGCAGTTGAATCAGGAATGAGATTTGCCGCCATGGGAGAAGAAACTGAAGCTGCAGATACTCAAATTTCTCGACTGTCAATAACGGAAGTAGAAGGACGAGATGAAAACACGTTGATTTTTCTTGATTCATTGGATAATTATCTCATCTTAATTGAAACATTATCTTCCACTCTTCGTCAGGTACTGAATGACCGTTTCTGGAACGAATTCAAGATTCGATCTTCACGGTGTTCTGATAAGTTTATCGTATGATCTAATCGGTTTTGTTAGTGAAAGTTGAATCTGTTATTCGTGCTTGTTTATTACCTAGGTTCTGAAATTGGTTGAATTGATTGGAAATTTCAGCTATCTTTTGATGATTCCATTAAATATCTGAAATTTGCTATAAATACATTTCGTTGGCCATGCTTATAGAATAATCGTTTTCAATTTTTGATTGTGGAGCAGTTATAGGTTTACCTAGCTGAGAGAATTAGGTTAAATTGGGGCTTTATTTGGTTTATATGTAGAGCTACTCGAGCATATTTGATGTATTGTATTCTTGAGGGTTCTGCCATACTTAATAATCTAGTTCAGTTCAATACAGTTTTGTTCAGATTGTTGTTCTCATTCCAGACTAATCCATGCTTAGGGTCCAAAATGCACATTTCTTGGAAACTGTTAGGCTTTCTTCTTGGCTGTTGTGGTACTCGGTAATATGAGGTTTTTCTGGCAAAGGGATAATACATTGTTGAAAACTAGCTTTATGTGTACCAAAGGATCATTGGCCCAGAAGTACCAGGGTTACCAGTAGAGCCCAGCTTCCCTGGAGGTCATGGGTTCAAACATCACCAAAGGTGAGGAGTTTGGTTGACGAGTGTGCATGTGTATTTTCCGTATATAAATATCCTACACTTAAAACTAGCTTTATGTGACAAGCCGAATGATTTGGATGATGCTAAGCCACATCAGCATGGCCCTTGCTCAATTGCAGTATGGCATCCACCAAAGACCGCTACTTGAAATAACTGGAATTCCTTTGGTGTTTGCAGTGTTCTTATGTACATTCTTCAACCATGTCCTTTCGTGAGCATTTCTAGGCTGACTTAGTACTCCTGAGACACCAAAGTGCTAAGGCGGTATATGTGTGGTTAAATCATAAAGAGTAACCCATGGCTTGTAGCTCATATATATTATTAAGTTCCATTATTACAACCTCTAA
The DNA here is from genome assembly GCA_036898165.1 of Silybum marianum. Classification (NCBI taxonomy): domain Eukaryota; kingdom Viridiplantae; phylum Streptophyta; class Magnoliopsida; order Asterales; family Asteraceae; genus Silybum; species Silybum marianum. The sequence continues at coordinate 50,180,321 of CM072532.1, read as the reverse complement.
TGCTCAAAATGTTTGACTGTATTCAATTTGAACTTTGAAGAATGATTCATGCTTGCTCAAAAAAGAAGTTATTCTTCTGCAGCTTGTTGCTTTTCTTAGATTTTGGAATGTGGGATTATATGTTCATTTATTGCAAGCATTCATACTTTTTTCTTATTTTGATTTTCTTCATAACGATTACTTACTCCATGGCTGTGCCATTCGAATTAAAAATGGAGGCTTCTTCACAGATGATGTTACTCTTCCCATCTTATTGGTACCATAAGCTTCAGTACCATTGACAGAATCAAGTGCTTCTGATTATTGGACTTGCAGGGATGGCTGGAATTAGCAAGTGCTCGCCATTCAATGGGTGCTTCACGTGTAAACACTGCCCTGCTTAACCTTAAACCACATTCTGCTGCTACATCAGTGGAAGTAGATTATGACAATGGTACTTCATTGCCCCCCGCCCCCAAATCTCCTATTTTTATTAGATAATTGATGGACCTTTTGTTGAGATATACAAGTAAAAAAACAGTGATAGCTTCTACTATTTTGCCCAATAAAAAAATTTAACCACTTATTTGCCAATTAAGAGTTTATAGGTCAGGTTGTAAAGTTTGCCACGTTAAAGTCATCTTAGGATTGCATGTTGTCAAATAATGAACATAATCTTAGATGTTTTAATAGAACTATAGAAAACCTAGCTGTTTTAATAGAACACCTCCTCTGTTCAGTTATAGTAAAGGGAAAAATGTGAAATTCTTCACTTCAAAATAAGATGCTTGAATGTTTGACATAAGTTTGTGGAAATATTTGAATATTTTAGTCAAATGTTTAAAACGGGATGCACTGAAGGGAATTTTTTTTGAACCAAGCTAACTTATCAAAAAAAATGAAATGGTAATTTAAGGCAAGTAAGTTTTACCTTGAAGCTTTGTCAACAAAAACTAAATCTCATCAATAATTTGTAAATGGTAACCTAAAGCAATTAATTTTAGCTTAAAATTTATTCCAATAATGGCATGTTTACTATTCTATGAGTACTAATTTGCTCTCTGCTTCAGCTGGCTCTATGACAAAGTCACCGTTGTTCAGTTTATGCAAATGGGCATCTTCTGACGAAAAAAAAACCTCTGTGGAGAAGGAAAACAATGAAGAAGATGAGCATTTAAAAGAAGATTCTAGAAGTTCAAAGCTCGGGCCTCATGCTTCACCTCAGGATTCTGGTAAACAGTTTAATGATATTATATTTGCTTTGTGAAAGCTTTCTTCATTCCAAAAAAAAAAAAAAGATTTTTTTTACTTCTACAAACCAAACCCAAATCTTTTTCTTTCCAGACACAAAGTTAATTTTTATTGTTGTTACCCGTTTGTAATTCTTTTTATCTGTACTACTTGTACAAAAATTTGAAATCAATTGGTTCCTTTTGAATTTTTCTGAATCCATAACAATTTTGAGGATTGCAACTTAAAAAAAAGGGTAGATTTTAGGTCTGTTATAATTATTGGCTTCAGTGTTATTATTGTTCGTATTTTCAGACTACTTTTAAAGTAGTTTTTTTCATGGGTTTGTGATTTTGCTAAGAAAATCAAGAGGGTTCACTGGAAAGCAACAACGGATCTGAAACTAACGACTCACCACCAGAAAGCAACGGATCTAAAAATAAAGATCCACCGTGTAAAACAGAGAGCACTGTAAGTGAATAAATATGATCCTGAGTTCATTTTCATCTTCACTTAATAGTCACTCTTTTTGTCCATAATCGCTCATTCTTGTTTGAAAGTGGAAACTCTTTTTTTACAGTTTTGCAAGAACAATTACTCCCTCTGTCCCAAAATAAATATCCACATTTCTATTTATATTTGTCCCAAAATAAGTGTCCACTTTTAGAAATAAATAATCAAATTCTCAAATTTACCCTTAATTAATGCATAAATATTTACAAGTTGTGATGAAAGATAAATTTAAAAAGGGTAAAGACGTCATTTGGTTAACCAAAAAGTGTAATAATTATGCATGCCTAAAACTGTGTATCATTTCAATTGCGGACGCTTATTTTTTGACAGAGGGAGTATTAGTTTGCAACAAAAAGTCAGGTAGGATGATTTGAGAAGTTCATCATTAGTTGCTATATTCATTGGGCAATGGATGGATATTATTGCTATTTTTTCATCAGACAAAAGAGAGTTATTTTGTAAATATATATTTCCTCTTTAATTATCTTTATGTTATTTGTGTACGTAGCTTCAAAAAGAACGAGCGAAAGTACTATCAGTTTTTGGAACTTTGGTTTCTCCTAAGCTTCGGGCTTCTCAACTTTCATTTGAAACAGGTGAAACTTCCCAAACCTGTATATCTGTTTCTTGTTCTTCATTTATTCAAGAGTAAATTACATTTTTCGTCCCTATGGTGTGTTAAAAATTTCGATTTTCGTCCCTATGGTTTAAAAATTGCTATTTTCGTCTCTGAACTAATTCTTACCTTTTTAAGTACAAGGGACCAAAATAGCCATAGGGACGAAAATAACAATAAAGTATGAATCATAAGGACGAAAATAACAATAATTTATAAACTATAGGAACGAAAATTGTAATATATAAACCACAAGGCTTGTGGTGTACTGGTTAAGGCTTGTGGGGGATGAGGCTAGATAACTCATCTATCCCAGGTTTGAATCCATGTACAAACAACTTGTGGCCACTGGGGAATTATCTCAGGGCTGTATGCTTTAGCAGTCTTAAAATTGCCAGGTTAGTCTAGGCAAGTGCCTAGGATACCCTTTCCAAACAAAAAAAAGGACGAAAATCACAGTTTTAACAAACCATAGGGACGAAAAACGTAATTTACTCTTTATTCAATGTTTCCGTAACCATAAATTGTTGTGTGCAGCCTTGGAAACACTTGTGGAAATGGCAAACACACGTTCATCGATTCTTAAAGCTCATGATGCATTACAGAAGGAAATGAAGAGCAGCAACAGGTTTTAATCGTCAAAATCTCCAGTTTTGACTCCAGATTTTGATCAATACCAAACTAAGAATCTTATAAGTTGTGTGATAGTTTCTATGAACAAAAAGATTTCAATTTGTTTACACCAACTTTCTTTGGCTCATTTATATACATTTTGGCATATCGCTTTATTTTGAAAAATTATTTATGATCAATGTAACGGGTAGCTTTAGTACCTTTTTTAAGGGATGTCTAGGGCAACATTTAGACTGATCTTGACAAATTGTGACTGTAAGACATCGGTCTAATAAAGTCAGTAGCCACAGTTGTTGTGAATGCCTGAAATTGAACTCAGGATGGTTTGATTCCAGACACCACTTATTTTCATGATGTTCTTGAGACTAGAACAGTAGAATTAAAAGCATTTGAAACAGTAACTGCTTCATGGCTCATGCAAAATTTATGGTTCTTAATTATAAATATTGGAAAACTATAGTTGTATTCAACTGTAGTCACTGAGTTGGTTGTATCTTAACACAAACTAGCAGACCGTTTGAGAATGACTTGATGGGTGTAAAAGAATGTATAATTTATTCGCTAGGCCATACAAGATTGTATATGTTAATGAGCTTAATGTGACTCAATTTATTCGGTTAGCTATAGGTAGCAACTTAATGATATAGAAAATATCTTATTCAGTAAGCTTTTAGGGGAGGAGTTTTATTCAGAAAGCCAAGTTTTTTACAAACTTGTCTCTCCCAATTAAAAAACATGTTTCTTTCATTTATGAAAAAAATCCTCCCCAATAAAAACTTTCTTAATCTATATAAACAGATTAATCCACAAACAACTTTATCTATACAAGACTTAATGGAAAACCAAACAAACAACCCCTTACACAAACACATTTCTATACCCAATACAATTAATTATTTAGTACTCCCTCTGTCCCCGAAAATAAAGGTCAATTTCACATTCTGCCCTTAATTATGAGACAGGATAAACCTTCCTCTATCATTAAAGGTAAAAATATCATTTAATAATTAAAAAAATATAATAATTACATATTTCTAAAAAAGTATACCATTTTCATTAGACATTTTTTTTTAACTTTATAACTCATGAATAAAATCAAGCATGGTAAATTACAAGTTAAAGGCTTTATAACTAGTTTGATGAAAAATAACAAATGTCTAAAATACCCATGAACATTGCAAGCATAAAAAACATCTAAAATAGAAAAACCAAATATTTTATAATAACAAGAATCAACAAACAAATAGGTAAAAATTCTAGTAAAAATTATATCAAAAGAAAACATTATAAACTTCTCATGAAATGGTATTTAAAGATGAAGCACAAATGATACAAACACAAACTATCAAACCAAGTACAAAAAACAAAAATACATTTAACCCACCATCATTCCAAAAAAAAAGACTAAAATGCCCATTTATCAGATTCATTTTTCCCACTTTGACTTTCCGACGACACCTTAAACGGTCCACTCGATCCAAACGGATCCGAATCGTCAAACGAATACGCTTGACCATGATCATATCCTGTACTGCTACTCATCGAATCAAATCTTGCAAAATTACGATCTTGTGTTGTGCTACTCATTGAATCGAACCTCGAGAAATTATTATTATTATTATTATCCTGTGTGGTGCTGCTCATGGAATCGAATCTCGAGAAGGTTTCTCTTCGGGGAGAAGTAGAACTACGTTCGTTAGCACTGAAAGAATCGTACCTCGAGAAACTATCGAAGAAAGAATTCTCTGCACCTCCCACACTGTAACGTGGTGAGGTGGCGGCTCGAGAAGCCGGTGAGCCAGGGACTGAATCATCGAACCCGAATGGACTCTTTTTTTGAAAGAAGTTACTGCCTTGAGGAGAATCGGTTCTTCTTGGACTTGCGGTGAAGCTACTGGAGTCGAAGAAATAATTCTCTCCGTGCTTCTCGTGGTCGGCATCCTGTGAAAAATATAGCGGTGATGGAAATTAGGGGTGTAACTCCAAATATATATATATATATATATATATAATATAGTGGCGGGTTCAAATGAGAACTCAAATTTGGTTGTAAACGTGAGGACAAATGAGAGTGCGACACGTGTCCCATTCAAAGAAATATTCATACCGAATATAGTATTTATTCAGTCTGAATAATCTATATTCAGACACCTGCCGTGGTCTCTTTTGTCCTCACGTTCACAACCAAATTTGAGTTCGCATTTGAACTTTCCTCTCTCTCTCTCTCTCTCTCTCTCTATATATATATATATATATATAGGAAGAGGTTTAAATGAGAACTTTGTAAATTTAAAGGAAAGGAACAAAGGGACTCATTTGGGACCCACGTCATAATATAAAATCATATCACATCATATGTGGTCCACAAAGTGTTCCTTTGTTCCCTTAAATAAGGGGTGTTCTTGTATGATCCATCCCCTGATGAAACAAACATATGTGCAATAATATCTTAAATCATAGCATTTGATGAAAAAAAATCATGAAAAAAATTATTTTTTATATTAATTTGCCAAAGTTTCTATAGTTTCTACCCTTCATCTAGTTTCTAAATGAACCAATATATATATATAATTTACAACGTATACTGTAAAAAAATAAAATTTTAACCTATGGAGGTAAAGCTCTTTTTTACGGGGTCGAAAACAAGACATTAAGCTGACTCCACATGAGTCGAGCCTATGGGTTTGTATCGTGACCATTTACACATTAATATATTCATCCACTTATTAAATAACCAAACAAACCCGGTTATATCCCACTTTAGGATCCGGGGATTTATGCAGACCTGACCTCTACTCCAAATAATAGTGCAGTTGTTTCCGTGAAAACCACCGACTTTCGACCATCCATTAATTAAATGCAATAAGAAAAAATATAAAAAAAATGATCTTACCTTAGTGGTGTCATTATTTCCCCAAACTGAATCTACATCATCATTGTTGTCAAAGGTACCCCATCCTTGGTCATCAAAGCTCCTAAACAAAGATATCATTCAGTTTTTCATACAAACGGAAATGGAAAATGAGAACAAGATACATGTTTATTGCACAAGGTACAATCCATGAAGCAAAAAATAATTTAGACGGGTTGGGTTCAAATGAGAAATGTAAATTCATGGATTATTCATGATGAATAAGATTAATAACATTTTAGGGTTATTCATCAAGAATATCATTAATGATGAAAATACATGATATTTTAAGAACCCGTTAACTATTCATGGATTGTTCATGATGAATAAGACTGATAGTATTTTAGGGTTATTCACCATGAATAATGAAATACATTATATTCGTGAGAATTTTAGGGTTATTCATCATGAAACAATTCAAGAAATAGTCCGTTCCCTGGTTCTCAAAATATTTACAGTTCTCAATTGGACCTGTCCCTAATTTAGACAATTAAAATAGTATTTTAGGGTTATTCGTCATGAATAATGAAAACACATAATATTCATGAGAATTTTAGGGTTATTCATCAACTTGTTACCTTTGAGTTTCTGTGTCTGCATCAAAGCTCTTTCCGAAATGGCTAAAAGAATCCTCCTTGGTTGGACTTTCAAATATTTTGTTTCTCGTGGGACTGCTGACCGGACTTTTGGCTGATTCATCTTCACTGTGTGCATATGCTGATTCAGTCTCGAAAGGCTTCTCTGACTTTCCGTCAGCAGTTGAATATGAATCTGAAAAGTTATCAACGGGAGACAAATTTTCTGTCTGAGGAGTTGTAGATTTCGCATTTGCAGGACCCACAACATCAAATGAGAAACCTGTCATTACAAAAAAGAAAAGATTAGGGGGATGTTTGGCAGTTGCTGAATGGTTTGGTGCAAAATGATTAAGTGGTCAGAATGATTAAGAGGCTTTTATGATATAGTGCAAAATGAAATATAATTGTTTGGCAATTGTTCAGGATGTAATCAGGGCTCTTAATGGTTAAGAGAGATCCAGGATACAAAATGATTCAGAGGGTTTTGGAACCATTAAGAGGCAGACTTCTTTTTTGCCATAAAAGGATTCACCTCTTAGTGATTCAGAGACCGCCTCTTAATGGAACTGTTAAGAAGTAAACAAACAGCCCCTAATGCAAAATGCAATTATGGCGTAGGGAATAATGCGAGAAAATATATAATAAATCCAATGGAAAGAATGCCAAACCTTCATCTTCGAATTTATCCCACTCCTCATCCCACACTGCAGATATCTCAGGAACTCCGGGTTGCCAGCCTTCACAAACAAAAATGGCCAAACAAGAAGGCAGAATTATATTATTATTCCTTCCGTCCCAAATTAAATGTTTACAGTTATAATGCAGAGTTTTAGATTTTCTATATAAATGAATGTCAATTCTACTCTTAATAATTACTATACTTTTTAACGACAATTGTGTCTCCATCTCATCAACTCTTATTTATGCAGTCACAATTTAAGGGTAGAATTGGAAATTTAGTAAATTATAACCATCTATTTTTGAAAGTGGACACTTATTTTAGAACAAACTTTATTAGAAAATTAAACGCTTAAGAGCCTGTTTGTTAGCAGCTTAATCAGACTCACAGCTTATTTGGTCAGCTATACATGACTGTTTGGTAGTGGCTTAATGATACAGAGACTTATTCAGTAAGCTTTCAGGGGAGAGCTTTACACAGAAAGCCAAGTTCTTTCCCAAATCTGCCCCCTCCCAAATAAAAAAAAAAACTCCTTCCATATATGAAAAACCCTCCCAAACAAAACCCTTCGCAATCTATACAAACAGATTAATCCACACAGACAGCTTTATCCATACAGGACTTAATGGAGAACCAACCAAACAGCCCCTTATTTAGCGATGGAGGGAGTATCATAATATGCTACTGTAAGATTATTGCTAGTGGGGTATCCTGATATGACAACTTATTAGGAAACAAATGCTGGTGGAAACATCTGCTCTACCCAAGGACATATATGCATACATCCCGCAAAGTTTGTATGAATTGTCGAGTTTGCAATTGAAACCTCCTATATATATTGGGTTGATTTAATTGTTCTCAGGAAGAATTTCATATAATGTCATGATATGAAAGATGATACCTTGTGGAAGCTCAATAACTGCAGTTGATTTGACATTAATTCCATGTTTCTTGCAACGTTCAGCTAAAGCCTTCAGTAATTCCTCGAGATCTGACTGTATACGATCAGCACGAACCTGCATCGGCCAAGAATATGTTTATCATTAACTCTTTTTTTCAGAAGAGCAAGAGGGTTAAACATTTAAAAGTAGTTAAAACTTACTTGAAGGATACCATCAGCACTGCCACCCTGTTCCATCCTCACAAGTGCCTGACTCAACTCCATCTTTCTCTCCTAAGGATGTTAACAAGAATTTCAATTCAATTAATAAAGTACTTTTACATCGATCAGAAAAAAAAGGTGAAACTAAACTAAGCTGCAGGTTCAAATAAGTAGCAAGTAGCACAGTATAAAGTGAAAACACAAATTATTGCCATATGTTGGCCAGTTTACCATTTCAAACATTTTCAACTTCATTACGTCCTATATGGTGTGAGGACAACCGTAATGTGAATGTGAGTCTGAGTCCCATTTGTTTAATGCAAGGAGACTCGGGATGGGGCCCAAAGCACGGTGAATGAAAAAATGGAGATAAATTCTATAAAATCTTCCTTGAAAGGTGGAAAGTGTGTTAGCAAAGGCTAAGATGGTCATTTGAAGTAGAAAAATGTGTCAACTATATAAAGATCTTTCAGTAAATTCACAGGTCCGGAAATATTTTCTTGTGTCAGAACAAATGAAGGGAGATTCTACCTGAATATCACGGAATGATGCCTCCTCAATAGTTAATTTAGAGGCCACATCTGCCACCTGTTTGTACCTCTCTTCATATTTCTTGGCAAGCAACTCGGCCTGAAATAAAATGGTGCAACTTATTAGGAACAAGAAAAAAGGAAGCTGAAAGATGGAAATAAGACACGGTTTTTAATCTAAAAAATACCTCGCGCTTATCAGCTAAAGCCCGTTCAGTAATCTCGTTAAGGCGGTTATCACATCTGCTTTTGTATAGAACCTGGTAAAAGAAAGGAGGTGAGAACATAAGTGATGCCGTATTTATGAAGGTAAATGAGGAAGCTCGCAGATCTCACATTCCCTTGGGAGTCACCACCACATGTTCATACATTCTTGTTTCTCGAAGTGAGGAATTTATGCACTTTCCCGGGTCTTCTAGAGAAGGGGGGGGGGGGGGGGGTTCAGGGGGAAAACCCCTAAAAAATGAAAAACCGATGAACCTCCTGGTAACCATTCATCTGGATGGTATGCACATGTGCATACAAGTAATTGAAGTTGTTCCTTGGTTTTTATGCATGTGTGCATGTTATGCACATGTGCATATCATACACATTGCTTACAAATTACTTGTAAGCACATGTGAATAATGTCCGGATGAACGGTTACCGGGGTGTTCCGCAAATTTTCATTTTTTTGTGGTTTTCCCCTAAACCTGACCCTATATATGTGTGTGTGTGTGTGTAAGTAATGTACATGCACACACGAAGAAACAATAAATAGTGCCTGATATTCCATATTCCTCTCTTTGTGTGTGAAGAACTAGCACCTGAGGGTACCTCATAATGAATAGTTCTTGTAGAAGAGTTCTATGCAACATACAAGCCCCTTATCGTTCCAACTAGCCCTACATGTGACTGGGGAGATCACATCTACGAACGCTATTCATTGTGAGATATCTCTTAGAAACTATAATCCATCTATGTAAATACAAATATGTGTGTATAACACACACACAGACAGAGAGAGAGAGAGAGAGAGAGAGAGAGAGAGGAGATGGTGTATGTATATTAAAATCAGTGTGTGCAATGAATTTTAAGGGAGTTTACAGCGTATTATATATATATATATATATAAGCACAATGACACAGAAAAAATCAAAAGGAAGGGCTACTCACAAGATCTTGCATTTTGTTCCTGTAGAATGACATCTTTTCTCTAGAATCCAGAATCACCTTTTTATCTTCAACCTTTCAACACCAACAGAAACCAGCCCAAGTGAACATCCAAGGCATATAAAGATGTGACAAGCATAAAATCTCTAAGGGAATGGTTCAACTAAATTCAAATGATAATCACAGCACAAAGACCTTTAAAAACGCATCAACCCCATACTCCCAAGCGGCAAAACTTTTCTAAATTTAAATTCTTGTACCAGATAAAAATTAAAACTTGTTACAAACAACAGCTACTAACATCAAAATTCAAAATAAGAGTTGCCTGTAAACATGGGTAACAATTTGCCAAATCCCAGTAATCAAATTGAGGGCGAAAAAAATGCCTGTAGTAGTCAATCGCCATCCTGACCCCTCACCAACACCCACCCCTCCCCAAAAGCATAAATTAAAAATAATAATTAGAGTAAACTACGTTTTGTTAAAAATTGCGGATTTCATCCTTGTGGTTTAGATATTGCGACTTTCATCCATGTGGTTTGTAACTTTATTGCTATTTTTTGTCCCTGTGGTTTATAATTCTTTACTATTTTGGTCCCTTGTACTTACAAAGGTAAGAATTGGTTCAGGGACGAAAATAGCAATAAATTACAAACCACAGGGATGAAAATAGCAATTTCTAAGCCACAGGGACGAAAACTGTAATTTTTAACAAACCATAGGGACGAAAAATATAATTTACTCTAAAAATTAAAACCTTCAAATTTTTTACTGACAGCAAATAAAAAGGGTAAGTTCCAAATGCATCAAGAAAGCAGAAAAATTTACCGCTTTCTCTGCTTCAGTTGTCTCTCGAGAATTTGAATGAGAAGTATTTTGATCACCATTGCTGAGCTGATGTGTATGTGAACTATCCATGGAGGGCACAGGACCCTTCTGATTATATTGCATTTGTCCATCAGCCCTAGGATAAGCTCCCTGCATGGGAGGCCTTAAACCAGCATGTGGCATTGGTTGAGCACCAGGCATCACTTGTTGCGGGATAGAACCTGAAGATGATACGTCCAATAACATTCAGAAAAATATATGGGTAAATGAGGTGTTCTAAATAGACCCCACTTAAGGTCGCCCACCACCCCAATCAGTTAGGGCAGCTTAATCCACAGGCTAGGAGTTAATTAGCATCTACTGTTTGAATTAAGCCTTGCAAAAGATTTAAGAAGGCATTAATCAACTTGTCTTCATCAAATTTTCACAACTTTGAAGGAATCTTTCAGATTCCTTTTTGAGTTGAAACTAGTCATTTTGAATTGTATGGAAATAATAAACAACTAGCCCAATAAACCTACACATTGTAGGGTCCCAGGAGGGCCAAATGAATGCAGATCTTTCCTCTGCCCAAAGGGTAAAAAGGTTGTTTCAATGAGGATCTATCTAAATGTATGCAAACCTTTCCTATGCCCAAAGGGTAAAAAGGTTGTTTCAATGAAGACCCCCGGCTCGAAAAAACACCTTCTTTTAAGAAAAATATTTTCAATTTTTTTGGAATCTTAAGCTATCCCAGAAAGAAAGCCAAACAAAACAAGAAATGAAGTTTGGAAGAGATAATGAAGAGCATGCAAACGGACACACAATAAACATGGTAAAAGCATAGGAAGTAGTCGGTACATCTAATCAATCGAACATGAAAAAACCCGAAAGACCCCAACTTGGATAAATTCAGACAAAAGCTACTCCAGGTTCCCTCCCCCCCCCCCTCCCAAAAAAAAGGGGGGAAAAACCTAAAGACCCCAACAGAAATTCATTTAACCACCTACTCCGTCCACTTTTTAGACCACCAGAAAATGTAGTATTATGATGTCTAAATGGAGTGTAAAGCAATACCAGGAGTAGCAACCCAACCAGCAGATCTATAAGAAGGATTGGGTGGACCAGTAAGAGACAACAAAGTTTCATCCAGCAAGACGTTACTAGGAAGTGTCGGTGGAAGATTATGCCCTTCTCTGTACCTCTCCATCAGATAGAGAGCAATGCAGAACTCCCTCAAGGAAAGCATGCTGTCGTTATCTTGATCGGACAAGTCCCAAACCTGTTTCAAAATTTCTGTAAAAAGGATAAAAAGAACATTATTCGAGTTGTAGTGTTTTAAAGACTAATTTATTATTGAAAAAACAAGTTACAGCCAAAGTAAACATCTTACAAGAACACTTATTTCCAAAATGTGCTCAGTAAACAATTAGGGTAAGATTTTATTACCTCTTGGTAGTCTCCAACTTAAAAATAAACTACGCGCCTGTTCACCGGTGATCTTCCCATCTCTATCGGAGTCAACTTCCATGAAAACTTTCATATACTTGTTAACACCAGCCCGGGTCATTTTTGGCCACTGAGGTTGAGATGGATTGGGAGCTTGAGTTTTCGCCTCAACCGAAAATCCAGATGATCCAAATGAAGTAGTATTTTGAGTTGGGCCCTGTTGATTTGGTCGTGGAACTGAGGGTGCCGCTGGCTGTACCGGAGCCCCTGTGGGCTGCCTTGTAAAAGCATTCAAAGCACCAAGTGGGTCAATCTTGGCTGGAATCTGGGGCTCAGAAGTTGGAGGAACAATGGCAGAAGAAGCAGGTACACTACTTGCAGTATGTGTAGGCATTGGGGATGATGGTGGTGGTCTAGGTAAAGATTGGGAAGCAGAAAACACGTCACCACCAAACATAGGGTCAGAAACAATTCCATTTCCGCCAACTGGTGGTCTAGGAGCCATGAAAGACGAGGCTGAATGTGGAACTTGTGGCCTTGGTGTAGTAGAGGTGACGGTGGTGCTATTAGGGACCTGCAATGGTGGTGCAGGAGTCCCACCACCTCTGCCGCCAAGCCAATCACCTGAGACATTTGAGCTTGAAAGAGCTGAACCCACAAGACCACCACTTCCCGATGGGAAATTTGGACCCCCAACGCTGCCCTGTGGTGGAAGAGAACCACTAGAAGGTGGCCTCATTGGTTGATTTCCTTGAGATGCAAAATACTGCACAGAAGAAGGTGGGCCCACAGAAGGAGGAGGAGCCATTGAATTCGGAGGCCCTTGCCCTCTTATCCCGAAATTTTGAGGGGGCATCGAAGTAACAACTCCAGGCTGCTGTGTAGAAGGACGTGGGGCCATTGAATTTGGTTGAGCGGCAGGAAGAGCTGCAAGATTTATCTGTGGAGCAGGGATTTTAGCTGAAGCAGGTCCATATAAAGCCGCCTTTACTATATCGGGTGTTAGGTCTCTTTTACTCTGTGCCACAGTTACAAGCTTAAGAGCATTATAGAATTCTTGGCGGCCAAGAAAGCCAGTGCGGTTATGATCAGCATGCTGCCATATCTGCAATTAAGTAAAATATTTTTGTAAGAAATCAGCACAGATGCAGGGTCAAACTGGTCATCTTTATAAAAGTATATTATTCTGGCATTCTGATAAGGCAGAAAAGATAAAGCAAATATAAAAGCTGCAACTCCTGCAACGGTTTATAACTTCTCACTCAAATAGCATTTACTCGCTCCATACCATGAAAGTTGTATCAATTCCCATTTTGAGCTAATTCGTGAATATCACAACATTTCGTTTATTTTTAAAAAAAATTCAAGAAAAAGGTACCAAGTTGTAGATTGTCATTGTTACAACCGATTAACATGATTATGGTTCAAAAGACTAGCCTACATTGTCATTACTAAGAACATTTTAGACATCTATCTAATAGACAAACATTTGTTACGATCTGTTTAATTGCTTAAAGTAAAGAGTCACAGTTTTCATATGGCACACGAGCATTCATCATTTCATCATAATTTAAAACATAGATAATTGAGTATCTTGACCACTGTGTTAAGGAATAAACTCTCTTTTCTGTACTATTAACCAACAATAACCATAACATCAGAAAACCAGAAATAAATGATGGTAATTCAGGTTTCAAACAGAAATTCAGTAAGTCAAACACTAGATGTTGTAAACATAGCCAAATGAGTGTAAATGTGTAACTCATCATCCCTGGAAGTAGCAGGAGTCCAACTCATTACATTCTGAGGCCACAACTCAAATATCATATATGAGGCTGCACAGCCTAAGTTATAATTTGACCCAAATAACATCAACGTCAACTAAAACCACGCCACCATGGTGGAAAGTTATCGGTAGTACAAAACTAAAGGCGTAAAAGAGGCAATTCACTTTGGATCCTTGTTCGATAGACCAACCGTTGATATGTTACATGATGCAGGAGATAGCACGAATGACTTTCATTCTTCCCTTTGTAAAGCAGATAATTTTGATCTTTCACCATGTATTCCATCTTAGACAAAAGACACGAAAAAGCCATCAACGTAATGATTCCTATGCTTTTTGCTCCAGAATCCACACACCCCCTAACCCAAACAACATCCTAGTCATAGAGAACTAGATCCTTTACATAAAAATAAGAGTAAGAACTAAGAACCAATCATATACCCAATAAGCATTTGTTTTTCCCCTTACCCATACATCATCCTAGGTGTAGGGAAACTAGATACTTTAAACCACAAGGGTTGTGGCGTAGTGGTTGAGGCCATGGGGGATGTGGTGGAATATCCCATCTGTCCAGGGAAAGATTCTAAGTGGCTACTGAGTTTATCAAGGCTGATTTTCGGCACCCTTCTAAAAAACTAGATATTTGACATAATAAGGGTCAGAAGCAATTCAACCCAATAAGCATTTGCTATGGTGGCGAAATAACGGCTTTTTCCAAATTTGCTTGCTGCAACTAGGACACACGAATCTCGCAATTCACACTAATTTTTATACAGAAATGTTACAATGAGCATCAACTTTGTTCAATAGTAAAGGAAAATAATTCAAGTGCACTTTCAGCCTACCAGTAACCTGTTAATCCCTAAATTCGTATCCCTTCAACCCTTCCTAGTTCCTACAAAACCTGACCTCTAAGTACTACTACTACGGACTATAATTTCTCATTTCCAATTACTCACGACCTCACGTTAGTGGGCTCTCGTTTTGCTCTTACTTTAGGGGCAACTCAATTAATTCACACCCCTTTCCTATAGATGCTAACTAATCAAAATTCAGTGAAGAGTGAAGACCAAAATGACTTGTAATGATCTATAACTCAATATATGATACGAATTCTCCTTAACATTTAACAATCTGTCAAACTGCTCCCAACTATAGAGCGCTAGGAGTATGAAATACTAAAATGGATGAGTCAATGTCTATAAACAGTGAAAATCTGAACATAATT
The DNA here is from genome assembly GCA_036898165.1 of Silybum marianum. Classification (NCBI taxonomy): domain Eukaryota; kingdom Viridiplantae; phylum Streptophyta; class Magnoliopsida; order Asterales; family Asteraceae; genus Silybum; species Silybum marianum. The sequence continues at coordinate 50,165,128 of CM072532.1, read as the reverse complement.
ACAAATCCAATCTATAGTATAGACTAGAGAGATGGAATGTTAAGAACCTGAGCGAGCACTGGCTTGGGTAAATTAGAACCCTGAAAGAAAGCAACAGCTTCAGCTCCACTGATTCTACCATCATGATCCAAATCTGCTCTTCGAAAAAACGCATCGAATTGATCCATTTTCCGCTCTAGGTATTACAGATTTCCCAAATCAATCAAACAAAAACCACTGTCAAAGAAACTCCCAGATCAAGAAGAACATAATTCAGATGGAAAACCCCCAATTGATTAGTGGAACTATAACCCGATCTTCCTCTAGATCGAAGAAGAAGAAGTGGTAAACACGAAAACTGAAATTATATGTTGAGGGATCGGAAGGGTTATAATTTGGTGGATTTGCAATCAGATCGAGAATGGACACCAAGAAAAAGGGCGACGAAGATTTTATGTTGTCTTTTTTCCCTCTGATGTGTGTGAAAAAACAATGGAACTAGAGTTTACAGCAAAGATATGCGTAATTACCATATTACCCCTGTTATTTTCGTTAATCATATATTCAAACAAACATATTTATAAATCACATTCTTGAATTTTATAATCATTTTATCTATAAATCACATTCTTAAATTTTTACGAAAGCAAAAGCAGAAATCACAAATTATAACAAAGATTGTGAATTTTTCCTATAGTCATATCACAAATTATATATATGACTTATATATATATATATATATATATATATGAAGATTCAAATGAGAACTTTTTAAATTTAAAGAAATACTTTATAGACCACATTATGATGTGGGTCACACATATTAAAAAATCATATGTGATTTAATGGTGGCCCCATTGAATCATATATTATTTTTTAATGTATTTAATTCATATCATACGTATTCACAATGCTATTTATTTGTCCTTTAAAGATTTGTCGTATGATCCCTCCCCTATATATATATATATATAGGATATATGTGAGACTCACATCATATGTGGTTCACAATGTGTCCTTTTGTTCCCTTAAAAATCAAAAGTTCTTATTTGAACCTCCCTCTATATATATATATATATATATATATATTGGGGGTGTTTGGTTCGTTTTAAGGAATGAAAATGAAAATGGGAATGAATTCATACATTGTATTACATTCCATTGGATTACATTATTGATGCTTGGTGAGGGTCTTTCTCCTTTCTTTCATGAAACAAATCGAGATGAACAACAAAATCCAACTTGTCAGGTTAATCCCTACCAGCGTGGTTGCAGACATCGAAATCTAAAACAAGTATGCTCCTAACAAAAATCACAACATAGGAAGATAATCCATTTCGAAATCAAAATCTGGAACACATTATGTTCATAACCCTGACAAAAATCAAAGATATGAAGAATAGAGATGAAGAAGAACATGAACAGTTCAGAGATGCCTTTGGTGAAGAGGATGATTAATAAAAAGATCTGAAGATGAACAGATCGGAACTGGATTTGCATATCAAAGATGAAGAAGAAGTTGAACAAACAAGAGAGACTTTGTCGATCGAAGATGAAGATGAACATATTAGAGACTTTGTAGATCGAATATGAAGATGAACAGATCGAAGACGAAGATGAAGACGAACATATCGAAGACGAAGATGAGCAGATCGAAGATAAAGATGAAGATGAACAGATCAAAAATGAAGAAAAAATGAACATATCGCAAATATGAAGATGAAGATGAATAGATCGAAGATGATGGTGGATTTCTTGGTGTTAATCGGATGTTTGGTTTCTTGATTTGATCTGTTCTCCAATCTTGGTTTTTGGTTTTGATTTGCATTTCCTTATTTGAGTCGACATTTTCTCCATTTTTGGAGAAGATATTCTTGATTGCCTTCTATTCCACCCAATTTGGGGAGGAATGAAATTTACCCCAATCTATTATAATGACATGATTATATTGTCTAAACCAAACAACATTATTCATTCCATTTTCATTCCCTGATTGAACCAAACACCATCAATTATTATCATTTCCATTGATTACCTTTCAACACCCCCAACCAAACACCCCCTAAATGAGATGAAAAAATTGGCCTTAGGCATCGATAATAAAACATTAATATTCTTGAAAAATTAAGCTGGTCCTGGACCATACCTATAACTGATCCCAAACCAGTCCCGAACCGAGCCTTCTTTTTTAACAAAAACCATAACCGATCTTGGATCACCGGTCTCAAACCTGTCCCGGTCCTCCGTCGGTTCCGGGCCGGGCCAATTTGCCCATCTCTACCGGACCGGTACACAATTAGGATTCAGGAAATCTGAGTTGGCTCTTGGGCTTAATAGCTGGGCCTATAGCCCAATAAGGGCCGATCCATTTACAAGACTTATTTGTTCTGCTTACTACAAATCTAACCTCCCTAATCGTTATACAGCAAAACCCCAGTTTTCCTGCCGCGCCAACTCTTCTTCATCGAAGTTTTGCAGGGTATGTTTTCGCTCTTCTTGTGTTCATCGTTTCAATTTGGTTTCTAGGGCTCTAAATCACGTTAGTACTCTTTATGAAAACGCAATTTATATGTTCACAACTTTAGATATATTGTTGAACAATTTTATTTATAGTTCTAGTTGATCGATTTAGTTCGTATTTTTTATTCATTCAAGCAGATCGTTGTTATTTATTGCCATTATTTCTCAATTTATGTTTTTTTTGTAGATAGGTTTAGTTACTATACTGGAAAAAGGTTAATTGTTATGTGATTTTTTTTAACAATGAAAGTCTGAAACCAGGGTTTAGTTGGGGAATTTGCAATGGTGGTGCCTGCTCAGCTCACAGCTGAGGCTGTTAATCAGCTTAGAGAAGGTATTGATCTGCTTCTTGCTCGATGGAGTGCACTTCAGATGGCTGTTCAGAATGAATGGGGTGGACGTGACACTAGACAGAAAGTTCAACAACTTGCTGTTGATATTTATCACTGGCTAATCAGACCTACTGGTATTTAAGATACTACACTCTACATGGAAATTAGTTCTATATGGTCATATGGATGTATATAATTGATATTGTTCTTAACTCTTGACACAAATGGCAATTTTATGGGGATTAGTTGGTTTCTGCTTCCATAATTGGGTTTTGTGTAATGCAAATTCAATGGGGTTACATGTTTTTTTTGTTAGTGATGATTACGGAAAAGACAAATATGAGCATCTCCAACCACACTGCAAAATCTGAAAATTAGAAGCTCCAACAGTACTGCAAAAAGAAGGGTAATTTGTTGGAGATAGGAGAGAGACAACATATATGTTGTGTTTCTTTTCAAGCGGCATATATGCGTGTGGATAGGATTGAAGCGGATTTTTGTGTTACTGGCCCTGCCAATTTGGTGTTCTTTTTGGTGCTAGGGTTGGAAATGGTTTTATAGGAGATTCTTCAATTTTGGAAACAACAATGATGATCAACCAATTTGACAAATATTAATTCGAAATTTGGCTAAAAATCATTCTGGTGTAAGATTGTTTACATGTTAATTTGTTATGTATATTGTTTGACACTAAGATTTTGAGACAATAGATCAGAGCAATTACTTCTTAGGTTTAAATGCGCTTTTATGCCTGGGAAGTCTATTTCGTTGATCAATGATTCTATGGATTCAATACTCTTAGCACTGGTGTTACATGCCAAACCTCTTGTTCTTCATAGTTATAGGGTTTTAAGTCTCACTGGAGCTTATAAAGTTGCAAATAATGAATTTTGTGCTTATTTTTATGTTCTTTAAAGTTTTGAGTTTGTTATAATACTACTTTCTTGGTCTGCTTTCAGAGGCATTATATGTTGATGATTTGGAGAATGTTCTTGATGATTTTATGCTCTCTCTTAATACCGAGATTGATGATGGCAGCATTGAGGAGGTAAGCATTTTTTATATAATTGATTACGGTCATGTAAATGTTCAGGTCATGCTATTTATATGTTCTTTTTTTCATCAATTCTTTCATCTTCAGTGATGTTTTATTTTAATAGTTACAAAAATAGCAGGCAAGGACATCATATTCTTATTTTTCATAAATTATGCCATTTAATTCACTTGGGATTTTATCTGTATTTTTGAAGAGCAGAGCAGAGTAGCTATGGTCTAGAAACATAAAATAAGTAAACCTCTTGTTGGTTCATTTGGTGTTTTTTGTATCCAGGTGGTGTAGCTCAATTACAATTTTAGCCTATATCAATGCAGTTCATATTTTCTTTGTTTAGCTTATCACAAGTTGAATTTTGATTAAACTGTCTGTGTAGATTAATTCGTTTGTATATATTGGAAATGTTTATGTTTGGAAGGGTTTCTTCATAGATGGAAGGAGGGTGTTTTTTAATTAGAAGGGACATGTTTGGAAAAAATCTGGTTTTCTGCATAAATCTCATCCCTAGAAGCATACTGTATAAGCCACTTTCTATATCATTTAGTCACTACCAAACAGTCATGCATAGCTGAATGAATAAGGTGCGAGTCCCATTAAGCTCATTAAGCTACTAACAAAAAGACCCTTATTGACCTTATATGATTTCACACTTTTCCATGTAATTGAAAGATAATATTATACATATATGAAGCACTGATCTCTTTTACATTTTGCCGTCTTAACATTCTTTCTCAACATATTTTCACATAAGATGCTGTAATTCTTGGTCAGTTGCTCATTTAGCTTTTTCCGGTCTTCACATTTCAACTTTTTTTGTGAACAGATAGCAGAAAATCTAATGATCATGCATGAAGAATGTTTGGAAGGTAATTTTGTTTCAATCGAAAGACTAAGGCAATCTGCACCTCCAAATGGTGCTATTCATCGCTTGCAGGTACTTTCCCGGTTCATCTTATCATCCCTCTAACCATCTTTATTATTGCCAAAATATATAGCCAAGGAGTTCCCATTTGAAAATAATTAAGCTAATAATTTCTATTTTTTTAAGATCCATTTCATTTCAAGTGAAATACATATATTCTTTGTTTTAAGTATTTATGAATAAGTAACATGTTTCTCAAAACCATTTGATATGTTAGACGTTATTGTTCTTTTGGGGTGCCTTTGTTACGGAATACAAGTGTAACAAAAATCAAGAATACGAGACAAGATTGATGGTAAATTACTAAACTACCCATGTCGAATTAAAACCTTGAAACCATGCCTAATTCTTTCACCTGCCTATCTCACTCTCAATTCATCCGGTCCCATCTGCTTACCAAATGCACCCTTGTTGAATTTTTCATCATGAAAATATGAGGTTAAAACAATTGAGAAAATAAATTTGTATTTCATAAAAGCGTTATAAAAGTTGGCCATTTTGAAATACGCGTGGATAACATATTGGTATGGTATGTATTATATTTAGATTAATACTCGACATGCCATGATGAATTGATCTATGAAGCTTTATGTGATTTATCTTTTTTTTTAAGTATATAATATTTATACCAAAAATGCAACAAATAAAATCACACACCCTTGCCACCTTTGTTGAGGTTTGAACCCCTGATCTCCTAGGAGGCCAGAGGTCTTGATACCGCTAAGTCAAAGGCACTTTGGTTATCTGATTTATCTTTTTTGGAAAGGGTATCTTAGGCATTTGCCTATACTAATCCCTAGCAATTTTAAGATTGCTAAAGCATGCAACCCTGAGATAATTACCCAGTGGCCACAAGTTGTTTACGCCTGGATTCAAACCTGGGGTAGATGGGTTATTTAGCCTCATCCCCCACAAGCCTTAACCAGTACGCCACAAGCCTTGTGGTTATATCTGATTTATCTTCACGGAAACAACTGCATTACCCTTTGGATAGATAGAATATATTGGGTTTGTTTTGTTTTTCGTTACAATTGAGTCAAATATATGATCATTCAAGTTCATTCTTTCTCGTTCTTTATTCTTGTTAGGTTGTTAATGGTGGTGAAGATGATTCGGATTCGGATTCGACCTCAACTTCAGGGGACGAATCAATGGAGATGGCCGATGATCTTGACTCATCTCCAAACATGACCGACTCGACACATGGTGAACCAGCACGGGCACCGGCTCCAACGGTTGATGCGGATGGCTGGACCGTAGTCTCGTCTAGGAGAAACAGAGGTGGCGGGCGTTAATATTTTTGTTTTAATAAAAACATATATTTATTTATAGAATTCATTTTTGGGAAGATCATACTTTCTATATGTGTACAAGTATGTGGTGTTTTTATTTAAGTTGGTTATTTGTTTGTGAACTTGATTTTGCTTGTGTTATTTTGGTAGTCATTGTGTATCATAATGCATTTAACACTATATTTATATAACTTTAATAGAGCATCAAGTATATCCTATGGTGAGGTTTCTAACTTTTTATTTTCATTGCAAGTTGTAGTCCATCTATTTAGAGCATCTTCAACAGCTTTTTAATATTTTTTCTAAAACAGATAATTAAAAGATAAAATCTAAAAAAGGAATGACATTCAACTCCAATGGATTTGTTATTTTAGAGGTTTTAATATAAATTATATTAATATAATATTCTCAAATTTATAATCTCAATGCACTTTTACAAAAAAAAACTTATTATAAAATGATAAAGATTTAATTTCATTGGTTGATTGAATAAAATAATTATTTCTCTTTCCTACCAACAAGTTTTAGAGAATTTTTTAAATTTGGAAATTTTTTTATTATAGCAAACAAGATAGCAAAGCTGTTGGAGAAGTTTAAAGAATAAAAATACATTTTTTTTTCTATTGTAGCAAAGCTGTTGGAGATACTCTTAACAATGTTAGTTAGTAACCGTTAAAAAGAACTAACTGGTATTTGAATATAATGTAGGAACCAAAAGTGTAAACCCAACCAAAAATGTGAACAACTTTGCTTGAATAAACTTATAATAATTACAAATTTATATTTTTTTTCAATTTAAATATATTAAAATATTTCTAACGGATCTTTTAAAAAAAATTAATGAAATATTAGACACATCCTTAACTTCAGGAGATTCTTCACAGTGGACAAAGTATAAGAAACACTGTGAAATTTTTTAAATTTGGAGAAATCACTAAAATGTTAATCATGATAAAACAAAATTATATTATATTTTTATTAATAAAAAAAATTAAAATTAAATGTCTCAAAAAGTAATAATATTTAATTAAATATACGAAGTATGTCGTAAATTACAAATATAGAACTTATTAAAATTAAATATAATTTTTTTTAAGATTTTGATATTTGATTCTGATTTTTTTTTTCCAAGAGTTGCTGGACATGCTTTGTTTTTTGTTTTTTGTGTTTTCCTAGTGTAGTTTGTTGGTATGATGATTTATTTTATTTATATTTATAAACATATGTTAATTGGGTAACTAAAGGACCATCAACAAAACATAATATTTTTTTACCATATTAGGAAAACAATTAGGGGGTGTTTGGTAGAGAGAATTGAGAGGAGAGAAATGAAATTCTCTTGTTTGGGAGAATTGGTCTTAAATTTTGGGCGGAGAATTGAATTCCTGGGAATTGGTCTATAGTGTAAAAGTAGAGAAATGCATTTATCTTCGTTTGGAGGAGAAATGTCGAGAAATGGTTCATCCTTGCCACCCGCCCTTGCCGTCAGATCTATACCTTGACATCCGCCCTTGCCGCCCACCTTTCAACTTGTCCCCCACACCTTGCCGTAGAGATGGCCAAAAATCAGGCTCGGGCCGGGCCGGGTCTCAATCGGTCCCGGGCCTCAACAGTAATTTTCGGACCGGGCTTTTTGGGACCGGTCCAGGTCCAGGTCCCGGTTCTAACGATTTCAAGTCGGTCCGTTTAGTGTGTTTTCATAACCGGTCCCGAAAACTGGTCCTGAGCCCAAACTGGCCTTCAATAAAAAATTATTTTTTTATAAAAACATTAATTCTATTTATTAATTTAATAAATTATATTATACATGTAATCATTATATATATATATATATAGAGAGAGAGAGAGAGAGGGAGGATCATGCAAGAACACTATCGTTTTAAAGGAATACGAGGACGCTTATCAACCAATAAATCTCTTTTAATTTAAATTAATTTAATTTAATTTTCAAAGGGCATTTCTGTAAGAAACATTTTTATAATATTTAAGGAATCTTTGCAATCCCTAAAATTTAGCCATTTTTCCAAAAACGTTGAGATCAAAATGAATCAAACGAATTTCATAAACAAACCTCCTATCTTTTTGCGATTCACTTTCAACATTAGAACATTTTCAGAATTACATTTCGTTTTTGAAGAATTTGCACACCACCAGCAGCAAGAATTACTATTCATCGATCTTCTTCAAGCAAATCCTTAAAAATAAAGGCATCAAATGAAGCTTTTTGTATTCGATTCAATACATTGTAACGCGTTGTTGATTCGATCCCAACGAACTGGGTTAAGATTTTAGATTTACGTGTTAATACAGAAATAAACGTCGACTCACTTGGTGATAATGTAATAGCATAAGTGCAAGGTACAATTTTGTTTTTTTTTATTTGCTTGTAAACAATAGGTGTCGTGGGTAATGTTTAGTTCATTCAATGGTTTTAGAATGATATTCTAGAGAGATTTTAACTTTAGAGGTTTTCTTTTTATAAAATTCAGTTTATGGTGTTCATGTTCTTGTATAAATAATGAAATATGTTTGTGTTAAAGTGCTTTTTAGATTAGTTATTGAGATTATTTTGAACGAAGATTTCTTACTTGCTAGAATCTAAAATATGTTTATATTGTTATTTTTACCTGGATCATTCATATTTTCCAGAATGTTAAATGATCAGTACATGAACATAATAATAAGATCACGTATGATTTTATATAGTTAGTAAGTACAAGTTTGGTGTACATGTTGTATAATCATAAATGATTTTAATGTTACCATCTTTCGTACCAGGGTTCAGGATCAGGGTGGATCATTGGCATGTACTTCTCAGTTTTTTGAGTTAGAAACAAAGGATGTGAGACCTGTAAGTGGTTGATTGGAAGCGATGAGCGAGCAACGAAGAATGCAAAGCCAAAGAGGAAGTGTAGGGGATGGAATGAACTCTTAAACCACGACATACGAAATTGCCCAACAAATTAAGAAGATTATGTAAGAGGATTCTGATGAATGATTTCAGCTATATTCCTCTAATAATATTATTAGTAATAAGTTTATCAATTTTCGTGGTAGACATTTTCATTTGACTGCTTTAGGAGTTTTTTAAGATATGAGTTTTTTTTATTATATTCATTATGATTAGTAATAAGTTTGCCATTTTTTGGAGTTTATAATAATATGATTAATAATAATTGTTTATTTTGTTCATCAATATAGACATGTTCCTTTATAGGTAAAACGTTCATCATAATTGATTAAAATCAAGATAAGTACATATCAATTATGATTTATTGTAAACGTACAATTATTGTACATATATAAATATAAAATCAGAATCTTATATGATTTTAATGTATTCAAATATAAAATCAGAATCTTATACAAATATAATCATAGGTGATTATCCCAACAAATTGGACAAATTTTTTTTCCACCTAAATCAACTATGATTTTAGTGTATTCAAATTGGACAAATTGTTTTTTCACCTATAATCATAGGTGATTATCCCAACAAATTGGACAGATTGTTTTTTTTCACCTAAATCAACTATGATTTTAGTGTATTCAAATTGAAAAAATTGTTTTTTCACCTATAATCATAGGTGATTATCCCAACAAAATTCATAATGATCCCAAACCAAAACACATAATCCAATTACTGAATTGTTTAAGATAAAAATATCTTCAACAGTTTCCATCCAAATACATTTCTGTTATCCAACTATGATTCAGGACTTATAAACCGTAGTTATACACCAAATTCAAATGAAATGCATCTTACCTATCATAGTATCAACTACGATTATGTTATAACCACATACAAAAGTTTGTAAACAAAGACATAGGAGATGTATCTTAATCAGGAAAAATATCAGCTATGATTCTTTGTATAACTATAAACCAAAGTTATACATCAAGTTTATAAACAAACTTCCTGCCCCAAACACATCGTTAGTGTATCTTAACTAAAGATTACATCATCTTTGATTATATTCTAACTATACACAAATGTCATAGATGATGTAGCTCAACCAACATAAACAAATATGGTTTTCTTATTTCTCCATTCTTCGTTTGACGCATCACCAGGGAACTTGAACGAAGCCTTACCTACCGCATTGTTTAAAGACCTTTTCAACTCGATCAACTGGTTGCATGTCTTCTCGAATACTTTCACATATCCCTTCAACAAACACATATGTCTAAAAACAGAAGATAATCATGTAAGAGAATATGATTATAATACTTATAATCATAACTAAATCATTAACGATCTACAAAAGTGTCACCTAACGACATGTATTCATCTAGAATCATTAACGATTTCTGTTTTAATACATATATTATCGAATCTGAATGAAGCTCCTCAAAACGACATGTATTCATACAAAATCATTAATGATTAATGTTATGATAGTAAGTAAAATACAATGACTAGTGTTCATAAAATACATATATTAACGATGTCTGTTTTAATACAAACTTTCAAATATCATCATAGATTACTAAAACTAATTAAGTATCATCACAGATTAACAAATATGTATTTGGGAAATACAAAATAGAACATACCTGCATTTATACTCCTTACTGGAGTTGCTCTGACCGAACGTCGATCATCCAATGACTTCTTTTCGACCTGAATCATTTTATATACATATTTTTTTGATCGACGCTTCGGTTTGGTTTTCTTTGCTATGTGGTAACTTCTCCGAACACCTATTAGTAAGATACGATAAAATACAAACAGATTAGGGTTTTTTTTCCTATCCTCAATGGATTATTCAACTTCAAGATTAGACAATCAAATGATCAAAAGCACAAACTAACCTTGAGATTCCATGGAATTCGTCTTGAATTGAAATGTAACTTCGTCAATGGAAATCGTCAAAACGTGAAAAAACTGTGAAATACGCTTCTATTCTCCGGTCGATATAAACTCATATCACAAAAATGTCTATGATTTTGAAGATAACTTGAAAAAAATTAAAGATATTAGTCACATATAGCAACTCAAGTGTAAATAGGTAATGATTTAGGTAACTGTTAATAGGGATAATCATCCCTTAAATATCGCGCATCCAAATCAATCTGATTCTGATTTTTGTACAAATGATTCCCATTTTACCCCCAACTCAATAAAAAACGGACATAATCTTCATTTTTTTAAATCAAAAATAAAATAAATACCATTTTTAATCTCAACCATTGATCACATCAACTTAACGGCTAAGATCATTCTCTTTATTCTTTTAGAATGTTTGTGTTCCTGTTTGATCCTCGCTCTATATATATATATATATATATATATATATATATATATATGCAATTGAGTAACTCAAATACACATTTAAACATGTTTTATTGTAGTTTTATAATTGGTTTTCAAACAAATATACTTAAAAAATACGTTTATTATAGTTTTATATTTGGTTTTTAGTCAAATACATTTAAAAATACGTTTTATTATAAATTGTAATTAGTTTTCAATCAAATACACTTAAAAAGTTATAAATACATATAAAAAATATATAAAAATACAATTTTTTTTGTAAAAGTCGGGCCGGTCCCAATCGGTCCCATGACCGGTCTCGGGCGGGCCGGTCGGCCCTGCAAATCGCTCCAAAAATGTAACTGGTCCCGGTTTTCAGCCCTATAACCGGTCCTTACTTGTCCCGGGCCGGGTTTTTATCGGTCCCGGTCCTCTGTCGGTCTTGGGCCGTGCCGGGCCCATTTGGCCATCTCTACCTTGCCGTCCGCCATTTCTCTCTTTCATTTCTTTGATGATACCAAACAAGAGATCAATTCCAATTCTCCACCCAATTTCCATTTCTCCCCATTTCTATTTCTCCTCATTTCCATTTCCAATTCTCCCCAATTCTTTTCTTTGTACCAAACACAGCCTTAATGAAATATTGGCAAATTAGAACATCTCCAACAGCTTCTTTAAAATGGAGAAAATTGGAGATTTTGAGTAAAAATGTGCTCCAACAGCTTCCCTAAAACCATCTTTAAAATTGAGAAAGTAGAAGAAAGAATACATTTTTCTCCAAATATGAAGAACACTCCAAAAATGATTACAAAGTGGACCACCAACAAGAAAACTTGAAAACAAAATATTTAAAGAGACAAATAATATTTTAATGAATGAAAGGAATATTTTAATATTTTAATTAATATTGGCTTTTCCAAAATGCTGATCTGTTAAAGATGACTGCAATTTTTTTAGAGATTTTAACATTTGGTTCTCTATTTTAAGGAAATTTTGAACGGATGCTCTTAATGATGTTAAAAATTAAAAATCTTACCAATCAAACCAACTAATTAATGTTATATTTATCATCAACAATAAATATATAATAATGATTAACATGGAATGATTTTTACTTTCGTCTCCTATATATATATATGTATATATACATAATATATTCACAACTCACTCAACACACCAACTTTAACATGGCAAAGCCTTTGGTTTTCGTTACATTTCTAGTATTTTTCCTTACCACGGGTAATTTTCAACTATACCTTTTTTCAGTGGAGATATTTGTTATCAAGTTTACATATAATCATTAATTTTTCATTCTCTTAATTTTTTTTTGAATTAAAAAATTGTGACTGTGCTGTTATTTGACTGGTAAATTACTATTTTATAGGCCAATTGAAAGAAAATGCAACGTATTTTGTCTGATTCAAATTTTCTGTAACGTACTTCTCCAAACTTTCATTTTGGTATCTCGTGTTTGAAATTTGTCTATCTCAAATATTTAAGTAATTGTTTTACATATGATATCAAATTAGATTAAGATACAACGTATTTTGGTTTGGCTCTTATTTATGTAATCTACGTTCATCTGAAGTAGAAAATGAATGCCTTGAATGTATGTTTTACCAAATACAGTTTAAACCGATACAGGAATCAAGACAATAAATAACCATTTTATTGAAAAATTGCATAAAAATACAACGTACTTAAATTTGATTCCTATTTTGTGAAATGCATATTCATAACCTTCATTTTATTATCTCATATTTAACATCTCAAAATTTTGTGTACTTAAATTTTGTATCCTATTTTGTGTGATGTATATTCATAACCTTCATTTTGGTATCTCATATTTAACATCTCAAATATTTAGGTACCGCAGTTACATTTAAAAACGCATATATAAACTCTTTGATCTGATTCCTATTTTATGCAATATTTATTTCTATCTAAATATCTGAGATATCATATACAAGGTCCGAAAATAAAAGCATCATAAATTACAAATGAAACCAAACTACATTTTTTTCATACAAATTGACCTTTAAAGAAATCATATCATCAATAGTTACTACTTACTACTTTTTTTTTAACAACAAATTTATTAAAACTAACAAGACGCTAGAAAACAGTTACAAAATAGAAATAGACAGTAAGGGGTTTTGTAACCACCCTATACCTAGTTACTACTTACTACTGAAAAACTCGAACTCTGAATTTGCAGGTATGGAATTAGTTATGGATTTTGTAACCATCCTACCCAGTTACTACTTACTACTGAAAAACTCGAACTCTGATTTTGCAGGTATGGAATTAGTTACGGGTCAAGAAGTAAAAGATTGTAGGAAGGATCATTTTCAAGCTCCTTGTGAAACATATGCATGTGATTTTGTATGCACCAAGGAACATGGGTATGATATATATGGAGATCCTCCCCTTGGTGAATGTCGTGCTATGTGGTGTCGTTGTTATTTTCCATGTCCAAAAATACAAGAACCTATGAGACCACCTAGGAAGATTAAAGTTTGGAAACTTGATGTATTATCTTCACCACCTTCCCAATTACAACACTAATAATTCATATATAACTTTGAACTTCAATGAATGGTATCAAGATAAATTAAGAAGTTTTTTATTTGTTTCTATCAGTGTTATCGAACTTTTTGGTTATCTGTTGAAGTATGTTCGGATTAACTTGATGTAATTTTAAGTTTAGAGGAGTAAAACGTGTGGTCTTATGTAATGATGTTAAACGATAATGTGTTAATGAGAAGTTAGATGATGTTTAAAAAGTTAGACAACCTAATAAAACATAAAAAAGTATTCGTCTTTTTAATTGTTTTATATGATACTTTTGAGTTTTGAGGAGTAAGGTGTTAATTTTTCATATATATATAGAGAGAGAGGAAGATTGAAACGAGAACTTTGCATTTTTAAAAGAACAAATAAACAATTGTGGATCACATGTGATGTAAGTCCCACATATTATCAAATCATTTATGATTTAATATTATGTGGGACCCACATCATATGTGGTCCCAAATGAGTTTCTTTGTTCTTTTAAATTGATAGTGTTCTCGTATGATCCTTCCCCTATATATATATATATAATAGAGAGAGAGAGGCGGGTTCATACGGGGACAATCCTCGGCCAATCATTTTTCACATGAATTTTTTCATGTACAAAATCATGTATGATTTCATGTAAAAAATCATATGTGATTTTGTAAGCATCAAAAAGGACACGCGCGACTTTTCCTGTGGGCAAGTCGCGGCGAATCATATATGATTTTGTACTTGAATCATATATGATTTTGTACGTGAATCATATGTGATTTTGTACATAAAAAGTTTATGTATAAAATGATTGGCTGAGAATTATCCTCGCATTCTCGTAAATTATTATCGTTCTCGCATGAACCTCCCTCTCTCTCTCTCTCTCTATATATATATATATATATGACTTTTTCCAAAAATTTGATGTAAGATGAATTACTTTTTCTTTATGTTTTATTAGGATGTCTACGCAATATTTGGTAAATATAAGCTAGCCTATTTTTTTAGCTAATCATAGAAGCCTAATTTTGATGCGTAAAAAGTAGCTTATAAATTAGTTTATTGATATGCTAACGGAAGTATCATATTAAGGTACAAGCGGTTTTACCACTTTCTTCCAATTATACAGCCGATTAATATTAATCTCAAACTATTAATTAGTTTTTAATCATAAATTACTCATTAATATTAGTCATTTAAAATTATTAGAGTAAATTCCACTTCAAAAAATTACATCCAACTTCAATAGTTACTCTATTTTAGTATTTTCAACATTAATTATATTTTCAAAATTCATTACTTGAATACAATAAAAAAAATATAACACATTTAACGTCATCTGTAGAACCACTTAAAATAATTAACATCTCTCTCCTTAATATTAAATTTAAGAGATTTGTAGTTTTTTCTATCATCTTTCTTCTTTTTCTATTTTAACATAACTATATGAGTAAAAAAAAACTTTAAAATAATTATTTTAATATGGTTGTTGAAGATGAACTCGTTTATACTGCATTTGTAGTTGTGTTTTATTCAAATTTTAAACAATTTTATTTTATTTGTGGTTGTGTTTTATTCATATAATTATAGTCTAATTTTTTTTTTCAAAATTTTAAAATTAAATGAGTCAATCCGGATTCAACTCATTTATTTAACAGGTTGAGTTGAAAAAATCATAAATAGGTCAACCCGTAATCAACCCATTTAAGTAGCAGGTTGGGTTGGATTAAAGATCTCAACCCATTTAATTAAAAG
Organism: Silybum marianum; assembly: GCA_036898165.1. Taxonomy (NCBI): domain Eukaryota; kingdom Viridiplantae; phylum Streptophyta; class Magnoliopsida; order Asterales; family Asteraceae; genus Silybum; species Silybum marianum. The sequence continues at coordinate 50,149,467 of CM072532.1, read as the reverse complement.
AGTTGAATTGAAATTTTCGACCTGTTTAATAAGTGGATTGAACCCAAACCCAACCCAACCTGACCGATTGCCACCCCTAGTTGCATGTAATATTTTTTTTACACATCTTGACATTTAATTCTCCTAGTTGAATGTAATATTTATTTATCTCTTATATCATTTTTGCTATCAATATAATATAATCCTTCTTTAATAAAATTTATACATCTTAATTGAATGGTCTTGTGATTTTTCTTTCCTTTTTTTCTGGTTTAAAGCAATCATGTCCAAGTAATTAAGTAACTTCAAACTTGCAAACTTCAGGTTAGGACTAATTTATCAAACGTTTATCAAATAAGTTATTAACAGGTTATTTACTTTATCAGTATACATGGTAAATATGCATGATATTACTCGGTAAGAACAATGACAGAGACAAAGAGTTTTAACCGGTGAGTGTGACGCGACTAGCATTTACCGGTTAAATTATTACATACGATGCATTTTTGATATAATAGAGATAAGTATAGGGTTTAGTCAAAACAACCCTTAAATTTAGTTTCACACACGTTTAGTTTATATAACAAAGAACAGAAAGAAATTTAGTTTTGTTTTTAAACTTTTCATTTAATTTGTCGAACATAGTTTGAAATTCGAATCGAATAAAAAATGATATTTTTGTAATTTAGTTAAAAAATTGTTGTAAATAGTAAATACTAGTAAAATACCTATTTGCTATAAAACAAAATACGAACTACTAATCACATATATCTTGAGTTGCAACTTGAAATATACAAACAAAATATTGAAAACTAAGTTTGGTTAAAGTCAATTTATTAATATATAGTCAAACTATAAATAACTAAAATAACAACAAACTATAAAAAATATAAATTAAGATTAAAATTATTGATTATTGATTATTCAAACAATAAGGAAAGTTATCGCTACAAGATTAGAATTATACATTATCATTGTGAGATTTGAGCCAGAGGCGGAACACAAGTCTTTCAGCCGTAGGGGCCGAACTTGATATCTTATATATTTTTAAAAATACAAAAAATATAGTATCCAATATAACATAGTAAAACCCAGCGAGTTGTTTAGAAGCTCATCTTCTATTTTGTTAGGTAGCCTAGTTTTCACAATATTTATGGCTGGAAAAAAACCTTATGTTGTTGCAGTTAATTTTTTTTTAATGTATACACTTTTAACCAAACAGTCAAACACTAATTAGTCTTAGCTCTTGCGGATTGTCTATGCGACCTAACAAAATACTTTATAGAACGTAGGTTTATAGGACCAAACTATAAAACGTTCTAATAAAACAGTATGCCACTTTTAGGCGTTTTAACAATGTTTTTAGGACCATTTTAAGATAACATGCTTATTAGCTATTATGTAGGACGCTTTTAAAAATTGTACTAGTAGCTATTTTATAGAACACTTTTAATAAGTGTCCTATAAACACATCTTTTTATATGACGCTTTTTCAAATAGTGTTCTGTATAAAATAGTCAATACGACAATTTATTTTAAAAGCATTATAAAAAACTTATTAAAACAACTAAAAGAGTCCAATAAACCTGTTGTAACACTTTTATATATGATGTTTTTGGTTTAGTTCTATAAACTTAACTTCTATAACGTATCTTTTTGGAACACTTTTACATTTTAAACGTTCTATAAAATTAATTATATTGTAGTGTTCTTTCTAGATTGCAATTTTAGGTTGTTTCAAGTTGAAAATTAGAAGGTGGGTTTCCTTTAGAAAAAAGAAATAGAAATTGAGTTTCCTTAAAATAAAATAAAAACTTGAGCTTGGATTAATTGGATAACAAATAGGCTAGAGAACTTTGGACTTTTAATTGGATAACAATAAACCACTTCACGGAGACTAGGAAGAGTACAGGGGCCAAAGTAGAACTTTTATTTATTTACACTTCAAAATTGAGTTTGCTCTAGTTGCTGCATAGAAAAGCGCAGGGGCCTTGGCCCCTAAATGCCACTATGGCCATCCGCCTCTGATTTGATCCCTGGACTTCTAAGAGGCGATGATCTATCGATAACCCGAGTATAACTCGGTAATTAACAACCTTTTTGGTAAATTTATTTTACAACTACTGTTGTTGCTTATGTTTTTTGATAATCTTATAGAATCATAAATGATATATTTGTAGATTATGTTTGTAAAAGGTTTATATTTTAGAAAACATTCCATCCTTTTAAAAACGTTTATTTATCTTAAAAATTTTGTTTTTAAAAGATTATCCAAAAATTGGTTAGATTTTGATAAACATGTCAATCTTAAATATCATACTTTATTGTCGATTTAAAAGTTTATTTTTGCGTTTCATTTTAAAAAAACGTGTGTAAACATTATACCAATAATAAAAGCAATAAATAAAAGCAAACACAATAAACAACCAGAGTAGTTTAAATTACGAATTTTACAATTTATCATTGTTCTTTTGACTTTTGTTTACTTTGAGATTTGACACCACCGTATTAGATTTAGACTTTCATCTTTGGACTAAATAACTTGTAATTTCCTATTTTAGTTAAAGGCTAATTATAATTTATTTTTATTAACCTGAATATCCAATCCGCTATGATAGCCAACTAATTCCAAGACGACCACCCGCTTTGCGGGTAGCCCGGAGTCATCACATTTGAATCTCATTGGCCACAAGGGGATTTTTATCCCTTGCTGGATTCGAACTTGTGACGTCCAGGTAGTTTTGACTCTTTTTGGAGCACAAACTCAAACCATTAAGACACCACCTTTATGGTTAGACTACTTATAATTAACTACTTGTCTTTTTAAGTTTCATATATTGAAGTAAAGGTTCTATTGTTAATTTAAATGTAGAAAACGGAAAACTGGAAAAAGAAGGAACTACGATCTTAATCCAAATTTTATCTTTTTACTATGCACCTAACTTAGACTAGGTTTCAAACCCTTTAAATAACCGTATGTTTTGTCATTTTGCTTAAAAAAGTAGACATAGGGCATGATTTTAACATTTTCGCACAGGACATCAAAAATCCTAGGAACAACTCTGCGTAGAATAAGACACTCAGTCCTCACTATGCATTTTACCGGGTAGAATTATTTATCTTTTTCATACTCTAGATTTTAAGGAAAAAAAGTTTTCATTCTCTTTGAGAAATTCTCATTAGATAATCAACATACAAGTTGATTAGTAGCGCGTTACCAGGAAAGCAAAATATTTTTACAAATATTGATGGTACAAACATATATTTTACTGATTTGATTTGAAAAAACCCCATAACATAAACATTTATAATCTATACGGACATATTAATCCATACACACAGTTTTATCCATACAAAACTTAATGGAAAACCAACCAAACAGCCTTAGTTCACATAAATAAATTTATCTATACAGAACATAATGGAAAACCAACCTCATTCTTTACATTTTGGTGTGCTAATTTACATGTTCAAACAAGTATGGATAATTGAGGGCCCAATGGTTTATATCAGTTTCCTTGTGACAAAGCTTCATCAACCATGATGAGCTTTAAATCATAAATAAGTGAATATAAACATAGTATATGTATAACTATTATTTTTACTTTTCCACCACCATAGGGCGGTTCTTCCAATTTATTTCAAGTTAATATCCAATCAGATGTTTGATCCACTATTGAGACCAATGAATTATAACAAGAGGAATAAGACAATTAAAATTTAATTGTTGTTTTGCAACTTCTTGCACATCTTCACAAAAGCTACATTCTTCAAAGTGCGTTGACATATATAGCTTTGGCAAGGGTTGTCTTTCCTATTCCACTAATACCACATATCCCTATCATGTGGACCTTATCTGACCCAACAAAGCGCCACAAGTTAATTTCATTTACATGGGCATCCAATCCTACAAGTTTCTTGCCAACATGCAACGGTTCACGACATAATACTTTTGAGGATTTCTTTGGAGATGCTATCAATGAATTTGGACTCAAACCTATCGACCAGAAAGAATGCCAACTATAATAGAATTAGTTTTAATAAAGCTACTAGATTAATTGCGGTTTGGTTTGTGAGAACAACAAATTTTTAATGAAATTCAAATGATATATATGGCCCCTTGTTCATTTGACAAAAGATATAAATCATTAAACTAAAGAGAAAATCTTTTCAATGAAGATATATATGTCGTTGAGTGGATGTAGTAGCCATTATCAATGAAGAAAGCTATGATAAAAACACCGTTAAAGATTAAGAAGAGCAGCTTCAAAATTATAATATTAAAACATGGGTGAGTAAAAAAGATACAATAAGTATGAGTAGCACAAATGGTGATCTATCAAGTTCTACATGGATAAGTAAAAAAGTAGGATTCAAGTTTGTATTTTGTTTTGTTTTGGTACCTAGGGCTATTGGCCGTTAAAAAAAGACCGTTAAGTGATGTCATGCGCCCCTCACTTAAAGGACATTTCAATCATTTTATATCGTCGGTACAAGTTTTCAAAGCTTACGTACAATGTACCTATAAGTATGCTTAACAAAACTAAAACACATCTCTAACAGAAAAACCACTGTTACCTCTACTTTCGATTCAAAAACATATTGACATCTTCATCTGCTATTTCGTTTTGATTTTTGTTCCTCTCTATAATAACTGTTAAATTGGTCCTATTAAATATTCTATGTGCCCTTCATCTGAGTGGATTTTTATCTTTTTCACTTTCTTTCTTCTTACTCTAATTTGTAAAAATTTCCCCTCTTCCTTGTCAATGGCTCATTATTTCCTGTTGGCTCACTATCTCTGTTGTAACACCCTGCTTTACCATGACACAATATTGTTCGTTTTGCTCCACTAGCTCACGGCTTTGTTTTTGGCGACCTGGTGAGGACTTCCCAGGGGATCACCCATCCTGGTACTACTCTCACCCAAGCACGCTTAACCACAGAGTTCCAAGAATTTGCGTTGCGTGTGGCCACAAAACGCGTTGTGTTTAGGAAGGTCAATGTTTACTTATGAACTCAGCATCACTCCTGTCCACGGCCGATATGAGATCTGCCTAAGATGTTACAAACACCCCCCTTAGGGACTCATCGTCCTCGATGAGGTTTCCCTAATGGAAACAAATGCTACCAAAAGCACATAAAGTACATGCAATCATCAAGGAAAACAAACCAACTTCAAATGAAAAAGTTGATGAAAAAAAAAATCTTCAAAAAAACAAACCGACTTAAAATCAAACATTTAGAATTTTTGAAATTTAACAAATATCAAATCTGAAAGTTAAAATAAAAAACAATTAATCAACTCAATGAAAGAAAAAATCATGGAAATTAATTGGGATCATCATCATGAATTGAAGAAGATAGGTGTAACATCCTAGGCCAACCGTACCAGATATTGTTCGCTTCGTCTATACACATGAACTCACGGTTTTAAAACGCGTCTAATAGGGGAGGTATCCAAGTTCCTTATAAGGCAACTCTTGTTCTCCTCCCCAACCAATGTGGGATATTACAATCCACCCCCTTGAGAGCCCAGCGTCCTCGCTAGCACATTAGTCCGGTTCCCGGCTCTGACACCATCTGTAACATCTCAGGCCAACCGTACCAGATATTGTCCGCTTTGTCCACACACCTGGACTCACAGTTTTAAAACGCGTCTAATAGGGGAGGTATCCAAGTCCCTTATAAGGCAACTCTTGTTCTCCTCCCCAACCAATGTGGGATATTACAATCCACCCCCTTGAGAGCCTAGCGTCCTCGCTGGCACATCAGTCTGGTTCCCGGCTCTGATACCATCTGTAACATCCCAAGCCAACCGTACCAGATATTGTCCGCTTCGTCCCCACCTACCATGACACAATATTGTTCGCTTTGCCTCACTGGCTGACTTTGTTTTTGGCGACCTGGTGAGGACTTCCCTGGTACTACTCCCACCCAAGCACACTTAACCACAGAGTTCCAAGAACCTGCGTTGCGTGTGGCCCCAAAACGCGTTGTATTTAGGAAGGCCAAAGTTTACTTATGAACCCGACATCACTCATGTCTACGGCTGATATGGGATTTGCCTAAGGTGTTACAATAGATGTATACCTTACACAGGCTAAGTGATGCTGAAATATGACATCTTCTAAAATTGATCTTGTATTATCATCCGCAATCTTGTCAAAGTTTACTTAAGCTCTAGAAGAGATCAAAATTCAAGTTCCTATCAATTTACTTAATGTACCTCAAGAACGACTTCTTCGTGGTGATTTTAAACATACCAAAGAAAATAACAAACAAAGAAGGAAATACGAAACAACTTCATCAAATAAAGATATTGAAAAACAAACCGACTTGATGAAAAATATGATCTGAAAAATCAAGAAACCAATCAATTAGAGAAAACTGGGTACATTTAACATAGGAACCAACCTCATCAAGAAATTAATCAAATACCCTGGTAATGGGTAGAGCAAAGTCAACAGCGTGAGCAAAATATCTTGGTTGTGATTTGAGATAAATGTCACCCACACTAAACAAAATTATCACAATGACTATGCTGGTGATTTTATTGAAATCATCGGTCCGTTTTAGTTAATTCGGTTCACATGGTAATAATAGGGTTAATAGTTGAGCTATAACATGAGTTAAGAGGTGTGGAGTGCATACTCGTGCAAGCTGACTAGAACCTAAGATCGTTGGACGGTGTTGTTTGGCAAGTTACCATGAAACAGAAAGTTTGGCACTGGCCGTGCTCTTTTCTTATTTGAAATTGCACTGGTCGTGCTCCTTGTATTTGTTTTGCGATGAAACATAAACTTTGGCACTGGCCATGCTCTTTTCTTCTTTGAATTGGCACTGGCCGTGCAATTTGAAACTGATGGTAATTTTGGTAACTATCACTATTTTTGTCCAACAATCAATCTCATTAATTGAGATATTATTACTGTAAATAATACAGAATTAATTTCGGTTTTTTGTGGTATAAATAGTATCGATATATGCCATTATCGATACAGTGAATTGGGATTATCTTCGAGAGAATTTCGTGATACCCCGGGCATATAGGGTCGAAATATCTCTTAAGGAAAGCGAGCTCTCACGCAATCTCACATTCTTTATCCAGATTTATTTTCTCTTTGTTCCTGGATTTCCTCCAACAGACTAGAAAAGTAAAACAAACCAACTACATCAGAAAATAAATAAAGACGGAAACATCACAAAAAAAGAGAAATATTCGTCAAAACAAAAGAAAGTGGATGTAAAAAAACGACTTGAAGAAATAATTCCAAAAAAAAACAATCATAAAAGAAATAACTTGGTACATTTTGAGCTACTTTGGCAAAAACTAAGTCGTTGAAATGAAAATGGAAAAGTAATTGCAACGACTATAGAAATGAAAAATACAAACCAATTTCATCAAGAAACCTATTAAAAAAAAAGTTGTCACATTGGCTACAAAAAGAAAAACAAATGAACTTCATGAAAAAAGATAATGAAACAAAAAAGAGAGCTTTGCAGAAATTGATGAATCTTCATGTAAAATATAAAGCAAAAGTGGATCCAATCGAGTTGTTCATGTTCAATGGAATATTTGAAACAAACCGACTTCTTGAAAAGATTATAAAAAAAACAAGAAAATCTTGGAATAAAAACCAACATAAGTGGATGCCATAAACCAACTTCAAATCAAATATTTAGAATATTTGAAATTTAAAAAATGTCAAAATTGAAAATTAAAAAAATAAAAACAATTAATCAATTCAAGAAAGAAAAAAATCATGGAAAAAAATTGGGATCTTAGTCATGAAGAAGATAGGTGTCAAAATATATATATATATATATATATATATACTATATTATAAAGCATTCGACAAAAACTATTAAAAACAATTTTTTATACATGTAGTACTGTTTATTGATGCATATTACTTAAAATTCAAGATTACAAGTTATTAAAGGAAAATTTTTAATTCATGTAACTAACTATAGATAAACATAATCAAATATTAGATAAATAAATTATTTTAAATATAAAAAATGTAGAATATAATTAGGATGATCATTGGCTTCTAACATAATACTTCACTATTATTTTTATAAAAAATTATATTATTAAACAAAAAGTAAATTACTTTGTTATTCAACTTAAATTAAAATATAATAAAAAACTGAATTAAAGAAATTATATAAAATAAGAATTTTTAAATGAAACACTAAAAATCATTTTCTTAAAACCATTATAACATCAATAGTGACAAAAAAATAAAATAAAACATTAAAATCAATATGTATGTCGCTGCATTGCGCGAGTACCCGTCTAGTATATATATGTACGAAACAATTGCATCAAGAAATAAATGAAGAAAATTAGGACATCAACTAATTATTTTGAAAAACAAACCGACTTGATGAAAAATATAATCTGAAAAATCAAGAAACCAAAGAGTTAGAGAAAACTGGGTACATTTAACATACGAACCAAGAAATTAATCAAATAAATGATTACATAAGCATAAGCAGAGAAACAAACCGACTACACGGAAAAATTAATGAAACTTGATGTAAAATACGGACTTTTCAAAAAAACTGTGGATAATCGAGTTCTTGAAAGTGATTTGGGACAATCCAAAAAAGAGAACACACAAAATCCCAATTTCAAATATAATAGTAAATCGTTCATAATAAACCCTGATTAAATATATCTTTCCAAGAAGCCAATAGATCTAAAGAATTAGTTAAAAGCGTTTTCTTTTTGGGCAAATTATATTAAAAGTAACGTATTTTGATATAATTTCTATTTGGAGTAACATAATTTAAAAACATTCATTTTGGTACCCAAAACATGATCTACTTTACATTTAGATACCCGAGTAACCGGTTTAACTAGGTCACCATCCCAATATGGCAGATGATGTGGCAAGCAAGTTCATATTATTTTTCTTATGTGGCTGATGATGTGGTTTATATGTTTTAAATTCTTTTTTATTAATTTTTTTTATTATTTTGTTCATTAATAATTATTTATATTTCTTTTCAAAAAACCAAAATTATTCATTTATAACAAAACAATTTGTTTATTGGTTTTGAATTTCTTTTCTTGTTCATCTTCTGGAATCTCAAAAACCATAATATTTTCCCCTAATTCATTTCTTCAAATTAATGCAAAGCCTAACATAATGTAACAATTAATCTGTGGTAATAACGTTTTTGTTTTATACAGAGGATAAGCATAACGTTCGGAGGAGCATCGAGAATAGAAAGGAAGAGGTTGTCGACGACGCCTGGACCCTGGAATCTCCAACAGCAGCTCACTATGATGAACGGGTTAACGGTTTAAGAAAAAAGGCTAATCACAGTGGTGGTGGCGAGTAGACTGTAAGATATATATATATATATATATATATATAATATTAACCACATCATCATCCACATAAGAAAAATAATATGAACTTGCTTGTCACATTGGCATGGTAACCTGTTAATGGTTAAATCGATTACTCGAGTACCTAAATGTAAATTATATTATGTTTTAGATATCAAAATAAATATTAGAGTAAACTACATATTTGGTCCTTATGGTTAATTGGTTATAACACTTCGGGTCCCTAAAGTGAAATATCTATGGATCCGGTATTCGTGGTTTGCATTTTATAACACTCCGGGTCCCTATTTTTGACTCCGTCAGTTTTTGGCCGTTAAACCCCACATGTGCCTTGCACATGATGGGTATTTTGGTCATTTTACTATTTTTATATTACATTAAAACCACAAGGACCAAATATGTAATTTACTCTTTAATATATATATATATATATATATATATCTGTGTGTGTGGGTATGTATATATATATACAAAAAACAAATTAGTGTTCTCCTCTACGACACAAGCCACAACAGGGACCATCATCGGCGAAAATCTCTGGTGGTCTTCTCCGGGGACAATCTTTGGTGTCTTCTCCGGCACCCTCCTCCGGCGACCACAACATCACCTCCGTCAGTCTTCAGCCCTCCCCCTCCCTATCCCTGTTCCCTTTCTCTTTCCAACGAGCACAATATGGTCAATCATCTGGTCCCTCCCCCAACCGTTTGTTTCTCATGTACCCATCACAAGATAATCGATTTAATGACCAAATCCTTCACCAGCTACGTAGATCTGAAGAAATCTTCCATGAAAGACCAACAAGATCTGGAAGCTGCTCTAGATCTCGAATAAACGCCATCTCCGATGACGATCGTCCCAAACATCACCTTCCCACCAACCCTTCTCCGATGACGATCGGGTTCTCCACCATCTTCGATCAAATATTCAAGCTAAAAACTTCTACCAAATTGATTTCATCTTCTGCAGAAATCGAGTTCTTCAACCCAAAAAACGAGTTTATCTTTTCCAGAAATCAATTTATCAAAGTTCATCCTAATCGATTTCGATTTCTGATTTGAGTTCTTATCGATCTCGTCTTCTGCAGAAATCGATCTCGTCTTCTGCAAAAATCGATCTCGTCTTCTGCAAAAATCGATCTCATCTTCTGCAAAAATTGATTTTTTCTACTGCAGAAATCAAGTTCTTTATCCCAAAAAACGGGTTTATCTTTTCCAGAAATCAATTTATCAAAGTTCATCCTTAAAAACGGGTTTATCTTATCGATTTCGTCTTATGTAGAAATCGATTTCGTCTTATGTAGAAATCGATTTCGTCTCTTTGTTCACACCAAATTACAGATAACCGGAGGGATCCTTCTCTTTGTTCGCCGGAGAAGATGACCGGAGGGATCCTTCCTTCTCTCCGGGTATATATATATATATACATACCCACACACACAGATATATATATATATATATATATATTAAAGAGTAAATTACATATTTGGTCCCTGTGGTTTTAACGTAATATAAAAATAGTAAAATGACCAAAATACCCATCATGTGCAAGGCACATGTGGGGTTTAACGGCCAAAAACTGACTGAGTCAAAAATAGGGACCCGGAGTGTTATAAAATGCAAACCACGAATACCGGATCCATAGATATTTCACTTTAGGGACCCGGAGTGTTATAACCAATTAACCATAAGGACCAAATATGTAGTTTACTCTAAATATTTTTAAAGTACATTATCTAAAATAGAATTATATCAAACTATGTTACTTCACATTGGCATGGTAACCTGTTAATGATTAAATCGATTACTCGAGTACCTAAATGTAAATTATATTATGTTTTAGATATCAAAATAAATATTTTTAAAGTACATTATCTAAAATAGAATTATATCAAACTATGTTACTTCTTAATGCAATTTACCATTTCTTTTTAACGTTTCTTTGGATGGAGAACATGATCATTTATCCTGTATCGGAAGCCCAATCATTATGGATAGCAGGGGCCCAATTTTCTATGGCGTTAGTCCAATAAAAGCATCTATGTCGATCTTCTATTTTAATTTTTTTTTAAAAGTCAAATATCAAATATTAAAATCTTAAAAGGTAATTACATCTAATTCCTTTATTTTAAAGAGTGATATATTAATTATATTATTAAAATACTAAAAATATATTTATGATGTGGATTTGAAATCTAGAACTTCAGATTTTAATATGATGCATATTTTGTTCTGTTATTTGTCTTCTTTGATTTTAGAGTTAAATTCAAACTTGATCCCTGTGGTTTACAAATTATAACGGATAAGGTCCCTCAATGATTTTTTTAACGAATAACGTCCCTGTGGTTTCCATTTTATAGCACCTAAGGTCCCTCCATCTAACTTTTCTGTTAAATATAACATTTTTAACATCTTTTCTTTATTTTTCATTTTTCAAACCACATGGACCAAATCTGTAATTTACTCTAAACTATATACATATATTTATATTTTATGTATTGTATAATTATATTTTTATTTCATTAATTATATAAATTGCCTATTTTATTAATTATATAATTTTCATATTTTATAAATTATATTACATTTATATTTTATAAATTATTTATATTTTTTATATTCATATAATATATTACATTTATATTTTATAAAATGTTAATAATTTAATAAAATATAGAGTAAACTACATACTTGGTCCCTAGGGTTTATTGGTTTTAACAGTTTGGGTCCCTAAAATGAAATATCTATGACTTGCATCCTCGTGGTTTCCATTTCATAACGTATTGGGTCCCTAAAACTAACTTTGTTAGACTTTTTCTGTTAAATAAGTTAAGTAAGAGGGTCATTTTGGTCATTTTAAGTTTAGGGACCAAACATGTTATAAAAACCACAGGGACCAAACATGTAACTTACTCTCTATATATTTTATATATTACTTAATAATTAATAATTAATAATATATATATTGTATATAATTTATCACCATAATTTTCACAATTTTTTATAACATTGTTTTTTTTATTACAACAATATATTTTTAATTTTGTATTTTTATTATGGCATGATAGTTAAATTTTTCTTTATTATAGCAATATATATTTAAATTATTTTTTTATTATGGCATTATAGTTACATTTTTATTTATTATAGAAACATATTTTTAAATTATTTTTTTATTATGGTATTATAGTTACATTTTTTTAATTATAGCAATATATATTCAAACTATTTTTTTATTATGTCATTATATTTACATATTTTTCTTTATTATAACAATATACTTTCAAATTGTTTTGTATTTAGGCATTGTACTTTTAAACTTTTTTATTAAATTATATGAAAATTATATATTTTAATGTAACATATATGAATGTTTTTTCCTTAAAAAACATATATTTTTTTAAATAAATTACGTGGCATAGATAAAATGAAACATCAAATTTTTAGATAGTTTCCTCACTTTACCTTCCGATTATTCATACATTTTAAAGGAATTCTTAAAAAATAGATGAAAAACATAATATAGGTGGTATATGAATAATCGGGAGAGAAAACGATGAAGTTATTCAAAAATAAAACAAAATTATTCATTAATATAACAATATTTAGAAAATTTGTAAAACACATTTTCCATTGCTAACGTTTAAAAAATGTTAAAAAGTATGTGTTTTTTTGAAGGAAAAAAAATGTGTCTGTTTAAAAAATATGTTACATTAAAATATTTAATTTTCATACAATTTAATAAGAAAAATTAAAAATACAATGTGTAAAAAAAGAAATGATAGTATATTACTAAGATAAAAAAATGTAACTATAATACCATAACAAAAATACAATTTAAAAATATATTATTTTAATAAGAAAAAAACGAAGAAAATGTTATAATAAGAAAAATTGTGAACGTATTTGATAAAATATAATATATATATATATATATATATACACCCACAATATATATGTTATGAATTATTAATTATTAAGTATATATAAATTATATAGAGAGTAAATTACATGTTTGGTCCCTGTGGTTCTTATTACATGTTTGGTCCCTGTGATTCTTATTACGTGTTTGGTCCCTATACTTAAAATGACCAAAATGCCCCTCTTACTTAACCTACTTAACAGGAAAAGTCTAACAAAGTTAATTTTAGGGACCTAATACGTTATGAAATGGAAACCACGAGGATGGAAGCCATAGATATTTCATTTTAGGGACCCAGACTGTTAAAACCAATAAACCCTAGGGACCAAGTATGTAGTTTACTCTAAAATATATGAAAGGTCCAATTTATGCTATAAACATTAAATCATGTCAATATACAAATTGCATGCATGGAATATTTAAATACATAAAATATATAAAAATATAAAAATATAAAATATAAATATAATTTTTTTATAAAATATGGATGTAATATAATTTTAAATATACAAATAATTAATAATTCATAGATATACATATATGAAGTGAATAGAGATGATAACGAAGGTTAGACGGTAGATTTTCAGGAGAATCATCTTGATGACATCGATGTTATACGTGTTTGAATTTAATTTTTATATTATATTTACTGTATATATTTATATCTATAGATTAATAATTTTTTGTATATTTAAGATTATATTATATTATAGATCTCAGTTCATTCATTTACAAACTGGATAAAAGATACAAACTCACAAACCAATATAAAAATAAATTTTTTTATTTTTATTTTCCATCAAATACTATGATTTAAGATGTTATTATACATATGTTTGTTTCACCTTATTATAAAGTTACATGTGAAAAATGCATGTAAAACTTTTACATTATGAAACAAATATATGATAAACTTTTAACTTATGAAAACAAATACATGTGAAACTTTACATTATGAAACAAACATATGTGTAATAACATCTAAAATCATAGCATATAATGAAAAAAAAATTATTTTTACATTGCCTTGTACGAGTTTGTACTCTTCATCCAATTTGTAAATGAACCAACATCTTATAATATATTTATATTTTATAGAATTTGCTTTGTACTTGTATTTATATTTTATATTTTATATTTGTATTTATTTTATTTATTTGAATCTTCCATATATGTATATAATTTGTATAATGAACTGAACATTCGATACATTCCATATATGTATATATTTTATATTTTTAACATAAACTGAACATTCGATACATTTTATAAAATTATTTATATTTTATATATAAATATAAATACAAAATAAATTTTATAAAAGATAAATATAATATATCATAAGTATATAAAGTATAAATATTTTTTAAATAAAATTATAAGATGCATATAAATATGTAGTATAATTTATAAAATAAGAAAATTATACGATTAATAAAATATGTAATTTATATAATTAATAAAATGCAAATATAATTATACAATATATAAAATATAAATATATGTATATAGTTTAGAGTAAATTACAGATTTGGTCCATATGGTTTGAAAAATGGAAAAATAAAGAAATTATGTTAAAAATATTATATTTAACGGAAAATTTAGATGGAGAGATCTTACGTGTTATAAAATGGAAACCACAGGGACGTTATTCGTTATAAAAATCATTGAGGGACCTTATTCGTTATAATTTGTAAACCACAGGGACCAAATTTGAATTTAACTCTTGATTTTATTTTACATATTTGAGAAGCTAGAAATCTCTTGGTTACTATTTTATCTTAAAATGTATCTATTAATATGGTTTTCGAACTGAACATTATACAAAAAAAATCTGATTTATTTGATTTAATTTAAGTTTTATTATAATTTAGATTTAAAATACAAAATGTATTTTTATTAGGAGTCAAAAGATAGTGTAATTTAAATGATGATTATATTTAAGATATTTTATATCTTAAATTAAAAAGATAATATATTTGGATTAAAAAAAACATAAGACAAGCAAGGGGAAAGTAATTTAAATAATGATTATATTTAAGATATTTTATATCTTAAATTAAAAAGATAATATATTTGGATTAAAAAAAACATAAGACAAGCAAGGGGAAAGTTCAATTAAATTAGAGAAAAGGACTAAAAAAGTTGACTACTTATTCGCTTGATTTCTTTTTAATGTTGTAAATTCGATTATAGGTTCGAGTCATATAAATGAGATGTTTTATCTCGATTTATCTTGTGTTTATATGAATCCAAACATTGAGTTTTGAAATTTGAGATATTTTAGATTTAAAATAAAATGTTTATCATGTATTTGGTTATTTTTATATGTTAATTATACTGATTTAAACATCAAGCTTTAACAAGTTCTATTCATACATCATTAACTTGTAATATTGATTTTTTTTTAAATATGCATTTTACTCTAAAATATAAATTGATATGGATTTCAAACTAAAATTTATAAAGTTGGCATTTTCCGGTTTAATTTAAAGTTTTATTATAGTTTAGATTTAAAATAAAACTTCATTTATTTTAGTTTGAATTATGAATATGTTTATAAAGATAATTGTAGAGTATGTTGTTAGAGTCAACGATCATTTAATTTAAAGTGATAGTTTTGAACCCAACCGAAATCGAAAAACCGAAAACTGAAAACCCCTCCGAAAAAACCGAACCGAAAATCCAAGTAAAGGGGTGTCGGCTTCAATTTTAAGAGATTAGGGTTTAGTTAATTTTTTAGGATAAGGGCATTTTAGGTATTAGGAATATATCAAATTCAATTTCCATAGAATTCCCATGGATAACCCAAGGAATCTCAAATGCCCATTTTTTGGAATTATTTGGAATTTAACAAATTCCAATTCTTGAAAATAGTGAACCAAACAAAGAAATTGGAATCTGGTCAATGGAATCAGATTCAAATTCCAACAGATTCCATTGAATTACGGCGAACCAAACGCCCCTTTATTGCTCAAACCTCATTAAAAAGGAATCTTGTAGGAACAGTAATTAACCATAGGACCTTAAGAATTTGTTCCTTCATTTGTAATTAAATTGGGCTCCGAATCTAGAATTTGTTACATACATCAAGTGAACCAGGGTTGATTGTCATTTAAGTAAAAAAAATTAATTAATTTACAGCTATCTTATTTTCACTATTCCAAATAAATGCAACAAATTTATTTTTTGGGATATCAAAGTGTTGTAACTTTTTCCATCTTGATAAAGAAAACTGATGGCACTAATTTAATTCCTCTACTTGTCATCGTTGATGATACTTTGATGTAGAGATGTAAATCCTGACCCGATCTAATCCGAATCCGGATCAGGTCAAAGCCCGATCCGGTCAAAATCCGGTTTGGATATTACCGTTTTTTCTCGGCCCGACCGATCTAGAAATTTTGAAAAATTTACCGTTTTATAGATCCGTTAGATGCATTTTTGACCTTTTTTTAGCTTTTATTCACTCCAAAACACTATAAATACCATATATGTTGAATGGGTTTAGACACCAAACTTACAAAGCAAAAAACGATCACAAATCTCTCTATAATTCGTGTTTTCGACTTCGTTTTATAACATCTCTTCCTAGTTCTCATCTTTTTCACTTTTTATTTTGTTATTACTTACTTATTATTTTAAAGAATCACGATGGCCGCTTCCTCACATGATGCATCCAACGAAACGTTTGTAAAAGTTATTACCGACCATGTTTAAACGCGAGTTTTTAATTTTTTAAATAATTTATATATAATATTGCAAAGATGTTAGTTTGTTACTAAATATAATTATAATAAAACGTATTTTTAATGTGTATTTGAGTGACCCAATGAGATATCTTTAAAATACAAATTGTAAAAAAAAAATAAAATAAAAAATCGTCAAATCCGATTTGGGCCTGGTTTTCGGCCCAATCCGAATTGGGTTTATAAATCTGGTTCCGAGTATAGCTTAATCGGACCGGGGTTGTACCCCCAAGGACCGATCCGGTTTGGGCAAATTAAATCCGGTTTTTCCGAATAGTGTTCCGGTCAAAGCCTGATCCGATCCGTGTCAATTTACATCTCTACTTTGATGCAAGGAGAGGAAGAAGCTTCATTATTTTCTTGCAGATATAAAACAATGAAATGATGGTTGGTGGATTATTAAAAAATGCAGATACCAAATAGTCAAATAAGGGGTTGTTTGGTAGTTGCTGGATGGTATAGAGCTGGATGGTACAGAGGTCTGGATGGTGTAGAGGCTCTGTATGATATAGTGCAAAATGAAAAATGGTTGTTTGGTAGCCGCCCTGAATGGACAGTCTGAATGAGAATAAATGACCATTTTAACCCTCATCCCCTTTTCAAGAAATCAACCGATCGATGTTGCTTTCTTAAGAAAAGGAAGCCAAATTGAGAAACCCATTTCCAGAACCTCCCTTTCTTCTCTTCCTTTTACTATTCTTCTTCTACAAACTTCATCTTCTTCGTGGACATTTGAGATGCTCGTGGTGATCTGGAAATTTAGGGTTCATATGGAGATCCATAGGTGATGAAAACGTCGTGGATGAGTCTGGATGCATCGAATCGATGACTTATGTTCTTCAACGACGATTGGAAGCGGCGGCGATTCAAAGAGAGATTGATGGATTGGATTGGAAGCGGAGAACAAAGGAGAACAAAGCTTCTGAACCCCCCAAAGAAGCTTCTCTCGGAAACGGAGCTCCGGTCTCCGATGACGGCGGGACGGCGGACGACATTGACAGTGGCGTGATGGACGGCGGCTGTTCGTCGGAAGAGAGAACAATGGTCAGAGGATGGAGGAGGAAGGCACTGGTAATAAAAGAGGGTATTTTGGGAACAAACAATGGTCTGAATGGTAACTCAAGGAATTAGGGTCTACATGATGCAGAGGCTTTTTTTCCACTTCAGATGTCAAAAAAATTTGGCAAATAGTTTTTCTCCTCTGCACGATTCAGAGGTGCCTCTGGATGGCACCATCCAGAGGTAAACAAACAGCCCCTAAGTAACCATTAGAAGCATCAACAAGAGAATGAATGTTAAAAAACATAAGTTGAAACAAGAGAATTATTAGCAAACAATGATCTCAACCCAGGTTCCTGAAGTATAACCAAATTAGTGTAACTGAAAATAGATGAAAAATAAAAGATGATACCAAAAACAAGAGTAGAATAACCAAAGGAAAGGAACAAATTCGAACAACAACAAATGCGTCCATCCTTTTTGTAGTGAACCAGTAAGGCTTCCCAACAACAAATGCGTCCATCCGATTTTATGATC
Organism: Silybum marianum; assembly: GCA_036898165.1. Taxonomy (NCBI): domain Eukaryota; kingdom Viridiplantae; phylum Streptophyta; class Magnoliopsida; order Asterales; family Asteraceae; genus Silybum; species Silybum marianum. The sequence continues at coordinate 50,130,915 of CM072532.1, read as the reverse complement.
AAATACATCCAAGTGAAGAATGTATCAGACATCAAATGCAATCACTCTCTGGAACCCTTATCATGTCGTCCCAAAATTGCACACCAACTGTTCGATAAATGGTGCCATATGTTATGTGATCAATCGGCGGTGCTAAAGCTTGACAGGGTTTATTGTCCTAACCAAGATTGTTCGGAATTAATTGTGAACGAGTGTGGTGAGCGTAATTTAAAGAGATGTATGTAAATTTATTTTTAAAAAGTTTTTTAGGATGATAAATTTGTAGAATTTAAAGATACAATGGATGTTGAAATATTTACATTACGTTGAAAACCTTTTGGAGTTAATTTTTGTTAAAGATATGATTTTGACTTTTAATTATCTATTTTAAAGAAATTATAAAGAATCTCTTCGATATGCTTTAATCAATCTATATTTTGTTAAATATCTAAAAATAAAAAACCTCAAATCTCGATTTGGTCAATGAGTAGATCTGAGTTTTGGTTTCCGGTTTGTTTGGTCTGTGTCTCTCGAAGGGATGGTGTGGTTGTTGTTTAGTCGGAGAAAACAAAGGGAGGGAGTGTGTGGTTGATGTTTCACCAGAGAAGACCAAGGGAGGGTGTTGTGGTGGTTATTTCGCTCGAGAAGACAAAGGGAGGGTGTTGTGGTGGTTGTTTCGCCAGATAAAATAAATGGGTGGCCGGAACTCACGATATATACCCAAGGGTCACGATATTTATATATACACATACAATATAATACTTACATTATATATAATACATAAAAAAGGAATTTGGGAAGGGTATCTTAGTAATTTGTAAAATATATTTAATTATTTGTATTTTTAAAATGATTAATAATAATAAAATTATGAAGAATGATATATGCGTGAGTGTTTCATGTTTAGAAGAATATACACGTAATTTAAAATTTTCCAAACACATATGCGTAATATTGCAAGTTTTTAAAGAGGTGTATGAAATTCTCTGATCATATTTAACATATTAATTATTTAAAAAAGCTATTTAAACAACCTGTACTGTAACATGATTTTTATACTATTAATTATGTTCAAAAGGGAATTCAAGGACGATTTTTATACTGTTAATTTAGTCACTTTTTATACGAGGATTGTTTTAGTGATAAGATATTTATTTATAAAATCTTGACATGATTTAAAACAAGGGTCAATGACATCTTCACATTATGTTGAATCTCTTATTTTTAAGGGAGAATTTCATACACGTCCTTAAAAACTTGTATTATTACGCATACAGGGGAGAGATCATACGAGAACACCCCTTATTTAAAGGAACAAGGGAACAATTTATGGACCACATATGATGTGGGTCCCACAAAACTTGACATCTATTTGGTCTGTTATTGCAATCGAAGATGCAGAATTCAAAGCGTAAATCATAAAAAAATTCTCCATCAAAATCGTTTAGTTTTTACTTCATCTTCATATACATATACATGCAAATATTTTAGGAATAAAAACATGGATGGAATGGAATGGAATGAAGCTACTTACTTACTGCTTAAGCGACACAATAGTCTCGACAAATTCCCCATCACAAAGAATCCTCATCGTATCATCAATCTTACACCACCGACACACCTCTAAACGCATCCTCGGATCGACTTCGTTAGCATAAAACATCCTTTGAACGGAATGCAGGAACCAATTTCCGTTCTTCAATAGACCCCATGGGGGATGATCACACATAGCCTTATAAAATCGTAACACCTTTGTCCACCCTCCATCTCCGTCCATCTTCCACAACTCGAGTGTATCAAGATCTCCTTTCGGAATCGGAGTCACAAACAAGTGAATGCATCCTCTTACAACCATCACATTATAGCACCACACAGAAAAAGGAGTTGCTATCTCTGTCAACATTTCAGTCTTGGTGTCGAACCTTATAATCAAAGACGAAGATCCACTACTACCAAGTGCTTGTGTGCTTGTAATTGCTAAGAAATAGAGTTTTTCATCCACAAAACTACTTGAGAACAAAAATCTCGAAAGCGAATCGACTCTTGACTTGGCCTTCCGCCATGAGTCGGATTTCCACGAGTATATATAAATATCGTTAGATTCGGTTACACGTAACAACTTGTAGTCATCATCACAACTACTGTAATACAACCCATATACTCTTGCAGCGATACTGGAGCAATTATCACCTTTAGACAGCTTCTTGTACTCACCCGTCAAAGGATTCCATAAGATTATATCAGAAAAGTTATACACACTTTGTGACACCCGTGACCGGTTTATGCCTACACACACCAATCCATTTAAAGACGAAATTATCAATATCTTGTTGGCTTCAAATGGCAAAGAGCGGTTGGCAGATACACCAATTTCAGGTGTTTCACAGTCCATGGTACGGAAGTACTTGCATGGCGTTGCTTTTGAAAAGGCAAGAAGTTTTTCACAATTTTGACTGTTTACACGGTGGAGGTGCATTTTGGTAAACGTAGGTGTTTTTAGGAACGAGTGCCATTGCTTGCAAACACACATACAACGGCCTAATGACCTCACAGGCAGCCTTGGTAGTATTTGGAACAGCACTATGTCATCAAACAACATGTTATCATGCTTCAGCTTTGCCATGGACTTTCGTCTATATATATATATATATAATTGGTTTTTGAATTTCTACTTTTGCAAGTCAAATCAGCATCATGTTTGTTATTTAATTCTGCAAAAACAATATCAAATTGAATATAATTAACTATTACAATCATCCACATTGAATAAACAAAAATTAAACAAGAGAGCAGAAAGCATCAATCAACAACAACCATCATTGGTGACTACTAATGCTTCTTCAAAGTTATCTACTTTCTACAATTTCTTTCTCAAAAACTGCCCCTGATTTCATTAGGAAAAAAACTAGTTATAGATTATTGAGCAATTACCAGAAAATCGCACAAGTTTAAACACTAAATTACCAAACATAAATTACAAGCTTGCAAAAGATCAATTGATCATAACATATATATATATATATATATATATCAATCAACAAAGTAACCAGAGATTCAAACACTAAATTTGATAAACACCAAGAAAGCTAAGTGTAAACAAACACTAAAAATTTCATAAACACCAAGAAACCTAGGTGTAAACAAACACTAAAAAATGGACAAAAAAATTACCTACGAATCGTTGATGCTTTCGATTTTTGGAATTGATTTACGAAATCGATTTGGGAAGTGATCGAACGATGGTCGATTGATAGATTAGGTTATGAGGGAGTAGCGCTGTAAAAAAAAAGAATCATCCCTTTATAAATTGAGCTGGGCCCAATTTAGGCCCGGTGTTTTTATTAATTTTTTATTTGGAAATATTATATATACTTTATTAAAAAAAGATTTTTAATCTATATTATATTATAAAATATTTGGTCAAAAACTCTTAAAAAACAACACTTTAAACCTTAGGTACTGCTATTTAATGATAATTACTTAGGCCTTGTTTGTTTTTTCATTTTAATCTCTTAATCACCACTTATGTCTGATTCGTTTAAACATCTTATAACCATTTCATAACTGAAATCAGACTTAAGACTTAGCACCTCTTAAAAAACAAACGCCACCTTAGTCTTTAAGATTACAAGTAATTGTACGTAAGTACAACTTATTAAAGCTTTATTTCTGAATTCGTGTAACTAACTGCAGATAACCATCACCCAAAATATAGGATAAACATTTAATTTTAAATATAAAAAATCTAAAATATAATTAAGATAATTATTGAGTTCTAACAGAAAACTTAATTATTATCAATGTAAAAATTTATATTATTAAATCAAAAATAAATTATTTTATTATTAAACATAATTATATTATAATAAAAAAATTAAATTAAAGAAATTACATAAAAAAGAACTTTTAAATGAACATTAAGATCGTTTTCTCAAAACCACATAAAACTATTAGAATATCAATAGGGACAAAAATTAAAATAAAACATAAAATCGAGATGTATTTCGCTGCATTGCGTGAGTACCATTCTATTAAACTTTAAATAATATATTTTAAATTTTTTAAAAGTTTAATAAAAGTTAGAAAATCTTGTAATTTTTTAAAAAAAACTTATGTTATAACTGGTCCTACATCATGGCTTAAAATTAGAAAATTTTACTCGACAGACAATTTTGGTTTCCCCAAATCGGACACGGGCCTTTGTAACCGGTCCCGGTTCTGGGCACGGGCGGCCCAAACCGGTCCTATACTAAAAGAACAAAGATTTTTTAATAATATTTTAACATTACTTTAATATATGTAATTGAGTAGCTTAAATACACTTTAAAAACATGTTTTATTGTAGTTTTATAATTAGTTTTCAAACAAATACACTTAAAAAATACTTTTATAATTGATTTTTCAATCAAATATATTTAAAAAATACGTTTTATTATAGATTGTAATTGATTTTTAATCAAATACACTTAGAATATTATAAATGCATTTAAAAAATATACAAAAAAATACATATTTTTTTTGCAAAAATCGGGTCAGTCCCAATCTGTCCCATAACCGGTCTCGGGCCGGACCAGTTCTACGATTGCTCCAAAAGTGTAACCGGTCCTACACCGAGCTAGTTCTGCATCGGTCCTGGGTCGGGCCGGGCCCATTTAGCCATCTCTAGTATGTGAGATACAATATAAAGATCGCAGATATAAAGTAAACCAGAAGAAGACAACTCATATAAAGTTATAAACCACTGATTTAATCAAAATGTAAATTTTACTATTGATAAAATAGAAACATGTCTAATTTAAGCCAATTGAGACTCTCAAGTATAAAATCTAAATAATCATACTCTCAAGTATAAAATCTAAATCGAAGAGCAAAGAGAGGACGAAGAATCTGATATATAACACAGCCACTTACCACCACCGAACACCTATGTGACCCACCGCCAACCACCACCGTTCTAAACCATCCTTCCCTCCTCTAAATAAATCCTTTATATAATACAACACTCAAACATCTGTTAGGGTACGTTTGGTTCGCGAGATTTGGAGGGATTTGGATTTCAAATCCAGTCCATTTCGGTGTTTGGTTTGTCTGATGGTAAGGATTTAAAATTCATGGATTCATTTAAAATCTCATGAACATTGGATTTTGAAATCCTTGGCGGATGCTCGGGATTTCAGGAGATTTTGTAGGATTTGTATGATATAATGTTTTAAAAATGTTAAAAACATTTGTTTTGTAATAATTGATTAATAAAAATGTAATTTAATTATTTTTATATATTTTTATATGAATTATTTATAAATAATGGAAATCCAAATCCTACAAACCAAACACATCTATGATGTTCAAATCCATTCCAATCCAAATCCTTCCATGAATTCATATCCCTCAAAAACAATCCCGCAAACCAAACGGACCCTTAGTTTCCAAAATCCTTTGCACAATCAATAAGAATTTTCATCTCTCCCACAGAAAAATTCTCCTTCATGACTACGCTTTAAACCCTTTCCCGTATCGAAGTACTCCCTATCGAAGTACCATTGGTTGTTGCTTTTGGAGGCTTATACTTGCTGTATATTTGAGTTACGTGTAATTGTGTTTGTTTTGTGTTTGTGTGTGTGTATGTATATAGGGTTGGGTTCCGGTGAGAATGAGAGTGTGTGTGTGTGTATATATATAGGGTTGGGTAATTGGGTTCTGGTGAGAATGAGAGTTATTGTGAGAAGCGTAAGAAGGATCCCCACCATTGGATGCACATTAGAATGAGATGCATCGAAAATAAGGTATACCGAAATGCACCGGATCAATTCCCTTCTAAGGCGCAATTCATGGATGTGTATGAGATTAAAAGTGATCAAGGGGGCTCAGATCTCTTCGTACGCTTCTCACCTTAACTCTTCTTCTCACACGATCATGTGCCAATATATATATATATATAGACAGTGGCGGATCCAAGATTTTTATCCACCGGGGTCCCATTAAAATAGACTAAAGGCGCGTAAAGTCACCCGACGTGTTTCGGGAAATTTTTAAAGTTTTTTAGTTGATTTCAAGATATTTTCTTATTGTTTTTGTTGATTTTGAAAGATTTTCTTAGTATTTTTATCCATTTCGAAAGATTTTTTTGGGTTTTTTATTGATTTCAAGAGAGTTTTTCAGTATTTTTGTCAATCGCCGGTAAGATGGGATCCCTTGATTTTTTTCACTGGGGGGAATGAAGCTTAAATACAGTATTTTTTATATTTTTTAGCCTATATTTTTTTTAACATTTCACTGGGGGATGGGACCCCCCTTTTGTTAGTTGGATCCGCCCCTATATATAGATATATAGATAAGATGCGCCTCACATATCTGCCTCATGCTTGCGCCTAAGCACGTCTTGAGCCGTTAACAACTTTGGATCTCACATAATTGTTTGAAAAAATCAAGATACTATGCAATAGATTTATAAACTTTAATGTAGATGATATCTCTAATTGATTTGAAGATATTTCACTTATCCTTTGAAGTTTTGGGTAATGATTATAAAGGTGGACCTTACCATAAAATCAGACCATACATCCATAACCGTCAACCATTGGAACTTTCCTTCATTACCGGTGAGTTTTTGATTCTATTTAGAAGATGTTGATTAACTTATCTGCAAATACTAACCTTATAATTCTATTTTGAGTGGCAGTGGGAACAAGATGAATCTATTTTGGTGAACCATAGCTGAGTTTGAAGGTCCAAGCTTATTATTAATAAAAATAAAGCAATTCAAAATTCAGCTTGACAAAAGATCAAACAGTTGGAATGCATAATTTTCAGATTGACAAAAGATCAAACAGTTGAAATGCATAATTTTCAGCTTGACAAAAGATCAAACAGTTGGAATGCATAATTCTAACTTTTTACAATAAGCATCTCAAATATCACACCCACCAACAAAATTGCATAATACAACTGATGTGATATTATTTTGAAGAAATTCTTTGAAAAGTTCTACAAATATTTAATTTTTTAGCTGTTAATTGTTAGAGGCATTTCCTCTCTCCAAAAATAGGCGTATGCCACTTATCATGACGAACACACAACAAAAATAGGCGTATGCCACTTATCATGACGAACACACAGTATTCTTTAGTAAAAGGCGAAAGAATAGTTCGCTTTGTGTTCATCACATGGCTGCGTGATTTTTCCAACAAGTTGAGGGCTCTTTTTTATGCACCTGCTTTAGTTCTACATATTCATGCACCATTCGATGTGGGAGTGGAACTGTTTTTTTCTAGAACAAAGTAAACTACGTTTTTGGTCCTCCTGATTTGTCAAAAATTGTGATTTTTGTCCTTGTGTTTTCAAAATTATGATGGATTTTTCCGTTGTTTGCAATTCATTGTTGTTTTAGTCCCTGAGACTCACTCTATCAGTGGTTTATCATTCAGTATGATGGTCCAAAACAATAATAATAACGAGGAAGAACTAAAGTAGACCCATCCAATATAGAATCCATTAGCAAACGGAAAGCATCCAAAACCGCAACCACAGTATAAAATTTTCTTAATAATAATAATAATCACACATTTTGTATTCTGTTTGAGATAAAATTATGTAAAATTTATCTAAAAAAAGTAAGAGAAGATATTACAATTAAATTATGTTCCTTTGGGATTGATTTCATTAAAATCTAATATTTACAAAAATAGATCATCTAATTAAAATTATAAATAAAACAACAGTTTGCAATTGATGTCATTTACATCAAATTTTGTTAGAAGTATGCCAAAAAGATATGCCAATCAGATTTGATAAAATGAGAGTTATCTTTACTATATTATATAAAACATTTGCCCAATGTTCTTCAAATTATTACATACGTACTTTTTACAACTTCATGCTTAAACTCCATAAACTAATTGATAAATATGTTCAAATACATGATAAACATTCAGTCATGCTGACTTGATTTTCTTTCCAAATCTCTGACATATTCAGCTTGATTTCACACAAAACCATCAAAATAAAAATGGGCAGCCGTAAAATGAAATGAAAGAGGAAACATGATTGAGGGTTAAAGCTCTTGGCTTCTGAATCAAGCAGGTACACAATTAGTTTATAAATAATGATAATCAATTCCATTCCAAATCCTACAAACACACCAAAGATTCCAATCACCCGATATTTCAAATCCTTCCGTGGAATAAAAATCCTCCAAAAAAAGTTGCATCAAACCAAACGGACCCCATATCTAAATCCTACAAAACAAACACACATGATCATATAGCATGCATTAAGTCTTGCATCTGGTCTACTCTGAGGGGAACATCGCAAAGATTTCCTTCAAAATTTCTGTTGCAAACAGTACGTAAGTAATGGCGACATCAATGGCTTGGAACTTGTCCATATCACTGTAAAAATGGAAGCCCAAAAATGCCAGAAGAACGAGGCCCTTGTAAGTATAACAATACCATCCGATTGTTGAAAACATTGATTCGCGGATATGGTCAGTGTTTCCTAACCGTAGAGCCTGAACACGTTGAAAACATTTCATGCAACCGGCTGCAAAAACAAATATGCTTAGTAGCGTTCTCTCATCTTCGAGATTGATTGAACCCATGACTGAAAAGAAGTTAAAAAATATAAGAAAGCCAGCTGCAAGTTCGATATTGATGGACCATGCTATGTTTACTAGAAAAGTTGGTCTCTACTGCACATTTATAACAGCATGGTAAGAGTAAACAAGAATAAAACAAAAGTAAAACGTTAACTTTTTTTTGGAAAGGGTATCCTAGGCATTTGCCTAGACTAATCCTGACAATGTTAAGACTGCTAAAGCATGCAGCCCTGGGATAATTCCCCGGTGGCCACAAGTTGTTTGCGCCTAGATTCGAACCTGAGGTAGATGGGTTATCTAGCCTCATCCCCTACAAGCCTTAACCAGTACACCACAAGCCTTGTGGTTATAAAACGTTAACTTATGAACCACATACAAAACTTATAACTGTTCAACACAAATTCACTTAAGAAAAAGGTTTCAGTAACTGAAATTCTTAAACCAGATTCTTGATTGTGTGTTGATGACGGAATTAAGCAATGTGCCAAGGTGTATATACACACACACATACATATATATATATATATTATGCAAGTGTGGTATATCGCCTGGTAATTACTGAGAGAACTCCATCACATTTTCCTTGTTCATATATTAAAATCAACAAGATTAGACCAAGAGAAAGTCTTTCCATACTTTTTAGCAGTATTTCATGTAGTTATACCAAAAAAGTCTCCTACCAACTTTCTTGTGAACTTGCTAACATCTCTGTTTTCATGAAACAGAAACTTTCTTGTGATTTAATACAAGATTTTATAGGTTTCATCTCTTCTTTTAATACTTTTCCTATGAAATAAGAGTCAGGTCCATTAGATTTCTCCTTTTTTCTTAATCATTCCATGTCTGAATAGTTTGACTACATGAAACAAAAGTATCAGTTTTCTCGCATCTTAAATGAAATAACCCTGTTAAAAAGACTGAAACTTCACACGAAATACTTCATCAGTCAACAAATATCAAACTAAATATATACACAACCCATTATTAAAGACCACTCACAATTAAATAGTCGGTTCGTGTTATGAATGGTTGAATGAAAGTTCTTCCCTCATGGCTCCCTTTTCCTTTGTCCTTGATTCTGGTGCTACAAACCACATGACATCCAATCCGGAGGTCCTGCAACATTACAAACCACATTACATCTATTTCAGGTGTTAAATTTTGTCTATATATAGTTGATGATATCCCTCATTATATACGACTCTTTACTGAAACTTGGTTTTGCTATGCATCATTTATATATTCGGAAAACCATGAACTCATTAAGCATGGTAACTTACAATTTTAGGAGATCAGAATTGAGTACAAAGGGCAAAGAGAAGGTATAAGATGGTTGAAGCATCTTTTTAGCTTGACAAAGAAGATGTTAGGCTAGTTATGTTAAGCTTTTGATGTAACTATGTAAAACATGATTTTTTGTATAAGCCTTAAATGTAAGGAAACATGTTCATAATGTTTAGCTTTATAGTGGATGTGTTTAAATATAGGATTTTTATTAACTTTTTGCTGTGAACATGAGGCAAATTGTATTGTTAAACAAAACCACAAAAAACCCGGAATGTCCCACTCGAAGGTGGGATTTGGGAGGGGTGGGATGTACACAGACCTTACTTCTATCCTGAAGAGCAGAGCGATTGTTTCCGTGAAGACCTCCGACTTGTGCAAAGTGTTTAAGAAAGGATAAAGCTTGTTCAAAACATTTGTGGAGAAATAACACGAAGAACTTGAAAAGTAAGCAAAAACAATCAAAACAGATAGACGAAGAACAAAAAGAACATACAAAGAAGTGGGTAGAAGAAAGCACACAAATCAAACCAATGTAAGTATGGGCCTTGTTTATTTGACAATAGCACCAATATGGAAAGTAATGTGAGTGATGTGTATTGAAGGAGATTAGAAAGCTGGTCTAAGGGTGTATATAAACCCGACAACCCAAGCCAAATAAAAAATAGGCCAAATAACCAAACCCAAACCAACCTGAATCTTAACTGATGTCTAAAATCTACAAATTGAGTTAGTTAAGTTGGGTTAGGGTTACACCCAAAGCAATCCAACCCAACCCGTGCAACCTGACGGACTAAATCCAAAATCCAAATCATCAATACCTAGGAGAAGTTCAAATCAATTCAAACCTTTTATTGTAATATCAATCTTGACACTTTCATGTCTAGATTAACATTCAGATAATTGTAATATTATTTGTTGTTAAGTACTGACTGCTAATACTTGACCCTATTGTTTCTAGATAGGTGTTAACTTTAACCATCCTTTCAGCACTATGTTCAACCTGACCAGCCAATCCAACCTGTGGGTTTGGTTTTACATTAAAAGAAATTCAATAGGTTAGGATTTTTTTAGGCCGAAGTAGTTGGGTTAAGTTATTCAACTGCTCGCAACCCGGACAACAAGATCCATGAGCACCCTTACAGAGGTGAGAGTTCAAAAGGCAAAGAGAAGATATAAAATATAAGATGGTTAAAGTATCTTAGTTGGATGAAGAAAATGTCATGCTATTTGTGTTAAGCTTTTCATGAAACTACATAACACATTATTTCAGTAAAATCTTTGAATGTAAGAAAATTTGTTCACAAATGTTAAATGTATCAGGTCTTCTATGTGACCTACGAATATGATTGAGATTGCATAGTTGGATAAGATTTAAGTGACACTATGATTTAGTTTTGAATGAAATATGATTATTTGACAAGTGTTCTGAATATAAATTACCTTGCATGTATATAACTATGTAAATATAAACTACAAAAAGTTATAAAAACCATATATCCCATTGTAAATATAAATTTACAAAAAATAACATTAAACAAACATTTGAAGGAAAAAAACACAGTACAATATGGAAATGAGATTATACGACATGATATGAAATGATACAGAACCATACAGAACAAAGGCAAGAGACGTTGGATAAGGCTATCTTTGACAAGATTGAGGTTAGAGACACGACACTCCAAGATTCACTGCCCGATAGACCGGTCTTTCATAATGGGCTCTATATTAACAGTAGTTTCATATTCTGTGGACCTATGAAGTATTTCATGTAGGTTTCAGTCTTTTCAACATGGAAATTTCGTTTTAAGGTGTACAAGGAAACTGATACTTTCATGTTAGTCAAACTATTCAGACGTGGAATGATAGAAAAAGGAGAAATCAAATGGGTCCTATTCCTATTTGATAGGAAAAGTATTAGATGAAGAGATGAAACCTTTAAAATATTCTTTGAAGTTAGAAGGAAGTTTCTGTTTGTTGAAAACGAGGTACAAGTAAGTTCATAAGAAAGTTGGTAGGAGACCTTTCTAGTATAACCGTATAACTACAGAAAAATACTTTATGATATGGAATCTGGCTAAAAATATGGGAAAGACTTTATCTTGGCTAATCTTGTTGGTTTAAGGTATGAAGAAAAATGTAAATTTGGTTATCATTAAGTTGTCAATACAGACCACCCCACACCGGCCTCGGGAGTCAAAACCACTGTTAATTCAAAAGTCATGAAGGGGGATTATGGGAATATGTCCCTGAAAGAACATAGAAAAGAACTGGAAGAATAATAAGAATTCACAATATTTTCATGTGTCTTTGACCAAGAGTTTCTTGCTGGATATTTAATTACTCATTTCCAAATATATTGCAAAACTTTACACTGAAATTGTAATGGAGTTTTCTTGGTAATTTAGAGACAAAGTACCACTTACCATCTATCCCTTATATAATACTACTCCTGATTCCTTCATAAAGACAACCAAGAATCTGGTTTAAGAATTTCAGTTACTGACACCTTTCTTAAGTGAATCTCACTTAAACAATTGAAGAACTTCCATTCGTAAGTTTTGTCTTTTGGTTCATAGGTTAACGTTTTACTTTTGTTTCATCCTTCTTTACTCTTACAATGTGGTTCATGCTTTTCTACTAAATACATTCTGAACTTGAAGCTGACTGTCTTATCTTTTTTACTTCTTTCCGGTCATAGGTTCAATCATGATTGGAGATCAAAGAACGTTATTCCAGGTGGTACTAGAAGATGTTATAAAGATGTGGAACGAGCAGGCACCGCGAGGATTGATCCTCACCAGCCTTGGTTTGCAGATCATCTTAAGTCTACTAGGAAAACTTCGGAAAACCTATCCAAGAACTCTACTCAGAACCACTCTCTGGTTCGTATACTTTTTGGCATATGCGATTGTACCTATAGCCCTTGGTATTACTGCCCAAAGTTCCTTACTTGTATGTAACAATACCCCTAATTCCATTTCAAAACATCAGAAATCGAACACAAGGGAGCTCACGTCTTTTTGGGCATCATTTCTCCTTCTTCACCTTGGTGGTCCAGACTCCATTACCGCCTACTCTTCAGAAGACAATAATCTTTGGTTAAGACACTTGGTGTTTCTGGTGTTTCAATCAGGAGTTGCTCTCTATATACTACTATTGTCCTGGCCAGGTTGCTCTCATCTCCCGCTACTAAGCGTATTCATTTTTGCAGCCGGTTGCATAAAATGTTTTCAACGTGTTCGGGCTCTAAGGTTAGGAAACACTGAGCATCTCCGAGAGTCAATGCTTGGGCCTGCCGACCCAGGTCCCGATTATGTCAAATTCCTAGACGAGTTCCAATTGAAAAGGTCACAGGGTTTTATTGTGAAGGTTGAGGAGGTTGTGGAACCCCCTCTTCCCGTTATTCATGCATCTTCTGAAAGTCCGGAAAAGAAAATTCTTGAAGCATATGATCTATTCCAAACATTCAAGCGGCTTTTTGTTGACCTCATACTCACATATGAAGATAAGGATAGAAGCACATCCTATTTCCACCATCTTGATTCCGCTCGTGAAGCTTTCCGTGCGGTTGAGATTGAAATCGGATTTGCATATGATAAGCTTTACACTAAAGCAACGGTGGTCTATACTTCCATGGGCCTCGTACTTCATGCTACTAGTGCTTTTCTCGTTCTTCTAGTACTTCTAGGCTTCGTTTTCTATGGTGAAATGAGCAATTTCCATGTTATTGATGTTGTCATTACTTACCTACTAATGGCATCGGAAATCTTAAAGGAAATCTTCACGCTTATTACCATGATCCGCTCGGATTGGACTGATATCTGGTTGAACCAACAGAACCACACTCGTGACATCCTTATATTCCCATTCCTAAAGCAACCGAGTAAACAAAGGTGGTCGAATTCCATTGCTCAGTCAGACCTACTAAGTGTCGCCCTCGGGGAGAAGCCAGCTAGATTTTTGCCAGCTCAGAAGTTATTTGGGGTAGATAAGTATCTAGAGACGCAACGATACCAGTCATATAGAGACGTTTCCGACAACCTAAAGGACATGATTTACACACATTTTTGTGATTTCATGGCTTGTAGCTCTGATTCTAAAGCATTATGTATTCACAACGGCAATTTTTCTAGTTTTTCTCTAAAAAAGAACGACTGTACCGCTTTTCTGTGGAGCATCAATGAGGCAGAATTCTCTCAGATCGTCCTTATCTGGCACATAGCTACTGCTCTTTGCTACTACTCAGAGGTTAACGTTAATGATCCATTTGAAATCAACCGCATTGAAAGCAGACACATATCTGAGTATCTAGTGAATCTTCTCATTTCAAACCCTGAAATGCTGCCAATGGGTATTGGAATAATCAGGTATCGTGACACATGTGCTGATGCCATGCGTTTCATCAAAACAAAAGGTCCGTTTAGCGGAAAAGCTGAAGCCTGCAGAAAGTTGCTTGAAGTTGATTGTAAGGAATTGTTGCCTAGTATAGTGAAGGGGGATCGATCCAAATCTGTATTGTTTGATGGTTGCAGACTCGCTTTAGATTTGAAAGAAATGGAAAAGGGACCGATGTGGAAAGTAGTTAGTCAAGTTTGGATCGAGATCTTAGCTTATGCAGCTGCTAACTGCAGAGGGGTTCAGCATTCACAGCAGCTTGGGAGAGGTGGTGAATTTCTAACTCATGTTTGGCTTCTAATGGCACATTTAGGCATGACAGAGCATTTCCAGATATCTCAGGGCCATGCTAGAGCTAGGTTCAATGTATCATAGACATAACTATGGCTGTTTGATTATTATTCTTAATTTTGTAGATTAAGCTTTGTGTTTGCAAAGTTGTACCTTTTGTACAGCAAGGTTCATATTTGTAAAATAAAATGACCTTAAACTAAGTATGGGGATAAGTCTTCTACTTTCTTTGAATTCTTCATTTTTTTGGGCAAAAATTCCTTCTCTCACATTTTTTGCAAGCCGAAGGTCTTCATGTGAAACAACAGTCTAATTTTTTTGGTAGAAAACAGGTTTACAATTTACATACATCCCGAAACATTTATAGAACATAAACAAAAAAACAAGTTTATAGCACATTTATAGGGCATTTTTAGACAAGTTGCAGTTGAAATCTTTACCAGCATTGACCTTTTTAAAGCAAAGCATGTAGGATTTTGTACCTTCTGCGATTATTTGGTTGCCAAAGAACACATAAAACTCATAAGAAATGTATTAGCATGTACAAATTGCCAATAAGGGTGTAAATAGTCAAGCGAAATTAAACAGTGAGGTACTCGAGTTTGCTCCATTAACCAAAGATATCTTGTCCCCAAACTTCATGTCCCTCCCTATCCACCAATCAACCCCTCGCATATCATCACTTTATTGAAGAGAGAGAATAAAAATATGAATTATATAAACGTATAAGTAATGATGTGCTGGGACAGGGAGACGGCATGGAGTTTGAGGACAAGTGATTTGTATTCTCTTGGATTTTACTTGGCTCGAAACTAGTTTATATCATGCCCATAATTGACTTGGAATACGCTTCAGTACTTGAGAGTAATATTTTTATATTAGAGTAATATTTGAAAACATATATGTATATATATATGTAACTAGGGTCAGGTTCAGGGGAAAATCGCAAAAAAAGAGGAACGGTTACCAGGGTGTTCCTCATTTTTTCGTTTTTTGCGGGGTTTTCACTGAACCTACCTCTATGTAACTATATATATTATATACAGATTTTGCAGCATAACCGATGTTTTGAAAAACATCGTGACTCATTGTGGCTCCTAAGACTTGAGGTTTGACCTTACCGCCATGCTCTCACGCCATTTAGAACCTTGCTTAACACTATAATGCTCATTAATCTCTAAATCAACTTAAAATCATGGTTAAAAATTATCATATACTTAAAAAAACTTGTATAAAACTCGGAAACCTAAGTCATAACCAGAAAATCAGTAGACAAAAAACTAGAAATATAAACAGTAATGAAGGACCATAAAAACCAAAGTAGCAGAAAGTGGAGAAGAGTTGATAACTCACAATCATATTGGCTATGCTTCAAGAGTGTTGCTTCATCCACACCTCTAACATATCCCTGTTATATAGAAAACAATATTGTGGAAATCACACTTCTTGACCATAAGAATATAAAGACCAAGTCTCTGTTGACCTAAGTCAACTTTATATTTTTGAATATTTTATCGAGTAAATTAATTTTTCATCCTTGTGGTTTGTTAAAACTGTGACTTTCGTCCTTTGATTTCGGAATCGTGGTTTTCGTCCGGTTCGCAATTTAATTGCTATTTTCGTCCTACCCTACCTTTAAGCATGAGAGACAAAAACAGCAAAGAATTGTAAACCCATAGACGAAAATATCAATAAATTGTAAATCATAAGAATGAAATAAACAATGAATTGTAAATCATAATTCAAAAATACAAGAATGAAAATAGCAATTTTCAACAAACCACAAGGACTAAAAACGTAATTTACTCTACTTAATTTCTTGCCAATTTCACTTGATTCAATGGAAAGCAACTTAGGTCGTCTCCTACAATTTGGGTTGAAAAGAAATGTATGTTGATTGGGTCTAATTACATTTAAAATAATTATAATAAAAATGTATGTTGAATGGGTCTAATTACATTTAAAATAATTACAATAAATATACAAATAAATTTATATAGAAATATAAATTGCTTTATATTATGCTTACGTATTTAAAATCAAATTATTATTTTGAATATAATAGTAACTTCTAGAAATCAAGTTAAATATATTTGATGACGTCAGTTTATTTTCCCTTTTTGAACAAAATCATATGAACACATAATTATGAAGTAAATTTACCATCGACTTCTTTGTACGCGCATAACTAGACAAATCTCAAGGGGCTTGAAGTTAACAGTCATACAAACGTCCAACGAACCTTAATAGGACTCGAGCCGGTGACCACTAGGGACCAAACACATGTCTGTACCAGTTAAGCTACCCCTCAAGGATGACTGAACTATGCCCGACTGTTTTTGAAACACGTTCACGAGACATAACAATCCTTACACTTTCGGCCTTCTCCCATCTTTCCGAAGCAGCGTACATATTGGACATAAGCACATAGTGAGAACCATCTCCAGATTCTTGATCTCGGACTTTCTCAAGCACCTGGTTTGCCATATCCATGTCAGCATGAACTCGGCAAGCTCCAAGGAGAGCTACCCAAATCATGTCATTTGGTCTCATTGGCATATCTGTTATTATTCGATATGCATCTTTCAATCTCCCCGCCCTTCCTAAGAGGTCAACTAAACATCCGTAATGCTTTATATTAGGTGATAAATTGTATTTCTCCATCTTAGTGAAAGTTTCTAATCCTTCTTGAACGAACCCTGAATGTGCACAAGCCATTAAAACCGAGAGAAAAGTGATTTCATTTGGTTTCACACTAGATTTCACCATTCTATCAAAGAACTCCAGGGCTTCCTTACAATGGCCATGGATGGAAAAGCCTGAGATCATAGCATTCCAACAGGCATCATTTCTTTCCATCATGCCTTCAAAGATTAATCTTGCATTGGTCAAATCACCACATTTTGCATACATGTCAACTAAACCATTCAAAATAAACTGATTAAGTTTAATTCTTCTTTCAGTAATCATGTGGTGAAGAGCTTTACCTGTTTCTAATGAACCCAATTGAGCACAAGCAGATAAAGCACTTGCAAACGAGACCTCATCAGGTTCGAACCCATCTGCTTGCATTTTTGCAAAAGCATCTAAAGCTTCCTCACAAAGACCATTTTGACAGTACCCAGAAATCAACGAGTTCCAGTTTACCAAATTCCGAACCTTAATCCTATCAAAGAAAGCCTTGCCTTCCTCCACATCACCATTCTTGAAATACCCTGAAATCATCGATGAATAAACAAAGAAATTCCTTTGTGACATAGCCTCAAAGATATCCTTAGCAGCCTTCATTTGCCCATTACTCGCATACCCTTCAACCATAACAGTCCAAGTAACCACATTTCTAAGTGCCAAAGGAACCTGATCGAAAATACACCTAGCCATCTCCGTATCACCTGTTTTAGCATACCCATCAATCATTTCGATCCATGAAATTGTTGTCCTATAAGGCATCTTTTCAAATAAGCATAATGCTGGTTTCGTTATTCCATTCCTCATATATCCACCTATCATTGCATTCCATGTCACAACATTCTTCACAGGCATTTCATCGAACACTTTGCGAGCATCAATCACCTCACAACATTTACCATACATGTTCACTATTGAAGTTCCCACCACTACATCAGACTGCACTCCAGCTTTGATTGATTCAGAATGCAATGTTTTTCCATAATTAATCATGTAAAGAGAGGCACAAGCTTTGAGAACCAAAGGGACTACACTCAGTATACAAAGTGGGTTACCACGATTTTGGGCGTAAATTAAAAGGGCTTCTTTTGGTGTACCATTAGAAACGTGAATTCTTATAGACGAATACCAGTTTGACAATGGGTTTGGTTGATTGATCCTCGTGGAGAAATCTGATGCTTTTTGGATTAATTTGGTGTCTGTTTGAAGATTGGTTTTCAATTCTAAAAGAGACCCAAAATATGTTGATATCATAATTATATATTGATGAATCTTGTTTACTTTTCAGGCACTTCCACCGGGAAACATCTTTGTAATCCGTTCCCCGATGGTCTGCTTTCAATCACCACCTTAACTTGTCATATCCGGCGGTTAATTCTGTCATCGACAGCTATAAAGATCTTCTTAAAATGGCTACAATGGAAGTTTTGTGTTTCATTTGTAAACCAAAGAGGAAAATAGTTGTAAGCAATTTATCATCAAAAAAAAAAATTAAATTAAAAACCGCTGACATTGTTTGTTTTCTTCCCACTCTATAGTCTATGCTCTTGATTTTGTTTGTTTTAGCCATGATTTTCCAAATACATTATAATAACATTTCAGGTGTCTTGGACTTATCAAGCAGAAATTAATGAAAATGATAATAAAAGAAATTGTTTGGTTATATATGATATAACATGCTCATTTTCTCGTAATCCCAAATTTTTATTCCTGATTAAACTGGGGGAATGAAAATTCATTCTCATTTTCATTTCTTTGTCGAAACCAAACGTTCCCATAGTCTAAGGTGTATACAGTAACATTAAAAATAATTAAAGTAGACATATACATCTTAATTTATTGGGGACATGATATAGACTAGAGTATATATGGTAACAACTAACACCCTTTAATTTATTTTTTTAAAACTCCAAAAAAACTTAGCTCATTGGACAAATATATATATATAGGACACGTTTCAATTACAAACTCATCTATTTGTATAAACTTTGCAAACCATCATATTAGGCAACAATTTATGTATTTATGGATAATTATCATAATTCATTAATTATGGTTGACCTATATATGGAAAATGATAGGTTCATTAATTATGATCATAACTTTGAATTATGAAACAAAATAATGAATTATGATAAGTATCCATAAATATATGAATTGTTTCCTAATAGAATGGTTTGCAATGTTTACACAAATAAATGAGTTTGTAATTGAAATCAACCCTATATATATATATATATATTCTTTTCACATATTCAATTTATATTTCACCTCATATTCCTTCCATTCAGTCGGTTTAAATATGTTTTCAAATTAAGTTTTTCATTTATGGATGACAAATATGAATGATCCACAAAATTTTCATATGTGCCAAAGATACATTATACATGTGAACTTTTTTACCAGATTTTTCTATCAAAACAACTAGGATTTCAACTGCTTCTTCTGTTCATTAAATTGTAAATATTCTGAAACTTATAATTTATATGAAAATAGTAACATACGTAGTTTCTTATACTTGTATGATTTTCTACATCGGATAGAATCATTTGTCAACTTTTTTACTTGATTTATGTTCAATATATCACAAAGCGCTAATCGAATCCCGACAAAGCAACAAGTTCATTTCATACACGGATATCCACCCCTAATAGGTTGTTACCAACATGCAAGGGTCCATCACATAAACTTCTCAACAATTTTGGAGATTCTATCAATGAACTTGCACTTATATTTGTTGACAAAAAGAAACACGTATATGTAGGCGGTGGTGAATCCAGGATTTTTGTCTATTGGAGTCCTATTAAGATAGACTAAAGGCGCGTAAACTCACCTAACGTGTTTCGGGAAAAATTTCAAGTTTTTTAGTTGATTTTAAGAGATTTTCTTAGTGTTTTTGTCGATTTCGAAAGATTTTTTCGATTTTTTATTGATTTCAAGAGACTTTTTTAGTGTTTTTGTCGATCGCCGGCAAGATGAAGTCCCTTGAATTTTTTTACTGGAGGAAACTAAGACTAAATTTAGTGTTTTTGATATTTTTTAGCCTGTATAATTATTATTTTTAACATTTCACTGTGGCCCTATCAAGATCCCATCCAAATAAGTTGCTTTCATTTAGCCACCTCTGATCCATTTGAAAATTCATTTTTGGCAAATGCTTATGCATAGCACTAGGTTTATTTCCTCACTTGTACATTAACTTGAACATCGTAAAATATAATTAAGAGCTCACATTTGTGATCTCCCATTTGCTTGCACTCGAGAATTTTTACAAATTCCAATATCAACTTAAAGACCATGATAATAAGCTATTGTAATAGACTTTCCCCATAAAAATAAAACTAATATCAAGTGAGCCAATAGCATACTACTAAACTATTGTAATAGAACTTTTCCCCTAAAAATAATCTATTATAATAGAACTTTCCCCCAAAAAAATAAGATTAATATCAAGTTAGCCAATAGCCTACTTATAAGAAAAAAAATGTATGTTTTTCTCCTTTGGCCTTGGTGTCTATAGGCCTTCCTCTCGCCTTTCTATCCATAATGCATCCGATGTGGAAAATTGCAAATGATATAAAATGGAAAAACCAACCATCTAAAACCGAAGAAATTGTTGAGGTTCTTCCCTCACTTTATAAACTTTTTTTTGGAAAGGGTATCCTAGGCATTTGTCTAGACTCATATCTGGTAATTTTTAAGACTGTTAAAGCATGCAGCCTTGAGACAATTCTCCAATGGTCACAAGTTGTTTGTGCATGGATTCGAACATGGGTTAAATGGGTTATCTAGCCTCATCCCCCACAAGTCTTAACCAGTACACCACAAGCCTGTAGTTCACTTTATAAACTTCTTGGGGGGTTTTTAAAAAGCTACCGGCCTCATCAAAATGAACTTAACCTATATCAAAGGTTTTACACATTGTCGATCTCACTAATAAAACACTGATATTCTGCGAACTTTACAATGCAGCTCTTTTAGAAAAGTCTTTACACTGATAAGGGAAAGAAATGATTTTATTTATGTAGATAATTTATTTTAACCAATTTAAGGGTTTATTAGGTGTAAGTGCAACCGGTCCTCCGAACCTGATCCGGTTGTTCCTAGAAAAAGCAAAAACCGATATAGGGTCAATGTAATCGGGCCTTAATCCGCTTACTTTAGAAAAAAAAATCAGCAACTTCTTCATGTAACCAAGTGTCTTTTAAACAATTTCTATTTTAAAACCTCTAACGGGCCTCATCGGTTCGGTTCATATTTAGATCTTTATCCGAACCTGGGCCCAGGCCCAATTTTATCGTCTAGAAGTCCAATACAAAACAAGTTAAATTTGGACTTGATGGTGAATAGAACCCTAATGACAATAACTAAAGTCTAACGACCAATAGATTAACGAGAAGTTGCTGGCTGACAACGACATCTTTAAGGGGTTTTCTCAATCGTGAGGTTTTGTGATCTCGCACTTATAATTCTATCAATTCGTGAGCAATTGCAATGGGTTCATCTTCATCATTTATGGATTCTTCTCGTCTACGAGACTGTGATATTTTTATGAAATTTAAAGAGTGAAGGAAAGCGTAGTTTTACAATGTGAATTGTGAAGCCAGCAGAAACAGATTTAAAGTTTTGTTTTTTTGTGGAATTTTGTTGGCGGGTGTGATATTTGGGATGATTGTTGTAAAACCTTAGAATCATGCACTCCAACTGTTTGATCTTTTGCCAAGCCGGAAAAGCTTATACTTGGAAAAAAAAGGATGGTAACTAAAGAATGAAACGATGGTAATCAAAACAGGTCTTGGTGATTCTTGCTAATCTTCTATCATAAATTTCAACATGAGCTTGAGAGGGATCCTACCAACAGGTTTGGTTTACCCCATTATTGCTTTTATTGGTATATCATAATTTAGTCGATATTACAATACAATGACTTGACAGTGAAATATGTGAAGTGAAATGCTTCTTCAAAATTCTCAATTGCAATGCCAAATTTCCAAGATAAGAGAGATGTAAGCAAAATGCCTCCCAAGGTAATAATAGTAAGATTATGACTTCTTTATTTGCTGGGTATGCAAGGAGTTTACAAAAGTACAAAATCAGAATAAGAAACCAACAAAAGTAAAAACTTCTGGCCACAAATAAACATCTGCAAATATGATAATATGACTGGTGATGGAGTCTTGCATTGATAACGGGCTTGGACCTTCAAATTTTAGCTATGGTTCACCAAAGTAGTATCATCTTGTTCCCACTGCCACTCAAAATAGAAGGTTAGTATTTGCGGATAAGTTGATCAATATCTTCTAAAAAGAACTGTAAAAAAACAGTCAAAATCAGCTTCCAAATAGAACAAAAAAGTAAACAAGAACTCACTGGTAGTGGAGGAAATTTCCAATGGTTGACGGTTATGGATGTATGATCTGATTTTAAGCACTCGACTTCAGTTGTGAATCTATGTGGCATACCTGTCAATACCAGTTTTTCTAGCTTCTGTTGTTTCAACAATGTTGTTGGAATGTTACTTAATCTTTCACAGCATCTGATATCCAAATGTTTCAGATTTTCCATTGATCCGTCTTCAACAAACCATTTCTCCAACTCTTTCAGCTTCCACATTCTCAACAATCTAAGCTTACTAAATCCCCCTTTTCTGCAAATCATTTCTTTCCCTATGTAGGATTCCCCCAAAAGCCGGAGAACCGTTAGGCAAGGAAGTTGGCCAAGAGTTTCCATAGGATCCTGCTTTAAAAGTGAGATTGATAACGTCAAAACCTTCAATGTTGGCGGGAATTCATTTTGATCAGGCAGCTTTTCTAAATTCCCCAATAAGTTTAAATGGGAAAGTTGCCCAAGATTTGACATTGATCTGAACACGAGTCTTGAAGCGCGCCCAAAGTTGTCTTTGGATCGCAACCTTAACGACCGTAAAGCTCTTAAGTTGGCGATCCAATCCATCAAGTCATCCTGGTTGGTTTTTATCTGGAATGTAATACCTAATTCTCTTAGATCATGCAACTTATCTAAACCATTCTTTATGGTGATTTTTTCGTCCAAAAACAATCCCCAGAGTGTCAAGAGCCTCGAGGAAGAGTGTGGTTGCATATCTAGACATGTTTCATTTAGATTGAGATGTTGGAGATTTTTCAATCTCCAAATGGAACCTGGTAGCTCATCTATACATGTGTGTTTCACATCTAATGTTTCCAAATGGGTTAATTCACCAACTGATGGAGGGAGGCTATCTAAATATGTCGATCTTAGACCTAAGTACCTCAAGTTGCATAAGTTACCAAGATTTTCAGGCAAGATTGGTTTATATACGCCCTCTAGATCAAGCACCCGTAATAGCCCAATACCATCATTGATGATATTTCCTAAAAAACTTCCAATTCGCTTTGCCTGCCTATAATCTGTTTTCTGATGGTTAAATGACATGTAAGATCGCAGGTGAGAAGGATTAAACAAAGAACTCTTAAGTTGTGTTTTCTTAGAGATTTCAATTTCAAACTGGTTTCTTGTTTCCCTTTTTGGACTTTCATACTCAACCATCCTACGGACATTTAAAGAACCTACTTCTTCGTAACTATTCAAATTACGATATGTGTAAAAAAGATTGGTTTCTTGGGCTTTAGGCAACAAATAATCATGTAGAACTCCAACCACACGACATCTTCTTGGGCTATTGTCAGATCTCAACTTTGATATTTGAATCATGTTCCTGTTAACTAATTCATCAAAATATGTTTGTGCAATATCTTCTAGAAATTTGTTGGTCGAATTTTGTTTCACAAACCCTTCAGCAAGCCATAACCGCAGTAACCTTCTTACTGGGATGTCGAATTCTTTAGGAAAAAGCACTGAATAAAGCAGACATACCTTCAAGTGGTCGGTTAAGTCGTTATAACAAACAGACAATATGTTGATTGAGTTTTTCATGCATGAAAAAACTTGAGACCAGCTGTTTGGATCCTTCATGGAGAATAGACCTGCAAGCAGGACTATATTCAAGGGTAAACCATTGCAGCTCTGCAGAATTGCCTTCTTTGATGTTTCTGAAATTAGAAGCCAACTTTCTTCTTTACCAACTTTCTTTTTGAACATTTTCAAGCTGTCATCTTCACTTAGAGGCATCATATGATGTGAAACTATGTTCACTTCTTTGGTTTCCATTGTTTGTTTAGATGTGAAGACCACTTTACTTCCATTTTTCACATCTGGGAATGTCTCTTTTATATCTTTCCAGATATAACAAGTACTTGCACCATCTAAGATGATCAAATATCGCTTATCCTTGAGGTAATCCAAGAGCTTCAACTTCATTTCTTTCTCATCATCCAAATTTGTGGCTTTATCTGTCATATTATCTGTTCCTTTCAACAAGGATAACAAGATGTCTTTTGTGGTATACTCCTCCAATACCGAAACCCAAGCACGAAATTGAAAATGGCGTTTGATGTTTCTATTTTTGTAAATTGTGCGCGCAAGTGTCGTTTTGCCTATTCCTCCTTGACCAAAAATTGAGACGAAATGTGAAGTGTTTTCAGTGAGCTGATTCACTAGAATTTCGACATCTTCTTTCAAACCAAAGATGCCCAATTCTTCTTCTTTGTAGGAAAAGCTCGCCGTTTTCTCAAAAAGGCGCTCTTTGATACCTACAATCTGCATCTCTTCTTCATTGCATGAGTAGCTGAAACTCAGTTCCTCCATATAGCTTCCAAGATTTGTTTCTTGCATTTCTGAAGTTGAAGAACAACCCTTTATAGATTCATGATTTCCAACCGCAGTTTCTTCATCAGTTAGAATTTCTTCAATATGAATGTTTTTGTAAGGTGTATGGGCTTTTAGCTGAATTAGTTGGGTAGTGATTTTCTTGATTTTTTGGTGGATCTTCTGGCAAGAATTCAAGTTGGTAAAGAAGAAGATATGGTTGGTTAAGAACCCGAATACCTTCCTTTGGCGGACAACAATGAGATTGAACTTCTCGATCCTATCTTCAACGTTGTAAACAGCATTCAGACACTCTTCTGCTTGCTGGTTGATCTCCTTTGTGGAGATCATCAAGTCTCTGACCGAGTTGAGCGACTTCATGATCTCCTGCACTTCATAGATTATGAATTTGTTTTGGGTTAGTGATTGAACTTTCAGCATCTCAGTTAGTTTCTGTAACACTACAGACACAACTGCCTCTACTGCCATTAGAAATTTAACTCTCAATATAATCACACTAGATGTAAGTAAGGTAGCTATGGAGTTTGATAAGAGGAAGGATCCTTTGTGTATATATATATATATGCAAGTTTCAATCTTTTCTTTGTTCTGGCCCCACCCATAATCCAGAATGATCAATTTGTTTAATGGGTGGTTTCATATTTGGTGATTGATGAAGCAATTCATGTGAAGTTTCAGTATTTCTTACAGGTAATTGCAACATAAGGTACCAAGAAAGTGATTGTTTCTATATGTATATATGTGTGTGTGTGTGTATATATTTGCAAGTTTCAATCTTTTCTTTGTGCTGGCCCAACCCATAATCCAGAACGATCAATTTGTTTGATGGGTGGTTTCATATTTGGTGATTGATGATGCAATTCATGTGAAGTTTCAGTATTTCTTGTAGGTAATTGCAACATAAGGTACCAAGAAAGTGATTGTTTCTATATGTATGTGTGTGTGTATATATATATATATATATATGCAAGTTTCAATCTTTTCTTTGTGTCTGGCCCACCCATGACCCAGAAAGAGTGGTAATAGATGAAAGAAATTGTGATGAAGCTATTAGGAAGTTTATAGGAAAGTTACCGGGAGACTTTTGCTTCTGTATGTATTATAGAAAACAAAGTATATACATACATACATACATACATACATACATACATACAGGGGAGGATCATACGAGAACCTTTTTTTAAGGAATAAATAAACACGTTGTGGACCACATATGATGTAGGTCCCACATAATATTAAATCATTTCTGATTTAATATTAAAATCGTATTAAATCAGAAATGATTTAATATTACGTGGGACCCACATCATATGTGGCCCACAAGATGTTCCTTTATTCTTTAAATTTACAAAGTTCTCATTTAAACCTTCCTATATATATACATACATATATATGTAGAGAGAGAAAGGTTCAAATGAGAACTTTGTAAATTTAAAGGAACAAAGGAACACCTTGTGGACCACATATGATGTGGGTCCCACGTAATATTAAATCATTTCTGATTTAATATTAAATCAAAAATGATTTAATCCACAAAGTGTTCATTTGTTCCTTTAAAGAAGGGGTGTTCTTGTATGATCCCTCCCATATATATATATATATATATATATATATATATATATTTAAACACTAGAAACACAATTTTGTTATCTTGCTCCATTCGTCTGAAAATAAATGTTTAAAATTAAAATAACATTCACTTTTAGATATTTATCATTATTATACTTTTTAATTAATCAGATGCTATTTGACGCTTAGTTAATTTAACAATTTTATCAACTTTTGAGTATTTTTGTATTAATTAAGGTAGAATGGTAGATGAGGAAATTGAGTTATTTGTCTTTGAAACTAGACATTTATTTTGAAACAAAAGTAAATAGGAATATGAATATTGGGTTATTTACTAAACATTTACCTGGTAAGTGTTTACCTGGTCACTTTACCTTATCGAATTAATATGACAAAGATTGAGAATCTTAATTACCCAGTAAAAGCGAGAACAAGGACCAAGAGTTTTACTTATAATTAAGTGAGAATGACGACTCTTCCTCCGTAAGCGTCTTACTGGATAAAAATGTTTCATATGATGTCGTTTTAATGTATTAATTTTTTATCTCTCTAGCTAATTAAGTGAAAGTGTTAACTCTTACAGGTAAACGTTGCATAAACGACCCATTAATTGAAATAAACATCAAATGACGATTTTATCCAAAAACAAAACAATTTTTTTTCAATTATCATATATAATTTGCTTACTTTTCTTCTAAACTTAAATCTTCTTTGAATTTCGGTTTCTTGCATTAATTTTTGCACACTTTTTGCAAATTGAGGGTCTTCAAAAAAAATAATCCCTCTTTTTATAGGTAGAGAAAATGTATGCATACATCTCACCTTCACACTCACGCCTTCACACTCACGGTCGAGTCAGATATATTAGGTTTGTATAGTCATTTAAATATTACTTAACACGTTCTACATATAATCATCATATATGATTAGAAAAAAAAATACATCAAAAACAACTTCTTACAAACAAGTTGGTCATTTAACATTTTATCATAACTAGTTTTTTTCAAACATTTCTAAATAGTTAGTTATGTTCACTTCAATCCATTCTCATGTACCATATATGCATGGTATGGAACTATATTTTCGAGATTCAAACAAAAACTTAAAATCGTGTTTTAAATAGTAGAATCTCTTATATAAAAAGGGTGTTAGTTAAAAAAAAAAATCAGTAAGTAAAAAGTGTATTTAGTAATATAGAGGGTATTTAGTCCAACCGAAAACAATTCTACTTGTGATTGATGGAATATAAATTAGAAAGGAGAATTGAAAAAGTAACTATAATTTGAAACGGAGGCATTAAACTAGAATATTTGTGTGATTATTATTATTTATTTTAATTTCTTTAAAACTATTCATCATCTTCTATAACCTTTATCTTGGTCCTTCAACCTTGTTACCCATATACCAAGATAGAAAAAAAGGAAAAATAAAAACTTAGAAAATTAGTATGTGAATTTTGATTTATATATATATATATAAAAGATGATGTTCGTCTTCATCTTAGGCCTTGTTTGTTTTTTCATTTTAAGTTCTTAATCATCACTTATGTCTGATTCGTTTAGATGTTTCATAACAATTTCAAAACTGAAATAAGACTTCAGACTTAGTACCTCTTAAAAAACAAACACCACCTTAATGTTAACACAAAAAACATAAAATCAGGATACATTTTTTAGATCTTGTAAAGTTATATAGTGGGCTTTAGGGATCAATTTTAAGAGAGAGGGGGAGGTGGGAAGGGACGGTGGTATTGGTGGAGGTGGCGGCATGCCATGGTGGTGAGATCAACGAAGATGGTGGTGGAGGTGGCGGCGACATGCAACGGTGGTGAGACTATGGGGAAGAATAATGGAGGAAAGTAGAAAATCATGAAAAGAAGGGAAAGCTTTATAAAGAGATGAGAGGGGTGAGAGTTCTTTACTTCTTTAAAAGAAAAAAAAAATACAAGTGAATTTCATTTTTTGTCCATGTAGTTTACGAAAACTCTAGTTTTCCATCTTTGACTTCATTAAGTACATATATGACCCTCTGGTTTGTATTTTGTTTTGGTTTGGATACCTAGGGCTAACGGTCATTAAGAGAGACTGTTAAATGGTGTCATGTGCCCTCATATGAAAGGCCTTTCAGTCACTTTATCGTTGGTACAGTTTTTCAAAACTTACATATAAGTACCTATATATATGCTTTAAATAATATAAACATAATTGTAATGGAAACTAGGGGTGAGCATACACGAGTACTCGGCCAAATTTTATGGAACCGACGGTTCCTGAAATGAAGGAACCGGAACCGCTTACATCGGTTCTTTATATTTTGGAACCGGTTCCGGAACCGCAACCGATGCTTCCATGGATTATCTCACTCCCAACTTAAAGAATATAAAGAATAGATCGCCATCTTTATCCTTTATTTCGTTTTGATTTTTGTTCCTTTCTTTAACAACTGTTAAATTGGTCCGATTAAATGATCTGTGTGCCCTTCATCTGAGTGGATTTTGATCTTTTTCATTTTCTTTCTTCTTACCTTAATTTGTAAAAAAAATTCCCCTCTTTCTTGTGCATTAGCTCATTACCATTATTACAAAGGAAATGAAATGAAAGGAACAGAAAAGTATAGAAAAATCTGTCTTTTAATAACTTTTTAGGAGAAAAATGAAAATAATGTTAAGTTTCTTTCCAAAAAATTCCGTATGAAAGGAAAGGAACGAAAGAGATGGAAAGGAAAAAATTAATATCCGTAAAAAAGATTAATTAAAATTACAAAATTACATATTCTTTCATTTTAAATGATGTATTTGTAAAAATGATATATTTTTCTTTAAAACTATGAAAAATTAAAAAAAAAATCATTTATTTTTCTCTCAACAATACAAATAAAAATAAATATTTTCTTCCATCTCTTTTACCAAAAAGAAGATTCTCCAATCTTGCATATATGTTCCATAATATGAACTAAACACTCATTCTCCTTATTTTTGTCAATTCACTTACTTTTGTGTGGCTTTGCTGCATGGATCCTGAATTCTTGATACCCATCTTGAATATGCTTTGTTTATATACTATTGATTATATCTATTAGAATATATGGAACTTCTAGATAAATCTTAAAAAAAGATCTTGAGGAGAAAGGGGAGGTTCCAACAGAAGAAATTGTTCAAGTCTAGCCAATTTGGGACTCTAACACGCCCCCTCCAACATAAGCTAGACAGACATGAATTGTCCAAGGTGTCGAGAGGGGGTTAGCCAGAGAGAGTGTTCCCTTGACTCTGATACCATATTGGAATTTGTGGAACCTCTATATGAATCTCCAAAAAGAGCCCTTGAAAGAAATGAGAGGTTCCAACATATATAAAGGAGAAATTGTCCAAGTCTAGCCGATTTGAGACTCCAATAATATCTATATATATAATTTTTCCTTTTTTCATTTCGATTATGTTGGGTTGGATTTTCTTTGTTCTTCTAGAATCAACAGGCCTACAGTATCAAGAATTAATGGAGGGCGAGTATCGTGGCTCCCTCCCTCCCTCCCTCCCTCCCTCCGATGGACTTTGAGTGAAACGCACATTTGTTTCTACTTTTTGACTAAGATGGAAAAAATGTTATCAATTCCGAAATTCTAATGCCATAAAATAGAATGAAATATATCAAAGGAAATAAATGCAGATAATGACCAGAGTTTTGTATTAATGTCGACCAAAATAAAATAAAAGTTATTAGGAAAACTTTGTATTATGATGTCACCGGGAGAAAACCAATTAAATGAATAAAATATAAGAATGAAATTTGTAATTTACTAAAAATATAACAAAATTTTGAGCTTTTCTGCTTAACGTGCAATTGTATATCAAAAAATATGTTTGAAAAGAAAATCTTTTTTTTTTGATCTTTTCTAAGTTGTAAAAATATCATTCTCCCTCTCTTTTTGGGTAACTGAATCTTGTTGCGACCACATACAATCTAAATTAATTGAATTGTTTTTAATAGAAAGTGCTTAATTCGATAAGTTTTTAGTGGAGAGTTTTATATAGGAAACTAAGTTTTTTTTTAAATCTTCCCCTTAATTTGATTAGTAATGCATTCACCATTCAAATTAAGGGCAGTTTTATCAAATATTTATCCGATAATCACTTATCGATAAAATTTAACATTGTCATTTACTTACTAAGTAAAATTTTAGTCCGTCAAAACAACATTTTATAGAACAATTTACCAGTTAAGACTCTTGGTATTTATCTTGCTCTTACCTTGTAAGATTCTTGGTCTTGTCATATTCATCTGATAAGGTAATCTGACTTGATAAACGCTTACCCGGATAAATATTTAATAAATGGCTCCTAATCGATAGAGAAGTTAGAGATTCGTTAAAAATGGGTCCGGACAAAAATACTAGGACTAATCCTGAGTGGCTTGGCCAGTACTCATTCACGGTTTTTTGAAATAATTATTCAAAAAAATATTTTTTCATAAAAATATTATTAAAACTTTAATAAGTTGTACTTACGCATAATCTACTTGTAATCTTGAATTTTTAGTAATATGCATCAATAAACAGTAGTATATGCATAAAAATGGTTTTTAAGATTTTTTGTCAAATACTTTATAATATAATATAAATATAGATAATAAGTCGACCGACCAACATCATTATGGGCCCATATAATAACTAAAAAACAAATGGGCCATTTTTTCTAGGGGTCCACGTTATGGGAACCCGTCCGTGAACCAACTTTTCAAAGTCAATTAGTCAACTACAACTCACTTCTTGAATATCTCCGATGGCTTCTACAAATAAATTATTTTAAATAAAAAGTAAAAATCTTTATAAAAAAAAGACAATAAAGTAAAAGTTTCTATATTTTAAACATTACAATATATATTATACTAGAATGATACTCGCGTAATGTAGTAAGATATATGTCGATTTTAAGTTTCATTTTAATTTTTGTTTCTATCGATGTTCTAAGGGCGCGTTTGGTTCGCAGGATTTGTAGGGATTTGCATTTCAAATCAATCTATTGTATTGGGGAAATTTCTTATATTACTGATATGGCGACTTATTTAACTGCAACGTTTGGCATAAATATTAAGATATGGTGCAGCATAATTTCAAGAAAATCACCAGAGTTCCCACTGGAAAGGATTTATTTGAAATCCAAATCCCTCCAAATCCCTCGAAATCCCGCAAACCAAACGCACCCTAATAGTTTTATGTGGTTTTGAGAAAAAGATTTTAGTATTTTCAATCAAAAGTTCTCTTTTTTTTAATTTAATTTCTTTAATTCAATTTTCTATCATAATTTAATTTAGATTTAATAACCGAATAATTTATTTTTGGTTTACTAATATAATTATTTTATTTATTAGAAGTCAATGATTATCTTAATCATAATTTTAGATTTTTTATATTTAAAATTAGATGTTTATACACAATTTACAGAAATTTAGAGATGAAGCTTTAATTGATTGTATTTATGCACAATTTACTTGTAATCTTGAAAATTAAGTAATTAACATTAGATAGTATTAACTAAAGCTTAAAAAGTTGTTTTTAAAAGTTTTTTTGCCAAATACTTTATAATATAGTATAGATTATCAAAATATTTAATAAAGTATTATTTTTCTCACCTAAAGAGCTTAATTTTAGTGACTGTTATTGGTTGGGAAAAAAAACTATTTTTCTCTCATTAGCAATCATTTATAAGGAGTTCTTTAAATTTAGGAAAATTACTCTTTTATTTTCTCTATATTGATAGAGCTGCTAAAACCTGAATTAGCCAAAGATCCCCAAAATCCTCAATTTTTTCATTTTAAAAAATGTGTTAAAAAATACTCTAAATTTAAAGAGGTAATTATTCTAAATGAACTCTTTTAAGTTCCATTTAAATTTCCTTCCTATGGTCCAATTTAACACAAAATTAACAAACAGTGTGTGTCTTCCAGGAACCTGTCAAGTGTCAACTGTCAAGTCAACTTAACAAACAATAAACTTTCATGGCGGCCAATGGTGATATATATATATATATATATATATCAGTATCTTCCAAAATTATCTTTTTTTCCACAAACTATAAGTCTATAACTAATGAACTTCTCCACTTGTTTCTGAATATATACCACTTATATTCCATTCTTAATTCCACCAACAATTACCTTTCAGAATCTAAGAGAATCATCAACACCTGCTTTCAAGATGACTTCCATAGGTAAATTGTTCTTGATATCTTTCATTCTATTTCTGTGTTCATTAAGCACCTAGGACCACTTATTGAATACAGTTCTCATTTGAAATTGAAGTGATAATCACATGTGAATTTCAAGAGGGTCAAGAATGATTTTAGGAATTGATAAGAGCATCATCAGTTAGGGGTTCTTATAAGAAAAAAAGTGTAGTTACTTGTAAGAACTACCATTAATGATAGTTTATATAAGTCACACTACGTTTTTGGAGTTCTTGTACAAATCTAGAATTTTGTGTGAAATGACATTCTATTAGTTTTTCTTTATATATATATATATATATATACATAGACTTGGGATCACGTAAGACCAGCCTGTTTCCGCGAAACCCGTGAGACCACCTTTTTACACTTGAAACTTCACATTAAAAACACTGTGATGGTAAAAAAAAATATGAACTTTTACAGTGTTTTTGCTATAAAGGTAACCTACATAGTGTTTTGGCTGTGAAGGTAACCTTCACAATGTTTTTGTTGTGAAGCTTCAAGAGTAAAAAGATGGTCTCACGGGTCTCACGGAAACAGGATGGTCTCACGTGAACTCAACCCTATATATATATATATATATGTATATATTCAGATCTATATTATTGATGTTAAGTTGAATTTTGTGTGAAATGAGGTTCTTATTAGTCACTGTATGGTAGTTCTTAATTTGTTGAGTTAATAATGACCTGAACAATTTTTTTGTAAAAAAGAGGTTCTTATAAGTCCCTTCATTGATGATTCTTAGTTTCTTGAACTTGCTCCTTTGAGTTTTAATGGTTACATATGCATTTTACTTGCAAATTTTCTTGTTTATGCTTTCATATATTTCTTACTGCAACAAAATCGTTCTAATATAATACTTAATAGGACTTCTATATAAAAAGGTTATAAGAGGGATTTTACCTTTTGTGTCCTGCTAGGTCGTCCAACTTTGTCGATAGAACTTGTTGTAACACCTTTAGATAGGTTGCTGTGATCTGCATGTATGTCCTAAAAGACCAATTTTGTTGTAGTAACTACTATAAATCATATATGTGTATATATATATATAGAAGTAGGTTCAAATGATAACCTTTGAATTCTAAAGAAACAAAGGGACACCCTTAGAACCACATATGATGTGGGTCCCACACAATATAAAATCATATCTGATTCAATGGGACCCACCATTGAATCAGATATGATTTTATATTGTGTGGTACCCACATTATATGTGGTTCTAAGGGCATTCCTTTGTTCCTTTAAATAGAAGGCACCCTCTATTTAAAGGAACACCCTTATCACATGTGATAATGCATGTGAACCTGGTGGTGTGCGGATGACTTACCCCGCGACGCCAAAGGTGGTGTATGTTCTCACGTTCTTATAAAATGAAGGTGTTCTCTTTTGATCCCTACCCTATATATATATATATATAGAGAGAGAGAGAAAGAGAGAGAGTTAGAGATCAAGGGGAAACCCTCAAAACCATCCAGTTATACGATATGTCCAGTACATACAAGTGATTGAAGATGATTTCTGGTTTTAATGCACGTGTGCATGTTACCTGACAAATTACTTGTATTCACATGTGCATGTCGTGTAGATGATTGGTTAATAGGTTGTTCCTCAATTTTTCGGGTTTTCCTTTTTTTGCAGTTTTCTCCCAAACCTGACCCTATGTATTTGTAACTTATTTCCAGCTATAGGTTTGTTTAGCATTGGAGATCACAGAGAGTTATTTCAGATGATACCAGAGCATGTTAAAAGAACATGGAATGAATGGGCACTTCAAGGACTGGTTTTCATTAGTGTTGCTTCACAAATCCTCTTATTTCTACTCGGTAACCTTCGGAAATACAATCCAAGAACCCGAATCAGAATCACTCTTTGGTTTTCCTACTTACTCGCAAATGCCGTTGCATCAGCCGCTCTCGGTGTCATCACCCGAACCGCTTTAGATGTATGCACCACCCATTCTCGTTCAACTTCACAGGACCGGAGGCTAAACACGAGCGAGCTTATGTCGTTTTGGGCACCATTTTTCCTTCTTCACCTTGGTGGCCCGGACTCTATTACCGCCTACTCGTTAGAAGACAACGAGCTTTGGTTAAGACACTTGGTGGAACTCGTGTTTCAATCAGGGGTCGCTCTCTATATCCTCTTGTTGTCGTGGCCAGGTTGGTCTAACCTCCAATTACTAAGCCTAGTGGTTTTTTATATGACACTATTAAAAAAAAGGTCCTATAAAAAACAAGTGTCCTGTAAAAAAATGTGTTCATAGGACATTTATGAAGAGTGTCGTAAAAAACTTGTTAAGATCTCCAAATATGTCCCAAGTCCTAATAACATATTGATATTGGTCATATGAGGGAGGTTCAGGGAAAAACGCTAAAATAAGAGAAAACTGAAGAACAGGGAGCCCTCCATCCGGATAGTATGCACAAATGCACATAAGGGATTGAAGCTGTTTTTTTCCTATGCATTAGTGCATATGCACAAATGCATGTTACAAATTTGTGCATACCGTCCAGATGAAGGGATCCTAGGGTGTTCTTCAGTTTTCTTTTTTTTTGACGTTTTCCCCTGAGCCTGACCCCAGGTCATATAAACTTAAGTTTTCTAAAGCACTCTATTTGGACATTTAGATATTTGGTGTCTTATAAATACTATCTTGTGCAGGTTGTTCTAGGCTCCCGTTACTAAGCATAGTGGTTTATATAGCCGGTTTCATCAAGTGTTACGAACGTATTCAGGCTCTACGATTAGCCAACACCGAGAATCTTCGTGACTCAATGCTTGGTTCACCTGACCCGGGTCCGAATTATCCCAAAATCGTGGAGGACTGTCAATTGAAAACGTCTCAAGGGTATGCTGTGGATATTGAGGAAGTCCGCTATGGCCCTCCTCCAGCAAAAGTTCATTTGTATCCCGAAGAAGAAGGTAATGTGAGTTCAGTACAAATGTAATAATAACGATAATTCTTGAGAGAGAATGTGATTACAATGTACGGCTATTCTAAACTCTCTCACCCTCAACCCTAGAAAACAAAAACTATTTATACCATATATATATATAGGTATTTACAATATGTGCCCTTGAACTTCTATTCAACTAACAAAGTTAGCCCTAACAGGTAAGGTGATATCTGAAGCTTATAACCAATTCCAAACATTCAAGCGGCTTTTCGTCGATCTCATTCTCACATTTGAAGATCAAGATAACAGTCGACCGTATTTCCGCCAGCTAAAATCCGGGAAAGCTTTTGAGGCTGTGGAGATTGAACTTGGATTCGCATACGATTTCTTTTATACCAAGGCAAACGTGATCTATACGTTTTCCGGGTTCGTTCTTCGATTCACGAGCGTTGTTCTTGCGGTTTCGGTACTCGTAGGGTTCGGTTTTCTTTGTGATATTGACTATTACAGACCGATCGACATAGCCATAACTTATCTGTTGATTGCAACCGCCATCTTAATGGAAATCTTTGCGGCTATAACCATGTTGCGCTCTGACTGGGCCGATCACTGGCTAAGTCAGCACAATCACACTCGTGAATTACTTAAATTCTCGTTCTTGAAGCACCCAATTAAACGCCGATGGTCTAATACCATCGCGCAATTAGACTTAATAAGTCTTGCTCTCGAGGAAAAGCCTGCACGATTCTTGACAGCCGAAAAATTCTTTGGGGTTGATAAGCATCACGAAAACCATCTTTACAAGACTTATAGCAAAGTTTCCGACAGTCTAAAAGATCTAATTTATGCTCAATTTCGCGAGTACACAAATTCTAGCTCCGATCCGAAAGCGTTATGTAGTCATAAAGGTAGTTTTTCGCTCGTAAAGAATGAGTGCAACGACCTTCTATGGAGTATCACGGAAGTGGAATTCGATCAAAGCGTTCTTATATGGCATATTGCTACCGCTCTTTGCTATTATTTGGATCTTGATGATAAAGATAAAGATAAAGATAAAGATAATCTCATGGATGGATGTATAGAAAGCAAGCATGTATCTGACTATATGTTACATCTTCTAATGACATACCCTAATATGTTGCCGATAGGTATTGGGATGATCCGGTGTCGTGATACTCGTGCCGAAGCCACACGCTTTTTTAAAGAAAAGGGAATTAACGAAAAGGTTGAAGCTTGTCGAAAGTTACTTAAAGTTAATTGTACCAAATTGTTACCTAGTCAAGTGAAAGGAGATAGATCGAAGGCTGTATTGTTTGATGGTTGTAGATTGGCGTTAACTTTGAGAGAGATGGAAAGGAAACGGATGTGGGAAGTGGTGAGTCAAGTATGGATCGAGATCCTAGCTTATGCTGCTACTCATTGCCGAGGGGTGCACCATGAGCAGCAGCTTCGAAGAGGAGGGGAGTTTTTGAGTCATGTTTGGCTTTTGATGGCTCATTTGGGCATCACAGAGCAGTTTCAGGTGTATCAGGGCCATGCTAGAGCTCGGTTCAATGCATCGTAGGTGACTAGTTTAATAAAGGGATAACGATTGCTCTGTGATGCCCTCTGCCCAAAGGGGTAACTATGGGCATCATCATTCTTTTGAACAGCTATTTTTGTCTCTTGAGACAGAGGTAAGGTCCGCATATATCTTACCCTCCAAAACCTACCTTCAGAAGAGATATACTACGTTCGTTTTTTCCGAAGCAAAGAATGTAATTGCACATGTTTTTTCCATAAGGTAAATTTGAAGGCAGCTACAATTTGCCCTTTCGTAGTGCACTATCATGGAAAAGACAATAAAGTACCTACAACACGAGCTTCATGGTCTTTCTCAGGAAAATTAACGAGACAAAGCGATTAGTAATTATTAGGTTCACCTTTACAATGTTGATGTGGACATCTCCATTCCCGCTGCCACCATAACCATGATGTCACCTATGCCACTGACGTTCTCCTGATTGAAATTAAAAAAAAAACGATAAACAGCTTAACTTTTATTATGATAAATTTAACAATTAAACGAAACCAAATGAATACAATATATCCAACTTGAAAGTAAGTAAGATATGGGGGTAAATATATGCAAACGTGTCCTCAGCCCCAAAGGGTAGAGTGGTTGTCTCCAGAAATTCTAACAATTGAAATTAACAAAAAGGATTTGTAGTGAAAGACAAACTGCTATTAATAAATAACATTCAGAAGTAATTACCCTTTTTTCCTTTGTTTCCGATCTCAACCTTGGTATGTCATTTGAACAGGAAGACTCACTTCTAAGGTGGCCAAATACTAGGGGTTCTTAACTCAAATAGCCTTTTGTAAAAAAAAAACTACATAAATAGCCACCCAATCCTCCTTTCTCAAGGAGAAATGCGAAATGGTCCAACAAAGAGAAAAAAAGCTGAAACTTGACCGATGTGCCAAATGTTCACTTTCGGTCAGGTTGAGTTGAAAGTCAACTTTTTTTTTCTCTTTGGTGGGCCATTTCGCATTTCTCCTTGAGAAAGGAGGAATGGGTGGCTATTTTTGTAGTTTTCTTACAAAAGGCTATTTGAGTTAAGAACCCCAAATAAGAGGATTACACAAAGTGTCTCTTCTTAAGCGGAGATTCATCTTCAGCAGGTGGAGGGAGCCATTGAATCATTCTTAAACCATTAACTTCATGTTGTTCATCTTCCTCACAGACCAGTCTTGCACCGCACATTTTCACAACACAGTTTGCACCATAGACTTGAAAGCAAACTGAAATGAAATTCTTCGCTTTCTTCCAGTTTGGGTCAGATTGGTGATAGCATAACAACATCTGGTCTGACTTGATCCCTATATTTTCATACGGAAATATAGAATCTGGAACTGGAGACTCTTTACCAATGGGAGTACCATCAAAGTTTTTGAATCCAAATACAATTGATCCATAGCTACTCTTGCGATTATTGAGATTTCTGGGAGAAAAAACAAGACAAAATGCAATTCCTTTGAACTTTTCGTAACACCAGCTGGGAGGTAACTCCACTTTTATACAATCTCCCATACTTTGATTGCTAAACCACCCAGGAATTCTACTTCCCGGAAGGAATACAGTCAATATCTTATATGGATCAATGCGTCCCTATAAAATGAAGATTGCAAATACATTAATTATCAGCAGGGCATAATGCATCAAAAATGTAATGAAGTTTGCCTTAGTTCCTATTTAGTCTAACAATGAATATTTTTTCTCAATCAGTGTAACAAAATGTTCAATTCTTTCTATTTCATACCCATTTACGTGGTAAATGGGTTTTTAACCTACATGGCATCAAATGATTTTTCATATGGCATTTTTCTATAACTTGACAACTTGGCATACACATCATCAATCTGAATCCAATCATTAATAGCCTAATCTTTTAATCATGGTGTGATATCACGTTGGTAATGTAGCATGATATGGTGACTCAAATCATGTGTATTAATTGTATAGATATAGACTGATATGGTGGATCATATCTTGTGTATTTATTGTGTAGATACTAACTGGCTGCTATATAAAGCCATGTATTCTTGTATGAAAACATTTACCCATTACTTGTCAGAATGGGTATGAAATAGGAAGAATTGAACGTTTGTTATAGTAATAGAGAAAAAATATACTGGATGAAGAAGAAGACCTGTGGCAGCAACATGGTAACCAGGCTCTCAACGGTTTGATTCTCAATGATTTTTGCACAGTTAGTGAAGTCAAAACACTGAATGCTACTTTTGTACATGGTTGAATTCTCTTGTAATTCCCGCAAAAAAAAGATGTGCAGTCCTGTGCCTCGATCAATTGAATGTTTGGTGGAAGTTCTGGCAATGCCTGGATGTTCTTGCAACCAACCAGCCCAAGTGTTTCAAGTCGAAAAAGTTGATTTAAAGTCGGTAAACTTGTGAAATCATTCCCACTCAGGTTTAGAGTTTCAAGCATCGATAAACATTCAATGCCATCAACGCTTGTTTCTGTTAGGTTGCAGTGGCTAACATCAACGTTCCTTAAGAAGCGTAAGCTTGATAAAGAATGAAATACCGCACTTGGTGGATGGTGCATCTTGCTTGGTAAAAACGAGGGCCAAAGGATCGAACCCCATGATTTCGTTTGGATCTCTTCTCGTCGGCCTAGTGAAAGTACTTGAAGGTTGCCAAGAAAAGATACAGAAGAAGGGAGTTGATCAATTTGAGTCCCATCAGCATGAAGCTCCACTAAAGCTTTCATAATGCCCATATCATCAGGAAAATTTTCCAGTTTCTTGCAACCAGAAAGATTAAGAATTTGAAGAGATTTTAATTCAATGCAGTTTGGAGGACTCCCAAGGCTTATGCATTTTTCCAAATTCAAGATAACGAGACTCTTGAGAGTTCCGACAGAAGGGTGGACTTCATTCAAATTTTCACAACCATTGAGCATTAGCTCTTCAAGATTTGGCATTTCAATGAAA
Organism: Silybum marianum; assembly: GCA_036898165.1. NCBI lineage: Eukaryota > Viridiplantae > Streptophyta > Magnoliopsida > Asterales > Asteraceae > Silybum > Silybum marianum. Next base: position 50,090,769 of record CM072532.1, on the reverse strand, counting down.
TCTGGTGTCTTCATCAAGTTATTGCAATGACTGAGATTCATGGATATCAACTTCTTGAAACCCTATGTGAAAAAATGAAAGGAAATGGCTTACATCTTAGAATCTTCTGCAAAAAGATGACACTATATATATATATATAGAGAGAGAGAGAGAGGAGGGAGGTTAAGGAGAAAACCCCCAAAAAAATGAAAAACTGAGGAACACCCTTATAACCATTCATCTGGACGGTATGCACACGTATATGTGTAATTGAAGCTGTTTTTTTGGTTTTTATGCACGTTTGCATGTTATGCACATGTGCACATCGGACAAATTGGTTACAAATTACTTGTATGCACATGAGCATACTGTCAAGATGAACGGTTACCAGGGTGTTCCTCAGTTTTTCATTTTTTACAGTTTTCCCCTGAACCTGTATATATATATATCATTAAAATTGTCACTGGTATACCTTTGATCCGCTCCAAATATGTTTGATGCCACTATGGGACAAATCAAGGACAACAAGGCTCTCAGGGTAGAACATTAATGGTAAATTCTGGAAAGGGTAGCCATGCCAACAAAACAACCATACTTCACTAGACAAATATTCAAGCCCACCAGAAGTTGCGTTCACCTTAGTCTCTGTCCCAAATCTGCTCCGGTGTATTTTGCCATTGGTGTCTCTAAGTTTATTCCAGGATCCAATATAAAGTTGTAGGAGCCGAAGATTACACAACTTTGTGAAGGTTTTACCACAAATATTGACTTCTGAACTCGAAACATCCAAGGCTAGGCCTTCAATGGATTCAGTTCCCTGGATATTAAAGTGAAAACTCAATTATATGATGTAGTAAATTGGATAAAAAGAGGTAGATTATGGAAAGTATGCTCACCTTATCATTGTTTAATACTGCACATACATCGTCAGGAAACCGCAACCTGCTCCGCTTTCCGGGCTCTTCAGATTCTTCATGTACAATTTGCCAACCCATTTCTTGGACTAAATCATGCATTTGCAGCCGATCTTCACGAACTGAGATTAATGACTTATCAATAAGAACTCTGATATTAGTTGCAGCAAATAAATTACAGCCATCTAGCACTTTCATAACATAATCCCTCTTTTCCTCTTTAAAGAAACACGAAACATCAAGAAAAATGTTTCTTTGATCAAAGTCTAGTGCGTCGTAGCTTATTCGGAGAACTTGCTGTATTTGAGAATTAGGATACCTGCGAAGTTTCTTCAGTTCACTTTCCCATTCCTCTAAAGTCTTACCAAATAGAAAACTTCCCAAAATTTTAAGAGCTAGAGGAAGTCCATTAACATACTGAACTACCCGGTTAGCAATATCTGTAAATTCTTCTATTGGATGTTTATATCTGAATGCATACAGACTAAAAAGCTCAAGAGCTTCATCATCAAATAAAAGATCAACTTCATATATATCTTCGACCCCATGAGCACTTAGCAATTGTTTATCTCTACCAGTAACTATAATCATACTTCCGGGACCAAACCAAGGAGGCACTCCAACTAAAGCTTCAAATTGGTCGTAATGATCTATGTCATCAAGTACAACAAGTACCTTTTTAGCCCACATTCTTCTCTTCATTATGCTGATCCCATGACTTACACTACGAATTTGAAAATTGTTTACATTCATAAGGTCCTCAAGAAGCTTTTCTTGGAGATGGACTAACCCATGTCGTTTTTCCACCCCTTTAACGTCATCACAAAAACTGTATGCTTCAAAATGCATATGTAGTAGGTTATAGATAGCTTTGGCAATGGTTGTCTTTCCTATTCCACCAATGCCACATATTCCTATTATGTGAACTTTGCTTGATCCCACAAACCGCAAAAGGTCCATTTGCTCTACACGGGTGTACAATCCAACCAGGTTCTCGCCAGCATCTAAGGGCCCGTTTGTTAGTTTATAAAGTATCTCCTTTGAGATTGTTTCTATGAACTTGGGTTCATGCCTACAGCACCATAACGAACATGCTATAATTACTATCGATAAGAACTAAAAAAATGGCCTTGAATAAGAACATATGTAACATGTATGTTAGTATGCAAGTCATTACCAAATCAATCACCAACTTGACAGTAGAAAAGAAAATGAAGAACCTTCGCATTGTTAATGATACATAGAGGTGGGCAGGTGGCCATTTCGACCCGTTTATCTAAATATGGGCCGATTTGGGTTATATGATATCTCCAATGAATCAAATAAGTAAAATTTTAAAACTTAACTGAAAATGAAAGAGGTCAAATGGTTGAAAGCCGGCGAAAGTATATCAAATGCTTACAACCCCTTAAATTGCTTTATTTATAAACAAAATTAGATTGTTATTTTAGTAGTGCATGTTTTCTAATCATTAATACACTAATCATCTATTAAATCCAAAAAGAAAAGGATAAAAATGTGTTGGCAGGTCAACCCAACCCCCACATTGAAATTACCTTTCTTGATTTGAACCTATTGTACAATAGATAAAATAAAGCAAAATAAAATAGAGACTTATGTATTGAGGATTTACCCATTGTACATATCTAGAAGATCCCATCCAGATATGTTGGCAGCCAATTTCAGAGCTTCCTTCCATTCAGGAACCTCTATTCTATTTAAAGCTTCATATTTCATGAAGGCTTCTTTGTAGCTACCACTTTGATTGCGCACCACTGCAGGTGTGACGTTGTAAAAGAGTGCTCGAACTTCATATTTGTCCTTTTCTGTCTTTTTGCACTTCAGGATTTTCACAAGCTCCCTTAGACACCATGTTGATGAAGCAAAGTTGTTTGAGAATATAACTATCAAAAACCTTGACTGTTCAATGGCTTTATAGAGTTCAGATGATATCTCTTCTCCTCTCTTTAATTGATCATCGTCTCTGAAAGCATAAATTCCTTTCCTTCTGAAATCACTATAGAGATGATCCATAAATGTTTTACGGATATCTTCACCTCTGAAACTCACAAAGACATCATATGTCCATTGATGAGCAGAATGTGAGGATGAAGATGCCATCGTAATGAAACTGAAAGATAAATATTTTGATTGATGATAATGATAATAGGACACTAGCATCCAACCGGTACAATTTATGCAAAAGATTCTTCAAAGATACACACGAGGCAGAGGTTGAAACTCTTTCTTATTAATTATTATCATTGAATATCTAAAACAATTTCAAGAATGCAAGTATGCATTGAAATTATAAAAAACAAATCCCTGTTTTAATTAAATCTAACACTCCATATAACAAGAGATGATTTATATATATGTTTATATTTATATTTATAAGGTTAAAGGCATGGTCAAATCCCTTGAATCATGCTTTAATAATACCTGAAATCAGCTACATAAGTTATGAATAACAAATTCACATATTGATTTATTCTGAAGAGATTCCAGTTTCATGCTACTATACTTATTACGAATTCAAATTCAAGACAAGAAGCATCATAACTCTTCTGACATATGAGTGTGAACCTCAATCAAATTGTACCACCTTCAAGAATTGGCTCTCTGCTTATAGGAAACCCTGCAAAGTATGCAAGCATGAATTTCAACTTTATTAAATCCTAATGTTAAGATTAAATGAATTAGATCGTAAATATAATGCATATGGAAGGAATATATATACACAAATATATATAGATCAGAATCTCTAGAAGTTGAAGATTACTCATCTTTGACATTCTAATTTGAATTCTCGAACCATACAAATCCAGGACTGGATATCCAATAACTTCAGTTGATCAATTCTAATCTGAATCACCAAGACCTGTTTTGATACTATAATTTGTTTAATTATGCTAATTCCTTCACTAACACTCTTCAATAAGTGGTCTTTGAAGTTGAATCGTCCCATTCTTTTTCATAGACCCTTTCACATATTCGCAGAAGCTGCAACCGTGAAAGTGGGAATACATCAGTTGTAAACAGCTTTGACAAAGAGGTCTTTTAGATACCCCCGACCCGACGCCACATATCCCAATCATGTGAACTCTAATCCAACCAGGTTCTCACCAGCATTTAACTCATTGAAGATATGTTTTGAGATCATATCAATATACTTTCAAAGACCATGGCAAAGAAGTAAAGCTTTCAGAGAATATAACCACCAGAAACCTTGATTGTTCAATGGCTATATAGACTTGTGGAGATCGCTGTTCTCCTCTGTGCAGTTAGTTGATCATTATCTTTAAAAAGCCCGAATTCCTTTGTATTTGAATTAACTAAACAGATGATTCACCAACCTTTTAATGATATCGTCTCCAAAACTCGCAAAAACATCAAATGCCCATTTATGATTGGTAATGGAATTAAAAGACGCGCTCACCATTGCAACTGATGAAGATGGAATCATGTCACTGAGAAAAAGGATCACCAACGAACATATGAGTCCACAGTAACCGATGAAGCCTCGGTCTAACTCAACAATTTTAACACGTCCCACTTTGATCAAAAACTTTACTAATCCACATCCTTCAACCACAAGGGTTGTGGCCTACCGGGTTTGCCTGGATACCCTTTACAAAAACAAAAAAAAACTTATATATATGCCTCTTACAACAATACCATAAATTACTATATAGCTGACATTTATGATCACTGACCTGCATATCTGAACCAATGTGCTAGAAGAAAGAACCGGCAAGATCCACTCTTGTGGGAGAAATACAAGAACCGTTGCATTCCTTCATCATTAAATATCATCATATTTCCATGTATAAGCTTTTTCGGCTTGGCAAAAGACCAAACAGTTGGAATGCATGATGCATAATTCAACTTTTTTATAATAATCATCTCAAATATCACACCCACCAAAAGAATTCCACAAAAAAAAAAACTTTAAATCTGTTTCTGATGGATTCACATTGGAAACTAGGGTTTCCTTCATTTCCCCCCTTAAAAATTCATAAAGGTATCACATCTTCGAAGACGAACAGAACCCAAAAACGATGAACGCAATGCAATGAATCTGACACGCAGCCTTAACGACCAGCAGCAGCTTACGACAATCCGAGATAGATGCAATGACATTAACCGATCAAGCAGCAAAATGGACGGATGGATATAAATGGCTAGTTGATCACAAAATTGGAAGTCCCACATCGGGCCAAGTGAAGGATTGAAAAGCTAGAGGAAGGCCTACAGAAACCTAAGGCCCAAGTAGAAGAAAAGCATACCTTTTGGCTAAGATCAAGTGTACCATCTTTTATCAGTTTAATATTTGATACGTAAGTAATCATACCACGGAGATAATCTTTTTTTAAAGACTTTGTTACACTCGTACTAAAACTATATATAGATCGTCTTAAATAATAATAAACAAAATAAAATATAAAAATTCATATCATATTATAAATCATATAAATTAAAACAACAAACATGCATAATATGATAAAGTGAGAAGAATATCAAATAGTCGTTTTTGTTTTTGATCGGCAAATTATGAAACTAAATAGTCGTTTTTTATTTTGAAATGAATTATACAACCGTTGAAATTTATATAAATTCGTAGTTAAAGTAAAATTGGGCCTCAACATTTCGAAGTCCGTTTAAAAGCAAGATTTAACGTCTAATCAACTACGCATTACAATAACTTGCTATTGGTATCTTTGAGCGTCGTCTTAGCGTTACACTACTGCTTTGGCCTGGCACACCCCTCCAAGTTTAGTTACAAATTTTTTACTTAGGTTGTGGTTTTCGGAATTGAAAATTAATATGAAAGTAAAGATTAGAATCAATCCAAAATTGTTGGTGGATACTCAACTAGTAAAGTAAGTGACACCCGGTAACTTCTTATTCGATAAATAAATACCAATTAATCGGGTAAAAGTTTTTTTCCTCACTCTCTTATCAGGTAAAGACTATTGGTCCTTAGAGCATCTCCAACAACTATGCAATAATTTTTTTATAATACAGTAATAAAAGTCAAAATCTCTATAAAATTTTACATCTAACTCCAACAATTACTCTATTTTAGCAATTGTAATATTAATTGTATTAATAAAATGTTGTTTCTCTCTCCTGCACATTTTATCTAAACACTCTAATTGGTTGGATATAATTAAATATTATTTTCTCTTTCTTTTCTTAAGGGTTTTAGAGATTTCTCTAAATTTAGAGATTTTTTTAATCTCTCTCCCTTTTTTTCTATTTTAGCATAAAGAATAGCATAGTTGTTGGAGCAACAAAAATGTTAAAAACCCATTTTTTTCTACATTAGCATAGCTATTGGAGATGCTCTTACCATGCTAACTCAAATAAGTAAATACCAATTAACCGAGTAAGAGTTTTCGTCCTCATTCTCTTACCAGGTAAAGACTAATGGTCCTTACCATGCTCACCCAATAAAGTAAGTGATATCAGATAAGTGCTAATTAAAGTAAGTGACACCAAATAAGTGCTTACTCGATAACGATGATAAGTGCCAATTAACTAGAGTGACAGCTGGTAAGTGGTTGCTCGATTAGTGCGGTAAAAAGTCTATAAGACTCATTCGGTCGGAAAGAGACACACGAATGCAGGCGAAATTTTATTTTTTTATCTCAATTTCAGATAATCTATACTACTTAATAAAGCAAATTTGCTTTTTTCTTAAAAACAAGTTCTTACTACTCTCTTATGCATAATCTATTAAAATCTCTTAATTACAACCTTAACAGCCTAAAGTACTATTGTGTTATGCATCATTTTAAAAATCTCTTAAAGGACGCTTCGTTCTCCTGGTTTACTTCCCCAACCCAACCCAACCCATGCTTCCCTGTAAATCAGACTCCCAATATAATCAATGTCTTCTATTCCCAAGATGACTATTGCATCCCTGGTTTATTTTCCTCCCAAGTCTATCTCGTGGTGTAATCGATCGCCCTTCAATCGATTCAAGGTGAGCTTAATCTCTGGTTCACTAACACCAGACTCAAAAAATGGCGATTCAAGATGTCAATCCATTCTGCACTCATGGTTTTTCTACTCTCAAGATGTCGATTCATGGGTAAACCACTCTTCCAGCCATTTTCTTCCCTTTCCATCGTCGACCATCAGGTAAGGTTTTATCCACCATCATTCTTTTTCAGCATCGTATTGGGGTTTCTATGTGTTACTTTTTAATCTGAAATTTTTGTTCTTTATTTTAGTTGGTTTATCTTCTACGGTTTCTTTCGCCCTCAGGTTTCACTCACAACACAGGTACACGTCTCTTTTCATTGAAATCTTGATTGTGAAGTCAATATCTTGATTTTAGCTATGAATTTTCTTAGCTTGTTTTTGGTTGTTAAAGTTTTTCTTCAATATTTTGGTTTCTACCATTGGGGCTCACAAAGTGTTTGTTATAATGCCACAATGAGATTTTTTTTGTAGTTATTGGTTTTTGATGGGAAATGTGTTGGTTAAGCATATTTTTTAGTTGGTTTATATGATTTTGATTTGTAATTCATGAGCATGGAATGAATTCCTCCCATCCCCTTTTTCACTGAACTATTACAAAATTGCTTGTAGTTTTACACCAAAAAACTGTCAAACCAAAAAAATATTCATTGGTTGTAGTCTTACATGTTGTGTTTGTGTATCTTTTGTGGTGTGTGTGCCATCTGTTTGTTAGCATCTTAAAGAGCTTAATGGAACTCACTACTTGATGCTTGTTTGTTAGCACTCAATGCCATTTTTGTGGACCAAAATTTTACCATCAAGTAAATGATGGTGTTGAATTTCACCGGTAAGCACTTACCGGGTAAGAAATTTGGTAAACTGCCCCTCAGGTTTTTGTACAGTTTTTTATGATTTGTTGCTTGTATTTACCCACTGTGAGCAACCATTGGTTTCCTTGAATTGTTTTTTCCCAATCTTAGTGGCTTTCTTTCGAATTATAGATAGTGGATTTGAAGAACATAAATAGAAGTTTCATGAAATTTATAGTAAAACTTCATTGATTTGATGTTTAAAAGATGATCCCCATAATTTGTGATGCACTGAATGCTCTAAAGACACAATTAAACGATCCGAATAATGTTTCTTTTTTACGAAATTTATGATTATTTGTAGTAAAACTTCAATTATTTGATATTTAAAAGATGACACATAATCAAATTCATATGTGTAAGACAGGTGATGCATTGAATGCCCTAAAGACACAATTAAACGATACAAATAATGTTTCTTTTTTATGAAATTTATGATTATTTATAGTAAAACTTCAATTATTTGATGTTTAAAAGATGACACCCAATAATCAAATTCATATGTGTAAAACAGGTGATGCATTGAATGCCCTAAAGACACAATTAACCGATCCGTATAATGTTTTGCAAAGTTGGGATCCAACCCTCGTAAATCCGTGTACTTGGTTTCATGTTACTTGCAACGGTGTGAATAGTGTCACTCGAGTGTAAGCTTATCAACCAATTTCCACAAAGATTTGGAAAATACTATTTCTTTTTATAAATGCATTTGGGAACTGTTATGAAGAAATTTTGTGTTTTGGGGTTTTGTTGAATGCAGTGATCTTGGAAATGCAGATTTATCGGGTCAACTGGTTCCTCAGCTTGGTCAACTTACAAATTTACAGTATTTGTAAGTCTTTAACTTTGCCCATTTAAGCTAATAAGCTATATGTTAGCTGATAAAAGGAAAATATAATGGGCACAATTAGAAAAAAGTGAAAAAAGCCTCAATAAGCTGTCTGAAGTTAGTTTTAAAAGAGCTAGCTATGGTTTACCAAACATGGGATTTTTCAATAAGCTCAAAAAATAAGCTAGCTTATGGTTGCATGGAGATGGTCTTAAATAACCAACGGTCAATACACAAATCTAAAAGAATACTCAATCTAATAGTACACTTGTTGGGTTGGTACTACTACATAGTCAAGATTCGGCTTTCTTGTAACATTTCGACTTAATAGCTACAACTTATGTCGTCAATCTTGAAAATTATAAATTTTTGTTTACGGTGAGGGATGACCCACAAATATAATTCTAAATCCTAGGGTCAGGTTCAGAAAAACGCCAAAAATAGGAGAAAACTGAAGAACACCCTAGGAGCCCTCCATCTGGTTGGTATGCACAAATGCATACTGGTAATTTGTAACATGCATTTGTGCATAGAAAAAAAAACAGCTTCAATTGCTTGGATGCATTTGTGCATACCGTCCATATGGAAGGCTCCCAGGGTGTTGTTTAGTTTTATCTTTTTTTAGCGTTTTCCCCTGACCGTAAATTATTTAAGATTTTTCTTTTGATTTTGATGTTTTTGCACCATTACTAATATGGCACGATGAACTTGTTATGGGACAGGGAGCTTTACAGTAATAATATCACCGGAAGAATTCCAAGTGAGCTCGGAAACTTAACAAGCTTAGTGAGTTTGGATCTTTATCTAAACCGTTTAGATGGTGGCATTCCAGACTCATTGGGCAACCTTAAGAAACTCCGTCTCCTGTAAGATTCCACATCATCTTCTAATATTATATATATGTATGTATATATATATATAGAATCAGGCTATTCGAGATTCTTAGTTAATTAATGATTTTCTTGGGAATCATAATGTCGTTTTTCTGCTATTTGTGCAAGGATAGTCGTCTCAACAACAACACTTTAACGGGAACTATTCCAAATTCATTAACTACTATAGAATCTCTACAAGTTCTGTAAGTATAAAAGTTAATCCATTTTTTTATACTTATTTTTCATGCATTTTTATTAAAGTTGTTCGGTTGTTTTCTATGGCAGAGATCTATCAACCAACCGTTTGAGTGGAACGGTCCCTGTAAATGGGTCATTTTCGCTTTTCACACCCATCAGGTCTGCTGTTTGTTATATGATTTTAAAGATTATGTGATGCCTTTATTTCATTAACTACAAATAACTTTAAACTTCTGTTCTTTCTGTTTCGCCAATAATGATAACTTAACAGCTCCGCCAACTGTTCCACAAGCTCCTGCTCCAACTAATTCCCAATTGCTTGTATGCATTTGTGCTTACCGTCCAAATGGAGTGCTCCCTGGGTGTTCTTCAGTTTTCTCCTTTTCTAACGTTTTCCCTTGAACCTCCCTCTCTCTCTCTCTATTGTGTATATATATATATATATTTATACACACACACAGGAAGTACTTGCACACTGTTCACCTTTGGTGAGGTTTGAACCCTTGTATCTAACACGTAAATTGATAAATGACTGTTAGATCGACCGGCTACACAATCTGCACTTGATTGGCCAATAAGGAAACGGATCGCATTGGGGTCCGCACGTGGTCTTGCTTATTTGCACGATCATTGTGATCCTAAGATCATTCATTGTGATGTGAAAGCTGCAAATATATTGTTGGATGAGGAGTTTGAAGCTGCAAATATATTGTTGGATGAGGAGTTTGAAGCTGCAAATATATTGTTGGATGAGGAGTGTGAAACCACTGTTTAATATTCAATTATGTGAGCAAATGGAGTGAATAAATTGTAAAATGTTACCACTGTTTAATTTATTTTCTTATTCTTTATGCTATACAATTTATCATTAATATTTAAATTACCATTTATCATCTTGTGTTCTTGACAGGTTGGAGTTGCTCTTAATTTGACTACAGAATACGGCAAGGTATGTAAACAGCCCCCTTATACATCATTAATACCTGATCATGGTTGTTGGTTGTAAGTTGTATTCCATCCTTCCCAAAAAATGACTTATTGTTTCTCATGTTTTAATAAGAAGAAAATAGGTTAAAAAGCACTTTTCAATTTTGTTGTGCAGTCGTTGATTTTTGAATTTTATTTTTCTTATTTTTAACCCAAGTTGGACATTAAGAGATGTTTAACATTTAATAATTTCCAACAATTTTCAATCGTACCCATGTTATTTTGGACAACGACTTGTAACTGACTGCAAGCTTATGGTTTTTGAATCTTTATGCCAACAACTATAGTTGCCAAGGCTGAAACACACAGCGGTGAACTTCTTTCTACCGGAGTAGATGGAGCTTCCAGTAAAATGGCAGGTGTTGTTGTTGCTTCTGCTAAGGTTTTGGGTAAAGCTACTTCAGGAATTCTGTAAGTGAGATTTAAGAGGGATATGTCCAGTTTTTATCAACAATAAAATAATCAAGTTAACGTCCTAGCAGACTATGGCTTGTGTGTTAGCAGCTAATTGAGCTTAATGGGACTTGCAGCTTATATGGTCAGCTATACATGACTGTTTGGTATTGGTTTAATGACATAGAAAGTGGCTTATTCGGTAAGCTTCTAGGAGTCAGCTTTATGGAGATTTTAGAGTTTTTTTTTCCTTTTTCGGTATCAACTGAAGTTCACTTTATATACTTATTTTAGCTTTTATGATTTTCATCTTCATTTTCTGCTTTTGAAAAACCAATTTTTTGTGTCATTTCTAATGCTCAAGTTTTTGTACCCGATAGCTTGAAGTGATTGAAATTTGAAACCAGGAGGCATTCTTGCAGAAGAAATACCAGAAAAAGAAATGGCCTGTGTGTTAGCAGCTTATTGAGCTTAATGGGACTTGCAGCTTCTATGGTCAATATTACATGACTGTTTGGTAGTGGTTTAATGACATAGAAGCTTATTCAGTAAGCTTCTAGGAGTCAGTTATGGAGATTTTAGAGTTTTTTTTTCCTTTTTCGGTATCAACTAGAAGTTCACTTTTTTTTTCCATTGTGCTTATTTGTTCTTATTTGTTCTTATTTATGCTTATTTGTGCTCAGGGATTTAACTGGTTGGACCCCTAAAGTCAAACTTTTCCTGTATTTATGTTTTTTTATATATTGGGTTTGAGAATTTACTCTATGGTTCTTTGTTGTTTCAAACTTGTGCATATCAAAATGTTTGGACAACCACTTCAATGGAAGTTAAATTGCAATTGTAGTTGTGTTTGCTAAAATTGTATTTGCTCTCTGATATTTGAAGCCATGATTTTGATAATTTGAAGTTTTAGTTTCCTTTGATAAAAAAAAATTAGCTCAGTAACATCGAATATTTCATTATGTGTCCTTTTTAGATTTAAGCTAGAACATTCCTCTTTGCCGTGTCATGGCTGTGGACTTTTTTAAGTAACAGTGAGTTTTTGGGCCAACACGAATATTTGGAGTCATCACAGCTGAATCTCTATGGCCAAAAGAGCTTTGGCAGCGCCTGGATTTGAACATGAAGACGAGGATGAAGGCATAAACTACTGGTTAATGAAGACGAGGATGACGGCATAATAGGCTTTGACAATTTTGTACAAGTTTTTAATCAAGAATGGGTTTAAAGTAGAACGAGAGTTGAATTGTAAATTCGATATTCCAGTAGCTTTTCATTGAACTAGAGTTATTTGTTGTTAGATATAGAGGTATATTTTGATTGTAAATTGGTTTACAACTTTTTTTTTTTTCATAATGCATCTTGATTTCATGTTGATTTCGATTGTCTTCGTAGATTTCTGGAAATCGTTTGATGATCCAGTTTCACCTTGTGAAAAATGAAGAACAAACTTTATGCATGGTTGTTTGAACGGATTTTACGTGCATTTTTTCCATCTATAAATTTTGAATCCCGTCGCATTGCGCGGGTAGACAACTAGTTTGTTAAAAAAAATTTGCTAATTGCTAGAGGCCTTTAGTTAAGAAGAAAAAAAACCCTCTCCAAATACCCACCTTAGTTCCAATCTCCCCCAATTAACCCTTCTATAATCACATGATACATGATAGATGAATTGATCACATATAATATTCAAAAAAGGGTGGATGGTAAATTTACTTCATAATTTAGTGTTTATATTATTTGAATTTATAGTATATTATTTACAACCCAATTTTCTTTTATTTGTATATTTATAATAAATTATTCTAGAAGTATACTAGTTAGACCCAATCAACCTGCATTTATTTTCAACACAAGTAGGTTGCTTTCCAATGAATAAAGTGAAAGTTGCAAGAAAATATTAAAATTTAAAGTTGACTTTGGGTCAATGAGGACTTGGTCTTATAATCTTGGCGTCAAAGAAGTGTGATTCCCCGATTGTTTTCTATATAAACCCAGATATATTACATGAAGCATAATCCAAAATGCTTTCTTCATATTGCACTCTTGATTATTCCCGGGCCTCAACAGTAATTTTTGGACCGGGCTTTTTGGGACCGATCCCGCTCCTAACGATTTCAATCCGGCTCGTTTAGTGTGTTTTCGTAACCGGTCCCGGGTCCAAACCGATCCCAAACCGGGCCTTCAATAGAAAAATATTTTTTATAAAAACATTAATTCTAGTTATTAATTTAATATATTATATATATGCAATTGGAATCACTCAAATACACATTAAAACATGTTTTATTGTAGTTTTATAATTCGTTTTCAAACAGATACACTTAAAAAGTACGTTTATTATAGTTTTATATTTGGTTTTTAGTCAAATACATTTAAATACGTTTTATTATAAATTGTAATTAGTTTTCAATCAAATACACCTAGAAAGTTAGAAATACATATAAAAAATATATACATAAAAATACAATTTTTTTGTAAAAATCGGGCCGGTCCCATGACCGTTCCCGGGCCGGGCCGGGCCAGTCTTACGAATCGCTCCAAAAGTGTAACCGGTCCCGGTTTTCGGTCCTATAACCGGTCCTTACCGGTCCCGGGCCGGTCCAGGCTTTTATCGGTCCCGGTCCTCCGTCGGTCCCGGGCCGGGCCGGGCCCATTTGGCCATCTGTCTTGATCTCTGTTAGTAATATTGGGATTTACTGGTAATCCAGATACTATTGTTGGACCAATGACCCTTTGTTGTATTGTTCATGGTTGCAGCTCCTCAATGGACAATCAGTTGCCGTTGCAAAACTTTAAGTTTTCCACTTTCTACTACTTTGGTTTTCAACCCTGTTGTTCTTTACTATTTGTACTTTTTAGTTTTTTTTATGCTAAGTTCTATAAATATTTCGGGCTTATGATATAAAAAACAACAAATATAATCCCTAAATTTTAACTCTGATTATGCAATTTTCATATAGCATGCATCAAGTCTTGTTTCTAGTACAATATATCTTCGTAGTTTTTATTTTATTTTATTCAGACTCTATGTCAATATCACATCAACAACTTAAAACTCTCAACCAACCTCCATTATAACATGGATTTTTCCCTTTATTATTTTAATTTATCTTGCATGCTCAATGCTAATATGTTTTAATCGCTATTTTAATTTATCTTTTATTTAATATTAATGTCCTCCAAGATAGTCATAATCATAATAATGGATTAATATGTAACATGCAAGACTATGCTTTAATGTAAGGTGTTGTGATTTACAACCAATTATAAATGTTGGATTACTTTGAAACCAAATAAACTCAGTAAATTCTCTATGGAGCAGGGTCCTTTCCTCTGTCCCTAGGATTAGAGAGACAGTTTCCATAAAGGCCAGCTTGTAACAATAAAAGTTTTTTTTTTGTATTTCAAAAAGCAAGAAATTTAAGTTCATAAGCGTCAACCAAAAGGATGATGTCGTGTTGGTTGAGGCTCAAGGGAATGAGGATGGCATCCCATCTTCTGCGGGTTCAATTCCTGGCCCCCTAGACTTGTGGGAATAAGTGTTTAAAAAGACTTCATTCTTGGTTCTCATAAAACATATATAGGTTGCAAGCCTTGGTACAATGCTGTTGCACCAGGGTGGGTCACCTATTGGGGTCCCACATCAGCCAGATTTTAACCATTTCACCTCTTATATATGTTGGGACATCCCTTTTTTCTCCTCAAGTACTGTTTTGGAAATTAATCTAATGGAGTCCACATATTCCCATATGGTCTGAGAGCCAAGGTCTACCACTCTAGGGACTCGACACTTTAAGACAATCTGTGCACATCTAGTCCCCTCTTGACACTCTAGAATAAATATGTGCCCGTCTAGCCCCCTCTTGACACTCAAGGGCAATATGTGCTCGTTTAGCCCCCTCGTGACACTCTAGGACAATATGTGCATGTCTAGCCCCTTCTCAATACTCCAGGACAATCGATGCTCATAGCCCCCTCTTGACACTCTAGGATGATATATATCAGTCTAGCCTCCATTGTAGGGGGCGTGTTAAAGTCCCCACAAACTTTGCCCATTTCTCCTCAATATATGTTGGAACATTCCTTCTCTACTCAACGACTCTTTTGGTCTTGGAGAGTAAACTAACGTTCTACATATTCTCACAATTATACTACACAATCATGTTTTCACAAATACAATACATAATTTCCCCAATAGCAAATTCAACAATAATCGTATTACTAGTTTAGCAAATAGAATTCACAAGACATTTATTGGATCAAAACGTATAAATTTAACGGTTATGAATGTGCATCAACTAAATGAAAAAGGACGAACCTTTTTTTGTATGGATATACAGAGTAGGCACAACTTCGCAAACACAAAGCTTAATTTACAATAATACTAAAAGATAGTGCCTTTAATTGTACCATAACCGCTCTACAGATTTACGTACAACTTACAAGTTACACCTCAGACCCTACTTCCGAGTGGAAATCACTGGGTCAGTTTGGTTTGGTTTATCTCTATGACACATTTAGCCTAGCTGGAAATGATCGGTCATGCCTAATTGTGCCATCAAAAACCAAACATGAGTTAGAAATTCACCACCTCTCCCAGGCTGCTGAGAATGGTGAAACCCTCGGCACTGACTAGCGGCATAAGCTAGCATCTCGATCCATACTTGACTCGCCACTTTCCATTTCCTTCAAATCTAAGGCGGGTCTGCAACCATCAAACAGTACAGATTTGGATCGATCCCCCTTCACTATTACTAGGCAACAATTCTTTACAATCAACTTTCTGCACGCTTCTGCTTTTTTCGGTAATTGGACCTTTTAACGCATGGCATCAGCACACGTGTCACGATGCCTGATTATTCCAATACCCATTGGAAGCATTTCGGGATTTGAAATGAGAAGATTCACTAGATACTCAGATATCATGTGCTTGCTTTCGATACGGTTGATTTCAAATGGATCATTAACGTTGACCCCTGAGTAGTAGCAAAGAGCAGTAGCTATGTAAATTCTGTTGTAAATAGTACGTAAGTAATGGAAACGTCAATGGCTTAGAAATTGTCTGTATCACTGTAAAAACGGAAGCCGAAAAGTGCGACAAGAATGAGAAAAAAACACTAGTAGCATGAAGTATGAGACCCGTGTAAGTGTAGACCACTGTTGCTTTTGTGTAAAGCTTGTCAGTGTTTCCCAACCATTGATTCACGGAGATGGTCAGTGTTTCCCAACCGTAAAGCCTGAAGACATTGACAACATATGATGCAACCGGCTGAATAAACGAATATGCTTAATAGCGGGAGATGAGAGCAACCTGGCCAGGATGACAAGAGGATATAGAGAGCAACTACTGAATGAAAAAGCAGAAACACCAAGTGTCTTAACCAGAGCTTATTGTCTTCTGAAGAGTAGGCAGTAATTGAGTTTGGACCACCAAGGTGAAGAAGGAGAAAGGGTGCCCAAAAAGACATGAGCTCACTTGTGTTAACGTTGAATACTTGTAAGGCACTTTGGGCAGGAATACGTAGGGCTATTGGTACGACTGCATAGAGTGGTTCTGACTAGAGTTCTTGGATTGTATTTCCGAATGTTTCCAAGTAGAGTTACACGATCTGCAAAGTAATGCTGACTAGGACCAATCCTCGAAGTGCGTGTTCATGCCACATCTTTTTAACGCCATCTGGTATCAACCGGCGTAACACTCTCTCATCTTCTAGCATCATTGAACCTATATAATACATTTATAACAATATGGTAAGAGTAAACAAGTATAAAACAAAAATAAAACGATAACTTATGAATCAAAACACGAAACTTACAAGATTCTTCAACTGTATAACAGAAATTCACTTAAGGAAAAGGTGTCGGTAACTGAAATTCTTAAACCAGATTCTTGATTGGTGTATTGATGAAGGAATTGAGCAAAGTGTATATATATACATATATATATATATATACAAACTATATAAGTGTGGTATAATCATAATTACTAAGAAAACTCCATCACAATTTCTGGTGAAGTTTTGTAAAAAATTTAGAAATAGGTTATACCAAAAAAGGTCCCAGCAAGAATTAAACTCTTGGCAGATATATTTAGACTTAAAGTCATTCATGCACAGAGGGATGACTTTTGAAGCCAACTCCTAAGCCTCAAGCCTTACACGCCACGGCGAGGACATGGGACTTTTCAAGGCGTGAAATAAGACGGCAATTTTGTATGTCATATATGTAATTATACATGTATATATATATATGCTTTATATTTACTATTTAATAATATAATGATATTAAAATTGTCACAATCATATTAGAAGAATAAAAATCATATATATTATATATAAAAAATATCCAAGATAGAACTTGATTTTACAACTTCGTTTTAACCTTGATTCCGCAACATGTGTGACTCCATGGAATTGTAAGCGATGTGATTAGGTAAATCTTTAAAAGTGTAAAAACAGAAGTTAAAAAAAATTAGATTATTTTTTTAAAAGTAAAATAATTTTTTGAAAAAAGTCACGCGTTGTAAAAAGCGTGTGCCATGGCATGAGTCACACCTTACACAAATGCTACAGGCCTTATTGTAACGGTGGAGATGTGTCTTACGCCATGGCACGCCTTTTTGAACACACTGGCCACTTGGCCAGTATGGCGGTGGTGGTGGGTGTGGGTGTGTCGTTGGGGGTGGTGGTCTGTATTGACAACTTTGACCGTAGTTGGATTTGCATTTTCCTTGTTCACATATGAAATCAACAAGATTAGACCAACAGAAAGTCTTTCACATACATTTTAGCAGTATTTTACGTAGTTATACCAGAAAAGTTTCCTACCAACTTTCTTGTGAACTTGCAAATATCTATGTGTTCATGAAACAGAAACTCACTTCTGAATTCATAGAAGATTTTAAAGGTTTCTTCTAATACTTTTCCTATGAAATAGGAGTAGGACCCATTCGATTTCTCCTTTTTCTTGATCATTACATGCCTGAATAGTTTGACTACAAGAAAGTCTGAGTTTTCTCGTACCTTAATTGAAATAACCCTGTTAAAAAGACTGAAACTGCAAATAAAATACTTCATCAGTCAACATATATGAAACTGCATAATGTTATATAAATATACATATATAGAGGGAGGTTCTGGGGAAAAACCCCCAAAAAATGAAAAACTGAGGAACACCCTTATTATCATTCGGTTGTACGGTATGCACATGTGCATACAAGTAATTGAAAATGTTTTCTGATTTCTATGCACGTGTGCGTATTGGAAAAATTATTTATAAATTACTTGTTTACCTATTTCTAGATTTGGGTATGCAAAATTCTCAGATGCAAGTCATTTGTCTAAAATGAATATTGTTTTTCTATGTTCCTAAGCTTAGTCAATCATTGGTCTCGATTTTCAAATTTTGCTTAGATATTGATTGTTTCTGTGAACCAACTGTATTAAGAGTTTTGTGAAGGACAATCACACTAAGAAGATTGCTCTTTGTTCTTTCTCCCACTACATCTATTTCAGGTGCAATATGTTCAAAGATCAATGGGTGTCACAAGTTGGCATCAGAGAGATCAGATGTAGATTATTAGATAGCTAAGCTTAAACTCCTAATTTGCGTTAAAAATCAAACAAATGTAACTATGTAAGTACGAACCTGGTTTATTTGAAAATAGTAGCTATATTGGAAACTAATGTGAGTGATGTGTATTCTAGGAGATTAGAACCCAGGTCTAGGGGTGGATAGAAACCCAACAACCCAACCCAAATAAAAAATGGTCCAAACCAACTTGAATCTTAACCAATGTCTAAAATCTACGAATCAAGTTAGTTGGATTGGGTTAGGGTTAGGTCTATATCAACCCCACTCAAACCAAGCAACCCCAAAGACCAAATCCAAAATCCAAATCATCCTTACCTCGGAGAAGTTCAATTTAATTCAAGCCTTTTATTGTAATACCTATCTTGACATCTAGAGTCTAGGGTTGGTAAGTCGTGGGTTGTTTATTAAACACTTACCGCTTCTTATTGGGTAACTAAACTCTTATTGCCTCTTACTGGTAAGAGACGCTTACCCAATCAGAGAATATAGTCTTCACCAAAATGTTACCGTGTGATTTTGCTAATCAAAAAATCTTACGCGGTAAGTGAGGGTGTCTTACCCGGTTAGAGCTTACAGGGTAAGAGATGCTTATACTATGTTATTTTGTTGATTGAGAATCTTACCTGGTAAGAGCTTACACAGTTTGTTTGTGTTGGTAGACAACCCCTTCGACTAGGGGTGTGTAGTTTCCCTAAATTGGTAATTTTTTCTTGAACCTGCTTCTTTTATGTGTTATTGCTTTCTCTTAAACAGTCTTTCAACACTTTATCATATTTGTCTCTCTTTATTACACTTTTCACAAGCCACGGGTCTTCACGAAAACAACCACTCAACTTTTTGGGGAAGAGATTAGGTGTGTGTGTGTACTCACATTAGGTGTGATATACTTGATCCATTGTTTTGGTTTGGTTTACATCTTGTATCTAGATTAATATTTGGATGATTGTAATTTTTTTTTTGTCAAGTACTAACCACTAAATCTTGACTCTCTTGTTTTTAGATAGATGTTAATTTCTAACTTAACCGTCTTTTCAACACTTTCAACCCAAACAACCAAAACCAACCCGTGGGTTGGGTTATACATTAAAAAAATTCAATGGGTGAAGATTTCCTAGGCCGAAATAATTAAGTTATTCAATGCTCACAACCCGGACGACCCAATCCATGTGCACCCTTACCCAAGTCAGAGTACAAATGGCAAAGAGGAGATGGTTGAAGTATCTTAGTTAGATGAAGAAAATGTCTAGCTATTTATGTTAAGCTTTTGATGGAACTATGTAACCCATGATTCTTCTATAATCTTTATATGTAAGAAAACTTGTTCAGAATGGTAAGTGTTTTAGAATATTGAACTTTTTGCTACGAATATGATTGAGATTGTATAGTTGGATAAGATTTAAGTGGCACTATGATTTAGTTTTGAATGAAATATGATCATTTGTTAAGTGTTCTGTATTAGTGAATTATCTTGCATATATACACACACACACACACACAAAGACACAGAGAGAGAGAGAGAGAGAGGAAGGATCATGCAAGAAGTTAAACATTTTGCAAGAAGGCAAGAAGTTTCAAAAGCATATATGATTACACTCCTTTGGGTGTGTTTAATCATATATGATTAAGTGTCTATGTGTTGTCAACGCAACATGTGTTTAATCATATATGATTAAGCTTGTCTATCATGCATGTAATCATATACGATATCGAAACTCCTCGCCTTCTCACAATCAAAATGTTTAGCCTGCCTCTCTCTCTCTCTCTCCCCCTCTATATATATATATAACTTTGCAAATATAAATTAACGCATATCACATTGTAAATACAAGTTACAAAAAATAACTTTTATCAAACATTTTGAGCTAAAAAACACAATACAACATGGATACGAGATTATATGACAAGATATGAAACGAAACAAAGATCAATAAACTTTGGATACATATGTGGAATGAATACTTTCACATTTAAACTGATAAACAAATCACTTACAAAGATCAAGAGACTTGCAGTGAATTGCTCATATCATTTCTCTTCCCAGTGTCCTTCAAATTCAAGAATTATTTCTAGCATGATCTAAAGTAAGGTTCAGCAAAAATGAAACCTGATTATGAAACGTGTCTCTTTTTAAGTAGAGGCTCATCTTCGGCATGAGAAGGCGGAGGGAGCCATTGGATCATTCTTGAACTGCTACTTTCTTCTTGTTGTTCATCTTCCTCACACACCAATCTCGCACCACACATTTTCACCACACAGTCTGCACCATAGACATCAAACGAAACCGAAATGAAATTCTTCGCTATTGACCAATCGGGTTCAGATTGGTGATAGCTCAACAACATCTGGTCTGACTTGATCCCTATGTTTTCATATTGAAATATAGAATCTGGAATTGCAGACTCGGCACCAATGGGAGTACCATCGAAGTTCTTGAATCTATATCCAATTGAACCGTAGCTGCTGCTCTTCCGACCGCGGGGATTTCTGGGAGTAAAAACAAGACAAAATGCTATTCCTTTGAACTTTTTGTAGCTCCAATCCGGAGGTAAATCCACTTTTACACAATCTCCTCTACTTTGATTGTTAAACCACCCAGGAATTGTACCTCCTGGAAGGAATACACTCACCATTTTATATGGATCAATGCGTCCCTATAAATAAAAATTGCAAATGCATCATCAGTACTATTGAAGTCCCACATCACACATCAGCTAGACACGGACCATTAAACCTATATATTTATACACACACACACACACACAGAGATGGGGGGAGGTTCAGGGGAAAACCCCCCAAAAAAAGAAAAACTGAGGAACACCACGGTAACCATTCATCCGGACGGTATGAGCATGTGCATACAAGTAATTGAAGTTGTTCCTTGGTTTCTATGCAGGTGCGCATGTTATGCACATGTGCATACCTAAAAATTGCTTAATAAATTACTTGTATGCACATGTGCATACAACGTAGATTAATGATTACAGGGGTGTTCCTTAGTTTTTCATTTTTTTTTGTGGTTTTCCCTGAATCTGACCCTATGTTTATTTATATATATATAGGTCAGGTTCAGGGGAAAAGGCCAAAAAAGAGAAAATTGAAGAACACCCTGGGACCCTCCATCCGGACGGTATGCACAAATGCATACAGGTAATTTGTAACATGCATTTATGCATATGCACCGGTGCATAGAAAAAAAAGCAGCTTCAATCGCTTGTATGCATTTGTGCATACCGTCAGGAGGGAGTGCTCCCAGGGTGTTCTTTAGTTTTCTCTTTTTTTAGTCTTTTTCCCCTAAATCTCCCTCTCTCTCTCTCTCTCTATATATATATATATATATATATATATATGAACCTCCACTGTCTCTGTATGGGATCTTTTATAAAGAGGGGAGAATCAATGGGGTTCCACATATCCTAACAAGTTATCAGAGTCGGTGTCCATCACATCTAGGGAATCAACAAACTCCTTCCCCTCCAATCTAGAGGGCACCATCTAGCCTCTATTTGAGGGGGCATACCGGAGTCCCACACTGGCTAGACACAGATCATCAAACCTGTATATTTGTAGGGCTCAACAAGATAAAGAAACAAACAATTTATATTTCACATGATAATAATGAGGGATTATGAGGTGAATAACAAGAAAAGGTGAGAGAGAAAACCTGTGGCAGCAACATGGTAACCAGGCTTTCTATGGATTGATTCTCAATCACTTTGACACAGTTAGTAAAGTCAAAGCACTGAATGCTACTTTTATACATGGTTGATTTCTCTGGCAATTCCCGCAAAGATATGCAGTCCTGTGCCTCAATCAATTGAATATTCGGTGGAAGTTCAGGCAATGCCTTAATCTTCTTGCATCCAACCAGCCCAAGTGTTTCAAGTCGAAAAAGTTGACTAAAACTAGGCAAACTTATGAAATCATTCCCACTTAGATTTAGAGTTTCAAGCATCGATAAACATTCAATGCCATCAAGGCTTGCTTCTGTTAGACCGCAATGGCTGACGTCAATATTTCTTAAAAAACGCAAACCTAATAAAGAAGGAAACACTTCACTCGGTGAATGGTGCATCTTGTTTGGCAATAATGTAGGCCAAAGGATTGAACCCCATGATTTAGTTTCTATCCCTTTTCGATGGCCGAGTGAAAATACTTGCAGGTTTCCAAGGAACGATAAAGAAGAAGGGAGTTGGTCAATTTGAGTCCCATCGGCATGAAGCTCCACTAAACCTTTCATAATGCCCATATCATTAGGAAATTTGTCAAGTTTCTTGCAACCAGAAAGATTAAGAATTCGAAGAGATTTCAAACCAATGCAGTTTGGAGGACTCCTAAGACTTCTACATTTTCTTAAATTCAAGATAACAAGACGGCTGAGAGTTCCGACAGAGGGGTGAATTTCGTTCAAATTTTCACAACCATCGAGTATTAGCTCTTCAAGATTTGGAATTTCGGTGAAATCTGGGGTCTTTATCAAGTTACGACACTGGCGGAGATTCAACGACACCAACTTTTTGAAACCCTATGTGCAAGAGAAAAAAGGAAGTGGTTTACATGATAGAATAATATGCAAAAAGATGTTAATATACACATGTAGGGTCAGGTTCAGGGGAAAACCACAAAAAAAAACTGAGGAACACCCTGGTAACCATGCATCTGGACGGTATGCACACGTGCATACAAATATAATTTGTCCGGTATGCACATGTGCGTAATAACCAAGAAACAACTTAAATTACTTATATGCACATGTGCATACAAATAAAATTTGTCTGGTATGCACATGTGCGTAATAACCAAGAAACAACTTAAATTACTTGTATGCACACGTGCATACCATCCAGATGAATGGTTACCGGTGTGTTCCTCAGTTTTTCATCTTTTGGGGGGTTTTCCCCTGAACCTCCTTCTACACGTATATACGAGAATTGTCATGGGTATACCTTTGATCCGCTCCAAACTTCTTTAATGCGACTATACGACAAATCAAGGATAACAAGGCTTTCAGGGTAGAATGTTGATGGTAAATGCTCGAAAGGGTACCCATGCCAACAAAACAACCGAAGTTCACTGGACAAAAATTCAAGCTTTCCGGAAGTTGCATTCACCTTAGTTTCTATCCCTAATTTACTCTTCCGAATTTTGCCATTGATGTCTCTTAGGTTATTCCAGTCTCTAATACAAAGGTGCAGTAATCGAAGATTATTCATTTTTATGAAGGTTTTGCTACAAATATCGACTTCTAATTTCGCAACATCCATGGCTAGGCCTTCAACGGATTCAGTTCCCTGCAATGTTACATGTTAGATGTCCAAAAAAAAATTGTATGATATACTAAACATGTTTATGGTAAAGAATTATTGCACCTCCATATATATATATAGAGAGAGAGAGAGAGAGAGAGAAAGGAAAGTTCAAATGCGAACTCAAATTTGGTTGTAAACGTGAGGACAAATGAGAGCGCAACACGTGTCTGAATGTAGATTATTCAGACTGAATAAATACTATATTCAGTCTGAATATTTCTTTGATTATTCAGTCTTAATATGACACGTGTCGCGCTCTCATTTGTCCTCATGTTCACAACCAAATTTGAGTTCTCATTTGAACCCGCCCCTATACATATATATGCATTTTGGATAAAAATGCAGAGAATAATGTATATCACCTTATCCTTGTTTAATACATTACGTACATCTGTCGGAAACCACAATCTGCTTCGCTTTCCAGGTTCTTCAGATTCTTCATGTACAATTTGCCAACCCATTTCTTGAACCAAATCATGCATTTCCAATTTATCTTGACGAACTGATATTAACGATTTATCAATAAGAACTCTGATATTAGTGGCAGAAAACAAATCACAACCATCTAGTACTTTCATAACATAATCTTTCTTCTCCCCTTTAAAGAAACAAGATACATCAAGAAAGATGTTTCTTTGATCAAAATCTAGACCATCATAACTTATTCGAAGTACTTGCTGTATTTGAGAATTAGGATATCTTTTGAGTTTCTTCAGTTCACTTTCCCATTCCTCTAAAGTCTTACCGAATAGAAAACTTCCCAAAATTTTAAGAGCTAGAGGAAGTCCATTAACATACTGAACTACCCGGTTAGCAATATCTGTAAATTCTTCTGTTGGATGTTTATATCTGAATGCATACAGACTAAAAAGCTCAAGAGCTTCATCATCAAATAAAAGATCAACTTCATATATTTCTTCGACCCCATGAGCACTTAGCAATTGTTTATCTCTACCCGTAACTATAATCATACTTCCGGGACCAAACCAAGGAGGCACTCCAACTAAAGCTTCAAATTGGTCATAATGATCTATGTCATCAAGTACAACAAGTACCTTTTTAGCCCGCATACTTCTCTTCATTATATTGATCCCTTGACTTACACTACGAATTTGAAGATTGCCTATATTCATAAGGTCCTCAAGAAGCTTTTCTTGGAGATGGACTAACCCATGTCGTTTTTCAACACCTTTAACATCTTCACAAAAGCTATATGCTTCAAAATGTATATGAAGTAGGTTATATATAGCTTTGGCAATTGTTGTTTTTCCTATTCCACCAATTCCGCAGATTCCTATCATGTGAACCTTCTTGCTTGAACCCACAAATTGCAAAAGGTTCATTTGCTCTGCACGGGTGTATAATCCCACGAGGTTTTCGCCGGCATCTAAGGGCCCGTTGCTTAGTCCATAAAATATCTCTCTTGAGATTGTTTCTATAAACTTTGGCTCATGCCTACAAAATCATAAAGAAGATGCTACAATTATGAGTGGAAATAGCTAAAAGAGAACCACAAGGCTTGTGGCGCACTGGTTAAGACTTGTGGGGGATGAGGCTAGATAACCCATCTACCCCAGATTCGAATCCAGGCGCAAACACCTTGTGGCCACTGGGGAATTATCTCAGAGTTGCATGCTTTAGCAGTCTTAAAATTGTCAGGGATTAGTCTAGGCAAATGCCTAGGATACCCTTTCCAAAAAAATAGCTAAAAGAGTGTCATAGAACAAGAACACACATAGCATGTATGCTACTATATGAATTTTTAGAATATGTGAAGCCCCTTTGATTCTCTCTCTAAAAGAGTCTTCATAAAGAGGGAAGGTTCCAACATATATACAAGTTTTGGTGGTCTGTGTCTAGCCTATGTGGGACTTCAACATAAATCATTAACAAAACAATAACCAACTTGTAGACAAAGAAAAATAGAGACCTTTTGGCATTGTTGATGTTAGAATAAGTGGAACTCCTTTGAATCTCTCTATAAAAGAGCCTTTAGGGTGAGTTTGGTACACAAACATGATAAGACAACACAAGACAGGACACCTTTTCAATGTTTGGTAAGACATAACTGGACAGAAGAGGACAAATAAAATGACCAATTTACCCCCAATGAGTTGTTTAGATATTGTATATATTTTGATTAATTTGTGTAGGATACTAATATAATAAAATAAATATTTTTTATAACAAAACATATCATTAGAAAGTTTTTGTCAAAACGATTAAAATGACACCAAAATAAAAAGTTTATGTCGTTTCCAATTTTTATTTTATATCTTCCCTATATTATTTTTTAAACATAAATTAATCAAAATATGGAAACCGTATAAAAATAATATTTTGAGGACAGTGGAATTAAAGTTTAAAGAGCATAAAATACAAAAAATAAAATTTAAAGAATGAATAAAATGTAAAGAGCAAGGCGTATTTGATGTTTTAGAAGAGAAGTAGGTTTTCCTTTGAGGTTATAACCATATTGGTAAAACATAGGTCCGTTCCACCTTGTTCCATAGGATGGGGGTGGAACATGCCTGTTCAACATAAAAGTCCTGCCAAACATGGAACAGTGATCCCTGATCTGTTTTGTCCTAACCGGTGTACCAAATGCACCCTTATAGAGAGTATTTGTGGGGTGGGGCGGGGTTGGGAGGGGGGGGGGGTTCCTTCATATATACATGTTTGATTGTTCATGTCTAGTACATAGCTAAATAAAATAGAAAGTTAAGCATTAAGGATTTACTGATTCGGGATAGCTTGGAGGTCCCATCCAGATAGGTTGACGGCCAATTTCAGAGCTTCCTTCCATTCAGCAACCTCTGTTCTTCTAGAAGCTTCATGTTTCATGAATGCTTCTCTGTAGCTACCACTTTGATTCCGTACCACTTCAGGTGTGACATTATAATACAGTGCCCGAACTTCATATTTGTCCTTTTCCGTCTTTTTGCACTTGAGGATCTTCACAAGCTCCCTCAAACACCATGTTGATGAAGCGTAGTCGTTTGAGAATATAACTATCAAAAACCTTGACTGTTCAATGGATTTATAGAGTTCAGATGATATCTCTTCTCCTCTTTTTAACCGAGTATCATCTCTGAACGCATAAATTCCCTTCCTTCTGAAATCATTAAGGAGATGATCCACAAAATTTTTGCGTATATCTTCACCTCTAAAACTAACAAAGACATCATATGTAAACCGGTGAGCAGAATGTGAAGATGATGATGCCATCATACTGAAGCTGATAGAGGGATATTTATGGCACTGCTCCAACCACTCAAAGAAACGAAAGGTACCTGCAAATAGTAATATGTTAAAAAAAATGCCATCAAAAGTGATGATGTTGAGAATCTCCCTATATCCATTGAAATTATAAATTGTACCTGTTTTCATTTAATAAAACACTTTAAATGACAAGCATAGATTATATATATATATATATAGGAAGGATCATGCGAGAAGTTAAATATTTTGAGAGAATGCGAGAAGTTTTAATATCATATATGATTAGGCTCCTCTGGGTGTGTTTAATCATATATGATTAAGCTTGTGAATCATGCGTGTAATAATATATGATATTGAAATTTCTCGCCTTCTCGCAAAATGGGTCCCTATATATAGGATGGATCATGCAAGAAGTTAAACATATATATATATATATAGGGTTGGGTTCCGGTGAGAAAGAGAGTTATGGCGAGAAGCGTAAGAAGGGATCCCCACCATTGGATGCACATTAGAATAATAAGGTACACCAAGATGCACCGGATCAATTCCCTTCTAAGGCGCAATTCATGGGTGGGTATGAGATTAAAAGTGATCAAGGGCTTAGATCTCTTCTTACGCTTCTCACCTTAACTCTTCTTCTCACACGATCCTATGCCTATATATATGTGTGTGTATGTGTGTGTGTGTGTGTGTGTGTTTCTGTATTTGGAAGCCTAAAGACAGGCAAGTGTACATGAAGTCATTGTGTTACCAGATTATACTAAAAAAAATACAAAATCCATGAAGTCAATAAGTTACCAGATTATCATAGAAGAAGAAACTAAGAAATACAAAATCCATGAAGTCTATAAGTTACAACTTACAAGATTATCAGAGAAGAAGAAACTAAGAAATACAAAATCCACTTGTTAAATTTGTTTTCAATACGAAGAAATTCATAAAATGGACCATCATAAATGCTTTCACTTTCTTACCTTTTTGTCAATGCACCTCTAAATCCTTTATTTTCCTTGTTTAGAGACTCAACAATATATATATATATATATATATATTATCTACCAGAAATCTCCATATATATATATATATATATTATCTACCAGAAATCTCCATGTTCTTATACAAGAAATATTGAAGAATGCAAGTGATCAATGGAGGACAAAAGCAGCAAAATATAAATAAGAGACTTGCTAATCAAAGCAGAAACAAGGAAGAAGGTTGACCATAAGTATAGTTGAATTTTCTTAATTGATTTATTTAACTTGATACGACATCGAAGCACGATGGATTCCAGAAATTATGCAATGTAACATATATTAAAGCAACTAGACAAATGTGGGAAATTTCTATGCAGAGGAAAAAGTCAGAAAAATTACAATAATGTCAACAATTATATTTGGGTGGAATATTATTGTTGACTTTACTTAATTAGTTGATTTAAGTAATTATGATATCAAAGAACAATGGAATCCAGAGATTATGCAATGTATTATATTGAAGCAACTAGATACATGTGGGGATAAAACATGCAGAGGGAAATTTCAGAAAAAGATTACAATAAAGTCAACAATTAGATTTTAGTTGATATTTTAACAGGGATAACAATAAAAATCTTAAGTCCCAAATTCAATTTTTATATGATTTTAACAAAAAAAAAAGCAGGATGTACGAAGATAATATAGAGTGTACAGCACAAAAGAAACACAACTTTCTGCAAGAAGAAAACGAGGGAAAATTGGAGGGAAACAACAATATACGAAGAAAATATGAAATGAAGAGAAAAGATCAACTTTATTAGTTGTAGTTCCACGTAGTGAAGGTTGAAATGCTAGCCATAAATATCATCCACATAATGAGCATCTTAGCATTTTTCTCCTTTTCACAAATGAAAAAACTATAAGTAAAGAACTTATGGGAAAAATCATTGGTAAAATCGGTCCTACTTCTATTCTCGACTATCTCACTCTCTCCCAAAATGTAAATCCTTAATCTCAACAAATCAACAAGGGTACTTGTGTCAAATTCACATATTGATCAAGTATGAACCTTGTTTATTTGACAATAGTAGCGATATGGGAAACTAATGTGAGTGATGTGTATTCTAGGAGATTAGAACCGAGGTCTAGGGGTGTATAGAAACCCAACTACCCAACCCAAATAAAAAATGGTCAAAATAACCCAACCCGAACCAACTAGAATCTTAACCAATGTCTAAAATATACAAACCAAGTTAGTTGGGTTGGTTTAGGGTTAGGTCCATATCAACCCAACTCAACCCGTGCAACCCCAAAGACTAAATCCAAAATCCAAATCATCCCTACCTCGGACAAGTTCAATTCAATTCAAACCTTTTATTGTAATATCTATCTTGACGTCTTGTGTCTAGGGTTGGTAAGTGAGGGACTGTTTACTAAACACTTACCACCTCTTACCGGGTAACTTAACTTTGATTGCATTTTTTTAGTATATAACATTTATATACGGCAAATGGAACAAACAAACTCACACACCCACCCACCTCACCTTTGGTGAAGTTTGAACCCCTGGTCTCCTTGGAGGCCAAAGGCTCACATACGCTAGGCCAAATACTCGTTGCTAGGTAAGAGACGCTTACCCGGTCAGAGATTATGGTCTTCACCAAAATCTTACAGTCCGATTTTCCTACTAATAATTTGACCCGGTAAGTGAGGGTGTCTTACCAGGTTAGCGCTTACAGGGTAAGAGATACTTACACTATGCTATTTTGATAACCGAGAATCTTACCCCGTAACGCAAGTGAGGGTGATGACTCTTACCAGGTAAGCGCTTACACAGTTTGTTTCTGTTGGTAGACAACCCCTTAGACTAAGGGTGTGTGGTTTCCCTAAATTGGTAATTTTCTTTTGTGTGTTATTGCTTTCTCTTAAACAAATTTTCAAATTGTTATCATATTTGTCTTTCTCTCTTTATTACACTTTTCACAAGCTGTGGTTTGGGTTATACATTAAAACAATTCAATGGGTTAGGATTTCCAAGGCCGAAGTATTTAAGTTACTCAATGCTCGCAACCCGGACAACCCAATCCATGTGCACCCTTACCCAGGTCGCAGTACAAAAGGCGAAGAGAAGATGGTTGAAGTATCTTAGCTAGATTAGATGAAGAAAATTTCTAGCTATTTATGTTAAGCTTTTGATGGAACTATATATGTAACCCATGATTCTTCTATAACCTTTGAATGTAAGAAAACTTGTTCAGAATGGTATGTGTTTTAGAATTTTAAACTTTCTGCTATGAATATGATTGAGATTGTATAGTTGGATAAGATTTAAGTGGCACTATGATTTAGTTCCGAATAAAATATGATAACTTGTTAAGTGTTCTACATTAATAAAGTATCTTGCATATATATATATATATATATATATATAGAGAGAGAGAGAGAGAGAGAGAGGAAAGTTCAAATGCGAACTCAAATTTGGTTGCGAACATGAGGACAAAGGAGAGCGCAACACATGTCCCATTCAGTCTGAATAATGAAGGGCATTCAGAGTGAATAATGAAGGTGAAGTTCATACATTATTCGGTATGAATAACACACATTCAAAGTGAATAACACAACATTCATAGTGAATAACACAACACTCGGTCAGAATATTTCCCTTCATTGTTCAAACTAAATACGACACGAGTCGTGCTCTCCTTTGTCCTCATGTTCGCCCCTATATATATCACATTGTAAATATAAATTACAAAAAAATAACATTTGTCAAGCATTTGAACTAAGAACACAGTACAATATGGATACAAGATTATACGACAAAAATATTGTTAAAACAGATTATGAATCCACTCATTAATGCCTAATCCTTTTACTCATGGTGTGATATCACAAACGTAAATGTAGCATGATATGGTGAATCAAATCCTGTGTATTAAATGTATAGATATAGGCTAATATGGTGGATCATATCTTGTGTATTTATTGTGTAGATACTAATTGGCTACAATATAAAGCCATGTATTCTTGTATGAAAAACACAAGAGAAATTACATTTTACAGATACAAAACGATACAAAACTATATGAAATGAAGATCAAGAGACTTAGGATATAAACATATGTGGAATGAATATTTCACATTTGAACTCATAAACAAATCACTTATAAAGATAAAGAGACTTGCAGCGAATTGTTTTTATCATTTCTCCTCACAGTGTCCTTCAAATTCAAGAATTGTTTCTAATCCATGAAAATTAAAACAAAATTGCAAAATCTGAAGTAAAGTTGAGCAAAATTTTAAAAATTAGGCCGAAAATACCAAAAACCTGATTATGCAACGCGTCTTTTTTTAAGTAGAGGCTCATCTTTGACATGAGAAGGCGGAGGGAGCCATTGGATCATTCTTGAACCGCTACCTTCTTGTTGTTGTTCATCTTCCTTCCAAACCAGTCTAGCACCACACATTTTCACCACACAGTCTTCACCATAGACGACAAACGAAACCGAAATGAAATTCTTCTTTATCGACCAATCGGGTTCAAACTGGCAATAGCTCAACAACATCTGATCTGACTTGATCCCTATGTTTTCATATTGAAATATAGTATCTGGACTTGGAGTCTCGACACGAATGGGAGTACCATCGAAGTTCTTCAATCTACATCCAATTGCATTGTAGCTGCTCTTGCGACCGTCAGGATTTTTGGGAGTAAAAACAAGACAATATGCTATTCCTTTGAACTTTTTGTAACACCAATCGGGAGGTAAATCCACTTTTACACAATCTCCTATACTTTGATTGCTAAACCACCCAGGAATTCTACCTCCTGGAAGCAATACACTAACAATTTTATACGGATCAATGCGTCCCTATAAATAAAAATTGCAAATGCATCGTCAATATTATTGAAGTCCCACGTTATCTAGACACGGACCATTGCACCTATATATATATATATATAGAGAGAGAGAGAGAGGGGGGGGGGACGGAGGTTCAGGGAAAACCCCCAAAAAAATGAAAAACAAAGGAACACCCTGATAACCGTTCATCTCGACAGTATGCACTTGTGCATACAAAGAGTTGAAGTTGTTTCTTGGTTTTTAAGCATGTGTGCACAAATTGCTTACAAATTACTTGTATGCACACGTGCATATCGTCCGGATGAATGGTTACCGGGGTGTTCCTTAGTTTTTTCATTTTTTTGTGTTTTCCCTGAATTTATATATATATACACACACACAAAGAGAGAGAGAGGGAGAGAGAGAGAGTCGGGTTAATACGAGAAAGGTATCTATTTAAGAGAATACGAGAATGGCCCAATCACATGTGATTTTACACCAACATCAATCACATGTGATTTATGTGACCTTGCCATGCAACCTTGCAACGCGGCCATAGGGTCGCCCGCACACTTCTTTAGTCCGTTAATACAAAATCACATGTGATTTTGTAAGTAATTTGGCCATTCTCATATTCTCTTAAATAGGTATCATTCTTGTATGAACCTACCTCCCTCTCTCTCTCTATATATAAATATATTATATATATAACCTCTAATGTCTCTATAAGGGATATTTTAGAAAAAGAGGGAGAGAATAAAAGGGGTTCCACATACCCTAACATGTTATCAGAGTCGGTGTCTATCACATCTAGGGACTCAACGCACTCTTCCGCCTTCAATCTAGAGGGGGCATGTTGAAGTCCCAAGTTGGCCGGACACAGACCATCAAACTTGTATATATGTAGGAATCTTCCCTCCCTTTATAAGGGATCAATTAGATGAAAAAAACAATTTATATTTCACGTGATCATTGTGAGGGATTATGAAGTGAATAACGAGAGAAGGGGAGAAAGAAAACCTGTGGCAGCAACATGCTAACCAGGCCTTCGATGGATCGATTCTCAATCACTTTGGCACAATTAGTGAAGTCAAAGCACTGAATGCTACTTTTGTACATGGTTGATTTCTCTGGTAATTCCCGCAAAGATGTGCAGTCCTGTGCCTCAATCAATCGAATGTTTGGTGGAAGTTCTGGCAATGCCTTGATCTTCTTGCATCCAACCAGCCCAAGTGTTTCAAGTCGAAAAAGTTGACTGAAACTAGGTAAAGTTGTGAAATCATTCCCACTTAGGTTTAGAGTTTCAAGCATCGATAAACATTCAATGCCATCAAGGTTTGCTTCTGTTAGGCTGCAGTGGCTAACGTCAATATTTCTTAAGAAGCGCAAACCTGATAAAGAAGGAAACACTGCACTCGGTGAATGGTGCATCTTTTTTGTAGGCCAAAGGATCGAACCCCATGATTTAGTTTGGATCCCTTTTCGATGGCCGAGTGAAAATACTTGAAGGTTGCCAAGAAGCGTTACAGAAGAAGGGAGTTGGTCAATTTGAGTCCCATCGGCATGAAGCTCCACTAAAGCTTTCATAATGCTCATATCATCAGGAAATTTGTCGAGTTTCTTGCAACCAGAAAGATTAAGAATTCGAAGAGATTTCAATCCAATGCAGTTTGGAGGTTTCCCAAGACTTGTACATTTTCTTAAATTCAAGACAACAAGGCTCCTGAGAGTTCCGACAGAGGGGTGAACTTCATTCAAATTTTTACAACGCTCAAGTATTAGCTCTTCAAGATTTGGAATTTCGGTGAAATCTGGTGTCTTTATCAAGTTACGACACTGGCGGAGATTCATCGACACCAACTTTTTGAAACCCTAAGTGCAAGAATTAAAAGGAAGCGGTTTACATGATAGAATAATACGCAAAAAGATGTTAATACACACATGTAGGGTCAAGTTCAGGGGAAAACCCCAAAAAAATTAAAAACTGAGGAACACCCTATAATGACAGTGCACATGTGAATAAAAACAATTTGTAAGCAATTTGTCCGGTATGCACATATGCATACATGCAAACGTGCATAATAACCAGGAAAAACCTTCAGTTACTTGTATGCACACATGCATAGTCCGAATGAATGGTTACCGGGCGTACTCCTCAGTTTTTCATTTTTTTGGGGTATTCCCCTGAACCTCCCTCTGCACATGAATACTAGAATTGTCATGGGTGTACCTTTGATCCGCTCCAAATTTCTTTGATGCGACTATACGACAAATCAAGGATAACAAGGCTTTCAGCATAGAATGTTGATGGTAAATGCTCAAAAGGGTACCCATGCCAACAAAACAACCGTAGTTCATTGGACAAAAATTCAAGATTCCCAGAAGTTGCATTCACCTTAGTTTCTATCCCTAATTTACTCTTGCGAATTTTGCCATTGATGTCTCTAAGGTTATTCAAGGATCCAATAGAAAGGCGTAATAATCGTAGATTATTCAATTTTATGAAGGTTTTGCCACAAATATTGACTTCTGATTTCGCAACATCCAAGGCTAGGCCTTCAACAAATTCAGTTCCCTGGACATTAGAGAGAAAGTTACATTACTTCATGTTAGAGGTCAAACTAAATTTTGTATGACATATTAAACATCTTTATGATACATGCATTTTGGATATAAAAAAGAGGCAGAGAATAATGTATATTGCTCACCTTATCCTTGATTAATACATTGCGTACATCTGTCGGAAACCACAATCTGCTTCGCTTTCCGGGTTCTTCAGATTCTTCATGTACAATTTGCCAACCCATTTCTTGGACCAAATCATGCATTTCCAGTCTATCTTCACGAACTGATATTAACGACTTATCAATAAGAACTCTGATATTAGTTGCAGAAAACAAATCACAACCATCTAGTACTTTCATAACATAATCTTTCTTCTTCCCTTTAAAGAAACAAGATACATCAAGAAAGATGTTTCTTTGATCAAAATCTAGACCATCATAACTTATTCGGAGTACTTGCTGTATTTGAGAATTAGGATATCTTCGGAGTTTCTTCAGTTCACTTTCCCATTCCTCTAAAGTCTTGCCAAATAGAAAACTACCCAAAATTTTAAGAGCTAGAGGAAGTCCATTAACATACTGAACTACCCGGTTAGCAATATCTATAAATTCTTCTGTTGGATGTTTATATCTGAATGCATACAGACTAAAAAGCTCAAGAGCTTCATCATCAAATAAAAGATCCACTTCATATATTTCTTCGACCCCATGAGCACTTAGCAATTGTTTATCTCTACCAGTAACTATAATCATACTTCCGGGACCAAACCAAGGAGGCACTCCAACTAGGGCTTCAAATTGATCGTAATGATCTATATCATCAAGTACAACAAGTACCTTTTTAGCCCGCATACTTCTCTTCATTATGTTGATCCCTTGACTTACACTACGAATTTGAAGATTACCTACATTCATAAGGTCCTCAAGAAGCTTTTCTTGGAGATGGACTAACCCATGCCGTTTTCCAACACCTTTAACATCTTCACGAAAGCTATATGCTTCAAAATGTATATGAAGTAGGTTATATATAGCTTTGGCAATGGTTGTTTTTCCTATTCCACCAATTCCGCATATTCCTATCATGTGAACCTTTCTTGAACCCACAAATTGCAAAAGGTTCATTTGCTCTGCACGGGTGTATAATCCCACAAGGTTTTCGCCGGCATCTAAGGGCCCGTTGCTTAGTCCATAAAATATCTCTCTTGAAATTGTTTCTATAAACTTTGGCTCATGCCTACAAAGTCATAAAGAAGATGCTACTATTATGAGTGGAAATAGCTAAAAGAGTGTCATAGAACAAGAACACACATATCATGTATGCTAGTATATGAATTTTTTGGAATATGTGAAGCCCCTTTGATTCTCTCTCTAAAAGAGTCCTTATAAAGAGCGAAGGTTCCAACATATATATATAGGTTTTGGGGTCCGTCTCGAGTCTATGTGGGACTTCAACATAAATCATTAACAAAACAATAACCAACCTCTAGACAAAGAAAATGGAGAACTTTTGGCATTGTTGATGTTAGAATGAGTGGAACCTCTTTGAACCTCTCTATAAAAGAGCCTTTAGGGTGTGTTTGGTATCCAGACATGATAAGACAGGACAACACAGGATAGAACAACTGTTCAGCATTTGGTAAGACATAACTGCACAGGAGGAGAGAACAGATAAAAGAACCAATTTACCCCTAATGAATTGTTTATATATTTTGATTAATTTATCTGATTTATTAGATTATAATAAAACAAATATTTTTTATAACAAAATATATCATTAGAAAGTTTTCCGTCACGACGATTAAAATGACGTCAAAATAAAAAATTACGTATCTTCCAATTTTTATCTTGTATCTTCTCTATATTACTTTTTGTTATTAATATTTAATAAATTATATAAATTAATCAAAATATGGAAACTGTATAAAAACAATATATCAAGGACAGTAGAGAGAAAGTTTAAAAGACCATAAAATACAATGAATAAAAAAATTTAAGAATGTAAAGAGGGAGGCATATTTGATGTTTTAGAAGAGAATTATGTTCTATTTTGAGGTTATATTGGTAAAACATAGATCTATTCCACCTTGTTCCATAGGGTGGGGGTGGAACACGCGTGTGGCGTGTTCCACTCTGTTCCACATAAAAGTCCTGCCAAACGTGGAACAGTGATCCCTTTCAATCTCTCTCTAAAAGAGCCCTTTTAGAGAGCGGATGGTTCCTACATATATTCAGGTTTGATGGCCGATGTGGTATCCAACAGTTGATTACACATGTAAATACATGATATCAAAGTACGTAGCTAAATAAAATAGAAACTTAAGCATTTAGGATTTACCCATTTGGGATAGCTTGAAGATCCCATCCAGATAGGTTGACGGCCAATCTCAAAGCTTCCTTCCATTCAGCAACCTCTGTTCTTCTAGAAGCTTCATGTTTCCTGAATGCTTCTCTATAGCTACCACTTTGATTCTGTACCATTTCAGGTGTGACATTATAATACAGTGCCCGGACTTCATATTTGTCCTTTTCCGTCTTTTTGCACTTGAGGATCTTGACAAGCTCCCTCAGACACCATGTTGATGAAGCGTAGTCGTTTGAGAATATAACTATCAAAAACCTTGACTGTTCAATGGCTTTATAGAGTTCAGATGATATCTCTTCTCCTCTTTTTAACTGATTATCATCTCTGAACGCATAAATTCCTTTCCTTCTGAAAGCACTGAAGAGATGATCCACAAAAGTTCTACGGATATCTTCACCTCTAAAACTCACAAAGATGTCATATGTCCAACAGTGAGCAGAATGTGAAGATGATGCCATCATAATGAAGCTGATAGACGGAAATTTAGTCAAGTATGATGGATATTTATGTCACTGCTCCAACTACTCAAAGAAACAAAAGGTACCTGCACATAGTAATACGTCAACAATTAAATTTTAGTTGATATTTTAACAGGGATATCAATAAATATCTTAAGTCCCAAATTCAATTTTTATATGATTTTAACGGAAAAAGCAGGATGTAAGAAGATAATAAAGAGTGTACAGCACAAAAGAAACACAACTTTCTGCAAGAAGAAAAAGTGGGAAAATTGGAGGGAAACAAAATGAATGAAGAGAAAAGATCAACATTATTAGCTAAAAGAAATTCAAAGTTGAAGAAGCAGAGAACAAATGAAAATTGTCGAAATAGTAAACAACAAACTACATCAACACAACCACAGAAACATGGATCTCGCTACCTTTTGCAGTATTGGATATAAAGAACAAAAGACTGAGAAAAAAATACAAGTCCTCAACACTTATAATTGGTACAAAAAAGATTCTTTAAAGGACAATAGGTACTAATCTTAACCATAGAAAATTTTAGTAGTATGTCCACATAATGAAGGTTTGAATGCTAGCCATAAATATCATCCACATAATGAGCATCTTAGCATTGTTCTCCTTTTGACAAATGAAAAAACGATAAGAAAAAGAAGTAACGGGAAAAAGAATTGGTAAAATTGGTCCTATTTCTATATTCGACTATCTCACTCTCTCACAAAATGTAAATCCTCAATCTTAATGCATCAATAAGGGTAACTGTGTAAAATTCACATATTAATTAATGCAGAAATCTTGTGAAAATTGTTAGAATATGTAAAACCCCTAGATCAATCTCCAAAAGATCCCTTGA
The DNA here is from genome assembly GCA_036898165.1 of Silybum marianum. Lineage (NCBI taxonomy): Eukaryota > Viridiplantae > Streptophyta > Magnoliopsida > Asterales > Asteraceae > Silybum > Silybum marianum. Next base: position 50,052,569 of record CM072532.1, on the reverse strand, counting down.
GGAGAAAGAAGAGGTTCCAACATATATACAAGAACAATGGTCCAAGTCTAGCCGATGTGGGACTCCAACACGCCCCCTCCAACGAGGCTAGATGGACACGAATTGTCCCAGGGTGTCGAGAGGGGGTTAGCCAGAAGTGTCAAGTCCCTAGAGTGGTAGACCTTGGCTCTGATACCATGTTATTACTCAAAAAGCTGATATTCTTCTCATTTCAACTAGAAGGGAACTCTACAAATATATATATAACTAAACAACCTATTTAAGGAAATGATACTAAGAAAGATAATCCCTAATTTACTATATATAACAAAAATGAATATTTTCCCAACATAAAGGATTCAAAATACACATCTTATTAACCAGATTAGTCTTTTGATTCAGACTGAAATTACCAATAGAAGTATACAATATTCTTAGTTTTGATTAATCTCTTTTTCAACATAAGACAAAAAAATGATACTCCTATGACATATTAGAAAGACAGTCGACCATATTACTCTACTCTTCTTATTCTGTAGCGAGGAGCCATTCAATCATCCTTGAAACCGTCTTTTATTTCCATAAAAACTTGTTACATAAACCGTCCTTTATCCCTATGCCGTTGACTTCAAATGAAACCTCAATATAATTCTTCTTTCATGTCCATACTGAGTATAAACAGTAAAACAGAGATAACTCAAGTATATCTGATCTAATTCAGACACTATGATATAGCTTATCGAAATAAGCCCATCATCAATAGCACCATGAAAGATCCTCACTTGAAAGCATGTCAATGAATTTATTTTTGTGACCTTAAGAATTAAGTTGAGTTCTCCTTATTCTGGATTCTCACTTCTGAACGGAATAAATTCAGTTCTATCTAGAGGTTGATGTGTCCCTGTACAATGAAGATTGCATATGTTAATGGTACAATGCTAACCAAATTGCATATTTAATTTTGTTTAATCTTTTAGATGATTTGGTTTCTATAGCCATAAGAAGTTCTATGCAACTGTAGTTGCATTAGAATGTCTGTTAATAAGTTGCATCTGGATGCAAGCTGTATTTCATGTTTAACATAATTAAAATTAGAGTAAATTACGGATTTGGTCCCTCAGGTTTCAAAAATGTCTTGGATTTAGTCCCCATAATTTGTTTATTACAAGATAGACCCCAAAGTTTTAATTTTCGTAACACATTGGTCCCTGCCACTAACGGCTGTTAAATGTCATCCGTTAAGTAAGGGGCTTTTTGGTCCTTTCACATTTTTTTCTTTTTTCCAATTTATCTTATTAAACCATAACCCCCCCCCCCCTTTCTCCCTTCACCTGCAACTCCGGCCAAACCCACCGGATTCTTCGTCAACCCTTGTTTCCAGAAACCGGTTTTCCTCCTTCGCCGCTGCCTTCCACCGCCACACAACCACCCTCTCTTTCCCTTTCTCCACAACCCAGATACCCTTTCTCCACATCTCCCTCTTGTACCACCGGAACCACAACCATTCAACCCTAAATTGATTGAGATTTGACCGAATTTGGTGGGGAAGGAGAATAGCTAAGGAGTAGGATTGGTGGTTCACCGAGATGGGAAGACGAAGGGGTTTAGTAGAGAAAAAAGGTCGTAGAATTGTTGGGAGGTCTTCGTGACCTGTGTATTTATTTGGGGTTTGGGCGGGGGTAGAGGCTGAAGAAAGGAGGCAACTGGAGAGCCTGGAAACGAGGTGGAAACGAGGTGCCAACGACAGGGATGGTTAACTCACTCCCCGTCTACCACCATCGAAACCATGTAAACCACCGTCCACCATCGTTGAAGTGATATCCACAAACACATAATCACCATTTGAAGGTAAGGGTTGGGTTTTCGTTGCTCTTGGTTCGCCCAAGGTGACTTTGGCAGCCGACGAAAGTGGCCGGCAAGATCTTGAAAGGAACGATGGTCGGCCACGTCTTGAAAGGGGTTATATATATATATATATATATATATGTATAATTAATATTAATATAATATGTAATTAATATATATTTATTTAAATTAGAAAAATGAAAGAACATGGGAAAGGACCAAAAAGCCCCTTACTTAACAGATGACAGTTAATATCCGTTAGTGGCAGGGACCAATGCGTTACGAAAATACAAATTCTGGGGTCTATCTTGTAATAAACAAATTGTGGGGACTAAATCCAAAACATTTTGGAAACCTCAGGGACCAAATCCGTAATTTACTCTTAAAATTATATGCATATATATAATAGTTCCTGTATCGTTTATCAAATCTAATAATTAATATGTTATGTCGGTTGTCCAATCTTTAACAATGTGTTAATAGTACTATCAACATAAAAGCATATGTACTATGAGCCTTTACCATCAACATAAAAGCATTTGTACTATAAGCATTTACCATCAACATCAAAGTATTGATATAGAATGGTCCAAAAGAAAGTGACCTATGGCAGGGACATCGGATTTGATTGGATTGATTCCAAACCATTTTGGACCGATGAAAACATTAAAAGTAAGGATGTGAAATCCTGTCCCTTTATGTATAATTATGGCTCATTTGGTATGCGGGATTTGGAATTGGATTCCATTCCAATCCCATGCTTGGTTTGAAGGAAAGACCGGAATTGAAATCCGGGATTTAATTGAAATCCCACAAACATTGGATCTAGAAATCCCATGGGGGTAGTTGGTATTTCACGGGATTTCGTAAGATTTGTTTGTGATGATGTTTTAAAATATTTTAAAAACAATCATTTGTAATAATTAATTAATAAAAGGTGATTTAATTATTTTTATAATTATTTATAATTTGTTTATAAATTATCTATAAAGAATGAAATACAGTTCTATATCAAATCCTACAACCCAAACACAACAAAGATTTCAAATCCTTCCACAATATCCAAATCTCTCAAAAACATTGCATCAGACCAAACGCCTCCCTAGTCCAGGTTAATGCTACTAGACTTTTTACATTTTCAAAATCAAGACAAGAAGCTTCACAAGTGTTCCAACATATGGCTCTCTATTTATATGAAACCCTGTGAAGTATGGGGTGTTCTTCAGGTTACTTCTAGAATAGCTAAAGACCAAATGTTTGTTACGATAAAATTGCTGAATTAGATCATAAATGTCATGCATATAGAAATATTATATATATATATATATATATATATATATATATATATATATATAGAGAGAGAGAGAGAGAGAGACTCGGGTTCATGGGAAAACCACAAAAAAAAAATGACAAACTGAGGAACACCCTAATAACCATTCATTTTTCCGGTATGCCAATGTGCATTAAAATCATTGAAAATGTTTCATGGTTTCTATGCATGTGTGCATTTTATGCACATGTGCATACCGGACAAATTACTTTTATGCACATATGCATACCAGACAAATAAATGGTTATTAGGGTGTTGCGCAATTTTCCGTTTTTTGTGGTTTTACCCTCAACCCAACCCTATATATATGTATGTATATATATATATACATACATCAGGAGGGCCTTCAGAAGTCTAAGGACAGTCCTAATCTGAGGTCCAGGACCAAACCACCAGGCACCAACAACTCCAGTCCCCAAAAAAAGATGAGGAAAGACAGCAAATCTAAAAGCATGACCAAAATGATGTTATTATGAAATAAATCAAGTTAGAGAAAAGGGTGATAACATATTCAAATGTATGAAGAAGGCATAGAGAAATAAGAATCATATTGTACCTTAAACTTTATTCAATACATTAAAAAGCTCCTCCAGAAACAACATTCTAAGAAGCATCCACTAGTATTTCAACTACATGACCTTTTGTTTCTTCTTTGAAGAATAACGAGATATCAACCCTTGCTCGTCATCAATAGGATGTCTTTGAAGTCTATCTAACTCACTTTCCCATTCAGCTACAGTCTTTCCAAACAGAAAGCAACCCAAAACTTTAAGAGCTAACGGATGGCCCTTGGCATATTGAACCACTTTTTGAGTCAGCCATATGTATTCCTCTTTAGGATGTTTTTGTTTAAAAGCATACAGACTAAAAAGTTCCATCCCTTCATCATCATTTAAACGTTCAACTTCGTATATCTTTTGCACTCCATGACCAAGTAATAACTGTCTATCTTCTCCAGTTATTACAATTAAACTCCCGGGACCAAACCAACAATGAGCACCAGCAAGAGCCTCTAACTGGTTCAGTTGGTCAACGTCATCAAGAATCACCAAGATCCGTTTCGACCCCATGATTCGTTTCATTACACTACTTCCTTCACCAACACTCCTTATTTTCATATCTGCTTTCGTGATGTCTTCAATAATTTGCCTTTGAAGTTGAATCATGCCACCATGCATTTTCACGAACCCTTTGATGTCTTCACAAAAGCTGCAGCCGTCAAAGTGGGCGTACAATCGGTTGTAAACAGCTTTGGCAATTGAAGTCTTTCCGACACCCCGGACACCACATATCCCAATCATGTGAACCTCATTTGACTCAGCAAAGTGCAACAAGTTCATTTGCTCTGCACGGGAATGTACACCAACTAGATTTTCACCAACATGTAAAGGTCCGTCATTTAACTCGTTGAAGATATGTTTTGAGATCATATCAATAAACTTCGACTCGTAGCTGCCAATCATAAAGAGAATATACATATGATGAGTTGAAAGAACTTCTAAAAGAACAAGAAACATTAATAAGCTATGATGGCTTCACTACACAAATTCGGGTTTATAGGACACCAAAAATGTTTCGAGTGTCCTAATAGACTACTTTATAGGACTTAAGTTTATAGGACCATATACTCGTTTGTCCTATCTAGCTAAGAGTGTTGTAATAAGTTTATACGACACTTTTGGGCGTCTTAACAAGCTTTTTACTTTTTAGGATACTTTTGAAGCCGGGTGTTTTATCTAAGAGTGTTGTAATAAGTTTATACGACACTTTTGGGCGTCTTAACAAGCTTTTTAGGACACTTTTGAAACAAAGTATCCTATTAACCCTTTTATATGACACTATTTGAAAAAGTGTCTTATAAAACAAGTGTCCTATGAAAGATTTGCTTATAGGATACTTCTCAAAAGTGTCTTGTAAAAGGGTTAATAGGACACTTTGTTTCAAAAGTGTCCTAAAAAGCTTGATAAGACGCCCAAAAGCATCATATAAACTTATTACAACACTCTTAGATAGGACACTAAAGTGTTTGGTCCTATAAACTCAAGTCCTATAAAGTAATCTATTAAGACACTTTTGGTGTCCTATAAACCCGATTTTTTTTGTAGTGCTTCTGACAGTACCGTCTAAACTATATGAACCGGAAATAAGGAGAAAAAAATGGTGTGTGTGTGTGTGAGAGAGAGAGAGAGAGGAAATATCACTCAGTGATTACCCATGAGTCAAATCTTCCAGATCCCATCCAGGTAAGTTTGCAGCCATGGTCAAAGCTTCCTTCCATTGGGACACCTCCTTTTTCTCTACGGTTTCATGTTTACTGAAGTTTGCCTTATAGCTGTCTGTTTGATTAAGCACCATCTCTGGCTTGACCTTGTAAAAAATCGTGTGGATTTGATATTTGTCATGATCCTTCTCCTTGCACTCAAGGATTTTTACTAGCTCTCTCAAACGCCATGGTGAGGAAGCAAAGTTTTCAGATAATATAACCACCAGAAACCTTGATTGTTCAATGGCTGTATAGACTTGTCGAGATCTCTCTTCTCGTATACGCAGTTTCTCGTCATCTCTAAAAGCACGAATTCCTTTGCGTTTGAAATCGCTAAAAAGATGATCCACAAAGCTTTTAACGAAATTGTCACCTCCAAAATTCACAAAGACATCGTATGCCCATTTATGATTATTAATGGACTTGAAAGACGAACTTGCCATTGCAATTGGTAAAAGCTGCCTGTAAAAGGAGGACAAAAAGGAGTAAGTATATCCAGATTTAATAAATATGAAAATCAAAGCAATAAAAGAAGAAAGCATGTTTGGTAAACTAATTAAGGGAGATTCTCTTCCTCTTTTCTTAAACTCATAACTCAATTTATGTATGTGATATATGACTTTAGGATTGGGATTAAGGAAAACCATAAAAAAATGGAAAACTGAGGAACATCCTAATAACCATTCATATGTCCGGTATGCACATGTGTATAAAAGTAATTTGTCTGGTCTCCTAGTTATGCACGTGTGCATACCGGAAAAATTACCTTTATGCACATGTGCATACAAGACAAATAAATGGTTATTAGGGTGTTACTCGGTATGTTTTCCCCTGAACCTGAGTTTATGACTTCATGTTAAGAAAAATTCAATCAATTTTCTGATCTACTTACATTGGGAGCAAAGAAAACAACTTTAGTGATCAAAAGAATTGAGAATTTAGATGAAATTAGGGAGACAGATAGAGAGAAAAAGATACTTTGTACATATATCTGTGGAAATTTGTGTGCATGTATGTATATAAATATACATACATATATATATATATATAGAGAGAGAGAGAGGAGAGTACAAGGCGCAAGACTGATGGAAAATTTTCCCAAAAGTCCTCCATATTTAGTTCCATTTGTAGCTTGACCAATGGAAATATGAAGAAGTAACTGCAAATTCATTGGTTTCTTCAACCTCCATTTTTAAATTATATAAACTAGATAGCAAGTTGTACATATTAAAGCCAGAATGAACATGGCCATCCAAATATTTTAAATGAATCTAGAAGATGATGTCATGTGGTTAAAGTATGGGATCACCAATGAACAAAATCAGCCGGCCAAAACCAACTGAAGTCTTGGTTTATTTCCATATTTTAGCATAGTCCCAATTCGATCAAGAACTTTATGAATCCAAATCCTTCAAGCACTTAAAATCTTTTTCTGTTATCAACTTATGGGTATCATAAATTTCTAGGATCACATTCAAACAGAAAGGTGGTCAATTTGCACGCGAAAACTTCCAAGATCACACATGGTTACATGTGATACGAACAAATAATCATATATGATACAACACATGTTGGTATCACATTTAATCGTTTTTTATTGTGGAACTTTTAGTCTTTCTTGCAAATTGATCAACTTCTAGTACCATCCTCCCTATAAATTTCTATGTATCTAAAGTTTATTACTGTACTGACCTGCAAATATGAAGCGATGCTCATAAAGAAAGAACTAGCAAGATTATGGAACGAATACAAGAACCAATCCATCCTTTCATATTATTAATCACACCATTAGCATAAACTTTTCGGCGAGGCAAAACATCAAACAGTTGGAATGCATGATTCTTAAAACTTTTTACAATCACCATCAAAGAAATATATCACACCCACCAAAAATTCCACAAAAACGAAGTTCAAATTTCAATCTGTGGTCCTCGATCGCATTGTAAAACTATTTTTTTTTTCTTTCATTCCCCCCTTTAAAATTCACAAAGGTATCACATCCACATCGATATGCGGAACCCATAAATGATAAAACCATAGCAATTGAATCAAACAGGCAGCCTTCGCCCAAAGATAGTAAACAAATTTGCATCATGAATCGAAAGATTTTGAACACGAGCTCAAGAATTTGCAAAAAGTTAACTTTCACCATTTTTATTTTTATATTATTTTCTTTTGCCTGCTACTTTGGTTCATAAAGCAATCTTTCTAGATTTGGAAAATAGTCATTTGGTAATTTTGTTTGTTAACTGTTTTAGATCAAACAAAAAGATAATCTTTTTTTCCTTATTAAGATATTTTATATTTTATATTTTTATAATTATAATTATAATTATAATTATAATTATCAATGTTACTATTTTAGTTTAGTGTTCCATGTAAAAGCAAATGTATATTTTTGTATTTTATCCTTAGCTATCAAATAATTAAAAAAAATTATCTTTATAACTAAGAATAAAATTATCATTTTAGATATATAAAAAGAATGGAATGTTCGTTGATTTATGGATTTTAAATTCATTTTATAGATTCCATTTCATCTCTTAAATGAACCAAATAATGAAATATAATTTGTTGAAAGGATTTTACCATTCCAACAAACCATTTGTCATTTAATTCTCGTGTTAATAGCATTTTCAATAGATTTTATTAAAATAGAGAAGTAAAAAATCAAAAAAAAAATTACCTTCATTTCCATTATATCTTTTATTTTAAAGATTATACAATTAATTATATTCTTTAACAATTTAATAGAATAATTAAAATATTAACACAATTATTATATTATTAAAATATTCAATAGAACCGTAAAATATTACTTCTTCATCCAAAACATACATTTAAATTTATGTTTGAAGAAATCTTTAAATTTGGAGAATTTTATCTTCTCTCTCGTATTTTCTTATTCTGGAGAAGGTCAAGGAGACTCTATTAAAGTAAAAATTCTCAAAATCTTCATTTTAAATAATCTGTTGGAGATGTTATGTAAAATAAAAGGCCACGATAATGTTGTATAAAAAGTAAGGTATTATACTAACACAAAAGGTTCACTATATGATTTTGTCGATGTCCGCAAGTAAATAATCCATAAGTCCAAATTTACTAAGTCATAAATACTACTATTTAGAGGGATGTAGTGGAAAATTTCATATATCTCGAATTTGAATCAAGACGTTGTCAGAGCCTTGTGGCCACGGAGGTTCAATCGCGACGACTCTAAACTATTCATGATTGTCTGAAAGATTAGTCGATGAACGTAGGCTGATCTGAAAACCTACCGCTATCAAATAAATAAATAAAACAATTAAAGTCAAGTGATTCGTTTTGCTTAAAGTCAAATTCGATGTTTTGCCCACGAAGACACGTTCAACGTAAGAGATTCCCTCAATCATGAAAAGAGAATTTAAGTTTTGTGGTGATGACTCAATCTAGAAATACAAGTATAAAATTACATAAAATCAAACCAAATCGTATAATTTGGTACTGTTTCGAGACCAAAATCTTACACGGGAAGAGGTTTAGATTTTATTCGACAGGGGAGTAAACCATTACCAATTTAACGGTTATAAGATAAGAAACGTTTATCAACAATTCATTTTGATAACCATAGATGTTACTTCATAAGACAAGTAAAAGTGGTAACTCTTACCTATTTATTAATAAGTATTTGATAAATGATCCCTCAATTAGATTATAATTTCATGTGTAGAGTAAATGAGATTAACTTATCATTAGATTTGTAAACGTATATATATTAAAATAGTTCATTTACTAACATATTTCACATTAATTCACTTCAAATAACAACAAATCCAGTTTATGACAAATAATTTAATTTACTTAATATTGTTTTTGTACAAAAAGATTGCAACATTCGACGTTATAAATAATTTGATAAATATAATTGATTATTACTCAATTTTACATGGGTATCTTTATTATTTTTTCTTCCACCAATTATGTAGAATAGAAATACACATTTTTTTTGCCACTTAAATCATATTATATCCCAATATAGGTCATGTCAAAAACATTTGACGATAAACTTTTGTAATATCATATATCCCGGATACCAAACAAACTTTAAGAGCATCTCCAACAGCCTCCCTTGAAATGGAGAAAATGAGGATTTTGAGTTATGATTTTGCTCCAACAGCTTTCTCAAAACAATCTCCAAAATAAAGAAAATAGAAGAGTTTTTTTCTCCAACTATGGAAATCACCCATAAATGACTACAAAGTGAGACCGATAATAAGAAAATTTGAAAACAAATATTTAGAGAGAAATAATATTTTAATCAATGTTATCTTCTCTAAAATGGAGAATTTATTAGATATGAATGTAATTCTTTTTACAGATTTTAACTTTTGATTTTCTATTTTAGAGAAATTTTAAATAACCTGTTAAAGATGCTCTAATCGTAATAAGGTCAATAGGTCAACGACTGCAAATTTGAATGAAAACAAAGTCAAGGTGAATAACAACCAAACCATTAATAAACTTCAATTGGTTATAAAGAACGTCTCAAATACGTTCACCCATATTTGATTGCTTCTATAAAGAGTTGAAAATAAACATAGATTCCAAGATTCCCAAATTATTGGCCACTTTTGAGGTTACATTTTCTAAAATATAATCAAATGATATAGAATAGTCCCAACAACTTTATAGCTTAACAGGTAAAAAGGTAGACATCCTTACAGAATGATTTACAGATCCAGGGTACACTTCCGGACATTAAAACACACGATTTACTCACCCATGATCACTGTGGGACCAGTACCAGAAAATGACGCCGTACCTTTTTTTTTGCAGAGATTTAGAATTTTTACATATCGGTTAGGCATCAATGTTTTGAAGTCGAAATCTGGGGTTTTTTTGGTAGTCGCATCTGCATGATCAAATGAATAAAATTTCAAACCGTAATTGAGTTTTAAAATAACTCACGACTAAAACTAAAAAGAGGATTCGAGATTTCGGACCTTTGATTTTGTTGTTCGCCAGCCTCCCGAGTTGGCTTCCGGAGGTACATACGCAAATTTCTCGAATGGGTGTTGTATAACGCTTTTATTCCAGCTTGTAACACTAGATGGTGAGAGTTCCTACAATCGGTTTTAATAGAAACCCGAATTATGTTTATGTTTATGTTTATGTTTAAGTTTAAGTTTAAAAGTTTTTGTACTTTTTAGGTTTTATATATACTTAATTAGATATTTATACCATTATTTAAAATTATAATATATTCGTTACCTGTTTTTGAGTCAGTAATGGTTCACTTATGCTTGAACCATTCTAGGTAACTTTCTACTTTAATGAACAGTTTTCAAAATTGATAAAAAGACAGATTTCAGAGTCAAGAAAAGGAATGCATTTAAACTAATAGAAACTACCTGTACACAATGTGTAAGAATAGTATCAAGCATTACCATATTTTGCTATCATTTATTTTGTTCTTACTTCAAGATTTTAGAATATATTAAAGACATTAAAGTTACCTTATTCCTTGGTGCATCGATATGTTGGATTTTCAGTCGATCAGAATAAAAGAGTACCTGCAAATAAAGTAGAATATATGAACAGTCAGTCGATCAGAATAAAAGAGTACCTGCAAATAAAGTAGAATATATGAACAGTTGAAAAAACGAAAAATTTGTAAGAGTACTGAACAAACCAAACAAAGCCACATTAGAAATGATCCACCAAAAAATGAAGAAAATGGTTTCAATGGCCCTGGCCCAGGCATCAATCAATAAACTCAGTGGCCAAACCATGTTTTCTAACGTGGTAATTAGAGATGCAGGAGGCCTGGCCCGAGCCTTCCAAGCCCGCTTTAGTGAGCCAAAAAAGGCCCGGGCTTTGGGGGTTCAAAAAGGGCCCGAGCGGGCTTTTTTGGGTTTTTTCGGGCTGGCCCTGTCAACAAAATTTCGGTCTAAGGCAGGGTTGGCCCTTAGCATGTTAAATGTGAGATTTTGAATAGGACCCCTAAAATTTTGGGGACCAATTTTACATGTGTTTAGGGTGTTCATCAACCCGTGTAAAGGTATAACTGAAATTGTTTAGGTTCAAATTATTAATAGTTTAGGTTTAGGTTCAGATTGTTAATTGTTTAGGTTTAGTCTGTTTTTGTGCTCAATATATGTATATATATATATATAGAGAGAGAGAGAGGGAGGTTCAGGGGAAAACGCTAAAAAAAAGGTGAAGAATACCCTGGGAGCCCTCTATCCAGACGGTATGCACAAATGCATACAAGCGATTGAAGCGGATTTTATTTATATGCACCAGTGCATATATATGCATTTGTGCATACCGTCCAGATGGAGGGCTCCCAGGATGTTCTTCAGTTTTCTCCTTTTTTGGCTTTTTCCCCTGAACCTGACCCTATATATATGTGATCTCATTTATGTAACATAATCAAAAGATTTGGATGTAGCAGGGCCTCCAAAAAGATTGGAATGGCCCTGGTCTAAGGCACAGTTCCGAACTCCTAAAATGAATCAGCTAACTGACATAAATCAGATGCGGAATGAGACATTATTCTAATTTTAATAAACGATACCTTATTTAGAAACTGCACATTGGCTGAATCGGTAGCAACAACATGTAAGCCAAGGCAATTGTCTTGATTACTACAGAAAGGGCAGAGAATTGTATTAAAAACACAACCATCTTCTTTACTCCAAATTCCTTGCCCAATAGAACCTTCCGGACTTCTTTCCCATATTCTCCTATCAACCGATAAAATGTCAGATACCATAACGGGAACACTTGTGGGACCCTTTAACGGCTTCTCCATCTTGCCTTTCCAAATTGATGTCAAGTGTACTTTAGATGATGACATTAAAGAACAAGGAACAATATAATTATTTTCTGAAAGACCCAAAGAACTTTGGCAGAGTGAACAACATATTTTTAATTCTTTCTTTATAACATCACCATAAGTGGTCGATGATGTCTCTGATATATCCAGAATGCTTGGAAGGGTATTTTCGGTATTAGCATCTGCTGTTATCAATGAACCCTCCATTAGAGAACCAAAGATGGGAGTTTTACGATCCGGTGAATCAAATTTCTCCATCTTAACTAGCACAGAAGCTGAGGATTTTCTTCTTTTATGCATATGTGAATTGACACTCGAATCTAAAGGTGATCTGTTTTGAGACTCGTCCTCCTTTTTAGAAGTAGAGCAAGGGGAGGAAAAGGAGCGCGATAATAGCTGATCTGAAAACTTTGTTTGGATTAAGGTTGAATTAGAGAACTCATCATCGGAGATAGATTCAAGAGGAGTAGGGCCCACATTCTTGGTTGGTGTTTCCTTCACAATGAACAATTCATGGTCATTAGGGGGCAATGTCGTATCAATAGAAATACGATCATCATTCCTTGGGGTTTCCTTAACAATGGATAGCTCGAAATCATTAGGAGATAAGTTCATTGACGGTGGCGATGAACACCTGCATCAATATGTTGATCACAATGTGCTTAATATATATATATATATAGGGGAGGGTTCAAGGGAAAACGCAAAAAGAAAATTGAATAACACCCCGGTAGCCCCTCCATCTGGACGGTATGCACTAATGCATACCGGTAAATTGTAACATGCATTTGTGTATATGCACTAATGCATATGTAATTATAGAGGCATTGGTGCATAAGAAAAAAAACGCTTGTATGCATTAGTGCATACCGTCCGGATGAAGGGCTCCTAGGGTTTTCTTTAGTTTTCTCTTTTTTTAGTGTTTTCCCTTGAACCTCCCTCTCTCTCTCTATATATATATATACACACACACACACACACACATATATATATATATATCCAGAGGGAGATTCAGGGGAAAACGCTAAAAAAAGAGAAAATTGAAGAACACCCTCGGAGCCCTCCATCCGGACGGTATGCACAAATACAAGCGCTTAAAGCTGTTTTTTTTCTATACACCAATGCATATATATGCATTAGTGCATATGCACAAATGCATACAAGCGACTGAAGCTGTTCTTTTTCTATGCACAAATGCATGTTACAAATTACCAGTATGCATTTATGCATACCGTCCGAATGGAGGGTTCCCAGGTGTTCTTCAGTTTTCTCTGTTTTTGGCATTTTTCCCTGAACCTCACCCTGTATATCCGTAACTACATAATTTAAGGGCAATTGGAGGTTTCAAGAAACTTCCATATTATCATCACAAACTCCTATAGAAGCTTCCTAAAACACACCACCAGTTAAAATAACAAAGATATAGAAAACTAAAAAGAGTTTGACATATGATATACCTTCTTTGGCTCTCCAAATCACCTTTCAAGTCAACATAAGCTATACCATTGTTGTTATCGATCTTATTTGCTTGCCTTTCTTTTTGGACTTCAGATTCTATTTGGGGAGAGGAACGATCATACTTTCTAGTCGGAATTGCAAACTTTTTCATCTTATTAGTTACTATTTCAGGTTCTGCAACACCATTTGTCACAGATCTTTGTTCTTTTGGTTTGGATTTAATTACATTATGGTTCTTCATTTCTGTGAACCAGTTTTTAGGCTCCTCCACATTAATGGTTTCAACATCAACCGGCTGCACAGCATTTACATCGTTCTCAACCTGTTCTCCCATTGTATCACAAATTGAAAAAAAAACATAATTGTTAGTGATGAACATTTTAACTATATAGTATGAAAATAAGACATTGCATAGATAGTAGAAAAGTCGAACCCTGATGTCTTTGAAAAACGACTTTAATCCTTCCATTGACCGGTCAAAGTTGTCATGATGTCTAATAGATTTCCTTATCCACTTTGAAATGTATGTTAAATTTCTTTCTTGTCGGAATCGTTCATCTGCTTGCAAAATTAAACACGTTACGGACTCTGCCATCTTAAAAAAAAGCACCAGTTTAGAAACATATCCGTCCCAAAATAAGTGTTCACGTTTCTATTTTAGTTGGCATAAAATGTCTACTTTCAAAAGTAAACGCCTACTTTCCAAATCTACCCTTAATTATGAGATGGAGAAATCCACTGCTCTCTCTATTATTAAAAGGGTAAACTTGTAGTTCGGTTAATATCTTAATATTGTGCTTAATTTTGACACTAGATGGTCCTAAAATTGTTGCATTGAAAAGTTTTTGAGGTTCCATGCTGGGAGAAAGGGGGCATGATCCAGATTATTGGTTAAAGCTGAAAAGAATTGAAAGAGTGGTGCATAACTACTCTATGACGGAAAAGAGAGTAAAAGTAAACCGTAAAATTTATCTCCACCATGAGGTAATTAAATTCTACTTTAAGTGTCGAACAAAAGTTGCAAAAAACATACCGAGTACATTTGTTTTATAACAGTGATAAGAAAAGGAATTCCAACTCTTATAAGATATCAATGCAAATAAAGTGTATGATAATTGATACATTTAAAATTAATTGGATAGTTGTATATATATTGGAAACCATACCTAAGAAGATTACGGCTCCATAATCCAACCTGTGTCGGATGCAACGGCCTATATAGAAAAAAGAAAGAATACTATATAAGATAGCAGAAGTCCAAGAACATCATATAAAGCCAAAACTCGTGTGAAAAGTATGGAAAAAAAATAGAACAGGCAAAATAAACCCATTTAAAACCAAACCAACCCAATAACTGATGATAAGCCAGTCCATTAATCATCAAGCTAATATGTACAACTTCATTTACATGCCAAAACTCTCTCCCTTACCCACCCACTGCCCAACTTACTACCACCTTTTCACACACTGCCTCTCCCTGCCCCCCCCCCCACCCTGATCGCAATCCCGTGTACAATATACTTCTCTCTTTCCATGACAAAAACAAAATGAAGAAGTAATTAGATCATAACATTTTTCATCATATATATAGAGGAAAGTTAAAACGCAAACTCAAATTTGGTTGCAAACATGAAGACAAAGGAGAGCGTGAGACGTGTCCTATTCAGTCTGAATAATGAAGGGCATTCGGAGTGAATAATGAAGGTGAAGTGCATACATTATTCAGACTGAATAACACTACATTCAGACTGAATAACACTACATTCAGACTGAATAACACTACATTCAGTCTAAATATTTCCATTCATTATTCAGTCCGAATATGACACGTGTCGCGCTCTCCTTTGTCCTCATGTTCACAACCAAAGTTGAGTTCTTATTTGAACCCGCCCCTATATATGGCACACTTTCTTAAGCATGGCTTTTTTCTGGCATTGCTCCAAGAACACAGTGAGACCCAAAATTAGCAGTGAAGGGTAATTTTGGTAATTTAATTAAACTAGTCAATAAATAGAGGTGTTGGGGAAGGTCTGAGCATGCTTGTTATCATATCTCAATAAACCAGTGTGTGTGAGTATCATAGGGAGGGTTGGTATACCTCTTAAAAGTAGACCAATATCAAAAAGAGTTGGCACCTATCTCTTGCATAATTGGTTGTTTACGCGAAAAAGAATGTGTTTTAGTGTATCCACATAGGTAGTAGATAGAAAGATAAAACAAACCAAACAGACCAATTATAACATATCCAGAGGTAGGGTTTTGCTGGGGTCGTATGTACGCAGAACTTACCTGTATCTCAAGAGGCAGAGGTTGTTTCCAAAAATACCCCCAGCTAGCAAAAAAGATTTAGTAAAGGTACATAGAAGGCTGTTAAATGCTTCTATGAGATGAAATAAGGCAAACATTATATGGTAATGCATGTTATCATCAAGTGAAGATACCTGCTGCTTGATTCAGGGCTCGGAAAGCTTGCTGACAATACCATTCATTGCCACTAAGAAGGTTTTTAGACGATTTATATGCATCATTATATTTCTTCTTTTCTGCTACTTGGATATCAAACCTGATAATAAAAAAATACAACCAATCAGCAGGATACCGAATAGATAGTATACTTTATTGATTGTATATATATACACATATAACATTACATCCTATCAATAGTGCAAATGTTCTTTAAAAAGGTGAAAATCTTACACATTTGGAAAAGGAATCCCGACAATTATCTGAGATTTTTAGTCAAGGATCATTTTGAAAAGGTGACAGAATTATGACCATGCTCCAAAAATTTACGACAACAAAAGGATACAACCGCTCGAGCATTGTCATCAGAGAAGTCAATTCCTTCGGAGACCTGTATAGTCAAAAAGCAACTTCAGTACATAAACCAAAGCCACAAATAGATGATGCTTTTTTCGCAAAACTAAATTATAAAAATGGGTTAGGATATATTTCAGGTAAAATTATGAAAAAGGTATAGCAACAATGAGGCATCTGTGCATATCTCCAAAAATCAAACTTTTCATGAGCGAATTAAACATATTGAAGTCGAGGCTTAGGATCGTGTGAGAGGGAGAGTTAAGGTGAGAAGCGTAAGAAGAGATCTGAACCATTGATCACTTTTAATCTCATACCCATCCATGAATTGGGCCTTAGAAGGGAGTTGATCCGGTGCATCTCATCGCACCTCATCTCGGTGCATCTCATTCTAATGTCACATACCCTATATGTAGCAGGTTGTGAATCAACCTGAGTAGTGTAGAGCATCTCCAACAGATTTCTATAATTTCTCTAAAATAGAGAAGTAAAAGTAAAAAATAATTAAAAAAATTACACTCAACTCCAACAGGTTCTCTATTTTGAAATTTTCAACATTAATTATATTTCTTTAAACATTCTATGATTTTATCATTCCAATACACTTTTAATAAAATAAAAACTTTATATTAAATAATAATAATTCAATCTCATTGATGGGAAGGTATAAACAATATCGTTTCTCTTCCATCACATTAAATTTTAGAGAATTCTCTAAACTTGACGTTTTCTATTGACAAATTATAATCAATATATGAAAGTGAAATGGGAGGGTTGAGTATGTAACATGCAATATAAATAGTGGATTATGTTGCATCATCTATCAATTAGTAACAAATGAACTAGAAAGAGAAAATTGATTTGTTATGCATGCTTAACGTGCCCTTCTACACCAGTAACAATAAACATCGTAACTTGTTTCCCAGCCAAAAATATAATGAATCCAAACCAATAGATTTCATAACTCCAAAATTCAGGCTAAAACAAGTAACATTGCTTAAAGTATATATTGGAGAATTTGATAACTTCAAATTTAGAAATCTAAATGCCAAATGGCTACTGATGACTATTGAAATAAAGTACGAAGACTTGAGCATAGTGACAGGAGTGAGTTCTTAATAGTGTTTCTGATGTCTGTTTCACCATTTCTAAGATAAAGGGGATGTTTGGTAGTTGCTGAATGGTTGGATGCAGAATGATTAAGTGGTCAGAATAATTAAGAGACTTATATGATATAATTGTTTGGTAATTATTCAGGATGTAATCATGGCTCTTAATGGTTAAGGGAGGGCCTGGATACAAAATGATTCAGAGGATTTTGGAACCATTAAGAGCCAGACATATTTTTCGCCAAACAGGATTCACCTCTTAACGAACAACCCCAAAGTGGAAAAAAGTATGATCCAGATGACACATCAAGATACCTTTCCTCGGCAGACGGCAAGAAATGCAGCTCCTGTCCTAGAGTTCCCTTTGCTCCTTGTTGCATTACAACTATTAGCATCCAACCTTTTACCCCTTCTCCTTCCAATCATTGGTTTATTCTTTTGACGAATTGTATCATAATAACCATTCAGAACTTGCTCAAAATCATCCTGGCCTCCTCTTGGCTCTAATCATACAACAAACAAACTCTCTTATCACAACAAGATATACAATTAGCAAATCACCAAGAAGAAATCACAGAGAAAAGAATGCAAAACTGAAGATTATAATTCATATCCCCAATTGTAGCAAAGAAAGCTGATAATTTCGAGAATCAGAGATGATATCTGACTTCAGCAGAAAAGTGTGTTGTCTTTTTGTTGTCAATTTCACCAATCCACCTTGAAACATTAATAAAATAGGATTGAACCTCACCAACAAAGAGGGGCTTCTGTGCATTTAATCGAGACCATTGACCTGTTCCAGACCATCGATTTCGTAATTTCTCCATAAGTTTATAGCTCGGAAAAAATACTAAGCAACCACCAGGAACGACTTTGCAAATTTCTTCCAGAGATGTGCCAAGTGCATCCTGTACAAGAAATAATGACATCATACTTAATGCAGAAAGAAATGTGCCCATCTTTATTTTTAAAAACTTACCTGAAAACCGTAGTCCTCAGATGTTTTGTAACTTGCATTAAGTGGGTAATTATCTGGCCCACTGTGAATCACACCAGCCCATAGCTGCAGAGTACAGGGTTAAAAGCAAGATGAGGAAGACAGTAGAACCAACTAAACCAATAACTACTAAACAACGCAAGGAATTTTGTTGGTACCTGTGACTCCACATTGATAACATGTGGAGCTTCAAGACAGGTTCCGAACTGAACCCCAAGTTCAGATTGGAAAGAGCTCATTGGTGATAAAGTCCTGTCATAAGATTAATGAACAATTACGAGGATGAGACAATCTGGACCATGCAAATTGCCAAACCACAAACTAATCTACAAGTCTAAGGGGGCTTTTGGTTTGCAGAATCAGAATAAGTTCACTAATAGAAAACTTAGATGAAGGTGTACAGTCTGATGACTGATCAACAAGGAAAACATAGTTTGAGAAACTTTGCATGAACACTATGCAGAAACATGAAACAATATGTATATGACCTAAGCAATTTCAGGTAGAATATACATGCCTGCACCTACCCGGATGTTAAAATCACTGAAAGAGAAATATCAGCAATGTTCTTGAACACAAGAGCGGGATTCAAGCACCACAAACTAAGAGTACAAGGCCAGTCGGAACCACCAAGTCCTGCAATCAAAATGTTACAAGGACAACGGCTAAGAAGCAAATATCCAAGTGCGGCTGTATGCTTTTATCGTGTAGGAATATGCATGTAATTGTGTGAAAATGCTAGAAATTGCTGAAATTAATTATTGACAACATCGCAAAATCCTTAGTTAAATGTCGTGGATCAACAATTGGGCATAATGATTCTCCTCCAACATATCTTTAAAAAAATTATAGCAAAAGCTTTATATCTATTATCATGTCATAACCTTTTGCTCATTCTTTCCTTTTCCACCCTCTTGAATAAAAGGACATGGATGAAGCAAGTTGTTAATATTGCCCAAAATATGTATTTTTTTAATAACCAGATATCATAGACTTAAATCTCAGAAGATTCAAATACTTGAAGCTATCTTACATTTTTTATGATGTTGAAAAATATGAATAAATTGATCAGATGATAATCTTATTCATTAGTATTAATTATTAAATGACATATGAATCAGAGGAAAAACAAAAGAGTTAAATAAACCACCATAAACAGAACTCTGCCATCAAGTTGGAAGTAGAACTCATGACACGACAAGCAATGAACTTTTTTTTGTTAAGGCATAGGAGACACTTTGGCAAGAAAAATATTGATAGCTTTCAAATGAACTAGTAGTGTACCCATGCAATGGAGCAAGATGCAAGATTTTATTGTAAATTGATTAAAATTAACGTAATTTCCCATCAAAAGATCCAAAATTTATGTTTGAATAAAATAGAAATAAGAAGTGGTGATAGAACATGTCTTGCTAATTTGAATACCTGGAAAATAACGGATAAATATATTGATATCGGTGCCAATTTATAAATTAAAAATCTGCGTTTATACAATATTTTTAATTTACAATTTTACTATAATTTAAATATTTTGAATTAATATATATATATATATAGTTAATGATGTAGTATTTTTTTTGGATAAAGATATTCATGGAGTATTTTGTCGTATTAGTAGGGATCAATGGTTATCCAATATTTGAATGTGTTTATCAGTTGGTTATTAGTCATTTTTATAAAGCTCAAAGAGCTTTAGAAAAACTGTACACATGCAATAATTACTTGTAAGTTGTAAACTTGAAATTCAAGAGATTATGCATTACTATGCAGTATCTAACGATTTATAATATAATATAGATAGTGGTATATATCAATTCTATGATTCCATCAACAACTTACCAGCATCACTTTTGATATGACATTGCAATACAAGCTGATAATCACAGATGTGTTTCCCATCTTCTGAGAAAAAGTAGCTAAGTGAAGAGAAAAGACCTGTATGATCAAAGAAAACAAAAAAGGATGCAATGAGGATTATAAGTTTATCCTAACTGCATTCAAGATCAGAAGCATAACATGGAAGTTAGAAACCTTCTAATACTGTACAGGGCATGCCACTTAAGTAGTCAACCTCTGGGTCTGCATCTGTAGCAAATTTAATCGCCTGAAGAGGGTTTCAGAAGACAAAGAAGAACACAGTTGTTATGCTAATGCCAGCAGTGAGCACACATTTATAGATAAAGATCGACATATAGGACAATACAGTATACTTTAGCTTCAAAATTGAGATGATTTGTGAGCTTTCGCTGTGTTCTTGAAACTCATTTTACGAAGGAAAGGAAAGGAAAGGGAGGGAAAGCTGAGGAAAGTAAAAAAAAATCGTTTTCTCGAAACTTTTTTAAGGAGAGAAAGGAAAGGAAAGGGGAGGAAAATAAGGCTTAGTTTCCTTCCAAAACTTTCCTCCCAAATGTGGGAGGAAAGGAAAGGAAAGTAAAAAAGATAGATTAAATTCCTTTAAAAAAATTAATAAAATTACAAAACTGTCCAATATTTCATTCTAAATTATATTATTTTGAAGGGTATATTAGTAAAAATGGCATTTTTCCTTTCCTTTCTCTCCTCTTCAAGAACCTGAAAATTATTTTCTTTCCTTTCCTTAATTTTACTTCACTTTCGAGAACACAAATAAAAAAATTCTTGTCCTCTCCTTTCTTTTCCTTTCAAATTCGAGAACACAGCGTTACGGAAATGTGGGACAGCTGTATTGAAGTTTAAGTCATAATTAACTATATTAAAAAATCAAATGTTTGGAAAGTGTCTAACGTCAAATATCAAGATACATCTTTTTTTGAGTAAATTACACTTTTGCTCCCTGTGGTATCAGCTTTTGTCACTGAACTTATACACTGGTGGTCACTGTGGTTTGCGACCACCATTGTAATAAATGAAGTTCAATGATGAAAGTACCCATAGGGACCAAAAGTGTAATTTACTCTCTTTTTGTGAAAGGAGGAATACTAGGTAGAGAGTGCGGCTCAACAAGATTACCTTTGTAGCACAATCTTGTAAGCTTGGGAAGCACTGCTTTGATATGTTTGCTTCTTGAAGTTCTTTCAAAGCTTTATCAGCAGTCCAACTACAATAGTTGTCATACAATATCAATGAAATGTTCAAATCATACTTCTCATTACACAAAATGTATCCAAATGCTATATTTACCACCACAATTACACCCAGTATAAAGGAAATCTGGACTGAAAAACTTCTTATAGCATAGATGAGATGATATATATATATGCCATTCATTATTATCCAACAGCAAATAAAATATAAAGATTAAGTTTAATGAAAAGCAGGAGCAACTTCTGCTATTTCCAACTCAGACAAGAGAGACGGTTAGTGTTCTTATTTTTCCAGATATCTTTATATGTTTTTACCTATCAAAAGATGATTGTGTATGGTTATCAAATGACGATTCTCTTCTGTTCTCTTTTGTTTAATGTATAGTTCTTACAAGGAAAATGCCCAAACATAAACATGTAGAAAACTTCAAAAAATATATCAAATAACTGACCATGATGCATTATGTTGAAAACTATGCTTCCCCAAGGAATTTTTCTTCCGCCTGATCCAACTGATAATACCCTGAAAAAATAAACAGTTAAAAGAAATAGTTATTTTGCTGACAAAATTTGGGGCAGTTGTATAATAGTTCTAAATAAAAACAGTACCTCTATCATTTCATATAAGGGCTGATAGGTTTCCACTTGATCGGTATGTGTTACCCGATCACTTTGACAAAGATTTTCTAATTCCATCTGTAATTCTTCCATATGTACAAAGAGAATAAAAATTGAAACTAAATATAAAAGATAAAGACTAAAAAATGAAGTAAGACAACACTTACGAATCAGAACACCTTCTTCAGCATCTATACTACCAGCCTCCCGAGCTATATCCTCTATATTACTGAAAAAAGGTAAATAAAACTTATAAAAATTTTACATATGAATGGTAAAATATAAATATGCACGTTGCAAACTGTTAATATTTCCTTTGCATGGCTACTGGGTCCTAAGTAAATGGTAATCATACAGACTCTAATGAACATAAATTTTATTTTAAATAATAGAAATGTCATTGTTTGGCATTTAGGAGATTATATTACTCACTGAGCTTCATCAAGAATGATAATATTTCCTTTAACATTTATTTCCATCGCTTTTCGAATTTGTGGATTAATAATATAGCTGTATGGACAAAAAACAATTTCTGCAACTTCTGCCATGGCTTGTGCTCCAAAATATGAGCAACCTGAAAATTCAGAAAAAAAAAATTATTTACTAGGCGGTTACCTTGTGTCGAAGAATGTTACAAAGATCGAAGATCAAACCTTCTACCATTTCTCCAACTTTAAGAAGATCTTCAATATCATGGACTTCGTAGCAGCCACCTTTTTTGAGAGACGGATGAGATCTGATCTTGGTTGCATTCCTGTTAAAGTTCACAGTTGGTTATAAATTCTGATAGCATCTTATTGAAAGGAAAACAAAATCAGGGTAAATGAACACAAAAAAAACTCACCCAAATTCAGGGCAACCAACTTTCTTTTGTCCACGCTCCTTGAGAAGTAGCTTACTAGAATATCAAACAAAATACATAAGAATTAAAAAAGTAAGGGGGCGTTTGGTTCGCAGAATGTTTTTGGATGGAATGGAACCTGTCAAAAGAATTTGACTTTGAAGGAATTGAAATGGAATGTTATCAGGTTTGACCACCTGTTTGGTTGACAGACATTGGAATGGAATCTGTTAAAGGAATTTGAATTTGTCTGCTTGGTTCACATAATGTATCTTTGGAATTGGAATGAAATATTGGTAAATGACCAAAATACCCTTTTTGAATATTTTGAAACCGAAATCCAACAACTATGGTTCAGATCGGCGGTGGCCGACGTTCGTCGATGGTGGTTCAGATCAAGTAGGGAAGATGGGGATGATTTTGTCTTTTGAGAATATGGAATGGAATGGAATTGAATTCCTTCTCAATTGTGATGGAATGACCAAATCCATGGCTGGTGGAATGTGTGGAATTCAATTCCATTCCATAGGTAAACCAAACGACTGAGTGGAATTTGGTCAATGGAATTGATCATTCCAATTCCTTCCAATTCAACGAACCAAACGCCCCCTAAGATGTAAATGCATGTTTTATCGATAAAAAAAAGTACCATGTCTCGTCAATATTATCTTGCCCGCGTACTTTAGCATTTGTACAGTAGCGTTTTCTAGATGCCTGAAAGATGACCCAAATACATAATAAATTACATTTTCAGAATATGGAAGATTAGACAGACACAGTGCATTTCTACTTGATAAAAGATATACAATGTAGGTTCTTCTTTATTTAAGTAGAAGACATAGCGAACGTCAATGTCAAGCAAGGTTTCTCATAAACAGAATAAAACCAATGATTGTTAGCTGTGTAGGCAAACAGAAAAAGGATGAAAGTTACACTAAGAGACTGTTCAGTTTTTTCATAAAATCACTTAGCGTAAGCTTGGTACGTGGGACCAATTTTTAAAAACCCGGGTCAACCCGGCCGGTTGAACCGTGACCCGGGGAAGAGAGCGGTTTTTGGTAATTTATGATCTGGGGTGACCTGTCCGAGTTTCACAAAAAACCGGTTGAACCGGGTTTCATCAAAAAAATGTATTTGGACTGAAGAAAAACTTATGGTTATGTGTGTTTTTTTAATCTATTTGGATTGATGTAAAACTTGTTATGTTATTTTAAATGTTTGAACTTGTGGACATCAAATTCTTGGTTTCATATACGAGAACCATACCTAGTTAAAGGAACAAACAAAATCATATATGGTTTTGCACTAAGGGGTAGCGGGCTACTTTTGGGGCCACTTAAGTGGCATGGAAAGTCGCCCGGCCCTTAGTACAAGATCATATATGATTTCCTACTTGACCGACCAGTTCTCGTGTTCCTTTAAACCCAAAAAATTCTCATTTGAACCTCCCTTTATATATATATATATGTGTGTGTGTGTGTGTGTGTATGCAGGAAAATGGAAAATACAAGGAAATTCTTGAAACCAGGTTGACCCGGTGGTTGAACCAGTTGACCTGTGACCCAGTCACCACAGCGGTTCACTCAAAAACCGGGTTTTAAAACATTGTGTGGGACAGGACAAAAACATGTTGTCCCACATTTGGTACGACATTAAAACAGGAACAGAACAGGTCTGAGTGAGCCAAAAAGACCTTTTTTCTGTCCCGCCAAAATAAGTGGAACAAAGATCAGGGAGATGTGACAATATTGGTAAATTAGTAACACTTCTTTCACCCGCCTAACTCACTCTCGACCTAAAAGGTCAAATTCGTTACGCTAAAAGAAAAGGTTTGAATGAAAAGGATAAGATTTGAATATCATTTTATAGAAGATATAAACTTTTTTTAATATAAATCATATTAAGACAAATTGCTTCAAAATGGAACCAAGTTTGGGTTCATTCCTATTCTGGAGAACCAACTTCCAAGACCTTCATTTTGAGGCCAAGAAGCAAACAATTCAGGGATCCAGTGACCTGAGCCCTTAGCTCATTACTGTTTGATGACGTGCCATTTTTACAACTCAACATTTTAGTAACCTGAATCCTTAGCCCATTATTTTTAAATGACTTCTTTATTTTGTTCCTTTTTCTTTAATCATCCATCTGCATGGTCTTCTTTAAAAAACTAGACAAACAAAAACACAACAAAAATCAAAAACATATTTCCAACCAAAAAATAAGATCACAGTCTTCCCAAAAGATCAAACCCTAAATTATTTTTTCAAAATCAAACCTTCAACATCAAAATCAAAAATATACCCGTTTCTTCTTATTACACCATCATTTGGAAGAACTTGGAGGCTTGTTTTCTTAGATTAGACTTGTATGAGAATTCAAAATCATATAGATAGAATTCAAAATCATATATATAGAAGAAATCTTTTCAAACAAGATGATAAACCATAAGCTAAAAACTAAAAAGTACGATGTAGAATAACGTACCAAAACTGCCATAGGCACACGGTAATTTGTTTTCCTAAATTCACTGATAACTTGACTAATCTGTGAATGTGTCCTCCTGAATAGCCAACACAAAAACAATATATAGATACTGTCTAATGAAAAACCAAATATGAACCTTGAATCCAATTCAGAATCATGCATAATTTGTTTCCTACTATTGTTTCATATGGAGATTTATGCGCTAATTAATTTAATATCCACTCCCAGTATTTACAATTGACCATTCTCTAAATAGTTAGGCCTTGTTTGTTTTTTTCATTTTAAGCTCTTAATCACCACTTATGTCTGATTCGTTTAGACGTTTCATAACCACTTCAGAACTGAAATCACACTTTAGACTTCAGCACCTCTTAAAAAACAAAAGTCACCTTACCCTCTTATATGAATGCTATCACCTCCTCAACAGGCACTGCTTAAGTTCGTTAGCCCATAAATCACATTACAAGAAAACTACTTATCTCATTTTATGTTTAACAAGGGAAACATAATGGTTGCTCTTTACCAGAAACTATCATAACTCATGTTTGCACATATTCTTGCTATTAATTAACATGGTCTATTTGTCTAAAGATCTATTGAGCAAAAAGACCTATTCGTGTGTGTATTTCAATTAAAGCAAAGCATACAATTAATTATCATATATGAAATTATCAATGTCTTTTTAGCATCATCACATCAAACATATCTTTTTACCAAACACCATTTCTGGCTTTATGCCCCTTTGGAATGAGTCTAAGACCTTGTTTGTTTTTTCATTTTAAGCTCTTAATCACCACTTATGTCTAATTCGTTTAAACATTTCATAACCATTTCATAACTGAAATCAGACTTAAGACTTGACACCTCTTAAAAAACAAACGCCACCTAAGTAAGGTTTCTGCTCAAGCAACCACAAAGGGACCATGAGAGCATAAGTTACATTAAGAACATCATATAGCATTTACAAAAAGTGGTCAGCTTCAGAAATCACATATACTATTTGAGAGAAGAAGAAAAAAACTTTCATCCACCAAGTTGAAAATATTTTGAGAATGCCACTAGGGAAGACTCAAACCTCTGCTCCAATTTGAGAAATGTTGAAAGAGCCTACTTAGCTAAAGCTTATTTAAATTGTTAGCTATTCCTAATCCTATCCTGAAAAATCAGCATTATAAAAATTCCTAAGTGGCAGAATATTATCTCAATTAACATACAGATGACATATATGACAGAATCTCAAGTGCTCCAATGAATAAATCTTACGTGGCATAGTAGATGATAGGACCTTTTGTTTTATTCTGCTTCGTATTGTTTGACTCGGAAAGAGTAGGCATCACGTTTCCTATGATTTATCAAGAAAGGAAATTGTTGACTAATTGATTAATGTAATTGTGATATAGCAACTGCGCAATAACTATACAGAAAAATTACACATGAAGTGAAATAAAAAAAGTTGGACGCATTCAACATGAATATAAAATACTATAAAACATAACTAATCCACAGACACATAAAATATTCATAGAAAAACACTTCATGGCGTTAAGCTTTAATAGATGAAGAGCTTCCCAAACCCTCTAGAACTGTTGTCTTACACAGCTTCTCGTCCTAAATAAGGAAAGACATATAAACTACTAATATCACTTTGAGTGGCAAAGAAAATAAGCATGGTCCACGAAAGCATACATATAATAATGTGTTGTTTCTATGAATTTTTATATTATAAAACATTAGATGGAATACAGAAAGGGAAAATGATGGCAGTACAGACAAAAGCATAATATAGGCCTTAAAGCAAGAACATGGTGTTAAGTTTCTCAAAGAACTGCTAGATTTTCTAATTCCAACCGTAAACAACAAAAGAGACGATTTGACGACAAAAAGTAATTTAACTAGTCTGAAAAACATATACTTAAAACAAACAAACTTAAGATGACTTTTTAAAAGGGGTGGAACTTACCCATTATCATTGATATTCAAGTTGTCACTCTAAATTTTATAGACATGACAGGCCCAATAAACAGCTAGTAAATTGTTTCTACTTGCATGGCACAGTTGGTTCGGGGCCTCGGGGGTGGTATACGTGCACAAACAGGCGAGGGTTCGAATCCAGCAGCCGCAGTGTGGGAGTTACAATTCCTTTGGGGATTGGGTTCCTTCTGGTGGGCACTTGGCTCTTAAGCCAGCCACAGAGGGTGGTTGTGTACCTGATTCGCCTCTCTCACGATGCACTTGGGGCAAGGGGTCTGGGCCAATTCATGGGTTGCCGGTTACGAACCCTTTTTGCAGAAAAATTGTGTCCACTACCACTAATATAAAACAAAACCAAACCAAACGAACCGAGTAAATCCCACACTAGAACCTTGCTTATATCACAGTTAGAATTAGTGAGTAGAACTCAATCGCAATCGTTGAGCTTCAAGTTTAGCACCTTAACCCTCAATGGCACAATAACCAACTCACTGGTCAATTTTAGTACACATGTTATATATGCTATTGAGGATATAAGTTTGGTAGCAAGACTCACAACTCATTTCTAATACTTATCAAACAAATTTGGTGTTTTAATACTGTAAATACAATGGTCAATAACTTCAACAATACAATTGAATAACTTCAACGTAGAATTCTCTCAGTTTTCAGGTAAGATTGGTCAATTTGACCTCAAAGTCAAACAGTGGCTCTTCTGTAGATACCAACAGCATTCAATTCGATATAAGTAAACATAACAAAATGTGATCATTTATACCTGATGGCTCCATTTCAGGAACAAAACCCCCACCGTGACCCAACGGATCAACCAGAGCCTCGGGATCAGGTTTCGAGTGAGAAATACTGCCATATAGAGGCTTTGACTTATGATTCTTCTGCCATGCCAGAACCGAGCAAAGCAGAGACAAAGACTTCCCAGTACCAGTAGGTGATTCAAGTAACGCATGAAAATGACCATCTCGTTGAGCTCGATCGAGCGTTGCGATTACTCTGCCCATGTAAGCCAGCTGTGAGCCGTATGGTTGGTACGGAAACTCGATTGGTATGCCGCCGATGTGAATGACATTCTTTCTCGAGGGTTTAGGGTTTGGGTTTGCGTTTGATGCCGCCGGCATTCGGTATGAAGACATAGCTTCTCCGGTGTATGTAGATTGTCGCCGGTGGTTTGCCTTCATTCTCAGATTTCCAAGAGAATTAGCTGATTAAGGGTTTAGCCGTTTAGGGTTTCAATTTCTATGAATATTTTGTTTATTTTTGGCGGGAAATCCATTTTTGGTCACTGGTTTTTAGAGTAAATTACGTTTTTAACCCTTGGTGTTTAAGGATAATGTGGATATAGTCCTTGTGGATTGATGATAATGTGGATTTTATCCTTGTAATCTAGAATTGACAAAAAAAAATGCTTTTGGTTATTTTACATATTTACTTTTCTTTTCTTTTCATAATACTTTATTGTATACCTTTGGATTATGTATATACGAAAACATAAATTAAAACCCAGTTCATTATCGTTGTCCTTTCATCCTCCTCTGCAGCACCAGCTTCTTTAGCAACCCTCGGCTTTGCACCTCCTTCTGCAATATACTTGGTGGTCCATGTCACAGTGGTGGAGGTATCCCTAATAGCAAATATAATGTTGATGATGTTATTGACAATCTATTCATCGACCAGTCCTTTACCTGCCAAAAGAACAACCCTAAAGCCTAGGGGTTGTGTTGGCAATTGTTGAATGGTTTTGTGCAAAATTTTAAAGGACTCTTATAATATAGTGCAAGATGAAATATAATTGTTTGCTAATTGTTCAGAATGTAATTAGGGCTTTTAATGAATTAATGGTTAAGGGAGGTTCAGTGTAGTAAATGATTCAGAGGATTTTGTAACCATTAAGAGGCATACTTATTTTTTGTCATACATGATTCACCTCTTAACCATTTAAAGGTTATTTTTGATGGAATTGTTAAGAGGTAAACAAATAGCCCCTTAGTATGTTGTTCATTATTTGTTTTCCGTTTCTATATGACATACTTTTGGCAACAAAAAAATAGCGGTATCTTTTGTATACTTCATCGATTTGTGAGACAATGTTCTCGAAATATTAATTGACACTGTGAGATACTTGTTTCCGTCATTGAATATCTTCCCTTGAGATATTTGTTCTAGAGCACCTCATAATTTCCCAAACCGGGAAGCAATGCAACATTGAATTTTGAATATATAAACAACGAGCCCATCAACAAATGGTTTGTTTGTCTATTATAAGACGATATATTATCACAAGCACAAGTTTTCCACTAGCATGAGCTCGAAACCATCACACAATTACACTCTAATACATGGGTCTTCAAAATTGAGCCATACCTACAAACAAACCAATTACTTGCTTCTTCGATTAGTTAAGACGACATGATTTTATTGTTGAATTGAAGGTGTTTAACACATACAGAGGATTGATTTTAGAGAGGAAGAAGACATCCGAGATTTAAGAATACAGTGCAAATGTTTCACCAGTATACGATCAACGATCAACCAAGAGTGGCTAGAGCTTATAGGGAGACAAGGTGGAAGGTACGTGGTGCAAATCATTGAACAACATTCATCCAATACCTTTTACAAATTTTCAATTTATTCTCCAATCTTTATATAATTCATTTGTATATATGTTCAGTAACTATGAATATATATATATATATACACACACACACATACAATGTACATACATATAGAGAAAAGTCTAAATATGAACTTAAATTTGGTTGTGAATGTGAGGACAAATGAGAGCGTCATATGTGTCTGAATATAGATTACTTAGACTGAATAATCAAAGAAATATTCAGATTGAATAATCAAATAAATATCCAGACTGGATATTGTATTTATTCGGTCTGAATATGACATGTGTCGCACGTTTTCATTTGTCTTTACGTTCACAACCAAATTTGAGTTCTCATTTGAACTCACCTCTCTCTCTATATATATATATATTGAGAAAATCAATTGAATGTAATACACTTAAAGATTTAAGAAATATGAATAAGGTGTACCAAATAACTAATGATGAAAAATAAATTATAAGTAGAGTAGAGAAACAACATATTCAACGTCAGAAAAATAATTTGTTGTACCAAAATATCAACCCTATTAATCCGTAAAAATTGAGTTGGGTTGCATTTTGATTTAGGTTGGATTGATCCTGAGATTTTTCAAAACACAAACATTTAGGTGGCGTTTGGTTCACGGAATGGAATCTGTCAAAGGAATTGGAATATGAATGGAATTTTAATTTATGTTTGACCATGCGTTTGGTTGGCAGGAATTGGAATGGAATATGTAAAAAGAATTTGAATATGCATGTTTGGTTCGTTGAATATAATACTAGTGGTGGGGTGGAGCGGTAGTGGTGGTGGCGCTAGTAGTGCTGGCGGTAATGGCGGCGGTGGTGATTACGGTGGCTGTGGCGGCGGCAGTGGCGGTGACAGCGATGAGGTGGCGATGGTGATGACGGTGGTAGCGGTGATGGCTGTGGTGACGGTGGCGGCGGTGGCGGTGGGGTGGCGATGGTGATGACAGTGGTGGTGGATGGGTAGTGACAATTGTGGTTGTGTTGGTCAGGAGATGGTAATGGCAGTGTTGGAGGCGACGATGACAGAGTAGTAATGGTGGCGGCAATGGCGATCGTGGTGGTGGTGACGACGGTGGTGGTTGTTGCGGCGGGGTCGTGATGACGATGGTGGTGGGGGTGAAGGATATAAGGATAACGATGGTGATGGTAGGGTTGGAGGTAGCGGTGATGACGGTGGTGGTGGTGATGGCGGCAGCGGTAATGGTGGTGATGGCAGCGGTAGTGGTGGTGGATGCGGTGGTGAGGACTTGGTTGTGTTGGTGAGACAGACAGTGCAGGGTAACGATGGTAATGGCAGTGTTGGAGGTGACGATGACCACAATAGTGGTGGCCACATGGCGGCGACAGGTAGTGGCGGCGACGGCCACAACGATGCTGGTGACATCCATCATCATGGTGGGATAATGGGTTTTCCGTCCGTACAGGGTTGTTGGAGGTTGAGTTGTGATCTTGAACTGTAGAGGTTAACGGCGGCGATATCGTAAGTGTGTGCAGCATCTTCGGCGGTCAAAAATGTACCAAGCCACCAGCGATTGCGTTTACGTGGTTCACGGTGTAATGACCAATCGCAACGATAACATCAAATAAACAGAAAACAAGAAACAATCTTGAATAAATTCGATTAAATCAATAAATTACGCACCTTTTCGATGATAAACTCGAATTGAAGATTGATTTGGATAGAGGCCTGCCAGTGCAGTGTCCTAAGACGAAATTTCATTCCCAATCGTGCTCGGTTTCGGATGTCCTCTAGAGGATACAACTATCCGATTTAATTGATGCACGTCAATTCAATCCCATCGAATCGATAATGTGTTCTTGAAGAGCAAGAGAATTTAGAGAGAATTTTAGAGAATTTTTTTGTGGGAATTTCGTGTTCTGAAATGGAGGGAAAAACAAGGTATTTATACCTATGCTGAAAAAAAAACTGACAAAAACCGTCCATGCACGAAAGTGGTTTGACGTGGCTTTTACCCACGTGGAAACCACTTTGTTCACTGTTTCTAAAAACAAACAGACAGGAAAGTGGGTTGTACCCGCATGGAAACCACTTTGTCCTCTATTTCTTTAAAACAAACAGATCCTAAAGTGGGTTTGAAGCGGCTTAAACCCGCACGAAACCCACTTTCTCCACTGTTCGTAAAAAGTGAAATTTCCGGTTTTTGATCAATCGAGCCCAACATTTCTTCATAGTTTTCCTATGTGGGACATCTTGTAAAGCTAATGCCCAACACACGGATCTCAGCAGCCTATTTACCCCACCTACGTTTTCGAACTCCTCTGTACTTTACTATTATCCGATTCCGGACCTCCCTTACCTTTACCTTTTCTGCTCTGAGATCATCCAGTTTCCGATACGGCGGAGCAGGCGGTGGCGATGGGAGGAGGAGGAGGAGGAGAATCAGGGGTGGCAGTGTCATCCATAAAGAAAATTAAGAGATTGATGGTGATAAAAAAACTAAGTATAGAATTGGGAAATGGAGAATGGTGGAGGAGGGCGGTGGGTTTAAATAGTCAGTCTGACTCTCTGTAATTACTTTATTTTATCCAACCAAAATTTATGTTTTATTTGCTTTTTCACGTTTTTATATAAGATGCGTACAAACCAATGCCATATCACGTCTTTTCAAGTATTTTATTTGAAACGTGTTATCTTTTGCATATTAATCTATATCATATCCATCAATAAGATTAAACTGTTTATGTTTACTTTAACTTTTTTTGGTGTTACCATACACATCATATATTAAGCTGTTATCATAGATTAGGATGTAAAAGAAAAAAACTCTTTATTGAATTAAGGGTGTTAGAACATCTCCAGCAGCATTTTTAAAATGAAGAAAATAAAGATTTTGAAGATTTTAAGCAATTTTTTTGCTCCAACAGTATCTTTAAAACTTTCTCCAAAATGAATAAAGTATGAAAGAGATTATAAAAATCTCTAAATTTGGAGATATCTCCAAAAATTATTATCATGAGAGATAAATATTTTTTTATTAGATTCATTCAATAAGAAAAATTAAATTAAATGTTTGGATAATATAAATAATATTTTATTAAAAATATAGAATATTTTAATAATATAATGAACTTTATAATCTCCAAAATAGAGATGCTCCTGGAGTTGAATGTAATATTTTTTAGAGATTTTATATTTAATCTTCATTTTAGAGAAAATTATAGAGATGTTGTTGGAGATGCTCAATATGTTATCTTTTGCACCCTAGTTTATATCATATCCACTAATAAAATTAGGGTGTTTACGCTTACTTTGACTTTTTTTAGTGTTACCATACCCATCATAAACTAGGGTGTACGATAGACTAAGGTGTAAAAGAAGAACCCTTAGGGGGCGTTTGGTTCGCAGAATGGAATTGGATGGAATGGAATCTGTCAAAGGAATTTGACTTTGAAGGAATTGGAATTGGAATGTTGTCAGGTTTGACCAGCTGTTTGGTTGGCAGAATTGGAATGGAATCTGTTGTTTGGTTCACAGAATGTAGCTTTGGAATTGGAATAAAATTCTAGTAAATGACTAAAATACCCTTTTTATTAAGTTTAATTTTTTAAACTAAAATTAGTTTAATAAAATAATTATTAATTACTTCAATTTTTTTAACACTAAAAATAATTTGAGTTTTTTTATAGCTAAAAACTGCATAAAACAGTTAAAAACTGCATAAAACAGCCAAAAACTACAGAAACTGCTAAAACAGTAAAATCATAATTTTTTACAGCAAAAATAGCTAAAAACTGCAGAAAAAAGCAAAAACTACAGCAAGACAACATCTGTTAGGGCAAGATATATTTTAGTTGTTGCAGGAGACGATGAGGAACCTAACTGTTAGGGGTGAGAAAAAACCGAACCGAAACTAAAAAAAAACGAGAAACCGAAAAGCAGAAAACCGAAAGCTAAAAAACCCCAAAAATACGAACCGAAATCGAAAACCCGAAAACTGAAAAATAAAAACCTCGAAAAAATTGAACCGAACCGAAATCGAAAAACCTAAAACTGAACCCCCCCCCCCCCCCCCCCCCCCCCGAAAAAACCGAACCGAAAATCCAAGTGAAGGGTGTCGGCTTCAATTTTAAGAGAACAGGGTTTAGTTGATTTTTTAGGATGAGGGTATTTTAGGTATTAGGAATATATCAAATTCAATTCCATAGAATTCCCATGAATAACCCAAGGAATCTCAAATGCCATTTTTTTGGAATTCTTTGGAATTTAACAAATTCCAATTCTTGAAAATAGTGAACCAAACAAAGGAATTGGAATCTGGTCAATGAAATCAGATTCCAATTCCACCAGATTCCATTGAATTCCAGCGAACCAAACACCCCCTTAAATTTAAAGATTTATATATGGAAATTTGATATATTGTTAATTAGTTAGAAGATTTATATATGGGAAGATTTTTATATATTTTTTTGAACGGCAATAACACACACGTTCTCGGGGTATCTGGGATCCATTCGGTACCCAATTAATCTCCGACGACCAAGACACACCACAGACTGATAGGTCAACCTCTAGATATCGCCACATACAGCTACGGGAATTCGGACCTGGGTAATTAGAGATACATCTACTGACCTTCCAGTATGTTACCTTACCACTGGATCAAACATGATTTGATGGGAAGATCTATATATTACAAATTTTGTTTTGTAGTGATAAGTTGCATCATTTTATTACAATTTTGTTTGAAAGATTTTTTATTTTTTAAAACAATATTTGATTTACTAGTGAAATTTCTATATATTTTGTTGATTATTATTAATTAACAATACAAAAAGTTTGATAAATCAACAACTTAAAACAAGGTAGTAGTAATATTGGTGAAATAAAAGTAACTAATATTTATGAGTTGAAACTTGAAACATGGATTATTACTTATGTGACGTTGAAAGTGCTTATTAACAAATAACCTAAAACACATCTCTAAAATATATAAAACATGTTAATTTATACTATTAAAATTTATTTAAAATAAACTTAACACTACATGTAATTATCGAGTGAACTATTTCTCATAAAATCTTTATTGTTTAAAAGGTTTTCAACATTATTTTGTAGTATCAGTTAACCATTATTCTTTCCATTAATATTAATATTAACGAATCTATATAATATTTTTTAAATTACATAACATATAATAATAGATATGGACTATCTATTAAGTCTCAAAATAAAAAGAAGTTGATTTATATAAACTATTTTAATTTACAAGAAAATCACAACTATTTTAGTTAAGATCATCTATATGGATTATGAACAATTTAGTAAATTTGATACTCAAATCCAAATAAAAATACTTATTTTCCACTCGAAAGGTGTAAGTAAGCATGTTGAGTATGAATAAGGAAAAAACACATGCACCCTATTCGAGAAATATAATATTTTAAAAAGATGGAAAAACAAAATTAAAGTGCGCAAGAGGTGTGATTCCTATGTACAAATTTGATCATATATATTATTTAAATATTATTGGCATCGCGCCTTCCACGAAGATGGAATTTGTCTTATTAAAAAATATACAGTCAAGTTAAAATGAAACGTAATTTTTAATTGACAATAACAAAATGTAATTTAAGTTAGTGAATGTACTTTGATGTATTATATGTAAATTACTTTCATTGATCAATTGAATAAATATGCAATATGTTTGATTTTTTATCTACAGTTGAGTAGATTGTGGAAAAGTAAAAACTAAATACTAAAATAAATCTTCTGATCATTTATCAAAGAATGACTCTGGTTATCAAATGATTGAACAATCGGCAGCAATTTACTTACGTGCGTATGGCATCGCCACTCCCTTTGGCAGCATCCACTAATTCGGAACTTAATTTGAAAGCCATATTTCGACCCAGACGTTTTCGGGATGTCGCTAATAACCAACGAATGGCAAATGCTTTTCCTTGTGTGGATCCTATTTCAATGGGAACTTGATGAGTCGATCGTCGAGGAACATGTACTAGGGTGTATGTGCGACTCGTTCTTGCAGGTGTGGCTTGCTTTGGTTTTGGTGCATTTCATGTAGCAGGCTTGTATGGTCCTGGCATATGGGTGTCCGATCCTTATGGGCTAACAGGAAAAGTACAATATGTAAATCACCGTTGGAGATGGAGTAACTTGCGTGGTCTGTACAAGTCTTTTTGTTTCACTAATTACTACTATTCCAGATACGTCATGGTACGACATTATTTGGACTACTGCCCTGCACCCACCCCCCGAGTATATGCTTCAACAGGAATCACACAAGGGTAGATTATAAACCACGTTGATAAGATCTATCCATTTAGCAGCACCTTAGGATGGCATAGCCTTAAAATTAAGGGTGAGATTCAAACCTATATCCCGATGTAGTTTAAATCGCACTGTGTGCTAGATATTAATTACAATATAAAATTTAATGATGAAATCTTATAAGTGAATATATATATTATTTTTTAATTCATATTTTTAGTTTATGTAATATGGAAAAAGAAAGCATTCATGTTGCGTCTTGCAAAATTAGTAAAAATCTTTTTGAGTTCTGCAATTAATCATTTCATTTAACTGCATTATTATCAAAAAGGAACAAAAAAAATGTACAAAGGGAGTTGGAATTTGAAAGGACATGTTGGGTTATCAATAAATATTAACAAATAACTAAGACAAAAATAAATATATCTATATCTATATCTATACTACTTTATAAAATAAATTTGAAAAACTTTTAAAAACAACTTCTTAAGCATAATGTACATCTCTTTAATGCATAATTTCTAAAAATCTCTTAATCTCTTAATTACAATAAAAGATGCCTAATGTACAACCGAACAATGCTATGCCAACAATCCTATCAGAAAATTATATTCCCAAGACACTTTCATCCCTCCCAAAGTGACGATTCAGAAGCACTTGCATCCCAAATGACGATTCAGAAGCTTATCTCATCGATTCTTCAAAACGAAGATTCAAGCTCTGGTTACCGATATGTATGCTTGGGATTCACTATGTTTTCCATCGCCCTCCATCCACCATTCTCATTCCATCGCATCATTTACCATCGATTCACTCTCCTTCAAAATCCAGATAATTCATTTTTGTTTTCCATTTTCAATTCTCTGTGTTGATTCCTCTTCATTTGTGTGTGGATTTCTTTTTAAAGTGTTTCTCCATCGAAGAGGTGATATTGTGAATCGAAGGTCGACTTAGGGTTTTTCATCTCCATTTTGAAATTAGGTTATGGGTTTTGTTTTCTCATCTCTGATGGTGATTGTTGTATGTATCTCAGATGGTCTCATCACTGATCCTTTTGCTCCTCCAATCTTGCCTCATTCGGGATTTTTTAATTGGCCGGCTATAAATTCTGCAAGAATATTAGGGTATTCTCATTAATAGCATTTAACCGGGTTAAATGCTATTAATGAGAATACCCTAATATTCTTGCAGAATTTATAGCCGGCCAATTACCACGGAGCTGCATCCCTACTCACCTGGTCCATGCACCGATTCAGTCTCCAACAACTTCAAGCAGCCTCCTCAAACGAACGACGACGCAAATCCCCCATTCCCTTCTTCGAGAAAACCCTAAATCTATCTCTCATCAACAGTCCAAGATTCTCCTATATCTGAACTCGGCGGTGATGGGTTTGACTCAGTGAGTGAAAAGAAATAGACCCGTTTGACACAACGGGTTCAGACGAAGAGAAGTGGGTTGGGTGGCGGATCCGGTAACGTCGATTTTGTTGCGGCTTTTGGATTAGGTGGAACAGAGAAAAAGAAATTAGTGGGGCAATGGATGTTCTTTGTGTTTTGTGGGTTTTGTTTGTTTTTGGGAATCCTGAAGGTTTCTGTTAATGGCTGGTTTGGATTTGCCATTGAAACAATTGGGTTTGATCAGGTTGGTTTCATTTCATTTCGTTTCTCGATAACTTTTAGTACCTTTAAATCAATATATATCTATATATATATGCTCTTAATCAAGTTGCTTGTTGATATAAACTTGCTTGATTGTTTTTAATTCAGTGCAGTTAACAACATTTGAAGCAGTTTATCTAAACCAGAACCTGACATTTTTCCAAATGTTTTTTCTTGAATCTTTGGATGCTATTGACACATAACATAAAGACTGTGAAAACTAAAAAGTATGGTTTATGGGTAAATGCAGCAAAGCTGAAAATCTTTTTGAGGTGAATTGTTTATATATGACTGCTTGGTAGTGGCTTATTCAGTAAGCTTTGTATGGGAAGCTTTATGAATCACATAAAGTTTTACTTAGATTCGACGACTAACCGAAGGGCTATAGACATCTAACTCATTAGTTCCTATCATTGTTAAATTGGATTTTTAATCCGATGCACACGCAAATGGAATTTTCATCCTTCTTATCTCCCAACTTGGTTTTAATTGTAATCTTTTTCACCATCTGTAGTTTTTTTTTCAATTGTTAGTGTATATTTTTTATTTTTCTGTATATTTCAATGGATCATATAATTCTCTTTTTTTGTATATTAACTGATTTAAGATCTTTCAACAAAGATTTCTGCAAAGGATTTGATGGTTCCTTCTTTATTTTTGAACTCTTACTTTTTTTCAATATTTTAAATATGAAGTAACAGATTTTTTGTTTCTGTAGATGTATGCTTTTGTTGCATGGAACTCTTTATGTATTATTGTATATGCTACAAATTTATGCACCTTGAAATCATTTACTGCTTTAATCGACCAGATCGATTCCACTCTTGCCCATCTGCTCTAATTGACCAGTTCGATATCTTCCCAATCTGCTCCAATGGGCCTGCTGATCTCCATATCAATCTCTCCAAGGTATTGTTTACAATCTGTTATATATGCATCTATTTAGCCTATCGATTTTAATTTTTTGATGCATCTTTGATTTACTTATATAACAGAGAACCTGAGGTTTCTAATTTGTTGATTTGTAACAGAGTATGCCTTTATATTTTACATATGTGGTATGCATGAAAATCCATGTTTCATAATAAATGGATGTTTGTGTTTCGAATTTGATGTTTTTCTAAAAGGTATTGCTTTCTTGATTGATTTATGTTATTGGTGTTTATTGATTTTATTCAATATATAGTAATTGATTGTTCTATATGTGGATGATGTTTGTACGTACAGGTACCTGATAGCATCTGATGATTCTTTGTAGGTGCTAATCGTGGCAAGAGTTGTCGTCTTATAAGATTCTTAGTCTTTATCATCCTCATCCATTAAGGTAATATGTCATCGTTTGCTAAACGGCCCCAAAGTTGCAGTTGGATTGGAAGGGAGTAGTAAAACAAACATGTTATAATGTTGTCTTTTCTTTGCGAAACCCTTGTATGTTAAGATGATCTCCATAAAATAATAATTGTAGTATGTAAGTATGAGAATGTTAATATATTAATTGAAGAAGTTTAAAATTTGGTTGTAATCTTTTCTTTGGGTTGGATATATGAAAATGTACAGGTCAAAAATCGTGGTCTTTTGTTCTTTATCCCTTAAAGGATTTTAATGGTTTCATTTATTCATGATTTTAATGATTCTTGCAACTCTCTTTGCTTTAATTGTTGTACTAATTTTTCTTATTGTTTCATCTTTTTTCCATTGTTTTGCTTATTTAGTATTCTGTATTTGCAAGCATCTATTTGATTCCTATCCATTGTTTTGCTTATTTAGTATTCTGTATTTGCAAGCATCTATTGGATTCCTATCCATTGTTTTGCTTATTTAGTATTCTGTATTTGCTAGAAAAGTTTTTATCCTTTCTTTTTAGTTGCTAGAAAACTTTTTATTCTTATTATTTAGTTGTGTTCAATCTTTGATTTTTCTCTTTTGTCTCACAGTCTTATTATTTATTTGTGCTTACAGACTGTTTGTAGCAGCTTATTGAGCTTAATGCGCTTAGGGACTGTTTGTAGCAGCTTAATCATAGCAGATTAAGCCTAATAAGCTGCTACAAACAGTCCCTAAGTTCATTAAGCTCAACAAGTTGCTACAAACAGTCCCAAATGCCCAAATAAGCACAAATAAGAACAATGGTGATTTTATACAATAAAAAGTGCTTATTTGTGCTTAAGGACTGTTTGTAGCAGCTTAATGGTGATTTTACACAATAAAAAGTGCTTATTTGTGCTTAAGGACTGTTTGTAGCAACTTATTGAGCTAATGGTGATTTTATACAATAAAAAGTAATTATTTATGCTTATTTGTGCTTACGGGCTGTTTGTAGCAGCTTAATGTGCTTAGGGACTGTTTATAGCAGCTTAATCATGGTAAATTAAGTCCAATAAGCTGATACAAACAGTCCCTAATGTCCAAATAAGCCTAAATAAACACAATGGTGATTTTACACAATAAAAAGTGCTTATTTGTGCTTAAGGACTATTTGTACTTAATCACCCCTTTTTTTTTGAGCTTAGGGACTGTTTTGGAGCTTATTTGACATCCTAAAGAAATACCACTTAAGTGCTTATTTGTGCTTACAGACCGTTTGTAGCAGCTTATTGAGCTTAATGCGCTAGGGACTGTTTGTAGCAGCTTAATCATAGCATATTAAGCCCAATAAGCTGCTACAAACAGTCCATAAATTCATTAAGCTCAACAAGCTGCTACAAACAGTCCCAAATGCCCAAATAAGCCCAAATAAGCACAATGGCAATTATATACAATAAGAAGTGCTTATTTGTGCTTAAGGACTGTAGCATCTTAATGGTGATTTTATACAATAAAAAGTGCTTATTTGTGCTTAGGGACTGTTTGTAGCAGCTTAATGGTGATTTTATACAATAAAAAGTGCTTATTTGTGCTTAGGGATTGTTTGTAGCAGCTTAATGGTGATTTTATGCAATAAAAAGTGCTTATTTATGCTTAGGGACTGTTTGTACTTAATCGCCTCTTTTTTTTTTAACTTAGGGACTGTTTTGGAGCTTATTTGTATTTATTAAGCTACTCATTATGTCTTATTAAGCCACATTCTCTGTTTGTGTTCTTCTATTTGACCACACTTAATATAAAAAAAATTCATTCGCCTTGGCTTTTGCTTTGCTTGGACAATCAATAAATGAAGCTCACGCACTTACAAACGCAGTTAGTAATCTTAAGCAAATCGTAATCGATCCAAATTTAGCATCCCGCCGCATTGTGCGGGTACATAACTAGTAAATATAAAATTAGTGCATTTGATCTTTAAATTATGTCATTATTTATATAACATAAATACATAATGACTAATAAGTATTATGTACATAAAATTAAAGACAATAGTATTTTTTTATGTAACATATATAAGTGAAATAAATTGACTCGTAAATATTGGTTATAGCTTAATTGATTTACAAATATTGCTATATTTTTAAATAAGTAAGATTTTTTTATTTATAATCATTGCTAGTTTATAAAAAAACAAAATAATTAAATAAATAATATACTTGAATATTTATTTAAAATGTTTTTTTATTTATAAACACTGTTAGCTTGGAAAAAAATAGACTCTATTATTTATTTAAAGTGTTTTTAATTTATAGGCATTGCTATCTTATTAAGAAAACATATTTTTATAAAAAATATACTATATTAAAATATTAAACTCATATAATATTTAATTAATATTAGCGTACAAAATAATAATAAATAAACGCAATTAAATAAAAAAATAACCATTTTTTTCTAAAAATAATTGATTAAAACTTTAAAACTGTAGTGAATTTTGGAGTTATTGAGTTATGGTTTGATTAAATTTTTAAAATTGGTTTGTATTGATTTTATTCTTTATTTTTTTTTAGGTTTGAATCTTTGTTTTTGTTTAATTTGATGTGGTTTTGACTTTTTGTGTTTGTTGTTGTTCATGGTAATCTGGAAAAGAGATTTGAGAGAGAGATATAGAGCTTATTGAGTTTTAGAGCAACAAAAACATGAATATGTCTCTTAATTAACGGAGATTTTAAACTGTTAAATAAACGACCTGATTCATAACCAACGAAACCATAATGACCATGCTTGTAATTATTTCATTGGAGGGACTCAATCCAAAAATTCATCAAACCATTGGACAAAATTTGTAATTTACTTTTTTAATGTAAATAAAAAATAATGTGGATTTAGTCCTCGTGGATTCATGACAATGTGGAGTTTATCCCTGTAATTTAGAATTGACAAAAATAAATATTGTTTTAGTTATTTTACATATTTACTTTTTTTTTCATAATATTTTAATGTGCGTGTTTGGACTGTATATATACAGGTGTCTAAAGCATGTAAAAAAGATAAGTTAAAACCCACCTCATTATATTATTCTTTCTTCCTCCTCCACAACACCAGCTTTTCTAGCAACCCCCGACTTTGCACCTCCTTCTGCAATATACTTGGTGATCCAGGTCAGAATGATGGAGAAATCAACGGTCTATTCATCAACTAGTCCTTTACCCGCCAAAAGAACAACCCATAAGCTTAGTATGTTGTTCTTTATTTGTTTTTTGTTATTATGTGACATGTTTTAGGCAATTTTTGGAGCAGGGTCTTTCGTTTACTTCATCGATTTGTGAGACAATGTTCTCAAACTGTTAATTGACATTGAGTTATACTCATTTTAGTCACTGAATAATTTATATTGAGATATTTGTTCTAGAGCGCCTCATATTTTCCCAAGTCGTGAACCAATGCAACATTGAATTTTGACTAGAGAAATAACAAGCCCATCAACAAATGGTTTGCCTATCATAACTTTATTAGACGATATTTTATCACAAGCATAAGCTTACCACCAACATTAGCTCAACCCGTCACATAATGACACCCTAATATGGGGGTCTTCAAGATTGAACCATACCTACAAACAAACCCATTACTTGTTTCTTTCAATTAATTAAGACGACACAATTCATTGTTGAACTAAAGGTGTTTAAGACATGCAAATAAACTACTTGTTGATTTTAGAGAAAAAGCAGACGTCCGAGATTTAAGGATATAGTTTAAAGGTTTCACCAATATCTATCAACCATGAGTGGCTAGAGAGAGACAAGGTGGAAGGTACGAGGTGCAAACAAGGT
This sequence comes from Silybum marianum, assembly GCA_036898165.1. Classification (NCBI taxonomy): domain Eukaryota; kingdom Viridiplantae; phylum Streptophyta; class Magnoliopsida; order Asterales; family Asteraceae; genus Silybum; species Silybum marianum. Next base: position 50,009,290 of record CM072532.1, on the reverse strand, counting down.
GGAAGGTACGAGGTGCAAACAAGGTGGAATGATTTCAGATTTAACCATAGAAAGTTCATTTAGCAACATATTTTTTAACTCAAGCAAATTGTTTCAGGTTTATAATTCTTACATTAAGACAAATTCAAATATACATTTAGTTAATTATTTAGTTCGAGATCAAACTACCTCTAAACTAAAACCAAATTGTTTTAGGGGCTGTTTGATAGTTGCTGGATGGTATAGAGCTGAATGGTACAGAGGTCTGGATGGTACAGAGGCTCTGGATGGTATAGAGCTGAATGGTACAGAGGTCTGGATGGTACAGAGGCTCTGGATGGTATAGTGCAGAATGAAAAATGGTTGTTTGGTAGCAGCTCTAAATGGACAGTCTGAATAAGAACAAATTACCATTTTACCCATCAATTTCTTTACAAATGCAAAAAGATGAAATTGATAGAAATATTTCGACAAAACCCCCAAATTAAAGCCCTAAACGAGCAATGATCAATCCTCATAAACCCTACATCTAAAGCCCTAAATCAATACTCAAATTTGATGGATTCTAATGAATTTGAAAAAAAACCCGAAAACTGTGAAAACAATACCTACATCATATCATTAAAAAACAGAGCACAATTAGAAAATTAAAAAAAAAAATCCCATTTTCATAATCAAAAACCCTAAAACAGGATTCTTGAAACCAACCCAAATCAGCAAATCCTAAAACAGAACTAAATCAAGAATTATTTAAAGCAAAGATTATTAAAGATTTTGATTTGGGGTTAAGAATGTTCCAAAATCCAAGAAAAAAAGAACCTGAAATCTTGAATCTTGAACGATGGTTGTGGACGGCGGCGATGGCATGGACGACGACGATGGCGGTGGGCGGCGGCGATGGCATGGACGACGACGATGGCGGTGGGCGGCGGCGATGGCATAGACGGCGGCGATGGCGGTGGGCGGCGGCGATGGCATGAACGACGACAATGGCCATGGGCGACGACGATGGCGTGGACAGCGGCGATGGCCGTGGGCGACGACGATGGCGATGGCCGTGGGCGACGACGATGGCGTGGACGGCGGCGATGGCCGTGGGCGACGACGATGGCGTGGACGGCGGCGATGGCGTGAACGGCGGCGATGGCGTGAACGGCGGCGATGGCCGTGGGCGGCGACGATGACTATGGACGGCGGCGAGGGCGTGGACGGCGACGATGGCTGTGGGCGGCGACGATGACTATGGACGGCGGCGAGGGTGTGGACGCCGCCGGTGAAAGAGGGGTTGTGGAGCTCTTGGGAGAAAAGAAATCGTGAAAGAGGGAGATAGAGGGTATTTTGGGAACAGACAGTGGTCTGAATGATAACTCAAAGAATTAGGGTCTACATGATGCAGAGGGTTTTTTTTCCACTTCAGATGTCAATTTTTTTTGCCAAACAAATTTTCTCCTCTGCGCGATTCAAAGGTACCTCTGGATGGTACCATCCAGAGGTAAACAAAAAGCCCCTTAGATTTATTTGATTTATGATTATGTTAGATTTGATTTAGGATACGCCTGTTAACAATTTAATGAAAGTCACGACTTTCTAGATAGTGATTTTAATGATATAAACAATTGTTTATTCGACAAAAAGTATTTTCTTTCGTCCATTAAAAACCTCTCAAACAAAATCCTTTTAATCTATACACACAAATTAGTCAACCAAACTAGTCAGATTTATTCATACAAAACTTGATGAATAACCAAACAAATACTCTCAAGTCTCAACTAGGAGTGCTCAAAAACCCGACCAACCCAACCAACGCAAAATAATTCAACCCAAGGTGTAACACAATGCCTTAAGTGTGGGAGGACAGCCTATCCGTATGCCTTGGATAGTGATTTAATGATATAAACAATTGTTTATTCGACAAAAAGTATTTTCTTCCATTTATTAAAAACCTCTTAAACAAATTCCTTTTAACCTACACATACAAATTAGTCAACCAAACTAGTCAGATTTATTCATACAAAACTTATTGAAGAATCAAACAAATACTCTCAAGTCTCAACCAGGAGTGTTCAAAAACCCGACCAACCCAATCAACGCAAACTAATTCAACCCAAGGTGTAACACAATGCCTTAAGTGTGGGAGGGCAGCCTATCCGTATCCCTTCGCATGGTCGTTCTATCACGAAGTTGGCAGCGGGAGTGGGGCGAGAGCTCGGCGAAATAACCTGATGTATGATGGAGTTGTAAAGTATTTAAATCGTAGGTATTAGATTGATATTGAGTTACTTTTGTTTGAACCGGTATATAATGGAGCTGTAAAATCTTCAAACCATAGGTATTGAGTTGATATTGAGTTACTTTTATTTAAATGCAACCTACCCGATCAACCCGACATCCTTTTATTTATTTGGATTTAATATGATTGTTAAGTCTTTATTAGTATGTATATTAGACAATTACACCATCACACACCCTCTTTATATACATATATTTTCAATATGCTATCCATCTTTATATAATTTATTGAGTAAACTACATACTTGGTCCCTAAGGTTTATTGGTTTTAACAGTCTAGGTCCCTAAAATGAAATATCTATGGCTTGCATCCTCGTGGTTTCCATTTTATAACGTATTGGGTCCCTAAAACTAACTTTGTTAGACTTTTTCTGTTAAGTAGGTTAAGTAAGAAGGACATTTTGGTCATTTTAAGTTTAGGGACCAAACATGTAATAAAAACCATAGGGACCAAACATGTGACTTACTCTCTATATATTTTATATATACTTAATACTTAATAATTAATAATTAATAACATATATATTGTATATAATTTATCACCATAATTTTCACAATTTTTTATAACATTGTTTTTTTATTACAACAATATATTTTTAATTCTGTCTTTTTATTATGGCATGATAGTTAAATTTTTCTTTATTATAGCAAAATATATTCAAATTATTTTTTTTTTATTATGGCATTATAGTTATATTTTTGTTTATTATAGCTATATATTTTTAAATTATTTTTTAATTATGGTATTATAGTTATATTTTTCTTAACTATAGCAATATGTATTCAAACTATTTTTTTATTATGTCATTATAGTTACATATTTTTCTTTATTATATCAATATACTTTCAAATTGTTTTGTATTTAGCCATTGTACTTTTAATTTTTTTATTAAATTGTATGAAAGTTATATATTTTAATGAAACATATATTTTAAACATATACAATTGTTTTTTTCTTAAAAAACATATATATTTTTAAATAAATTACGTGGCGTAGATAAAATGAACAATCAATTTTTTAGATAGTTTCCTCGCTTTACCTTCCGATTATTCATACATTTTTAAAGGAATTCTTAAAAATATATGAAAACCATAATATAGGTGGTATATAAATAATCGGGAGAGAAAGCGATGAATTTATTCAAAAAATGTAAAACACATTTTAAATAACTTCATCGCTTTCTCTCCCGATTATTCATATACCACCTATATTATGTTTTTCATCTATTTTTTAAGAATTCCTTTAAAAATTTATGAATAATCGGAAGATAAAGTGAGGAAACTATCTAAAAAATTGATTGGCCCATTTTATCTACGCCACGTAATTTATTTAAAAAAATATATGTTTTAAAGGAAAAAAAAATCGTATATGTTTAAAATATATGTTACATTAAAATATATAATTTTCTTACAATTTAATTAAAAAAATTAAAAGTACAATGGCTAAATACAAAACAATTTGAAAGTATATTGGTATAATAAAGAAAAATATGTAACTATAACGACATAATAAAAAAATAGTTTGAATACATATTTCTATAATTAAGAAAAATGTAACTATAATACTATAATAAAAAAATAATTTAAAAATATATTGTTATAATAAAGAAAAATGTAACTATAATGCCATAATAAAAAAATAATTTGAATATACGTTGCTATAATAAAGAAAAATATAACTATCATGCCATAATAAAAATACAAAATTAAAAATATATTGTTCTAATAAAAAAAACAATGTTATAAAAAAAATTGTGAAAATTATGGTGATAAATTATATATAATATATAATATATATATTATTAATTAATAATTATATATATATATAATATATATAGAGTAAGTTACATGTTTGGTCCCTGTGGTTCTTATTACATGTTTGGTCCCTAAACTTAAAATGACCAAAATGACCCTCTTACTTAACCTACTTAACAGAAAAAGTCTAACAAAGTTAGTTTTAGGGACCCAATACGTTATGAAATGGAAACCACAAGGATGCAAGTCATAGATATTTCATTTTAGGGACCCGGACTGTTAAAACCAATAAACCTTAGGGACCAAGTATGTAGTTTACTCTAATTTATTTGTATATTTTTAGTAATGTGAACACACACACACACATATACACATATATAGGGGTAACTTCATACGAAGACGGTAACAATTTACGAGAATGCGAGAAATTTTTTTCATGTACAACATCACATGTGATTTTGCACTAACTGTAGCGGACGACTTTTAGGGCCACTTAAGTCGCATGGAAAATCGCCCGCATCATTTATGATTTTGTACAAAATCGCATATGATTTTATACATGAATCATATATGATTTTGTACATGAAAATTTTCATGTACAAAATGATTTACTGAGGATTGTCCTCGCATTATCGTAAATTGTTACTGTCCTCGCATAAACCTCTTTTATATATATATATATATACAGGTTATAGTTGATGGTTTGTTTTGAATTCCATCGTTCTAGTTCATGATCTGAACGAGTCGCACATACACCCTAGTACATGTTCCTCGACGCTGAGGACAGCCCCTAAGCGCGGGGGACATAAATAAGTTAATAAAAGAAGAGAAAAAGCTTTTATTGTGTCACTTAAGTTATATAGCAATTCCTTAGCCCAAGAGTTATATATATACATATATAAGGAGGTTTAAACGAGAATGAAACCTATTCGCGAGAACTGGAGAATGATCGTTCATATGCAAAATCATATATGATTTTGTACTAAATCACCAAAAAAATCCCGACGACTTTCCATGCCACTTAACCCGCCCCGAAAGTCGTCCGGTACCTATTAGTGCAAAATCATGTGTGATTTTGTACTGTTATCTTATTTTCTTAAATATGTATCATTCTCGTATGAAACCGTTCATATATATATATATATATGAATTGAGAAAACTAATTGAATGCTATATACTTAAGATTTAAGAAGTATGAATAAGTTGTAACAAATGACTAATAATGAAAAAGAAATTTACAGTAAAGTAGAAAAACAACATATTTAAGGTTTAGAAGAATATTTTGTTGTATCAAAGTATCAATTCAACCAACCCGTCCAAGTTGAGTTTAGTTGCACTTTGGTTTGGATTTAATTAAGAATTTTTCAAACCGTAGGTATTAAGTTGTATTGTTGAAATGAGTTCAACACGATTAAACCACCACATTATTTTCATTAAAATTTGAAAAATATTTATGAATTAAATACATGTAATTAATTTGAGTCAAATTAATTGATGTATTTGGTTTCCAAAATCAACCCTTCTCAAATCTCTTCGCATCTCGCTCTCGATTCGCAGTCTGCGATTCCTCGCGCCATCTAATTTCACATAGGTATGAACAAACCCTAATCTGCGAATTTCAATTTTTTTATGTTTAGGGTTTTGATCTGCAATTCCACATAGGGTTTGTTTATGTTGATTCATATTATACACTCTTCATCAATGTATTTGAGGTTGAATTGATTTAATCACTAACATATGGAAGCCGTTCAAAACGTGCATTTCCATGGCTGAGCTTAACATCTTACTTAAGACTTCTGTATAACCCCAAATTGTTGACGATGGCCAACCGAGCTTGCTTAATATCCTTAATAATGGGAGCATCAAAACCAAGTGTACTCGCAATGTTCGTATTTGTTGTCACTTTTCTTCTGCAAAAATTCCTCAATTACGATCGTCAATGGCGTCGTCTGCTGCTGCTCAAAGCTGTATATTAAGGCTACACGGCCTTGGTGAATCAGGTTCTGCCAATGAACCCATCAACAGCCTTTTCACTACACAAATACTCGTTGGTCTTTTCCTTCTGCTCTCTCTCTGTCACTTGAAATTGTAAGTTCCAATTATAAATCCACGAAATCATCCGAGCACACTGAATTGTGACGTGTGATTTGTGGTTAGTATCAACATGGAATTTATGCTTGCGTTGGGGGTTGTTTATCGTAGTCCGACAATTATACAGGCTCAAAGTTTTACTCAGTTTTACTTTCAGTTTTGTGAGTTTCAGGTGGAGATAGGTGGTTTTCCATTTGCTTCTCTTTGTTGTTATTGTAGTTTGTGGCCTAAATATTATGGTGTAATACCTTGTCGATTTTGTTTAAATTTTAACTGTTTGATGCTTTGTAAATGAAAGTTGCAGTTAACAATGGCTAGAACATTTTGTTGATCCTGGGAAATATTGTGTTGTTTAATGTAATAGTTTTCTGCTATTTGTGTTACCACTTTGAACTGTTGTTGCAGTTTGGCAGTTTTATTTGCTCTTTGGTCTGTTAAAAATATGTTGCTTCATTTATCTAGGTATGGAACGTTTTGTTGAATATTCACAACCCAAGAAACCTAGGATTTATTGGAGAAAAGAAATCGTTGTGAAAACGTTTCTTGAAGCGTGTATACAAGAAATAACCTTAAACGGACGAGAAGGTGGTAGTCTTAAGCCGGTTTCATGGAAGAATGTTGCAGAAACACTAAAAAGTACACATAATTTCATTGTTGAACAAAGACAAATGAAAAATCATTATGATTACCTGAAAGGAAAATATGGAGCATGGTCAAAATTAAAGAACAAAGCAGAAGACGTGTATGATCCATTGACCAACACATTTAATTTAACAGAAGAGGAATGGCAGATAGAAATGAAGGTCACGTGCTTTCTATATATATATATATATATTTAACTTGGTTTCCTTGTTTTACTTGTGTACTGATAATTTTTTATATAAACAGTCAAATAAATACATACAACGATTGAGGAGTGCGCCACTTCCTTTTCCCGAACTTTGTTTACAACTTTTTGATGGAGTTGTTTCTACGAGGGTTGGAACTTCTACTCTTTCTAACCCTTCTCCTCTTGCTTTCAAAATGATTGAAGATTGTCCAGCGAATCGTACACAAGAATCATGTGACTCAACACAAGATCCCCTAGCTTTAGAACGAGAGTGTTCTTCTCGTCTTGAATATCAAATAAAAAAACGAAAAGGTACACATCCAGGAAACGCAATAATTTAATGTTTTGCTAAGATTGTGAATCATATTATTGACAAACAAAAGGGAGATGATGTGGTTTCTAGCATTGAGAAGTTAAAGAATTTTGGGTGGAAAAAACCCATTATATGTTGCAATATTTATGATTTTTATGAAAGTGTCGATTATAGGAAATTTTGGCTGCTCTTCAGAATGAAAGGTTTGAAAATTGGGTTAGAATTATGGGATGTGAGCACGGACTATTTTGAACTATAAGGGCAAATTTTAGCTTTTATACTTGATGTGCCCCCTAAATTAAAAGGAAAAAGGCAAAAATACAGTAAAATACAACAAAATTTGGCTTAGTTTCTATTTAGTGTAACAATTAATTTGACTAGTAGCAGTGCAGCAGGCACAGTTTGCACGGCACAAATTGAAGAAAGTCACCACCCTACCGAAGAACATCGGCTGCTACAGGTATTTCAAAGCCATACGCCATTGATTTCAGGTTCACAGAGTTTAAATTCTTCATTTTTATTTCTTGAATCTTGATTCTCCAATGTTTGAGACTTTGAGTTTGACCATGAACTAGATATGTTATTTAGTTGTTTTGTTTAGACTTTAATCTTTAGGTAGCCTGCCATCTGTTTTAGTTCAATGTTAGTTCTGTAGACTTCAGTTGTCTAACTTGAACTTTGGGTGTTTTTGGAGGTAACCCATAAATTCTTTTTCAGATTGGAGGCAAGGGTTTTTTGTTGTTTCTTATAGTATTTGATTTTGAGGGAATAAATGAGGGACTTTCCTTTTGTTATGGTGAAACTGGTGTTCAAGTGATCTTATAAGTTATAACTACTACTAATAGAATTGCTCAAAATCGTGTGTTTACTAGTGTAGGGTCAGGTTCAGGGGAAACCTAAAAAAAAAAACTGAAGAAATACCCTGGGAGCCCTTCATCTGTATGGTATGCACAAATGCATACCGGTAATTTGTAACATGCACACGTGCAAAAAAAATACAGCTTCAGTCGCTTGTATGCATATGTGCATACCGTCCAGATGGAGGGATCCCAGGGTGTTTATTCGGTTTTCTTGTTTTTTGAGGTTTTCTCCTGGTGTTTCTTCATTGCACTAAAAACTTTTTGGGATGGGTCAAAGTCTTTCTGGGATCTTCGATATTAGTTCTCTAATCTTTTGGATACCATTTAGGGGTCATTTACCAAATGCTTACCGGGTAAGCACAAGTCACCAACCTCACTTATCTTGTCGGCTAACATTTCTTGTCCATCAAAATGGATCGTTGCTAAGTGTCTCTTACCCGGTAAGAGTCTTCTCTCTTACTTACTAGGTAAGAACCTCGGTAGTTACCATGCCTCTTACTGGGTACCATGTAAGATTCTCGGACCTTGTCATACTCACCGTGTAAGATAAGTGACCTGTTAAATATTTGGTAAACGACCCCTTAGTATTTTAGTTCAATACTAGTTCTTATGTTACCAATATATTCAAAAGATACTAAGCATGTTTTGAAAATGTTCAATTTATCTATAGCTTAAATACTTATATATATATATAAAGTGTTGATGGTCATAAATGTTGTTTTGTTACCGTGCGTAGGATGCACATCAGGAGGTTATGGTTCAGAAGTTGGATATTGATGCTCATCCACTGCCTACGGATCCTGATCTCGTGCCGATTGGTTCAGCGGAAAGTTCAAGTACCGGTAGATCTTATGCTCGTTGCCTGGGTTCAGAATATTCTAATGAGGTTTGTTATTCTCGTATCAAGTCAGACGCTTTACCACACAACATAATCTATTACTCACTTCGTCCCAAAATAAGTATCTATAATGAAAATGGCATACCTTTTTAGAAATATGTAATTCTTACTCGTTTTTAAATGACAGTTTTACCCTTAATAAAGGGGGAGTAATAAATCTCTTCATCTCATTATTAAGGCGTTGTTTGACAAAAATAAGCTATCTTATAAGCTAACTTATTTTTTGAGTAATCGTTTGGATGCACGTAAGCTACCTTATAAGTCGGCTTATTGATAAGCTGAATAGCATTGAGAAGCTTGTTCATCAGCTAGCTTATAAGTCGGCTTATTGATAAGCTGAGTAGCATTGAGAAGCTTGTTCATCAGCTAGCTTATCAGCTACCAGCTAGCTTATCAGCTACCAGCTAGCTTATCTGATATCAGCTACCAGCTTATAAGTCATCATATATAAGTCATCATTATCCGTCATAAACTAACTTATCAGTCATCAGCTAGTTTGCCAAACATAGATTGAAAAGTAGTCTCTATCTCCTTCATCACAAAATAATTGTCTACAATGAAAATGACACATTTTAGAAATACGTAATTATTACACTTTTTTTTATTAACTAAATGACGATTTTACCCTTGATAGGTAGCAATGAATTTCTTTATCTTATAATTAACAGTAGAATTGGAAAATAGTCGGTGGACACTTATTCGGAGATAAACTAAAATAGAAGACACTTATTATTATGAGATTCATTACAACTCTCACGATTATTTGGTCATATATATGTTGTTTTGTGATATTTGTAGGTAAAACGATTAAAAAAACAAATTGAAAAAATGGAACAAGCTCATGAACAAGAAAAGTTAGAGATGAAAGTGCGAGAAGCAGTGCTACAGGCACGGGAAGCAGAGATGGAAGCGCGGGAAGCAAAGATGCAAGCACGAGAAGCAGTGGATCGGGTAACCTTCAACCTCAAACCATGCCACCACTAAAAATAACAGTTTTTAACCACAAGGCTTGTTGCGTATTGTGGGGGATGAGGCTAGATAACCCATCTACCCCAGATTCGAATCCAGGCGCAAACAACTTGTGGCCACTGGGTAATTATCTCAGGGTTGCATGCTTTAGCAGTCTTAAAATTGCTAGGGATTAGTCTAGGCAAATGCCTAGGATACCCTTTCCAAAAAAAAAAAAACAGTTTCACCGGTGGATCCCAAAAAAGTCAACTTTTGATGAGTTCCACCATAAATCCGTCACAATTTTTTTTTAATTCCGATTAATTTTTTGTGACGGATTTATAGCAGAATATTTATTCATTATTTAGAAATCAGCCACAAAAATGGTCTAAATTTTTTAAATAGTTAGTCTAATAAATTAAAATTTGTGACGGATTTCAGTTAATTTATTTATTAATTAAAATCCGCTACAATTCTACCAAAATTAAAAGTGATTTATTTTTTAAACATTTATTTTCTGGAAAAAGAATAACAAATTAACCACAAGGCTTGTGGGGGATGAGGCTAGATAACCTATCTACCCCAGGTTTGAATTTAGGCGCAAACAACTTGTGGCCACTGGGGAATTATCTAAGGGCTGCATGCTTTAGCAGTATTAAAATTGTCAGGGATTAGTCTAGGCACGCCTAGGATACTCTTTCCAACAAAAAAAAGAATTTTAAATATTTCCGGCTGGCCGAGCTCGGAATCGTTTTTATTTTCTTTTTCCAAAAAGTTATAGTTCTTATTAAAGATTCTAACGTATTCTTGTATTTGTAGGAAATTAACGAGTTAAAGGGCCAAGTTCAGAAACTGCTCAATTATGAGGAGATTCGAAAGAGGGAAGAGGAGATCCGAAAGAGGGAAGTGGAGATCCGGATGAAGGAAGAGGAGAACCGAATGAAGGAGCTTCGAGAGATGATAGATACGGTTAAGAGGTTTACTCAATCTCAACAGTTAAAACCGACCCCACCACCCGAGTTTTGATATCTTATCTTAGTTGTATGTTTATGAACTATTTTCATTGAACAATCGTACTTTAATTTCATTCAACAATTTGTATTGTAGTTATTTCGTCTACTAAACAGTCGTATTGAGCATTAATGTATAATTTGGGATGTTTCAGTATTTTAGCAGTTTTTTAATAAACAGTCCGTTAAGGTAGCGTTTGGTGCGCAAACTGGATGAGGTGGGACTGGACTGGACAAGACAAAATTGAATTAATAGTCTGTCCTACGTTTGGTATAACTAGAACATGACAGTCCGTTAAGGTAGCGTTTGGTGCGCAAATTGAATGAGGCGGAACTGGATTGAACAAAACAAAATTGAATTAATAGTTTGTCTTACGTTTGATACAACTAGAAATGACAGGATTAAAACAATAAAATAACTACATTACCCCAAATGTTGTTTAATATTTTTTACTTTTTTTTTCACAAAGTCAATTTGTTTTTCAAGTTTTGTAGTCATTACAAATTGTTATTTATTAAAAAAAATATCGGTAAAATAGTAGTAATAGAAAACAAAGTTTGACTAAATCAACGGAAATAAAGAAAAAATATTAGACTAAACTACGATTTTCGTTCCTGTGGTTTGCAGTTTATAACTATTTTCGTCCTTATGGTTTAAAAACTGCTATTTTCGTCCCTATGATTTTCATTTACTTCTATTTTAATCCTTACATCTAACCGAGTTAAAAATAGTTGTTAAAAAGTTTTAAAAAATTACATATTAGTCCTTATGTTATAAAAAATTTAAATATTTAATCCTAAAATTTCATTTATTATATTACTTATATATATATATATATATCATTTTCTATTCTATTTATATTTTAAGAATCAAGAGTAAACTATAAATTGGATCCATATGTTTTTTGAAAATAATATTTTTATTTTAAATTACAAGACGACTTTTGTGTGGTTTAAAAAAGGGAAAAGGAAGGGAATTTGGGGTTTTATTTATAAGGAAATAAAGAGACCGTTAAAATATAAATAATGAAAATTGATTCGCAATTAATACGTGTATCAATCATGCAAAATCACTTTTATTGATTGACAATCAATGATAATTTGGTTAATTCTATTTAGAGTTAAATGCAAATTCGGTCCCTGTGGTTTATAAATATTAACAAATAAGGTATCTTTAAGATTTTTTTAATGATTAACGTAACCGTGGTTTCTATTTTATAACAGATAAAGTCTCCATCCAACTTTTCCTTTAAATATCACATTTTTAGCATATTTTTTTTATTTTTCAAACCACATGAACCGAACCTGTAATTTACTCTAAACTAGGTATATTATGTATTATATATTTATATTTATATTTTATTAATTATATAAATTTCATATCTTATTCGTTAATATTTGTAAGCCATATGGACCAAATTTCAATTTATCTTAGTTTGCAAACATTATTTTATTCTCAGAAATACTTTTATTCTGAACAACAATATGGATATTTTTTTTAATTTGCTACTAATATGATTTTTTTTAATTTGCTCCTAATATGGATAATTTTTTTCAAGATTTATGATACCTTTAAATTTATATTTTATTTAAAAATAAAAAACCTTGCATACACTTCTAGTATATATATATATACACATATATAAGACTTGAGAACACGTGAGACCAATATATAAAGCAACAAACATTATTAACAAATAATCATTTCTTTACATTTTAAACTAAATATCAATAACAAAAAATATGCTTAGTTTTAAAAATGTGTAATGTTATACTTCTTAAATGACTAAAGTACAAATTTATCCACTATCATATAGAGGGGAAAAAATCCATCTCATAGTCGAGGATAGAACGAAAAAGTAGATACTAATTAATCTGAAAAGCACCCCTGATTTTAGGGGTGGCAATCGGGTCGTGTTCGGGTTGACGGGTCACGGGTTGGCGGGTCAGGGAGGGTCAACCCGGACACGACCCGTTTAACTAATCGTGTCATGATATGCAACCCTAACCCGCACACGCTCGGGTTGACGGGTCGTAAACGGGTTGGTGGGTCACCTAATAATAAAATCAAATTTAAACAAAAAGTCTAAACAAAAGTTTCAAACAAATAAAAAGTCCATACACAAACAAATTCATCTAATAATATAATCAAATTCACCTAATAATACTACCAAATTCAAACATTCAAGTTTCAAACAAATAACAGTTTAAACACAACCAAATTCAAACAAATAAAAAGTTCAAACGTCAACTTAAATAAGACCAAATAAAGCAAACATATTTTGAATATTTGAGACTTTTAAGTAAAATATACTTTTTTATATAAAAAAATTATTTTTTTTGGCGGGTTGGCGGGTCAACCCGAACACGACCCGTTTATTTGACGGGTTGGCGTGTCAGAAAGTTCAACCCTAACCCGTTTATTTTCGTGTCGGGTTCGTGTCCTGTTTCGTGTTGTGTCGGGAATTGCCACCCTAAAATAGGAAAGGTACCGGAGGGTGTAATCTTAGGGTTTGAATGGCACGGTGAGGAAGTAGGAAAGGTACCGGAGGGTGTAATCTTAGGGTTTCTTTAATGCAAGCATTTAGAAAAGACAATTTAGAAAGTTCAGATTCAACAATGGGTTCGGAGTAGATTCCGTTTCTTATCTCCTCTTGTAATTTGCATAAGAAAAGAAAAAAAAATACTAGAAGCATGCCATAGATTACACCTTGTGCCTTAACTAAAAGTACACGACAAACATTTGATCTTAATCTAATTGGATATGCTAAAAATGAAGCCCAATGAAAATTCTCAAAAAGATGACAAAATCAACTCTATTAAACATGAATATCATCCTTCCATTCTTCCCTATTAGATTCAATACCTACATATGTGCATGTTGTATATATACATGTATTAATTACAATACTTCATGTCTCTTTTGGCCACTTCTACTACCAATATAAAATTTTGGTATTTCCCATCTACTTTAAGACGCTTATCTTTATACCAAGGGGCATTTGATGGCAGTGACTAAGGGGAACTTGCTTTGCAATGAACAATCGTATGATGTTTTTGGAATGAATGAAATATGTCAAACGATTTGGAATCTCAAAAAAATTGGAATGGAATTGAATCAGGTTGGATCATGAGCATGGTTGGCAAGAAATGAAATGAAATGTAAAAGAAACCGGAATATGTTTGTTTGGTTAGCAAACTGTTGCTTTGGAATTGAAGTGAAATAATGATAAAATGACCAAGATACCTTTTGTGGTATTTTCTAATTTCTTCCTCAAATTGTAAATGCTAGTAAGTTTACCATTTAATGTGTAAAATTATCATTATTACTCAATAATATGTTAATACTAATAGTAATACTATTCTTAACAATAATGAATCACAAACCTTGAAAAGTTAATTCTTGAAGGTTGTGTGAATTTGGTTGAATTTCACCCGTCTTTTGAACTTCCTCGTCTTCAACAACTTTCACTTTTTGGTTGCAAGAAGCTGGAAGAGTTGCCAGAACTTCCACCTACCATTCGTTTTCTTCAAGCAAATGAGTGCAAGAAGTACCCACCAGACTCTTAAATCATGATGTCCTGCAGGCATATTTCAGAGGTTGTCCAAAATTGTTTAGAAATCACACCTATGAAAGTCAAACTCAACCTGTCAACTCATCTATTACATCTCATAGCTCTATAAACCACCCATTTCATTCTTTTCTTATGCATATGAATTTTCCGAGTAACACAAATGGAATCTTCAATACACAACAAACTGATTATCCCACCTATGTGAGTATAATATATCATGGAAATAGAATTCACCACAGTGGTTTACGAATCGAAGTACGAGAAAACACATCAAATCTATTTGCCTCCAGATTGGTGCATCTCTAAGTGTAGGGGATATGGAATTTGTGTTGTTTTCACACCCAACAAGTCTCATGGTGGTAAATATGGCTTGATGAATTTAAGATATTGTGTGGACAACTTTGATGGGACTTCTTTAATTGATGGTATTCCGTAAGTCAGATATCATATGGTTCCATTGTATGACAAGAGATGAGGGATGGGAGGAATCAAAGAAGTTTGTTACTTTTTCATTCAAAGATGAGGATGATGATGATGTTGCTGACGTGAAAGAATGTGGTGTAAGACTTGTTTTTGATGAAGATGAACAAAATTTAAATTTCATTCAAGACCTCCCAACTCCAACACAAGATGGAGGTGTTTGTTGGAGGCTAGATGATACTTTAAGAGTTGAGTGGTAGCTATATAGTCTGATTAAGAAAGTTTAGATGTCATCAATTGTACTATACTTTATGTTTTTCCACACAAATGTAACTTGTATTTAGTACCACAACCGTAGTTATTATATAGGAAAAAAACTTGCCCCTACGTAAACTAACGATAGAGAATTCAATAGATCGTTTATATGTAAAACTTGCATTTTATAAGACATTAGAGTTTTATTATTTATTTTTTCTATTTTAAAAATCAAACATTTAAATGTAAAAAAAACCTGAAACAAATGTATGTGTTAATTTTGATCATTTGATGCAAATAAACCGTTTTTCAATTACCATAATTCTTTGAAGTAGAAGATGGAGAAAGGGGACAAAGAGGAAGAAGAACCACAAATTGTTTGATGGGTCAAATTTGTATAAATCTTAGACAAATTAATTGTTAAATCTTTTAGACGTGCTTTTGAAATAGGACCCACAAGTTGATGTTTTTAAAGATAGAAAAATTGGGGTAAAAATGATTTTATAGTACGCCTAAAATTAAAAAGCGTCCTAAAAGAATACTTTACAGGACACTTAATTTATAGGACCAAACCAAAAAGTGTCATATCTAAAAGCGTTACAATAAGTTTATAGGACGGTTTTAGGCGTCTTAACAAGTTTTTGTACGGCGCTTTAAAATAAAGTGTCATATTAGCTATTTTATAGGACACTTTTGAAAAATGTCCTATAAAATATGGGTTTATAGGACACTTTCA
The DNA here is from genome assembly GCA_036898165.1 of Silybum marianum. Taxonomy (NCBI): domain Eukaryota; kingdom Viridiplantae; phylum Streptophyta; class Magnoliopsida; order Asterales; family Asteraceae; genus Silybum; species Silybum marianum. The sequence goes on along the minus strand of CM072532.1, from coordinate 49,993,332 downwards.
AAAGTGTCCTATAAAATATGGGTTTATAGGACACTTTATTTTAAAACCGTCGTCAAAACTTGTTGAAACGCCTAAAGGCGTCCTATAAAGTTATTGTAACGCTTCTAGATAGGACACTTTATGATTTGGTCCTATGAACTTGTGTCCTATAAAGTATTTTTTTAGAACGTTTTTTTATTTTAGACGTCCTATAAAATCACTTTTGTTTTGTTGTAGTGTTTCTTGTAAAATTTCTCGTAATTTCTAGTAAATTTATAGATAGACGTTTAGAATAGTTTGAAACATGGCCCACATAATGATATCTTTATAATACTGGGGCAACTTTCTTGTAAATTTCCTCATAACTTCTAGTTGTATTCGGGCGTTCGGCTTTTGGGAGGAGGTCAGTGGTTTAAACCTTATTAAAGTAGACGAAGATGTGTGAGTTTATGTGTTCCATTTGTTGTGTATAGATGTTATATACTTAAATGAGATTACTGGATGATAAAATTTTCTTTTAAAATATACAATATTTATATATGACAAATGCAACAAATAAACTCACACATACTCCTCATATTTGATGAGGTTTTGTAACCCTTAATCTCCTATGAAAGCCTAATGCTCGGATACCATTAGATGAAAGGCCATTTGTTACCGGATAATAAAACTTCCCAGGATAAACTTACTCTACAAGTAAATGTTAAACTAATGCTCGATTTACATGCCCATCAAGACTTGGGATCGCGTGAGACCAACTTGTTTTCGTGAGACCCGTGAGACCACTTTTTTACTCTTGAAACTTCACAGCAAATCATGTGAAGTTAAAAAAAAAATCAATGTTTTTGTGAGACCACTTTTTTACACTTGAAACTTCACAGCGAAACAATGTGAAGGTAACATTCATAGTGTTTTTGCTGTGAAAGTTCGAATTCTTTTACCTTTCCAGTGATTTGCTGTGAAATTTCAAAGGTAAAAATGTGGTTTCACGAGTCTCACGAATACAGACCGGTCTCACGTGATCTGAAGTTTGCCCATCAAACATGTTGATAATGATAAACCAACTTTTATGAATAAATTTAAATTTAAATTAAACGAGAATAAATAAAGATGACATACAAATAATATATGGATTAAGATGTATTGAAGTTGAAGTGTAGATCAAACCAATATATCAAATTACTATATAATTAATATAGTAAAAGAGAAATTGATGAAAAGAAGGCGTTTTAATTTTGAGGGACTGAAAGTGTAATTTACTTAAATAAAGTATTAAAGTTGACTTGAGGTCAACACACGTATGTCTCTTTCTTTATAATTTGAGCTTTCAATTTCTTCTTTAATTATCCAACGCCATATCTTCTATAAGTTATCAATTACTTTATCTTTTTATTCTTCTTTCTGTAAATTATATGATTATTGGTTGGATATAAAAAAGTATAACATGCTTAAGGATGAATTATATATGAAAGAGATCAACCGAAGCAATCATGGATGAAAATGTAATCATAAAAGCTTCTTTATATCAACTTTTTTTTAGGTTAGAATTGTTGACTTTGCCTTAGCTAGTCAATTATATTTTTTTTTACTTCAGATTGGTATTTTAGTTCTATTCTATTTTCATTACTTGAATCCTACTTTTTTACTCATCCATGAGACTAGAACTTAACAGATCACCATCTGTGATACTCTTATTCAGGCCGTCCCAATCTTTTTGGAGGCTTTGTTATATATATATATATATATATATATATATATATTAAGAATCAGAAGTTTGTACATAACTGAAACCATATACATATACATATATAAAGAATCTGAAGTTTGTACATAATTTGAACAAATGAACTTAAACCTACAAATTTGACGGTTTGAACCAAACCTAAAACAATTAAGAACATGAACCTAAACAATTTGATTACAACTAAAACAATTAATTAACGATCTGAAAGACTGAAACAATAAGCAACTATACACCATAATGATGTTATATTCTGATTTCTGAAAAGTGTAAATTACTTGGATGAAAGTGTCAATTGAAAGTTGAAACCAATGTTCTTATTAGTTATCACAGATTCACAGTCTTGATAACTAAATTATTTAAAAATGAAAGGGGTAATGAAACCCCAAATGCTAACCGTTGCTTCCAATTAAAAGCTAAGTTTTTGAAATTCGATTCAATAGAAGATTAGTGCTGGAGCTATCAACATGAGAAACAATAGAAAAAAACATGAGAAAATAAAATTTACCTCCCCACATGTTGGGCGCTGGCTATGGCTATGGCTCTAAAAAATAGAGCCAGTTGAATAGATAAGTTCTACTGTTTTAGAACTCAACAAACAGTAGACTAGTTGAATAGATAAGTTCTACTGTTCTAATTGATAAACCAACTAACCAAAATCACAAACCAAGTAATCAATCGTATTATGATTTGTGCATATCTCAGACCTAATTTTATCAGATTTTGGAGATTGAAATCTGATAACTAAACCAAACATATTATACAAAACTCACCTAAAATCTAACCGTTGTCGTTGAGTATCTAAAACCAAATCATTATTCATTAGACATCTCTGTATTTTGATTTGGGGATGCCAATCGATTGAATCGGGAATCAAAGTAAGAAGGAGATCGAAGTGTCTTTCTTTGTTTTGCAGGCGTCGTGTCGATTATAGGGGTGAGGGGGTGAACGTATGAGTAATATCAGGCCCCAAATAAATTGAAAATTGGATCCCAAAATCTTGGGGGCCCTGTTCTGAAACCCACATTTAACTTGCTGAAGGACGAGCCTGCTCTTACTCATCCATTTTGTATTATCATTTTTAAGCTAATCTTTACCACACAGCTTTCATCATTGATATTGATATTGATATTGATAATGGCTACTACATCCCCTCGATAGACATATGATGTCTTTGTAAGCTCTCGAGGTGAGGATATCCGTAAAAGCTTTATGGATCATCTATTCAAAGATTTTGGACAAAAAGGAATTCATGTGTTTAGAGATGATACGGATCTCACCCTAGGCGAAAATATATCTCCTAATCTCGACCAAGTCATCAAAGAATCAAGATTTTTGATAGTTATATTCTCTATAAATTATGCATCTTCGTCATGGTGTTTGAGGGAACTTGTAAAAATTCTCGAGTTCATGGAGACCGGAGGGCACAAACATGAGGTTCGAATAATCTTTTTTGATGTGAAGCCTGATGTAGTGAGGAAACAGACCGGGAGCTATGCAGAGCGTTTGCCAAACATGAAATTTCAAATATAGCAGAGGTTGCTAAATGGAAAGAAGCTTTATCCATGGCTGCCAACTTATCTGGATGGGATCTCCAAGACATGGCAAATGGGTAAAAAATTTGCTCTTTAGTTTAATGATTTATATCTTTTGTCAAATGAACAAGGGGCCATATAATTTAAATTTCATTAAGTAATTGTTTTTCTCACACACCCAATTAATCTAGTAGCTTTATTAAAACTAATTCTATATATTTGACCTTCTTTTTCTTTCTGGTCAACAGATTTGAGTCCAAATTCATTGACAGCATCTCCAAAGAAATCCTCAAGGTTTTATGTCGTGAACCTTTACATGTTGGCGAGAACCTTGTAGGAGTGGATGCCCATGTAAATGAAATGAACTTGGTGCGTTTTGTTGGGTCAGATAAGGTACATATGATTGGAATATGTGGTGTTAGCGGAATAGGAAAGACAACTCTTGCCAAAGCTATTTATAACTCGATGTATATCCACTTTGAGGAATGTGTCTTTTGTGAAGATGTGCAAGGAGTCACAAAACAAAAATGCATAACTCAAGTCCAAATGCAACTTATTGGTAAAATCATGAAAACAAGAGGTGTAGAGATATTAAGTGTTAGTGAAGGAATTATTGTAATAAAGAAGAGGATGCCAACAAAGCCAATCCTACTTGTTCTAGATGATGTGGATCATCACGATCAATTAGAAGCACTAGCAGGTTCACCTGATTGGTTTTTCCCGGGAAGTTTAATTATCTTCACGGGTAAAGATAAACAATTGTTATGGTCTCATAAAGTAGATGAAATTTATGACATGCCGGTTTTACCGGATTATAATGCTTTGGAGCTCTTTAGTCTGTATGCTTTTGGTAAAAATCATCCTATTAAGAATTTCATAGGGGTCTCTAACCAAGTTGTGGACTGTTTGCAAGGGCATCCTTTGGCTCTTTGAGTTTTGGGTTGTTCTTTGTATGACAGACCTATGAGCGTGTGGAAAAGTGAATTAGAGAGACTCAAAACATATCCTAATGCCGAGATACAACAAAAACTTCGACCAAGTTTTAATGGTTTAGACTTCGATCAACAAAGAATCTTTCTCGACATCGCATGCTCATTTATAGGGGAAAACAAAGATTTTGCAGCGAGTGTAATAAACAGCGAGGATTGTACAGAAGATGCTAATATCGACGTTCTAGTAGATAAGTCGCTGTTACAATATCTTCAGATGATAATTCACTTCAGATGCATGAGTTGATTCAAAGCATGGCAAGGGAAATTGTACGTGAATAATCTAATTCGCCTGGACGCCGAAGCAGATTATGGATTCCATCAAATGTTCACAACGTATTGAATGAAAATAAGGTAAAAAGTGGCAAAAGACATTTTTTTTCTTTGTAAATTTATTTACTTATTTCAATTGCATACGTTACTCCTATTTCCAAATAATCTATGTTGGGTCACCGATGATTTGGTGATGAACCACATTCTTTTATATGATTGATTTTTTATAGGTTCTTTTGAAGGTCTGAAGTATGCTTCAAGTATTGGAAAGTCAAAGACTATCCAATCAAGGGTTGTACATCAAAAAGTGGAATTTTGGATGTATCAACTAACTTCAATATTCAGATCAAATTGCCAAAGTCAAGTTTAGGTCACCAATATAGTGGGTCACCGATGGTACACTTAAAAGTCATCAAAGTACTAAGGACATCAATATAAGATGAGGTCATCAAGTTTGAAGTCATTGTCACCGACACTATAATCTTGGTCACCGAAATTGCAGGTATCTTTTCTAAGGCTGTGATATCAAGTCACAAGTTCAAGGATGTACACTTTCAACACTTAGTGAAAAATGAAGTTTATCAAGCAAAGTGTACACTTATCATTTCCAGCCTTACAAGGTATCCACCGATGTGATACATGGCTTCATGTATCACTTAGAAATTTCAAGAGATAAGTTCTTACTCACAACAAATGCAAGATACGTGGGCAACAAGAACTTGGGCAACAAACCTTAAATTCAGACATTCTCTTTTATTCTTATAAAAGGGATGTTCGTCTTCTAGCTAAAACGTTTGATGGGACTTCACAGAGCATGAAGAAAAAGAGATTAAGTTATCTGACGTTACGTGCTACAAAGAATGGTTCATCCATTATTCTAGTACAAAGGGAGTGGCATCTTTCTTTGTCCATCAGATATACTTCCAGCCAATGAATCATTGACAGCTGTCCACATGCATCCCATGCATGGGCACTATAAAAGGAGATGAAGTCCAACCCATAACTCTCACGCTTTCAACAAATCTTCTGTGTGATAATTTGTTTGACTCTGGCAAAGCTGTGTGCAATAACAGTCTAGTTTTAACTTCCTTAGTGTATAAGTTAATTATTGTTATCTGTGTGTTTAAGTTTGTTAGAATAGTGTGTCTGTTCTTTTCCGCAACAAACTTCTGTGTGTAAATTTTTAATATTTATATTAAAAAATTTAAAAAGAGTAAAATTTGTGTTGTTTGTATTCAACCCCCCCCCCTTCTACAAACCCTCACCTGGTTAGCCATCTCCCTCCAGGGACTAACAATCTATATGTTGCATAATATTTACAATATAACAATCTTGTTACTTGGACATAGGCATCCGAGACAGTTGAAGTTCTTGATCTTTTGTTAGAGGAATCTAGTCAAAAGGTCCATATTGATGGTAAAGCTTTTGCACATATGAAGAACTTGCGGATATTAAAAATTCGTGACAAAAATCTCGGAAAATTTAGGCATCTATTTGATTTGAAGCCGTCGAAGGACTCTAAGGTGAATTATTCGGGAAGGTTGGAATTTTTATCGAATAAGATAAGGTTATTTTATTGGCATGGATGTCCTTTCAAGTTCTTCCCTTCGGATTTCTATCCGGAAAACATTGTTTCCATCGACTTGTCTTATAGCCGCATCAAAAATCTTTGGACAACACCTAAGGTACATTAATATTCTTTTGTTCATGAATTTCTTCTCTAATTTTAATACTTGTAGTTAAGAATATTTGTTTTTCCTTGATCCTAGAAGTGTTTCAGAAAGTTGAAAGTTATGAATCTAAGTCATTGTCATAACCTGAAAAGTGCCCCCGATTTCACATTGACTACAAATCTCAAAGAGTTAATTCTTGAAGGTTGTGTGAATTTGGTTAAAGTTCACTCGTCTTTTGGAATGCTCAAGAAGCTTGTTATTCTAAATATGAGAGATTGCAAACGTTTTAGAAGATTCCCCTGCAAAGTGGAATTGGATTCTATTGAAATTCTGATTCTCTCGGATTGCTCAAAAGTGGACAAACTTCCTGAATTCTCTGGTACAATCCAAAAATTGAAAAAGTTTTTTATTGACGGAACTGCCATAACAGAACTCCCTTCTTATGTACTTTCTCAATGCAACCTTCAAGAATTGGATTTGGTCGACATGAGAGGATTCGGTCTAGACGGTGGACTTCAATTTCGCAGGTTTCATGGTTACGAAGTAAGATGCCACATACCCAAAGTTTGGTAATGATGCTTTCATTGGAAAGTTTATGTTTCTTAAAAGTACTTATTTTTCACCATTGCAATATATTAGAAGTGCCTGAGAGCATTGGAGGTTTATCGTGTCTAGAATTTCTATACCTATGCAAGAACAACTTTACTAGCTTGCCTGGATGTTTGAGTCAACTTCCTCGTCTTTACTTTCTTTCACTTAATGGTTGCAAGAAGCTGGAAGAGTTTCCAAAACTTCCACCTACCATTCGTTTTCTTAATGCAGCTGAGTGCACCTCCTTGCAAGAAGTACCCACACTATTAAATCGTGATGTGGGACCGCAACTCCTCTCTTTCATTGATTGTCCAAAATTGTTTAGGAATCACACCTATGAATATGAATATGAAAGTCAAAGTGAGGTGTCTATGTTGCAACCTCAACCTGTCAACTCATCCATTATATCTCATAGCTCTATAAAGCACCGATTTCATTCTTTTCTTTGGTATACGAATTTTCCGAGTAACACAAATGGAATCTTCAAAACTGATTATCGCACCGATGTGAATATAACATATCATGGAAATAGAATTCCACAATGGTTTACGAATAGAAGTACAACAAGTCACATCAAGGTCGATTTGCCTCTGGATTGGTGCTTCTCTAGGTTTAAGAACTTAACCATTCAAAATAGGATACTTTGTTGAGTTTTCTCAAACATTTCCCTATTTATAAATGTCTTTATAACTTTTTAAGTGTATTTGATTGAAAATCAATTAAAATTTATAATAAAACGTATTTTTAAATATATTTGAATGAAAAATAAATTATAAAGCTATAATAAAAGTATTTTTAAGTGTATTTGTTTGAAAACCAATTATAAAAATACAATAAAACGTGTTTTTAAAGTGTATTTGAATGACTCAATTACATATATTAAAGTAATGTTAAAATGTTATAAAAAAACTTTGTTTTTTTAGTATAGGACGGTTTGGGCCGGCCCGTGCCCGAAACCAGGACTGGTTACCCATAGCCGGTTATAGAGTAGTTTAAACGGGTCGGATGTTTTTTCGACGGGACCAGGACCGGTTACGAAGGCCCGTGTCCGATTTGGGCAAACCAAAATTGTCCGTCGAGTAAATTTTTTTATCAACGTTTATTTCACTTTAACCGTTGAGTAAATGTTTTTTTGTCAAGATTTATTTTCACTTTAAAAAATCTCAAAATATTTCAAAATGTCATAATCACGGCAACCTTGCTACTTATGTTAAATTCAAATAACAAAAATGTTGGTATTAGATGTTTGTGCAACCATTCATAACAAAAATAAATAGTTTAGAATAATAATTTTGAGTAAATCTTTGCTTTTGAGGCCAAAAGGAAATAATTTTGAGTGACCAATTGGTCCTCTTGAACAACACATCTTTTCCCCATTGACAAACCATGAGATATCCAAAGAAAAGTTATAATCCTTGATAACAAAAACATGATCTAATTTCACAAAAAAATGATGGCCTTACCCAATTCTTTTGAGTTTTTAACCAAAGTAACCCTTTTAAAAAATGGAATTATAAAAATAATCAAAAAAATCAGGATTTTCATATATAACCATCCAGTAACCCTTCAGGATGTTATCTTATCATTGAGCTAGACATGTTTTGATTAAAGAAATTTTCATAATACAAACACAAATAAAAAGAAGCCCAATTTCCCGTTGGGATCCCTGTTACCCATCGAGGATGGGATGGGGTTGTGATGACAGGGAAAAGACCGGGATCGAGAACGAGGATTTGAGTCCCTGCCCCGTCTCTGTTTTATTTCGATGTCTAATTTTAAGGCATGATGTAGGACCAGTTATAACATAAGTTTTTTAAAAAAAATTACAAGATTTTCTAACTTTTATTACGTTTTTAAAAAAATTTAAAATATACTAGAATGGTACTCGCGCAATGCAACGAGATACATCTCAATTTTGTATTTAATTTTAATTTTTGTCTCTATCGAGATTCTAATGGTTTTATGTACTTTTGAGAAACGATTTTGATGTTCATTTAAAAGTTCTCTTTTTTTTATGTAATTTCTTTAATTCAAAATTTTTATTATAATATAATTATGTTTAATAACAAAATAATTTATTTTTGATTTAATAATATAACTTTTTATAATGATAATAATTAAGTTTTCTGTTAGAACTCAATAATAATCTTAATTATACTTTAGATTTTTTATATTTAAAATTAAATGTTTATCCTATATTTTGGGTGATGGTTATCTGCAGTTAGTTACACGAATTCAGAAATAAAGCTTTAATAAGTTGTACTTACGTACAATTTACTTGTAATCTTAAAATTTAAGTAATTATCATTAAATAGAAGTACCTAAGGTTTAAAGTGTTGTTTTTAAGAGTTTTTGGCCAAATATTTTATAATACTAGAAGGGTACTCGCGCAATACAGCGAGATACATCTCGATTTTAAGTTTTATTTTAATTTTTGTCCCTATCGATATTCTAATGGTTGTATGTGGTTTTGAGAAAACAATTTTAATGTTCATTTAAAAGCTCTTTTTTTATGTAATTTTCTTTAATTCAATTTTTTAATCATAATATAATTATGTTTAATAACAAAATAATTTAGTTTTGATTTAATAATATAATTTTTTATGATGATAATAATTAAGTTTTCTGTTAGAACTCAATGATTATCTTAATTATACTTTAGATTTTTTATATTTAAAATTAAATGTTTATCCTATATTTTGGATGATGGTTATCCGCAGTTAATTACACGAATTCAGAAATAAAGCTTTAATAAGTTGTATTTACGTACAATTACTTGTAATTTTGAAAATTAAGTAATTAACATTAAATAACAGTACCTAAGGCTTGAAATGTTGTTTTTAAAAGTTTTTGTCCAAATATTTTATAATATAGTATAGATATAGATATAGACACTATAGATTAAAAATCTATTTTTAATAAAGAATATATAATATTTCCAAATAAAAAATTAATTAAAAAAAACCGGGCCTAAATTGGGCCCAGCTCAATTTATAAAGGGATGATTCTTTTTTTACAGCGTCTACTTCCTCATAACCTAATCTATCAATCGACCATCGTTCGATCACTTCCCAAATCGATTCCAAAAATCGAAGCATCAACGATTCGTAGGTAATTTTTTTTGTCAATTTTTAGTGTTTGTTTACACCTAGGTTTCTTGGTGTTTATCATTTTAGTGTTTGAATCTCTGGTTACTTTGTTGATTGATATATATATATATATATGTTATGATCAATTGATCTTTTGCAAGCTTGTAATTTATGTTTGGTAATTTAGTGTTTAAACTTGTGCGATTTTCTGGTAATTGCTCAATAATCTATAACTAGTTTTTTTCCTAATGAAATCAGGGGCAGTTTTTGAGAAAGAAATTGTAGAAAGTAGATAACTTTGAAGAAGCATTAGTACTTACTCACCAATGATGGTTGTTGTTGATTGATGCTTTCTGCTCTCTTGTTTAATTTTTGTTTATTCAATGTGGATGATTGTAATAGTTAATTATATTCAATTTGATATTGTTTTTGCAGAATTAAATAACAAACATGATGCTGATTTGACTTGCAAAAGTAGAAATTCAAAAACCAATTATATATATATATATATAGACGAAAGTCCATGGCAAAGCTGAAGCATGATAACATGTTGTTTGATGACATAGTGCTGTTCCAAATACTACCAAGGCTGCCTGTGAGGTCATTAGGCCGTTGTATGTGTGTTTGCAAGCAATGGCACTCGTTCCTAAAAACACCTACGTTTACCAAAATGCACCTCCACCGTGTAAACAGTCAAAATTGTGAAAAACTTCTTGCCTTTTCAAAAGCAACGCCATGCAAGTACTTCCGTACCATGGACTGTGAAACACCTGAAATTGGTGTATCTGCCAACCGCTCTTTGCCATTTGAAGCCAACAAGATATTGATAATTTCGTCTTTAAATGGATTGGTGTGTGTAGGCATAAACCGGTCACGGGTGTCACAAAGTGTGTATAACTTTTCTGATATAATCTTATGGAATCCTTTGACGGGTGAGTACAAGAAGCTGTCTAAAGGTGATAATTGCTCCGATATCGCTGCAAGAGTATATGGGTTGTATTACAGTAGTTGTGATGATGACTACAAGTTGTTACGTGTAACCGAATCTAACGATATTTATATATACTCGTGGAAATCCGACTCATGGCGGAAGGCCAAGTCAAGAGTCGATTCGCTTTCGAGATTTTTGTTCTCAAGTAGTTTTGTGGATGAAAAACTCTATTTCTTAGCAATTACAAGCACACAAGCACTTGGTAGTAGTGGATCTTCGTCTTTGATTATAAGGTTCGACACCAAGACTGAAATGTTGACAGAGATAGCAACTCCTTTTTCTGTGTGGTGCTATAATGTGATGGTTGTAAGAGGATGCATTCACTTGTTTGTGACTCCGATTCCGAAAGGAGATCTTGATACACTCGAGTTGTGGAAGATGGACGGAGATGGAGGGTGGACAAAGGTGTTACGATTTTATAAGGCTATGTGTGATCATCCCCCATGGGGTCTATTGAAGAACGGAAATTGGTTCCTGCATTCCGTTCAAAGGATGTTTTATGCTAACGAAGTCGATCCGAGGATGCGTTTAGAGGTGTGTCGGTGGTGTAAGATTGATGATACGATGAGGATTCTTTGTGATGGGGAATTTGTCGAGACTATTGTGTCGCTTAAGCAGTAAGTAAGTAGCTTCATTCCATTCCATTCCATCCATGTTTTTATTCCTAAAATATTTGCATGTATATGTATATGAAGATGAAGTAAAAACTAAACGATTTTGATGGAGAATTTTTTTATGATTTACGCTTTGAATTCTGCATCTTCGATTGCAATAACAGACCAAATAGATGTCAAGTTTTGTGGGACCCACATCATATGTGGTCCATAAATTGTTCCCTTGTTCCTTTAAATAAGGGGTGTTCTCGTATGATCTCTCCCCTGTATGCGTAATAATACAAGTTTTTAAGGACGTGTATGAAATTCTCCCTTAAAAATAAGAGATTCAACATAATGTGAAGATGTCATTGACCCTTGTTTTAAATCATGTCAAGATTTTATAAATAAATATCTTATCACTAAAACAATCCTCGTATAAAAATGACTAAATTAACAGTATAAAAATCGTCCTTGAATTCCCTTTTGAACATAATTAATAGTATAAAAATCATGTTACAGTACAGGTTGTTTAAATAGCTTTTTTAAATAATTAATATGTTAAATATGATCAGAGAATTTCATACACCTCTTCAAAAACTTGCAATATTACGCATATGTGTTTGGAAAATTTTAAATTACGTGTATATTCTTCTAAACATGAAACACTCACGCATATATCATTCTTCATAATTTTATTATTATTAATCATTTTAAAAATACAAATAATTAAATATATTTTAAATATATTATTAATCATTTTAATATTATTCACTAATATTAATTATTTATTTATAATTATTACTTATAATTTTTCAAAATTACTAGTTAATTAGAATGACTAGTTATTCATATATTACATGCAATGTTCTAAAAAATCTCGCCACGACAGCAACAAGGGCACACCATGTCTTAAGGCTTATATATATGACGTCACGTTATACCTATGGCAAGCGATGGCCCAATGCGTAATTTTTGTAACATCATATTTGATTTTTCTTATCCTTTAGTATCTTATTTTTTTTTGTTTTTAATATAACCTAATTTAAAATGCTTAATATCATTAACTCATTAAGTAATACTAGAAAACAAATGTGTATATATGTATAATATTATATATGATATATAAATTTGTCGTCATAAGGCACACCTTGAAAAACGTCATTGCTCGTCGTGGCTTCTAATACTTAAGGTTTGGCCTCGCCGTCACGCCATGCCTCACGTTATGTAGTTATTATTTAAAAACATAAACTACTGTAAAAAAAATTCTTAACTTTATTTTAACAAATTCAAATTTTATAATATTAATGATAATCAATTTAATTTATTTAATAAATATATTATATTAATTATTTTTTACTATCTTGTTTGATTTAATATATTATTCTATTAAATACTTATTTTAATTATATTATATGTGATTAATATTTCAAAATGTCTTTTTTTTACATGTATCGGCTTGTTTTTGCCAAATGTGACTTGTTCATCGACTAGCTTATTAGTTATCAACTACCTTATAACTAATTAACTACTTTATCAGCTACTTTTCCAAACATAGTCTAAATGTTTGGAAAAGTAGCTTATGACTTATAAGTTAACTTATAAGCTAACTTATTGATAAGCTAGTTGAAAGTAATTATTAAGCCTTTTATCATTTTGTTCAGATCATACCCCTGATTAATATTAATTAATATTTATTTTGAATTTTATTGATTAATTTTAATTGTAATTATGAATTAATACTATTTTTAGAGTAAACTACGATTTTGGTCACTGTGGTTTACAATTTATAATCATTTTCGTCCCTGTGGTTTAAAAACTGCTTTTTTGGTCCCTGTGATTTCATTTTGCTTCTATTTTCGTCCTTATAACTAACACCGTTAAAAGTATCCGTTAAAAACTTTCAAGAAGTTACAAATTTAGTCCTTGTGTTATGTAAAGTTTAAAATATTTAGTCCTAGTGTTATATAAAGTTTAAAATATTTATCTTTTAATTTTATTTGTTATATTAATAAACTATAAATTTGACATTTATATATATTATATTTTTTAACTTTTATTTCTTTATTATATTTTATACCAAATAGTTGTTTTTCTTAAATTCATTTCACTCTCATGATTTCATATTTTCATTTAAGCCTTATTTTTAATTTTTTGGATAATAATTTAAAACTTTTTGGATAATTTAATTAATAATTTCTTTTATTATTTTATCGAAAATTTATTTATTTATTTTAAAACATGTTGGTATTTTTAATAAATTTATTATAAAAACCGATTAGTTTAAAATGGAAAAAATTATGAATCATTAAAATTATTGAAAAATAAATTATATCCTCTTCTCTTTTTCAAAGTTTTATATTTATTTTAAATTATATCATCTTCTCTTTTTTAAAGTTTTATATTTATTTTAAATTATCATCTGAAAAAGTTAATAGAATTTGAAAAAAAAATAGTTTTTTCTATATCCAACCAGTTGATTTTACTAAATGCACTTTATTTTCACTATTCCATATTTTCGTTTAAACTTTATCTTTTATTGGTTCATATAATTTTGTTTAATATTTGATTTAAAAATTATATATATATATATATATATATATGCGTGTGTGTGTGTGTGATATGTGTATTAAAATATAATAAAGAAAGTAAAGGTAAAAAATTATAATATATATAAATGTCAAATTTATAGTTTATTAATATAATAAATAAAATTGAAGGATAAATATTTTAAATTTTATATAACACAAAGACTAAATATTTTAAAGTTAAATAACACAAGGGCTAAATTTGTAACTTCTTGAAAGTTTTTAACGGATAATTTTAACGGTGTTAGTTGTAAGGGTGAAAATAGAAGCGCAATGAAACCACAGGGATCAAAAAAGCAGTTTTTAAACCACAGCGACGAAAATGGTTATAAACTGTAAACCACAGGGACCAAAATCGTAGTTTACTTTTATTTTTATTTTATAAATTAATTTTTTTTATTATTAATACATTTTAATTTTAATTATTAATTCATTTTAATTTTAAATTATTCACTAATATTAATTAATTATTACTTATAATTTTTTAAAATTTACTAATTAATTAGAATGACTAGTTATTTATATATTACATGTAATAATTATTTAAAATCATAAACTAATGCAAAAGAATTTCTAAACTTTATCTTAACAAATCCAAAATTTATAATATATATGATAATCAATTTAATTTATTTAAATAAACATATCATATTATATACTTTTAGGAGAATTTCACATACGTTCTTAAAAACTTGTAATATCGTATATATTCTTGTAAAATTTCAAATTACGTGTATATTTTTCTAAACATGAAAAACTCACGTATATATCTTTTTTCCTAATTTAATTATTATTAAACATTTTAAAAATACGTAATATTACAAGTTTATTCGTTAAAAAAAGATTTAGAAAAAAAGAGATTTATTCGTTAAAAAAAATAAAGAACTTAATAATTCAAAATTAGATAATTTATTAGGGGTTTTTAGTTTTTTTTTCAAAATTTTATCATATTAGCCTGTTTTTATAGGATTACAAAAATGTATTTAATCGATTTTAAAAAGTTTAAGAGTTTTATAATTTAAAAAAATAGTTTTAAGGATTTAATTATTTAAAATCAAATAGTTTAATGAATTTTATAGACTTTTTCTAAAAATAATTAGTATCTATGGTCTAATATAAAAATCATTGACTAAATAATAAAGAAGTAATATAAAAGAGTAAACTACAAAATGCCTTCATGGTATACCACTTCCTTCAAACGACTCCTTTATGGTTCACTAACTACGGTGATGGCCCCTAACGTTTCACTTTTGCTTCGAAAGTGGTCCCACTCGTTAGCTTCGTTTATTTTTTCTCGTTAGGTCACCATCTTCGACGACTGGACTTGCTCCGGTCACATCAATTATATTTTGTAACCTGTTGTTTGGGTGTTGGTGTTGTTTGGGTTGGTGGTTTATTCCTTGCAAGCCACCTCCTTGTTGTATTTGGTTTGAACCTTTGTAAAGTTTGGTTGGTTTTTATGTGATGTGCCTTTCAATGAAAAAAAACCCAACAAAACCCAGATTGAAGGGTTTTTGTTCAAGATATTGAAGAAATATGGGAGGGTTTTAGAATTAAAAAATGAGGATTAAATCAAGGTAAGGTTGCCGGAGATGGTTACCGGAGCAAGTCCAGTAGTCGGAGATGGTGACCGGAATAAGTTGTAAGTTGTTCCGGTGTGGTGTTCGTCGGACTTGGTTGCCGGAGATGAGATGAAGATGACCTCTTGGTTTAATATTTTATATTATGTATTATGTGTGTATGTATTTATGCCTCTCTTTGCGTTTATATATATCGATAATATATAAATGTATATCATATTTTTATATATTTATATATATGTAGGATTAGATGTGTGTGAGATTATATATATATATATATAGAGAGAGAGAGAGAGGAGGTTCAAATGAGAACTTTGTAAATTTAAAGGAATAAATGGACATTTGTGGACCACATATGATGTGGGTCCCACATAATATTGTTTCTTTCCTTTAAAAATGGGTGGTTCTCGTATAATCCCTCCCATATATATATATATATGTGTGTGTGTGTGCGCGTGTGTATATATATATGTATGTATGTGCTGAGAGAGATAATAGGAAGAGGACAAAATAATTTACATATTTGACCCTTCATCTTTGATTTGAGTAAATACCAAACAAGAAAAGAATAAAAAGGGGGAAATGACGAAGGTATCCTTCATTTAACTGGATTTTTTAACGGAGCTAACGAGCAAGGACCACTTTCGAAGCAAAAGTGAAACGTTAGGGACCATCACTGTAGTTAAGTGAACCATAAGGACTCGTTTCAAAGGAAGTGACATATCACAAGGACCATTTTTGTAGTTTACTCAATATAAAAATCACATTAATTTGGAAATAATATGATTTTATATATGGAAAGTAAGAATTAATTTGATTAATTCACAACGGTCACAAACAAAATCACCGACTCACGACCGAATACTATAAATAGCTCCGATCTCCCTTCTCCCTCTTCCCAAGCGAAAACCCTAAATTCGAGGATCAAAATTACAGAGTGATTCAGAAAACAAAAATGGCGATTCAGAATCAACTCGATTTGGTTTTAGTTTTGGTCGCGAAAACCCTAAATTCGAGGATCAAAATTGGGTTTCTCGTGATTCAGAAGTTACAGAGCAGGTAGGGTTATGTTTCTTTTTTATGTTCTTGATGCTAGTTAAGGTTTTTTCTCAAAGTATTCTTAAATTAAAAATCAAAATAAATTTTGGGTTGAATATTCTTGATTTATATTATGTTTTAACAACAAAAATTGGAGTGCCGAGTTTTTACTAATTGTATTTTGAATTTTGGTTTTGTTAAAAGATGATGAAATCCTAAATACAGCGGTGTTCTCTTTAGGATACATGGTATGACTATGGATTTTGAGTAGATCGATGGGTTTGAAGAGAGGACTAAATCTAGGGTTTGTGAGAATTAATAAAATTCAAATTGTTATTGGAATCTTGATGCTGCTGCCACAAAGGTAAGGTATGAACAACATTTTCAATTAGTCCACCATCTATTTTGATTGATTTTTTGGTTTCTTGATAATGTTATTGGTCAAAATAAAATGGTGCTATAATATACACCTGGTATTCAGATGATGAGAGTGACTTAAGACACAAAGCTCTAAAAAATTGAAACAAACATGAATAATTGCGGGGAACCTTACATGTTGATCTATTTGTTATTCTATGCTTACCATCGTAAGTTATACCGGATTCAAGGTCGAAGAGGTATGACTGTGGATTTTGAGTAGATATATGGGTTTGAAGAGAGGACTAATTCTAGGGTTTGTGAGAAATATAAGTATGTGTGCGTGTGAGTAGTGGAGCGATGAAAACCTGGTATCAATATCTTGTTATTGGGGGATCAAAGCATTGCCGGTGTTCAACAGCCTTGATGCTGCTGCCACAAAGGTAACATTTTCTATTGCTCAGTTCCCCAATTATAAGGTATGATGCATTTCTGGTGCTATAAATTATTCACACTTGAAGTTTATAGCAGATGTTGAACTTAGAATGACATCTTATTATTTCTCAGGTTGTCTTTTGTACCACAGCAATCATGTTTTCCCTTCTTTGTGAGATGAAAACGAGATTCATTCAAAGAAGCAAGACATCTTATTTTAATTACATCTGAGGTATCGGCTCGTGGGATGTCAGTTTGGTAATTCAGGTAACAAGAAATAGCTAACATACATTGTGTATATTTGATTCATACAGCTCCCTTTCAAATGGAAATATTACTCTCTGCACCCCATCCCCCTAGCTAATTTCCAATTCTACCCTTATTTATGAGATGGATATATCATTACTTCCTCTATTATCAAGGGTAAAGTTGTCATTTCGTTAATTAAAGAGTATAATTTTACATTTCTAAAACTATGTGCATTTCTCATCTATATAAATTACGATGTGAACCAGGTGGGTGTCCCTACGGACCGCGAACAGTATATAAATCGTCTTGGAAGGCAAAGGTGGAGAAGGGATGATGTTACTTGCATCATGGGAAGAATATTTTCTCGATGAAATCCTCTTCACCGCATTTAGATCCAGATACGAAAGTAAAGGTCCGTTTCCAACTAAAATCTCACATAGATTACAAAATATGTGTGCATTTCAATTTTAATGAAATTTTGGATAGTGATTTATGTTTGTAGAACAAGTATGAGTGTCACGATGGCCATCATGGGATTGATAGGTGTTAGAATGATAATATACATGACATGGGGTTGTTCGCCGATGAACCAACTATTTCACGTGTTATTCATAATGGATAAACGAATAACCCTGAATAAGGAAAAGTATTCATGATGTATGTCATGATAGCCTGAGTGGTATCCATGATAGCCTGAGTGGTATCCATGACTAAATTTAGGGCTATTCATCATGGATGACATAGGGCCTTTACTTACAACTTAACGAGCTTAATGGTTTAGGCGGCCTATATGTTCAGGAGTGTTTCTTTATCGCTTAATCGTTAAGCCATTAAGCCAAATGGCTATATGGAATAAGCCACAACTCCTCACTTGTCTCCATGGCTGTTTGGTTGGTTTTCCATTAAGTCCTGTATAGATAAAGATAATGCTCTTTGTATGTGTATAGATTGAGAAGGTTTTTGTTGGGAGAGGTTTTTCATGAATGGAAGGAGCATGTATTTTAATTGGTTAATTGGGAGGAATAAGTTGTAAGTTATGGAAGGAGCGTGCTTTCAAAAGTATAATAATGCTTAAATAGATGACTGACTGCTTTACAAAAGAAAGTCTAATAGGAGAGATATTGAGTTCAAAATAGTTGGGTTCTAGACAATTCTTATAGTTTTACTTATTGTTGTATGACTGTGTTTATGTTCTTTGTAGCAACTTGTAAGTTTGAGCTGCTGGCTGATATGGACGCTGTTCCAGAAAGCTTTGGCTTTTGTGGGAAAGCCCAAAGTTCAATTTCCGACGTTTCTCAACTGGAAGTTGTTACAAAGGCTCATGCTAAGGTCATAAAGGTATGAATCTTTTGAATTTCTCTATACTATACCTAAATGTTCTTATATTAACATTTCATGGAAGCTTGCTTTTCCTAATTCATTTTCTATTTTTCAGGGTTGCAAGTACTTGTATCTAGGGATTGATGATGATAGATAAAAGGGCTCTACCATAATGTGTTGAAGGTGTGTTAGCACATACATTGTAGGGGAAAAGATTCAACATGATAGTTGGGCTCGATGGTCTTTTCTTTTTCTTTATTAGTTATTGATAGTTGCAGTTAGCTAGACATGATAAAAATATAATTACTAATTAAGCTGATATTTCAGATTACGAAGGGGAGGCAGCCAGTTGGGTTGATGTTTACAATACAGAAAAGTATTTCGGCTATTAGTTGTAGGTGTGTGTTAGTTATGAGATAGAATAGAGTTGTAGCTACATATTCTCCTCTCATCCCCTTGGTAAAAAATAAGAAAGGAAGCCAAATAACTAGTAAGCCAAGCACAAAACTTTATATTACACATCTTCTATTCCTTCAAGTTTCACCTCAAAGTAAAATTCCAATTTGACAAGCATATCTTTCTTTATTGTCCTTCCTCTTCTCCTTCTGCCTTTCCTTCCCTTCATCACGAACCTGCCCCTTAAGAATTTTACATGGAATATATATTAGTCATAGTAGTGATTTATGGTGGTGGTCCTGCATTCGCTCGAAAAGATATAACTCGTGGCTCTACGCCTTCAACTGCATTTGATATCATGGGCCGACCATAAGAATGAGTAGAAAGGTACATTATATGATTACCCGCTCCTGCATTCTTGAAATAATTCATCCCATCTCGCTTTGTGAAAAGATGTAGCAATTCTGATTTTGAGGAACATCACAAGATGTTAAATCTTTCTGGACAGGAAGGCTTGTGAGATCTTAATTCAGATGAAGTAAAGGATGTCTTATATGGATTTTTCTCCCTGATTTTTCATGTCTTTTTCTTGTTCTCTGTTAGGTACATGTTTGGGATTACTATACTATGGCTGTCGGAAACATATTTTGTTGAATGACCTAGATAAAAACGCTTGATGACGTGAGTTACTTTATCATGTGGAACTTGAGCTCTTTCGAGAACCACTATCTTTTAGCTTAAAATTTGTTTCACATATAGGGCCTGTTTGTTAGTAGCTTAATGGGACTCATAGCTTATTTGGTATAAATTATAAGGTATGATGCATTTCTGGTGCTATAAATTATTCATATTTGAAGTTTGTAGCAGATGTTGAACTTAGAATGACATCTTATTATTTCTCAGGTTATTGTCTTTTGTACCACAGCAATCATGTTTTCCCTTCTGTGAGATGAAAACGAGATTCATTCAAAGAAGCAAGACGTTTCTGGTAACACTACTTACATTTTTTAAACAGACGTTTTTGTGCGCCTTCTCTTTTCTGCTATATCACTAGTTGATTTGGCATATCGCTTCTGTGCGCCTTCTCTTCAGGTACTAATTCTTAATTTTGCACCAGATAAGTGGCCAAAACTTATATGTTCCTTCAGGTTTCTCCTCAAAGTAAAATCAAGGTGCATTTGATTTTGGGGGGAAAGGGCACTACAGTTGAGTACCCTTTCCAATCGTATATACATTATGGTTTATTCCTAACCACTAGGGATTTAAGAAATAAAATTCCAATTTGATAAGCCTATCTTTGTTTATTGGCAGAGTATAGAGAATCCCGATGATTTGTTTATTGGCAGAGTAGAGAGAATCCCGATGTGCACACTTTGTATTGGCTTAAATGACAAGGGAATCCTCGGTCGCATTGCTCCCTCCCCGCCTTTGTCCTTTCTCTTCTCTGCCTGCCTGCCTTTCCTCCCCTGCTGCCATGAATAAAACCCAGCAGGATTTCCCCTTTCTTTAACCCGAATTTCTTCCCCTCACACCTTTCTCTCGACCAAAGTCACCCGGCCCTCTTCTTTATGCGAATTTTTGCACTCTTTTTGACCAGCCTCACATTTTTAGCTGTATGCATTGCTGGGACCAATGTGCCATTATTGGTATTGCTGTTGGAATGTGCTTCAAAGTGATTGATATTGAGAGGTTATCACTTCCACACTTTCAGCCTATATGTTATTTAGTTTTATGTTCAAGAATAGAAATGTTATTATGAGCTTCTTTCTTGTATCCTTTTTATCCGCCTCTTTGCCCCATTTGACGAGTGGGTTTGTAACGTGGTCGCTAGTTCTCTACATAACTTGGATGCATTTGATGGAACTTTCTTTTTGAAGGTATGTAAGTTGACATTTATACTTCAAATCCTCTCTTTTCTTTTGTTTTTGTCCTCATTCATTTCTTATTCTAGGATGCTTATTTTGCAGGCCTTCCAATAGTTTTGTATCCATGTTCTTGCATTACTTCTATGCTTCATTGTAATGGGTTATGGGTATAAAAATTTGTAAGAATATATTACCACATTTGTTCATTTTGACCTTTAAACTAAGATATCTAGAGGCCTACTACTGAATCAGTTGGCTACCATGCATATATAGCTCTTCAGATTTGTTGAAGGTAGGGTTTTTCTGGTTATGTTTTTTATTTATTTGGAATAACGTTTTTTGGTGACGGTGTTCTTGATGCTAGTTAGGGTTTTTCTCAAAGTATTCTTAAATAGAATTCAAAATACCTAAATTTTGGGTTGAATATTCTTGATTTTCTGATTTATATTATATTTTAACAACAAAAATTGGAGGGCTGAGTTTTTACTAATTATATTTTGAATTTTGTCTCTGTTAAAGATGAGTTTGACAAGTGATGAAATCCTAAATACAGTGAGTTCATGATACAAGGTATGATGACTATGTATTTTGTGTAGATCGATGGGCTTGAAGAGAAGACTAATTCTAGGGTTTGTGAGAAATATATAAGTATGTGATGAAGCTTGTATTAATAAAATCAAATTATATGGTGTGCGTGTGAGTAGTGGAGTGATGAAAACCTGGTCTCATTATCTTGTTATTGGGGGATGAAGAGTATCATTATCTTGTTATTTTGCAGGTTTGTGGTATCAACAAACGAGTTGGATCTGGATCAACAAATCCACTTTTTGCATAAAAAAGATTCATGAAACACCTAGGTTTATAACACCGGATGGATTGGTTTTGTTGGGAGAAAGATACGGTAATTGATTTTTTTCTCTCCATAAAATAGTATCATATCCATCCACATTGACGTATCATGCTGTTACCTCTGCGTGGGAACTAAATGAACGTTGGATGGTGGTTAATTCGTATCCTTAGTTTCCTGCAGTTTTACACCTAAAGTAAATAAGTTCTTTGATATAAATGAAATGCATTAGGTTCAATGTGATAGAACTAAATGATAAGAGTTTTAAATGGCTGATGCTTAAACTAAAATTGCTGCTGAATGGAAAATAATGTTTGATAACTGTTCTGAATGACCCTTCTTATTAACAAAAAATTGAATTTGCCACTTTAACCCTCTAAATGTTGAGTAACCTTATCGCATAAAAGTTTTAGCTTCAACTTTGTAACTGTGATCTAAGGTTGCAAATATTGTTTCTTGCAAATGTCCACCGTTTTCAGACCGGTTCAACATTTTGCCCAAATATAGCAGACGGAACATCAATAATTGTCTTTTTCGTCCAATTTGAACTCCAAAAGTTGAAATAAACACGTAATTTCATGTGGGTTACCTACCTCTGTATACTGTGAATTGAGTTCTATCTATTTTCTTTGATGCAGATAATGGACTAAAACTCAATTATTATTTGGGAAGGCGATTATGTGGTACTTGTTCTTTCCCCTTAAAATATCCTTTTCATAGTCTACTAAGAGGCTGTGTGGTTGGTTTTTCATTAAGTTCTATAGACGAAAGATCGTATGAGAAAAGCGTAAGAAGGGATCTGCACCCTTGATCACTTTTAATCACACCCATCCATGAATTGTGCTTCTCACGGGTATTTAATATGGTGCATCTCGGTGCATAGATCTCATTAGTGTCGACCTTCAATTAGGATTGATCCAAGAGTCTAGATCCTTTCTTACGTTTCTCAACATAATTTCTCTTCTCATCGGAACCCAACCGTATGTATATATAGGCGAAGGATCGTGTGAGAAAGAGTGAAGCTGAGAAGCGTAGGAAGGGATCTCTGCCTTTCATCATTTTTAATCTCATGCCCACCCATGAATTTCACTTTAGAAAGGATTTGAATTTGCCACTTTAACCCTCTAAATGTTGAGTAACCTTATCGCATAAAAGTTTTAGCTCCCACAAAGGAAGGTTGAGTAACCATGCATTAAAATTTAACAAAAATAATGTAAGCTAACTACATCTTGAGCTTGATCAACTTGCTTATAAGTTATAGGTGCCCATAGCACAAAAGCTTGGAGATATATATATATATATATATATATTCACTTCATTTCTGATGGACATCAAAAATGAATGCTCTTATATTTTATATGTTTACATCTCAAAAGTATAATAATGCTTAAATAGATGACTGCTTTACAAAAGAAAGTCTCATAGGAGAGATATTATTGAGTTCAAAATAGTTGTGTTCTAGACAATTCTTATAGTTTTACTTATGTGTTTCTGTTCTTTGTAGCAACTTGTAAGTTTGAGTTCAAAAGAAAGTCTCAAAATCTAGGATGTTTCTTTGTTGGAAGTTGTTACAAAGGCTCATGCGCAAGGTCATAAAGGTATGATCTTTTGAATGTCTCTATATTGTACCTTATATTAGCATTTCATGGAAGCTTGCTTTTCGTAGTTCATTTTTCTATTTTTCAGGGATTGATGATGATAGACAAAATGCACTAGATGACCTCTGAATGTCCTCAAGGGCTCTACCATAATGTGTTGAAGGTGTGTAAGCACATACATTATAGGGGAAAAGATTCAACATGACAGTTGGGCTCGATGGCCTTTTCTTTTTCTTTCTTTATTAGTTATTGATAGTTGCAGTTAGCTACTACACAATCCTTATTGGCATTCATTCTACAGTGATTGAATTTCTCGTGTGCACAACGGTAATTAGATAAGATACCAAGACTCATTTACATTTATATAAATGAGATACAGATTCATTGCATCATCTTAACATTTATATTACAGATCTATTCCTTCCTTCCTTCAGGTTTCACCTCAAAGTAAAATTCCAATTTGACAAGCCTATCTTTCTTTATTGGCAGAGTATGGAGAATCCCGATTATCTTATGCTAACTACTCCGGTCTTTCTCCCTGCCTTTCCTCCCCTTCATCACAAGAACAAAACCCTCTTAGGACCTTGCTTTCTGGTCTATTACCCACATGCACTAAACCGGTTCACGACCTTGCTTTCTTGTTTCTTGTTTTTTCTTGGGTTTGGAACAGAGGTCGCTAGTTCTCGACATAAGTTGGACGCATTTGATGGCAAATTAAGGCTTTCCAGATACATATCTGCCCCTTAGGTAAAGGTAAAAAAGGAATTCTTGAGCTTTCAAATGGTATGTAATATAACCACCAAAATCTACAGGTGCTTTTTGGGGAAATGAATTGAAGACACACCAATCTGGACTCAGAACACGTTAACCAATGTATATCTCCTAGAACTGTAACTTGCTTATTTATTGTCTTGAGTTTTATCCTTGAATTTGTATTTCCATTCTTTTCATTGTGCAGTCTATTTACCATTAGTAATGTTCTTCTGGTACTAAATTTGAAAGCTTGAATGGGGGTACATTACAAGAGGAGTGCTCATTTTTCATTCCTCTATCTCTATGGTTGCCTCCTGATTCCTCAAGGGCAAAAGCATATTATTAGAAACTCTCTAAATGACACTGTTTTGTTTGCACAGCAGTGTTGTATGTATCTACATGACATGATACAGGGATAAGTCTCGTTATCTACATGACATGATACAGGGATAAGTCTTGTTATCTACATGACATGATACAGGGAAAAAGTCTCGTTATCTACATGACATGATACAGGGAAAAGCACGTAATAAAATCATCAGGTATTGATGACTTGGCACTGGAAATGACTTGTGGTCTTAGTTCAGGTATTATCTGTTCATGTGATTTGATTTCAAATAATTGTCTTTCTTTCTTTGTAGATATAGATATGATGAGAAGAAAATTATATACATTACTACAGTTGAGTTAAGTACCCTTAAATCTTATATATATATATATACATTCTGATTTATTCCTAGTCACAACGGAATTGAGAAATAACTTTACAGTCTGTATGCCTCAAAAAGGTTGTGCACTCTTTTTTAAAGCATGCATACTGAGAAAATTGTTCTTGTTCACCTGAGAATATTGATATTGACAAGTTATCACTCCACACTTTCAGCCTATATGTTCAACAAGTTAAAATATAGATATGTCATTTTCATGCAGCAGTGATGTTGTATCCTTATTTGAGCTACATTTGTTGATATAATTGATTTCATATAATTGTTTTTTCTTCTTTCTAGACATGATAAGAAGAACTTAATGATAAAGCTGGGATTTCTGATTATGAAGGGGAGGTGGCCCGTTAGCTTGATGTTTACAATACAGATTCAGGTATCTTGGTTATTAATTGTAGGTATGTCTTAATTATGAGATAGAATAAGGTGATAGTCTACCTTGTAGCTACGTATTCTTCTTTCACCCCCTTAGAAAAAAATAAGAAAGAAGGCCAAATAACTAATAAAAAGAAAGGAAACCCAAGAAAGCAAGGATTGTATTCTATCCTTAAGAATTTTGCATGCATAATATGATAACACAAAACTTACATTTACACATCTAATCTTTCAAGTTTCACCTCAAAGGAAAATCAAATTATATTAAGTTTTGGAGTAAAATGGCAGAATTGGTGTTCGTGGACTACACTTGAATACCTTTACAAATCATATACAAATTTTGGTTTATTCTCGGAGATAACTTTCCAATTTTGATTAGCTTTTCTCTGTTAGTGTAGAGAATCATGATGATCTTGTCAATCAGGACAATATACTTGACATATCTTTTGGGATATTGCACCTTTTTGATAATTCAACCTAAATTTACTTGTGTGCACAAAACTTATCTGTATTAATAAAGCCGTCTTTGTGGATTAATCTGACTGTATAGATTGAGGAGGTTTTTTATTTGGGAGATTTTTTATAGATGAAATGGTCGTTTTTTTAATCGGGAGGGATATGTTTGGAAAAAAAACTTTGCTTTCTGCATAAAGCTTCCCTCTAAAAGCTTACTGAATAAGCCACTTTCTATATCATTAAGCCACTACCAAACAGTCATGTATAGCTGAACTAATAAGTTGCTAGCCCCGGTAAGCTCATTAAGCCGTTAACAAACAAACCCTTATCGTAATGCTATCTCTTGCTCTCGGCCCATTGGCTATTTTTTTCTTTTAGAGTACCGGAGCATATTTTTCTTTTAGGTTGGTGTTCCCTAATTATTGTCCCAGCGACTAAGTGACATGTTGTCTCCTGTGCTTGAAGGTTCTCATATTCTTTAGCATATAAAGTTTGAAACTTCTATATGCATATTCTTTAGCATGACCAGTAAACCCGTTTTCGACCCGCCAACCCGTTTATGACCCGCCAACCCGTGAACGACCCGTGAACCCGAGCGTGTGCGGGTTAGGGTTGTGTTTCTCTACACGATTAGCTAAACAGGTCGTCTCCGGGTTGACCCTCTCTGACCTGCCAACCCGAAGACGACCCGATTGCCACCCCTAATTAAGGTAAATACGATGATGTTTTTATAAATTTTTTATCTCTTCCGGAGTTTAAGAAAAGTTCATCTAATCATTTGATTTATCTATTTTACCATTTTTTGCAGGAAATATCTGGTTGCGCTCTCATTTGTTCTCACGTTCACAACTAAATTTGAGCTCTCATTTAAACTTTTCTCTCTCTCTCTCTCTAAATTTGAGCTCTCTCTCTCTCTATATATATATATATTGCTTCACTCAATCTCTCGATCGAGAGGGTAGATAAATGATTTAAAAATGGAAAAACCAACAAAGAAATATCTATTTTTCATAGAGAGGGGTTTTCACGAAGACATGGACCAAAAGTGTAAATTTCTAATTCTATTTTGAATGAGATCACGATCGAGAGGGGGTTTCACGAGGATATGGGTTATTATGGTAAACCAGGAAAGCGAATGGTTATATTGGGTATAAAGTTGTCTAAAATAGTTATTTTAATTAATTTCCCTTTTTATAAAATCCAAAGAAAAATTCTCCAAATGGAGAGAGAGGAAAGTTTCCCTTTTTATATTGGGCCTCTTTTATATTCAATAATTTTAATATTTTCTTTCTTCCGAAAATAAATGTCCACGGTGAAAATGGCACACACTTTTTAAATAAATAAATGACATTTTTACCCTTGATAATAGGGAGGAACTTTCTCTATCTCATAATTAAGGGAAAACCGGAAAGTGGAAACTTACTTTTTGAAGGTGGCATTTATTTTGGCACAAACTAAAATAAAAATATAGAGACTTAATATGGGATGGAGGGTATATTATGTATCTAATATTGGAATCTCCAAAAATGGAGAAACCGTTGAAGTCGAATGCAATTTTGTGTGTGGAGAATTTGACTTTTGCTTCTCCAATTTGGAGAATTATGGAGAACTCGTTCGAGATGCTCTTATTACTCCATTTAACATCTAGAAGAGTTTAAAATGAAATGCTTAGATTGATTGTAGTTTTAGTTTTGGGATCATAAGTTATGGTGAGCTAACGCGCGTATTTTTTTATACTGACCCGATTGCTTGTAGGTGACACGGCTTCGTGAATATCAAGGGGTTGACCACACTTTGACACAATTGCAAGGCAATACCAAGATGTAGTAAAGGTAAATACATAAACGTTATAGGGGCTGTTTGTTTATCTCTTTAACGGTTTCATTAAGAGACGGACTACGAATCGCTAAAAGGTGAATCTTGTTTGGTAAAAAATAAGTCCGCCTCTTAATGGTTCTAAAACTGTCGAATCATCCTGGACCTCCCTTAACCATTCGTAGCTCTAATTTCATTTTAAATAATTACCAAACAATTATATTTCATTTTGCACGTTATCATAAAAGCCTCTTAATCATTTAGACCACTTAATCATTCTCGCATCACACCATTCAAAGAATCGCCAAACATAGTTTGTCTACCGTTTGCTCTTTGAGGTAGAGGTCGTGTCCGTGTACATCTCATTTGATTTGGTTTGGTGTTGTCTATTGTTTTACTTTTAAGTGCAACAGTCGCATATAAACTATGTTTTTTTTTCCTTTTCGAATATAACTCAT
Organism: Silybum marianum; assembly: GCA_036898165.1. Classification (NCBI taxonomy): domain Eukaryota; kingdom Viridiplantae; phylum Streptophyta; class Magnoliopsida; order Asterales; family Asteraceae; genus Silybum; species Silybum marianum. Next base: position 49,965,026 of record CM072532.1, on the reverse strand, counting down.
GTGATGGTTTCTTCACCTTTTTTATTGCAAGAAGCTTGAAGAGTTGCTAGAACTTCCACCAACCCTTTCAATCTCTTGTTGCAAATAGGCACGTCGTATTGGATCATGATCAACGACAATCTTACGTAAATATTAAAAGGTCGTTTCAAGCCATAGATTTAAATTGTTTAACCGTGGAGGTGATCGGCATGGGCTTGGCGATATCCAAATTGTTTAACCGTGGAGGTGAAGCGATCAAACCAAGCCTTTGGTGACTGTTTCAAGCCATAGATTTCTCTCTTAAAACTTGGCTCTAATACGATATTAGAATATGTGGAACCCCTAGATCAATCTCCAAAAGAGCCCTTGAGAAGAAAGGGGAGGTTCCAAGGGGGGTTAGCCAGAAGTGTCAAGTCCCTAGAGTGGTAGACCTTGGCTCTGATACCATAAAGACTAGGAAAACACAAAGTTGTATATTGCTCTGATAATTAAATTAAAACTGATACAAGAAAGAGGTTTAAATACAAGAAGCTAATCTAGATAAGGAAACAATCTACATTATCAATAGGAATTATTCTGGGGATAATTCCCTTTTATAGTCTATCTCTATATTTGAAAGATATCCCAATCTTTTCCTTTTCTTTCGAACTTATCTACAATAAGTAAGGCTAATATGAGAACTTCTATATTACAAAATGCAACTTGTTTAGCATCATTTATAAAATTTCTTTTTTCGTTTGTTCTAGATTTGAAGGGAGCGTCGGACAATCATTTGCTTGTTTCCTTACACCCGGAATGAACATACGATTCGTAGGAGAAGCCAATGACTACGTGGGAAAGGTTCGATTACCAATTAGTATTCCAATATTTACATTGCCTTTGTTATATCATATTTTCGTCATTAAACTATGATGAGGCCAACTTTTGGAGAGAAAAGAGTGATGGATCAAATTCTAGAATAAACTGCTTTTTAGCAACAATGTTTTCTTATACACGCTTTTGTTTGTATGTTGTTACTTACTCGTAACCGGCTTTCCAAAAGTTATCATATCTATTTTTCCTATCTCAACGTTATCTTTTTCGTAGTCTTTGTTTTTTCAATATGAGACGCTCTACTCTTTGGAGGCAGAGGTAATGCTTCGTGGTCGGAGTTATGGGAAACTGCAAAAAAATGAAAAAAATGAGGAACACCCGGTAACTATTTATCCGGATGGTATGCACATGTGCATACAAGTAATTTATAAGCACTTTGTTTTGTATACACATGTACATAACAAGCACACATGCACAAAAACCAAAAAACAACTTCAATTACTTGTATGCACATGTGCATACCGTTAAGATGAATCGTCACTAAGGTGTTCCTCGGTTTTTCATTTTTTTGGGGGTTTTCCCATGAAATTGGGAAATGGTCATTCATGCATAATGTTTGAGAGAATCTTTTTCGTAGTTTTTTTCTTACATATATAGTTATCTATTAGGGTATGGCAGGTGGTGAATTGGTTGTGATGCCCGTTGAAAAGACTGTGTTTATCCCGGAGGAAGCTGCGATTGTTGGGAAAACGTGCTTATATGGAGCTACCGGAGGTCAACTTTTTGTTAGAGGCAAAACCGGTGGGCGTTTTGCTGTTAGAAATTCTCTTGCTCAAGCAGTGGTGGAAGGCACCGGAGATCGTTGTTGCGAGTACATGACCGGAGGTTGTGTCATTGTCCTCGGGAAGTAAGCATCTCTACCACAAATGATTGTCCTAAAATACTTTTTAATTTGCTATTTCCTCTGTCTCAAAACAAGTGTCCATAATAAAAATGACAGTTTTAAACATGCATAATTATTACACTTTTTAATTAAGCAAATGACAACTTTATCTTTATTTCATTTATCTCTCTTCACAGCTCTTAAATATTTGTGCATTAAGTCAAGAGGGAGGTTTAGGGGAAAACGCTAAAAAAAAAAGAAAATTGAAGAACACCCTGGGAGCATATATATGCATTATATATATGCATTAGTGCATATGCACAAATGCATGTTACAAATTACCGGTATGCATTTGTGCATACCGTCCAGATGGAAGGATCCTAGGGTGTTCTTCAATTTTTTTTTTTGCGTTTCCCCCTGAACTAGATTTGGGAATTTAGTTATCTATTTTTGAAACTAGACACTTATTTGGGGCAAACATAAATAGAGATATAGACATTTATTTTGGGACAGAGGGAGTAAATGATAATTTTGCCTCGATGATAGAGAGAGTTGAGGGTAGAATTGGAAAGTGGGAACGTGAACATTTATTTTGGGCCAAACTGCATTATAGAAATGTGAAGGGGGTATTATGAAGAGATGGAAACTAGAATTTGATTTGATTGGTTTTGCCTTTTGTAGAGTTGGTCGAAATGTGGCAGCTGGTATGACCGGTGGTTTGGCGTATATTCTTGATGATGATGATACTCTCATTCCCAAGGTTTGTATTAAAACACTTGTTTTACAATGTCGGTCTTTTACTTATACTAGAAATCACAATTTGGCTTTAGTTTCTAAAACTCAAATTGTCCGTTGTATAATATAACTACGACAGATAAATAAAGAAATTGCGAAGATCCAGAGAGTAGTTGCACCCGTGGGGCAGATGCAGCTCAAGAGCCTTATAGAAGCACATGTCGTAAGTACAAAATGCATATATGCTCTTATTAAACTATTTTATTGCGTACATATTAAAGTGTCCTTAACCCATGTTACATCAAATGGTTGCGAAAGCACATGAAGTTTCCGTTTATTCCAAGAAAGTTTTCACCTTTTTCCATCAAGCGTTTTTCGGTCAGCTATACAGAACTATTTGGTAGTGGCTTAATTATACAGAAAGTGGCTTATTCAATAAGCTTCTAGAGGGGAGCTTTTTGCAGAAAGCCAAGTTTTTTCCATACCTTCCCCTCCCAAATAAAAAACACGCTCCTTCCATCTATGAAAAAACCCTCCCAAACAAAAACATTCCCAATCAATATAGATAGATTAATCCACACAGGAAGCTTTATTCCATACAGGACATAGGGTCTGTTTGTTTACAGCTTAATGAGCTTGATGGGATCACAGCTTATTCAATCAGCTATAAATGGCTGTTTGGTAGTGACTTAATGATATAGAGAGTGGCTTCTCCAGTAAGCTTCTAGGGGGAGCTTTATGCAAGAAGCCGATTTTTTTTTCCAAACTTGTCCCTCCCAATTAAAAACCACGCCCCTTCCATCTATAAACCCTCCTAAACAAAAACCTTCCCATTCTATATAGACAGATTAATCCACACAGACAACTTTATCCTTTAATGGAAAACCAATCAAACATCCCCTTAATGGAAAGCCAACCAAAACGATAAACACCATTCATAAGAACAAAATAGGAGAATTATTGCAATTTTTTATGTTTTCATTTCTCTTTTGAGTGGTTATAAGTTTATATGATTCACATGTGAATAGGAAAAAAACGGGGAGCACCAAAGGTGCTGCTATCTTGAAGGAATGGGACAAGGTGACCGTGCGGTCTGCATAACACATCAACTTTTGTACTCCCTTGAAGACATTGTTATGATACCAACAAACGGATTCGTTCTACTCGTTGAAAATTAGATTCATTCAGTCGACTAGATGCCACAAAGCTTCACTTTGAGAAGAAGATCAAGAAGGAACAAGTCATGCTTCTGATCTGGTTCAGTCTGGTCTTTTTGGTTGAAAAAAACATAGCCTTTTGAAGGTGACAATGTATAGATTTTCAAGTGTGCTTTCTTTTTAACATCCTTTCCCAATTATAAAAATGGTATGGATATTATTCTTTGACTGAAGTTATATGGTTAATATCTTTGACCCAGGTGACCTTGTCCAACCCTGTACTTTTCAGCTCGAAGCATTATTTAAGGACCCACATTTGAAACCGCAAATTTTACCAACATTTTTTTGACATACGGAAAGGGCTTGGTGGTTCCTTGGGAGAAGACACTGGTTAAGCTCTGTGAAGCGGTTGATGAAGCCGTTAGAAATGGTTGCCAGCTACTTGTTCTTTCTGACAGATCTGATGAACTAGTAAGCACTGTATATATATATATATTCATAATTCAGTAGTTTGTGTTATACTAGTAAGCACTGTATATATATATATATATTCTTTGAATCTTTGTTGGTTCTTTGGCAGGAACCCCCTCGTCCTGCTGTTCCGATGCTTCTTGCTGTAGGTGATGTCCACCAGCACTTGATACAAGATGGACTGCGGATGTCTCCTTCGATTGTTGCCGATACTGCTCAATGCTTTAGTGCAATCACTTTGCTTGTTTGATTGGATATGGTGCAAGGTATTTTCAAATTCTGAAAAAAACACCTTCCAAATGTGCTGTTTTTTTTACTCTTTATTGCTTAGAACTTAATTCTTTGTTTTTTTTAGCATTTCATTCATCCCCAAATGATTAGTTTATGTATTGTGGAAATTAGTATTTTTTGTAGTGTTGTTTGTCCTTACTTGGCATTGGAAACATGTCGACAATGGCGATTGAGCAAGAAAACTTTAAACCTTATGCGAAATGGGAAGATGCAAATGGTTTCGATCGAAAAGGCTCAAAATAACTTCCGCAAGGTTTGGACTTGATAGAGATCATTATTGCTATTTATGTAAGCTGCTTTCTTTGATTATATGCTTCATTAAGACGCATCTAATCTAGAAAATTTCTTGTCACTTGCTTAAGGGATTCATTTAGCTATTTTTTTAATTACCATTTTGAAAAGTGGCCTTTCCCTCCGTCTCATTTTACAATTGTCATTCAATTAGGAACATTCTTTTTTTCATAAGGTAAAATAACTTATAATTATTTGCTGATATTCAGGCAGTTAACGCGGATCTAATGAAGATTTTATCCAAAATGGGAATATCATTGTTGTCAAGGTATTTTACTCACTTTGCAGCTATTTTACTTGTTACAGCCTATATTCCCTATAGTTCACTTATGCATATCTTAATCTAATTTTTTTGACTCGTCTTGTGAAATCTAAAAAGCTCTTGGATATAGTTATTCTGGCGCACAGATATTTGAGATTTATGGATTGGGAAAAGAGGTGGTTGATCTTGCATTTACCGGGAGTGTCTCAAAGATCGGCGGATTGACTTTTGATGAGGTAATATGATGCCCAAAAGCAAACCTTTTCTTCAATTCATTATATGTTTGACTCTACTTGCACTCCATTTCTTAAAAGAGTGCGTCTTTCAACGTTTTTAAGTTTTTAGTTAGGCGTTTTGTTCCATTAAGTCCATTGAAAAGTTGGTATTGATGTTTGAAACATAATCATAATTGGTGCTTCATGCTATATGACGAAATATTAAATAATTATCTGGGGATTATTGGACTGAAGTTTGGTCTCTTTCTCGCAGCTTGCAAGGGAGAGTTTGTCATTTTGGGTGAAGGCTTTCTCTGAAGATACGGCTAAAAGATTTGAAAACTTTGGATTTATACAAATGAGACCAGGAGGTATATAAAAATGTTGATATGTCATATGGTTTATTTTGATAAAATGCATACTTAAAAAGCTAAGTAATAATATGACTTGGAAGTTGGAAGTTGGAAGTCGACATATTCTCACATAGTTGACCGAATAAGTTGCGAGTCCCATTAAGCTCATTTAGCTGCTAACAAACAAGCTAGAGTTGTGACTTGTAATTCTATGTCTAATTAACAGGGGAATATCATGGGAACAACCCTGAAATGTAAAACTGCTTCATAAAGCTGTTCGTGAAAAGTGTGAGAGTGCTTATTCATTTTACCGGCAACATTTAGCCAACCGACCTGTCAATGTAAGTACTAATAATAATAATTTGAACCGGATTATTTGTTGTTTCTTTTTCCAGCGTCTTATTTGAGTTTTTAATAAATGAATTGCACAAAATGATATATTGACCTTAATTTGGTTTTTACGCAATGGGGAAAACTTCCAAAGATTAAGATCACTGTCACTACTGATATATATATATATATAAAGCCCGTTACCAGTGAACCATACTGATCTCAGCTGTTTTGTGAATCCTTTACCACAGGTTCTTCGGGATCTTTTTTAATTCAAGAGTGAGCGTTCCTCGATTCCAGTGGGAAAGGTGGAATCCGCTGCATCTATCGTTGAGCACTTTCTGTACATGTTCTCAATATCATTCTAGGTAAACCCATGAAGCAATCGCCATTGCAATGAATAGGATAGGAGGGAAGTCTAATTCCGGAGAAGGTGGTGAGGTATCCTTTTCTGCATGTTCTCAATATCATTCATCTGTAAAAACCCAATTTTTACCTCTTACAATATGCATATCCTTGCAAGGCAAGCCGTAAGAACCAAGCTCGGACATATAAATCGATATTGACGATTAGGGGACTACACACACACGTATATATGTATATGGGTCAGATTTAAGGGAAAACCGCAAAAAATGCAAAACTGAGGAACACTCTAGTGACTATTAATCTGTACGGTATGCCCATGTGTATACAAATGATTTGTAAGTACTTTGTCAGTTACTTGTATGCACATGTGCATACAACAGGTTATTAGGGTGTCCTCAGTTTTTCTTTTTTTTTCGGGGTTTTCCCCTAAACCTCACACACACACACACATATACATATATATATATAGGGGAGGGTACAAATGAAAACTCATCTTTCATTGTGCACGTGAGGACAAAGGAGAGCACGACACGTGTCCCTTGCGCCCAAGGGTTATTCATCCTGAATAGATAATTGTCGTATGTTATTCGTAGTATCATTTATTATGACTAGTGTATGAACTTCACCTCCGTTACTCTCTATATATATACATATATATATATATATGTATAAAGAGATCCTCTATAGATAGCAAGAGGGGATACCTCTTTTTTTTATCATACCAATCTTGTGTCATCCATTTTTTTCATCCCCTAGCTTAGAGAAACTTGCCTGGTGGGTAGAATTATTCCTCATGCAATCATTATTTACCAAGTCATCATACTACTCTTGAGTCCTTACTGCTTTGTTTGAAAAGTAATTTATTAAACTATGCTAGATGCTTTACCCAATAATACAGTAGTTTTTCCATTCACATGCAGCTACTATATGCCACTAATAGTTTTCTTTGAATAAAAGAAGTTCCCTTTAGGTTTTAAGATAGTTATCTGAACATAACAATTCTTGAAAAGATTGATAATGGATACTTGCTCTGTCCCAAAAAAATGCAGATCCTTTTTCAATTAATTTTTTTGTTTGAAAAAATAACCATAGAAGGGTATTATGGTCATAGCATATCTCCAAAACCTATTTAAGTTATTATGTGCATTATAATGTGCTCCATATAGCATTGGATGGAAAGCGAATGGTGTGTATGATTGGTAAGAGGACAAGGCCGTGCCTTCCAATATTATCTAAAAGGGTTATCTATGCCTCCATATTGACACTCCATAAATTATTAAATTTTGTAAGATAATATTACAAATTGATCTTTTTTAATTCACAAACGTAACTAAAACAATATAGTTTTATATTGTTCTAGTGTTTGTTGTTTTTTTCTAAAATTTCAATCTACTTGAAAAAGATTTCCAATTTCATACAATGAACTTTGATGTAATTAATCTGCTTGTAGAGATGAGATTGGGAATGTTTTTGTTTGGTTGAGTTCTTTCATAGATGGAAGCAGCGTGTTTTTTAATTTTTTAATTGGTTTGGAGAGAACTTGGCTAACTTCTACCCTAGAATAAGCCACTTTCTATATCATTAGGGGCTTGTTTGTTAGCAGCTTAATGACTCATAGCTTACTCTGTGAGCTATACATGAATATTTGTTTGTGGCTTAATAGTATAGAAAGTGACTTATTCAATAAGAATTTAGGAGGGAGCTTTAAGTATATAGGAGCCGAATTCCATTCCCATGGTTCTTACACAACCCTGTAAGTATATATGTAACAACATATAATGCATGTATACTTCCTAATGAAGACTTCTATTTTTTAAGTATAAATGTACGGAAAATGCAGCAAATAAGTTTCGTTTAGTTAATGGAGCTATAGTGCAAGGAAGATAGCTATATGGACAACCGGTGAGTTTTTTTTCTTTTTCTTTCCTAAGAATTATTATTCGATGATTGAAAATGGCAAGTTTTTTTTTTGTTTCTTAAGATTTACTGTATCAAATCCCAACATTGTATTTGTTTGAAAACAATATAAACAAGGTTAGAAAAAACTAGAAAATTCCAAAATCAAACATATAGGTAAGTCTTCATTTAATCAACACCTCCATGGCTGGACCACCATCTCCAATTCTTCATTGCTTTCCTCAGCTGTGAAATATGAAATAAGCCATGAAATATATCATTGGGGAATGTTCATGTAGCAACCGATTCTTGGAAAAACATCCTTAGGAGATTAGTGAATGGGTGAGGTCGTTTTTGGTTCACTCTACGACTATGGGATTATATCACCTTAGATTAAACAATTTATATATTTATATGAGACTTGGATAGTTATGGGGTAGTTAGATAGTTACACAGTAATGTTTGATGACACTAAAATCACCAAACACCATAAGTTCCCATTCATCACTTTTTGCCTTGTAAAATAAATGTTTATTTTCTCATTCTATCCTCAATTATAAATGTTTACTTTCTTATTCTCTCAACTTCTCTACTAAGGCCGTTAAACTGAAGTTATGAGATGCCCCACTATCTACTAGAATGCGTTTTTAGATTATCCTAAATTAAACTTTGTGAAACTCGGGGGGTTTCATATGGTCTAAGTTATTACATTTGGAATATATTTCACACACTATAACTTTCAAATATCATTTTGTTCATGTTATTTTAGTCACTACCCTTTTTATCTATACTCTTTGAATGATTCACCGTGCTATTAGGTAGGTTTCATGTTGATATGTTCATTTCTAGCAAAATCTTCTCCGTTTGTGCTTTTATTATAGTTTCACGATCTTAAACAATGAAAAGCATCTAGAGGTTTTTTTCTCTCTTACATTATTATGAAATATGAATACATCTTCTTTCACATGAAAATTTCAAGTTACTTTGTCATATATTTTTTATATACGTCCTCTTTCCTTGAAAAAAATTGCAATTATTCGAGGTTGAGATATACCCTTTACTAAATTGACCAACTTTTAAACTAAACGAGGTGTATCGAGTAGCGTTGGGAGTTGCGCACATCACAAATTAGTCGAGAGAGAGAGAGACATATGGCAGCCAGTGAGGAGGATAGAGGATAAAAATTGTAAGGGTCGAGGGTGTAAAGAGGAGGGGTAAGTTGAGAGTTAGACATACTCACAATAAATACTTTTTTGGAAGATGACCTCTTATAGGAGATAGTAGAGTAGGGGCGAAAATTTGTAGTTAGCCTAAGCAGAAGGAAGGGATGTTGAGAGTTAGAGGATGAGGATAGGGTTAGTGAGCTTATAGTTAGATTTTGTTAGTCCTAGGTCACCGTAGCGTCTTGAGGCGCGCCATGGTATGGCATTATTTTTTTCAAAAGAATATTTATTTTAATTTTTTTTTTATGTTTTGTATGTTTAAACTTTTAACTTTAAATTTTACACTTTTATACATTTATCTAATCATATCACTCACAATTTCACGAATTTATAAACTTTATGGACTAACAGTTAAAATGGAGTTGTAAAATTATTTTTCTAATAATAATCTATATTCTTTTTCTTCTTCTAATATTTATAATCATAAGATAGTTTATTGAAACATTATTTGAAATAGCGTGACTTTTTCAATTATAGCCTTCATTAATATTAATTATTATTTATTATTATAAAAAATAATTTAATATTAGTTATTAATTAATATTTAATTAAAAATAAATTTTTAGTATATTAGTAAATATTAATTTAAATTATTAATTGATTTTAATTATACATTATATGTTAATATTAGTTATTTTCTACAATACTTTTCATATAAAGTATTTTTATAATTATTATTTGATATATTTAGTTATAAAAAAATATATAAATTTTTTAAAATATTTATCATAGTTACATAAAATTATTTATTTTATTTCATAGATAAGAAAAATGTATTTAATAATTCTAATAAGTTGTTTAATTTAATTGATAATCATATATTTTGAAAAAATATTAACTATTTAGGATATATATGATGTTGATGTTTTTATGCTTATTTATCTTATATCTATCGATTATTTAAAATTATAAATTATAATTTTTTTTCCTAAAATTTGTCTAACAAATCCTAAATTTATAATATATATGTATACATGAATTTGAATTTTATTAGTCAACATATTAAACTATTTCTTTATCATATTTTTTTGGTGTTAATTAACATATTATACTATTTAAGATTTGTTTTTAATTATATTATAAAATTTTGCAATAAATTAATTTTTAAATATGATCTTTTTGGTCATTTTACATCTGATAATCTGTTCATCAGCTAACTTATCAGTTATTCGTTATTTTTTAGTCATCAACTTATCAGCTAGTTTGCCAAACATAACCTTAAACATTGTTTGACAAAAATAAGGTAGCTTATAAGCTACCTTATTTTCTATGTACATGTTTGGTAAACTAGTTTATGACTTACAAGTTAACTTATAAACTAAATTATTGATAAACTAGATGCAAGTAAGTTATTGAGTTTTTTTGGCATTTTATTCCGATTATACCTCTTATTAATATTAATAAATATTATTTTGAATTTTATTAAATATTTTTAGTTGTAATTATGAATTAATATTTTTTTATTTTATTAATTAATTTAATGAATACTAAGTATTAATACATTTGATTTTAAATTATTCACTGATATTAATTAATTATTATTTATAATTTTTAAAAAATTACTAATTAACTAGAATGACTAGTTATTCATATATTATAGGAAATATAATTATTATAACCATTTTTTATAAGGTTTTTACCCAAATAACCAATATCTCTTGTTGACTTTTAATAAGGACTGAAATGTATTCGATTTTTTGAGAAAAGTATGCAAAAATTACCATTTTTCGAAGGCATTTTACAATTTTCGAATACCTTTGTAATTTTCGAATACCCTTTGTAAATTTTGAATACCTTTGTAATTTTTGAAGAGGTTTGGTCAATTTCGAATACCTTTTGTAATTTTCGAAGAAGTTATGGCTATTTTGGTAAATTTAAAAAGATATTGATTATTTGGATAAAAACTTTATAAACATCGTTCATCGTGGCTTCTAATACTTAAGGTTTGGCCTCGCCGCCACGCCATGCCTCACGTTATGTAGTTATTATTTAAAGTTATAAACAAATGTAATTTTTTTCTAAACTTTATTTTAACAAATTCAAAATTTATAATATTAATGATAATCAATTTAATTTATTTAAATAAATATATTATATTAATTATTTTTTATTATCTTGTTTGATTTAATATATTATTCTATTAAATGTTATTTTAATTATATTATAAGTGATTAATATTTCAAGATGTACTTTTTGGTCGTTTTACATGTTTATCAGTTAGTTTTTGTCAAATGTGATTTGTTCATCAGTTAGTTTATCAATCATCAAGTACCTTATAACTCATCAACTACAACATTATCAGCTAGTTTTTCAAACATAGTCTAAATGTTTGGTAAAGTAGCTTATAACTTATAAGTTAACTTATTGATAAGCTAGTTACAAATAATTTATTGAGTTTTTTATCATTTTTTTTCGATTATATCCCTTATTAATATTAATTAATATTTATTTTGAATTTTTTTAATTAATTTTAATTATAATTATGAGTTAATATTATTTTTAGAGTAAACTACGATTTTGGTCACTTGTGGTTTACAATTTATAACCATTTTCGTCCCTGTGGTTTAAAAACTGCTTTTTTGGTCCCTGTGATTTCATTTTGCTTCTATTTTCGTCCTTATAACTAACACCGTTAAAAGTATCCGTTAAAAACTTTCAAGAAGTTACAAATTTAGTCCTTGTGTTATGTAAAGTTTAAAATATTTAGTCCTAGTGTTATATAAAGTTTAAAATATTTATCTTTTAATTTTATTTGTTATATTAATAAACTATAAATTTGACATTTATATATATTATATTTTTTAACTTTTATTTCTTTATTATATTTTATACCAAATAGTTGTTTTTCTTAAATTCATTTCACTCTCATGATTTCATATTTTCATTTAAGCCTTATTTTTAATTTTTTGGATAATAATTTAAAACTTTTTGGATAATTTAATTAATAATTTCTTTTATTATTTTATCGAAAATTTATTTATTTATTTTAAAACATGTTGGTATTTTTAATAAATTTATTATAAAAACCGATTAGTTTAAAATGGAAAAAATTATGAATCATTAAAATTATTGAAAAATAAATTATATCCTCTTCTCTTTTTCAAAGTTTTATATTTATTTTAAATTATATCCTCTTCTCTTTTTCAAAGTTTTATATTTATTTTAAATTATCATCTGAAAAAGTTAATAGAATTTGAAAAAAAATAGTTTTATTTATATCCAACCAGTTGATTTTACTAAATGCACTTTATTTTCACTATTCCATATTTTCGTTTAAACTTTATCTTTTATTGGTTCATATAATTTTGTTTAATATTTGATTTAAAAATTATATATATATATATATATATATGCGTGTGTGTGTGATATGTGTATTAAAATATAATAAAGAAAGTAAAGGTAAAAAATTATAATATATATAAATGTCAAATTTATAGTTTATTAATATAATAAATAAAATTGAAGGATAAATATTTTAAATTTTATATAACACAAAGACTAAATATTTTAAAGTTTACATAACACAAGGGCTAAATTTGTAACTTCTTGAAAGTTTTTAACGGATATTTTAACGGTGTTAGTTGTAAAGGTGAAAATAGAAGCGCAATGAAACCACAGGGATCAAAAGAGCAGTTTTTAAACCACAACGACGAAAATGGTTATAAATTGTAAACCACAGGGACCAAAATCGTAGTTTACTTTTATTTTTATTTTATAAATTAATTTTATTATTATTAATACATTTTAATTTTAATTATTAATTTATTTTAATTTTAAATTTTTCACTAATATTAATTAATTATTACTTATAATTTTTTAAAATTTACTAATTAATTAGAATGACTAGTTATTTATATATTACATGTAATAATTATTTAAAATCATAAACTAATGCAAAGGAATTTCTAAACTTTATCTTAACAAATCCAAAATTTATAATATATATGATAATCAATTTAATTTATTTAAATAAACATATCATATTATATATTTTTAGGAGAATTTCACATACGTTCTTAAAAACTTGTAATATTACGTATATATTCTTGTAAAATTTTAAATTACATGTATATTTTTCTAAACATGAAAAACTCACGTGTATATCTTTTTTCCTAATTTAATTATTATTAAACATTTTAAAAATACGTAATATTACAAGTTTATTCGTTAAAAAAAGATTTAGAAAAAAAGAGATTTATTCGTTAAAAAAAATAAAGAACTTAATAATTCAAAATTAGATAATTTATTAGGGGCTTTTAGGTTTTTTTTTCAAAATTTTATCATATTAGCCTGTTTTTATAGGATTACAAAAATGTATTTAATCGGTTTTAAAAAGTTTAAGAGTTTTATAATTTAAAAAAATAGTTTTAAGGATTTAATTATTTAAAATCAAATAGTTTAATGAATTTTATAGACTTTTTCTAAAAATAATTAGTATCTATGGTCTAATATAAAAATCATTGACTAAATAATAAAGAAGTAATATAAAAGAGTAAACTACAAAAATGGTCTCTGTGGTATACCACTTCCTTTGAAACGACTCCTTATGGTTCACTAACTACAGTGATGGTCCCTAACGTTTCACTTTTGCTTCGAAAGTGGTTCCAGCTCGTTAGCTTCGTTTATTTTTTCTATTAGGTCACCATCTTCGACGACTGGACTTGCTCCGGTCACATCAATTATATTTTGTAACCTGTTGTTTGGGTGTTGGTGTTGTTTGGGTTGGTGGTTTATTCCTTGCAAGCCACCTCCTTGTTGTATTTGGTTTGAACCTTTGTAAAGTTTGGTTGGTTTTTATGTGATGTGCCTTTCAATGAAAAAAAAACCCAACAAAACCCAGATTGAAGGGTTTTTGTTCAAGATATTGAAGAAATATGGGAGGGTTTTAGAATTAAAAAATGAGGATTAAATCAAGGTAAGGTTGCCGGAGATGGTTACCGGAGCAAGTCCAGTAGTCGGAGATGGTGACCGGAATAAGTTGTAAGTTGTTCCGGTGTGGTGTTCGTCGGACTTGGTTGCCGGAGATGAGATGAAGATGACCTCTTGGTTTAATATTTTATATTATGTATTATGTGTGTATGTATTTATGCCTCTCTTTGCGTTTATATATATCGATAATGTATAAATGTATATCATATTTTTATATATTTATATATATGTAGGATTAGATGTGTGTGAGATTATAAATATATATATATATAGAGAGAGAGAGAGGAGGTTCAAATGAGAACTTTGTAAATTTAAAGGAATAAATGGACATTTGTGGACCACATATGATGTGGGTCCCACATAATATTGTTTCTTTCCTTTAAAAATGGGTGGTTCTCGTATAATCCCTCCCATATATATATATATATATATATATGTGTGTGTGCGCGCGTGTGTATATATATGTATGTATGTGCTGAGAGAGATAATAGGAAGAGGACAAAATAATTTACATATTTGACCCTTCATCTTTGATTTGAGTAAATACCAAACAAGAAAAGAATAAAAAGGGGGAAATGACGAAGGTATCCTTCATTTAACTGGATTTTTTAACGGAGCTAACGAGCAAGGACCACTTTCGAAGCAAAAGTGAAACGTTAGGGACCATCACTGTAGTTAAGTGAACCATAAGGACTCGTTTCAAAGGAAGTGACATATCACAAGGACCATTTTTGTAGTTTACTCAATATAAAAATCACATTAATTTGGAAATAATATGATTTTATATATGGAAAGTAAGAATTAATTTGATTAATTCACAACGGTCACAAACAAAATCACCGACTCACGACCGAATACTATAAATAGCTCCGATCTCCCTTCTCCCTCTTCCCAAGCGAAAACCCTAAATTCGAGGATCAAAATTACAGAGTGATTCAGAAAACAAAAATGGCGATTCAGAATCAACTCGATTTGGTTTTAGTTTTGGTCGCGAAAACCCTAAATTCGAGGATCAAAATTGGGTTTCTCGTGATTCAGAAGTTACAGAGCAGGTAGGGTTATGTTTCTTTTTTATGTTCTTGATGCTAGTTAAGGTTTTTTCTCAAAGTATTCTTAAATTAAAAATCAAAATAAATTTTGGGTTGAATATTCTTGATTTATATTATGTTTTAACAACAAAAATTGGAGTGCCGAGTTTTTACTAATTGTATTTTGAATTTTGGTTTTGTTAAAAGATGATGAAATCCTAAATACAGCGGTGTTCTCTTTAGGATACATGGTATGACTATGGATTTTGAGTAGATCGATGGGTTTGAAGAGAGGACTAAATCTAGGGTTTGTGAGAATTAATAAAATTCAAATTGTTATTGGAATCTTGATGCTGCTGCCACAAAGGTAAGGTATGAACAACATTTTCAATTAGTCCACCATCTATTTTGATTGATTTTTTTGGTTTCTTGATAATGTTATTGGTCAAAATAAAATGGTGCTATAATATACACCTGGTATTCAGATGATGAGAGTGACTTAAGACACAAAGCTCTAAAAAATTGAAACAAACATGAATAATTGCGGGGAACCTTACATGTTGATCTATTTGTTATTCTATGCTTACCATCGTAAGTTATACCGGATTCAAGGTCGAAGAGGTATGACTGTGGATTTTGAGTAGATATATGGGTTTGAAGAGAGGACTAATTCTAGGGTTTGTGAGAAATATAAGTATGTGTGCGTGTGAGTAGTGGAGCGATGAAAACCTGGTATCAATATCTTGTTATTGGGGGATCAAAGCATTGCCGGTGTTCAACAGCCTTGATGCTGCTGCCACAAAGGTAACATTTTCTATTGCTCAGTTCCCCAATTATAAGGTATGATGCATTTCTGGTGCTATAAATTATTCACACTTGAAGTTTATAGCAGATGTTGAACTTAGAATGACATCTTATTATTTCTCAGGTTGTCTTTTGTACCACAGCAATCATGTTTTCCCTTCTTTGTGAGATGAAAACGAGATTCATTCAAAGAAGCAAGACATCTTATTTTAATTACATCTGAGGTATCGGCTCGTGGGATGTCAGTTTGGTAATTCAGGTAACAAGAAATAGCTAACATACATTGCGTATATTTGATTCATACAGCTCCCTTTCAAATGGAAATATTACTCTCTGCACCCCATCCAGCCTAGCTAATTTCCAATTCTACCCTTATTTATGAGATGGATATATCATTACTTCCTCTATTATCAAGGGTAAAGTTGTCATTTCGTTAATTAAAGAGTATAATTTTACATTTCTAAAACTATGTGCATTTCTCATCTATATAAATTACGATGTGAACCAGGTGGGTGTCCCTACGGACCGCGAACAGTATACAAAACGTCTTGGAAGGCAAAGGTGGTGAAGGGATGATGTTACTTGCATCATGGGAAGAATATTTTCTCGATGAAATTAAAGACCTCCCTCTTCATAAATCCTCTTCACCGCATTTAGATCCAGATACGAAAGTAAAGGTCCGTTTCCAACTAAAATCTCACATAGATTACAAAATATGTGTGCATTTCAATTTTAATGAAATTTTGGATAGTGATTTATGTTTGTAGAACAAGTATGAGTGTCACGATGGCCATCATGGGATTGATAGGTGTTAGAATGATAATATACATGACATGGGGTTGTTCGCCGATGAACCAACTATTTCACGTATTATTCATAATGAATAAACGAATAACCCTGAATAAGGAAAAGTATTCATGATGTATGTCATGATAGCCTGAGTGGTATCCATGACTAAATTTAGGGCTATTCATCATGGATGACATAGGGCCTTTACTTACAACTTAACGAGCTTAATGGTTTAGGCGGCCTATATGTTCAGGAGTGTTTCTTTATCGCTTAATCGTCAAGCCATTAAGCCAAATGGCTATATGGAATAAGCCACAACTCCTCACTTGTCTCCATGGCTGTTTGGTTGGTTTTCCATTAAGTCCTGTATAGATAAAGATAATGCTCTTTGTATGTGTATAGATTGAGAAGGTTTTTGTTGGGAGAGGTTTTTCATAAATGGAAGGCGCGTGTATTTTAATTGGTTAATTGGGAGGAATAAGTTGCAAGTTATGGAAGGAGCGTGCTTTCAAAAGTATAATAATGCTTAAATAGATGACTGACTGCTTTACAAAAGAAAGTCTAATAGGAGAGATATTGAGTTCAAAATAGTTGGGTTCTAGACAATTCTTATAGTTTTACTTATTGTTGTATGACTGTGTTTATGTTCTTTGTAGCAACTTGTAAGTTTGAGCTTCTGGCTGATATGGACGCTGTTCCAGAAAGCTTTGGCTTTTGTGGGAAAGCCCTAAGTTCAATTTCCGACGTTTCTCAACTGGAAGTTGTTACAAAGGCTCATGCCAAGGTCATAAAGGTATGAATCTTTTGAATTTCTCTATACTATACCTAAATGTTCTTATATTAACATTTCATGGAAGCTTGCTTTTCCTAATTCATTTTCTATTTTTCAGGGTTGCAAGTACTTGTATCTAGGGATTGATGATGATAGACAAAATGCACTAGATGACCTCTGAATGTCCTCAAGGGCTCTACCATAATGTGTTGAAGGTGTGTTAGCACATACATTGTAGGGGAAAAGATTCAACATGATAGTTGGGCTCGATGGTCTTTTCTTTTTCTTTATTAGTTATTGATAGTTGCAGTTAGCTAGACATGATAAAAATATAATTACTAATTAAGCTGATATTTCAGATTACGAAGGGGAGGCAGCCTGTTGGGTTGATGTTTACAATACAGAAAAGTATTTCGGCTATTAGTTGTAGGTGTGTGTTAGTTATGAGATAGAATAGAGTTGTAGCTACATATTCTCCTCTCATCCCCTTGGTAAAAAATAAGAAAGGAAGCCAAATAACTAGTGAGTAAAAGAAAAGAAAACAAGGATTGTTTTCCATCTAAAGCCAAATAACTAGTAAGCCAAACACAAAACTTTATATTACACATCTTCTATTCCTTCAAGTTTCACCTCAAAGTAAAATTCCAATTTGACAAGCATATCTTTCTTTATTGTCCTTCCTCTTCTCCTTCTGCCTTTCCTTCCCTTCATCACGAACCTGCCCCTTAAGAATTTTACATGGAATATATATTAGTCATAGTAGTGATTTATGGTGGTGGTCCTGCATTCGCTCGAAAAGATATAACTCGTGGCTCTACGCCTTCAACTGCATTTGATATCATGGGCCGACCATAAGAATGAGTAGAAAGGTACATTATATGATTACCCGCTCCTGCATTCTTGAAATAATTCATCCCATCTCGCTTTGTGAAAAGATGTAGCAATTCTGATTTTGAGGAACATCACAAGATGTTAAATCTTTCTGGACAGGAAGGCTTGTGAGATCTTAATTCAGATAAAGTAAAGGATGTCTTATATGGATTTTTCTCCCTGATTTTTCATGTCCTTTTCTTGTTCTCTGGTAGGTACATGTTTGGGATTACTATACTATGGCTGTCGGAAACATATTTTGTTGAATGACCTAGATAAAAACGCTTGATGACGTGAGTTACTTTATCATGTGGAACTTGAGCTCTTTCGAGAACCACTATCTTTTAGCTTAAAATTTGTTTCACATATAGGGCCTGTTTGTTAGTAGCTTAATGGGACTCATAGCTTATTTGGTATAAATTATAAGGTATGATGCATTTCTGGTGCTATAAATTATTCATATTTGAAGTTTGTAGCAGATGTTGAACTTAGAATGACATCTTATTATTTCTCAGGTTATTGTCTTTTGTACCACAGCAATCATGTTTTCCCTTCTGTGAGATGAAAACGAGATTCATTCAAAGAAGCAAGACGTTTCTGGTAACACTACTTACATTTTTTAAACAGACGTTTTTGTGCGCCTTCTCTTTTCTGCTATATCACTAGTTGATTTGGCATATCGCTTCTGTGCGCCTTCTCTTCAGGTACTAATTCTTAATTTTGCACCAGATAAGTGGCCAAAACTTATATGTTCCTTCAGGTTTCTCCTCAAAGTAAAATCAAGGTGCATTTGATTTTGGGGGAAAGGGCACTACAGTTGAGTACCCTTTCCAATCGTATATACATTATGGTTTATTCCTAACCACTAGGGATTTAAGAAATAAAATTCCAATTTGATAAGCCTATCTTTGTTTATTGGCAGAGTATAGAATCTCCCGATGATTTGTTTATTGGCAGAGTAGAGAGAATCCCGATGTGCACACTTTGTATTGGCTTAAATGACAAGGGAATCCTCGGTCAGTATTGCTCCCTCCCCGCCTTTGTCCTTTCTCTTCTCTGCCTGCCTGCCTTTCCTCCCCTGCTGCCATGAATAAAACCCAGCAGGATTTCCCCTTTCTTTAACCCGAATTTCTTCCCCTCACACCTTTCTCTCGACCAAAGTCACCCGGCCCTCTTCTTTATGCGAATTTTTGCACTCTTTTTGACCAGCATCACATTTTTAGCTGTATGCATTGCTGGGACCAATGTGCCATTATTGGTATTGCTGTTGGAATGTGCTTCAAAGTGATTGATATTGAGAGGTTATCACTTCCACACTTTCAGCCTATATGTTATTTAGTTTTATGTTCAAGAATAGAAATGTTATTATGAGCTTCTTTCTTGTATCCTTTTTATCTGCCTCTTTGCCCCATTTGACGAGTGGGTTTGTAACAGGGTCGCTAGTTCTCTACATAACTTGGATGCATTTGATGGAACTTTCTTTTTGAAGGTATGTAAGTTGACATTTATACTTCAAATCCTCTCTTTTCTTTTGTTTTTGTCCTCATTCATTTCTTATTCTAGGATGCTTATTTTGCAGGCCTTCCAATAGTTTTGTATCCATGTTCTTGCATTACTTCTATGCTTCATTGTAATGGGTTATGGGTATAAAAATTTGTAAGAATATATTACCACATTTGTTCATTTTGACCTTTAAACTAAGATATCTAGAGGCCTACTACTGAATCAGTTGGCTACCATGCATATATAGCTCTTCAGATTTGTTGAAGGTAGGGTTTTTCTGGTTATGTTTTTTATTTATTTGGAATAACGTTTTTTGGTGACGGTGTTCTTGATGCTAGTTAGGGTTTTTCTCAAAGTATTCTTAAATAGAATTCAAAATACCTAAATTTTGGGTTGAATATTCTTGATTTTCTGATTTATATTATATTTTAACAACAAAAATTGGAGGGCTGAGTTTTTACTAATTATATTTTGAATTTTGTCTCTGTTAAAGATGAGTTTGACAAGTGATGAAATCCTAAATACAGTGAGTTCATGATACAAGGTATGATGACTATGTATTTTGTGTAGATCGATGGGTTTGAAGAGAAGACTAATTCTAGGGTTTGTGAGAAATATATAAGTATGTGATGAAGCTTGTATTAATAAAATCAAATTATATGGTGTGCGTGTGAGTAGTGGAGTGATGAAAACCTGGTCTCATTATCTTGTTATTGGGGGATGAAGAGTATCATTATCTTGTTATTTTGCAGGTTTGTGGTATCAACAAACGAGTTGGATCTGGATCAACAAATCCACTTTTTGCATAAAAAAGATTCATGAAACACCTAGGTTTATAACACCGGATGGATTGGTTTTGTTGGGAGAAAGATACGGTAATTGATTTTTTTTCTCTCCATAAAATAGTATCATATCCATCCACATTGACGTATCATGCTGTTACCTCTGCGTGGGAACTAAATGAACGTTGGATGGTGGTTAATTCGTATCCTTAGTTTCCTGCAGTTTTACACCTAAAGTAAATAAGTTCTTTGATATAAATGAAATGCATTAGGTTCAATGTGATAGAACTAAATGATAAGAGTTTTAAATGGCTGATGCTTAAACTAAAATTGCTGCTGAATGGAAAATAATGTTTGATAACTGTTCTGAATGACCCTTCTTATTAACAAAAAATTGAATTTGCCACTTTAACCCTCTAAATGTTGAGTAACCTTATCGCATAAAAGTTTTAGCTTCAACTTTGTAACTGTGATCTAAGGTTGCAAATATTGTTTCTTGCAAATGTCCACCGTTTTCAGACCGGTTCAACATTTTGCCCAAATATAGCAGACGGAACATCAATAATTGTCTTTTTCGTCCAATTTGAACTCCAAAAGTTGAAATAAACACGTAATTTCATGTGGGTTACCTACCTCTGTATACTGTGAATTGAGTTCTATCTATTTTCTTTGATGCAGATAATGGACTAAAACTCAATTATTATTTGGGAAGGCGATTATGTGGTACTTGTTCTTTCCCCTTAAAATATCCTTTTCATAGTCTACTAAGAGGCTGTGTGGTTGGTTTTTCATTAAGTTCTATAGACGAAAGATCGTATGAGAAAAGCGTAAGAAGGGATCTGCACCCTTGATCACTTTTAATCACACCCATCCATGAATTGTGCTTCTCACGGGTATTTAATATGGTGCATCTCGGTGCATAGATCTCATTAGTGTCGACCTTCAATTAGGATTGATCCAAGAGTCTAGATCCTTTCTTACGTTTCTCAACATAATTTCTCTTCTCATCGGAACCCAACCGTATGTATATATAGGCGAAGGATCGTGTGAGAAAGAGTGAAGCTGAGAAGCGTAGGAAGGGATCTCTGCCTTTCATCATTTTTAATCTCATGCCCACCCATGAATTTCACTTTAGAAAGGATTTGAATTTGCCACTTTAACCCTCTAAATGTTGAGTAACCTTATCGCATAAAAGTTTTAGCTCCCACAAAGGAAGGTTGAGTAACCATGCATTAAAATTTAACAAAAATAATGTAAGCTAACTACATCTTGAGCTTGATCAACTTGCTTATAAGTTATAGGTGCCCATAGCACAAAAGCTTGGAGATATATATATATATATATATATATATATTCACTTCATTTCTGATGGACATCAAAAATGAATGCTCTTATATTTTATATGTTTACATCTCAAAAGTATAATAATGCTTAAATAGATGACTGCTTTACAAAAGAAAGTCTCATAGGAGAGATATTATTGAGTTCAAAATAGTTGTGTTCTAGACAATTCTTATAGTTTTACTTATGTGTTTCTGTTCTTTGTAGCAACTTGTAAGTTTGAGTTCAAAAGAAAGTCTCAAAATCTAGGATGTTTCTTTGTTGGAAGTTGTTACAAAGGCTCATGCGCAAGGTCATAAAGGTATGATCTTTTGAATGTCTCTATATTGTACCTTATATTAGCATTTCATGGAAGCTTGCTTTTCGTAGTTCATTTTTCTATTTTTCAGGGATTGATGATGATAGACAAAATGCACTAGATGACCTCTGAATGTCCTCAAGGGCTCTACCATAATGTGTTGAAGGTGTGTAAGCACATACATTATAGGGGAAAAGATTCAACATGACAGTTGGGCTCGATGGCCTTTTCTTTTTCTTTCTTTATTAGTTATTGATAGTTGCAGTTAGCTACTACACAATCCTTATTGGCATTCATTCTACAGTGATTGAATTTCTCGTGTGCACAACGGTAATTAGATAAGATACCAAGACTCATTTACATTTATATAAATGAGATACAGATTCATTGCATCATCTTAACATTTATATTACAGATCTATTCCTTCCTTCCTTCAGGTTTCACCTCAAAGTAAAATTCCAATTTGACAAGCCTATCTTTCTTTATTGGCAGAGTATGGAGAATCCCGATTATCTTATGCTAACTACTCCGGTC
The DNA here is from genome assembly GCA_036898165.1 of Silybum marianum. Classification (NCBI taxonomy): domain Eukaryota; kingdom Viridiplantae; phylum Streptophyta; class Magnoliopsida; order Asterales; family Asteraceae; genus Silybum; species Silybum marianum. The sequence goes on along the minus strand of CM072532.1, from coordinate 49,942,111 downwards.
TTTCTCCCTGCCTTTCCTCCCCTTCATCACAAGAACAAAACCCTCTTAGGACCTTGCTTTCTGGTCTATTACCCACATGCACTAAACCGGTTCACGACCTTGCTTTCTTGTTTCTTGTTTTTTCTTGGGTTTGGAACAGAGGTCGCTAGTTCTCGACATAAGTTGGACGCATTTGATGGCAAATTAAGGCTTTCCAGATACATATCTGCCCCTTAGGTAAAGGTAAAAAAGGAATTCTTGAGCTTTCAAATGGTATGTAATATAACCACCAAAATCTACAGGTGCTTTTTGGGGAAATGAATTGAAGACACACCAATCTGGACTCAGAACACGTTAACCAATGTATACCTCCTAGAACTGTAACTTGCTTATTTATTGTCTTGAGTTTTATCCTTGAATTTGTATTTCCATTCTTTTCATTGTGCAGTCTATTTACCATTAGTAATGTTCTTCTGGTACTAAATTTGAAAGCTTGAATGGGGGTACATTACAAGAGGAGTGCTCATTTTTCATTCCTCTATCTCTATGGTTGCCTCCTGATTCCTCAAGGGCAAAAGCATATTATTAGAAACTCTCTAAATGACACTGTTTTGTTTGCACAGCAGTGTTGTATGTATCTACATGACATGATACAGGGATAAGTCTCGTTATCTACATGACATGATACAGGGATAAGTCTTGTTATCTACATGACATGATACAGGGAAAAAGTCTCGTTATCTACATGACATGATACAGGGAAAAGCACGTAATAAAATCATCAGGTATTGATGACTTGGCACTGGAAATGACTTGTGGTCTTAGTTCAGGTATTATCTGTTCATGTGATTTGATTTCAAATAATTGTCTTTCTTTCTTTGTAGATATAGATATGATGAGAAGAAAATTATATACATTACTACAGTTGAGTTAAGTACCCTTAAATCTTATATATATATATATATACATTCTGATTTATTCCTAGTCACAACGGAATTGAGAAATAACTTTACAGTCTGTATGCCTCAAAAAGGTTGTGCACTCTTTTTTAAAGCATGCATACTGAGAAAATTGTTCTTGTTCACCTGAGAATATTGATATTGACAAGTTATCACTCCACACTTTCAGCCTATATGTTCAACAAGTTAAAATATAGATGTCATTTTCATGCAGCAGTGATGTTGTATCCTTATTTGAGCTACATTTGTTGATATAATTGATTTCATATAATTGTTTTTTCTTCTTTCTAGACATGATAAGAAGAACTTAATGATATAGCTGGGATTTCTGATTATGAAGGGGAGGTGGCCCGTTAGCTTGATGTTTACAATACAGATTCAGGTATCTTGGTTATTAATTGTAGGTATGTCTTAATTATGAGATAGAATAAGGTGATAGTCTACCTTGTAGCTACGTATTCTTCTTTCACCCCCTTAGAAAAAAATAAGAAAGAAGGCCAAATAACTAATAAAAAGAAAGGAAACCCAAGAAAGCAAGGATTGTATTCTATCCTTAAGAATTTTGCATGCATAATATGATAACACAAAACTTACATTTACACATCTAATCTTTCAAGTTTCACCTCAAAGGAAAATCAAATTATATTAAGTTTTGGAGTAAAATGGCAGAATTGGTGTTCGTGGACTACACTTGAATACCTTTACAAATCATATACAAATTTTGGTTTATTCTCGGAGATAACTTTCCAATTTTGATTAGCTTTTCTCTGTTAGTGTAGAGAATCATGATGATCTTGTCAATCAGGACAATATACTTGACATATCTTTTGGGATATTGCACCTTTTTGATGATTCAACCTAAATTTACTTGTGTGCACAAAACTTATCTGTATTAATAAAGCCGTCTTTGTGGATTAATCTGACTGTATAGATTGAGGAGGTTTTTTATTTGGGAGATTTTTTATAGATGAAATGGTCGTTTTTTTAATCGGGAGGGATATGTTTGGAAAAAAAACTTTGCTTTCTGCATAAAGCTTCCCTCTAAAAGCTTACTGAATAAGCCACTTTCTATATCATTAAGCCACTACCAAACAGTCATGTATAGCTGAACTAATAAGTTGCTAGCCCCAGTAAGCTCATTAAGCTGTTAACAAACAAACCCTTACTGTAATGCTATCTCTGCTCTCGGCCCATTGGCTATTTTTTTCTTTTAGAGTACCGGAGCATATTTTTCTTTTAGGTTGGTGTTCCCTAATTATTGTCCCAGCGACTAAGTGACATGTTGTCTCCTGTGCTTGAAGGTTCTCATATTCTTTAGCATATAAAGTTTGAAACTTCTATATGCATATTCTTTAGCATGACCAGTAAACACGTTTTCGACCCGCCAACCCGTTTATGACCCGCCAACCCGTGAACGACCCGTGAACCCGAGCGTGTGCGGGTTAGGGTTGTGTTTCTCTACACGATTAGCTAAACAGGTCGTCTCCGGGTTGACCCTCTCTGACCTGCCAACCCGAAGACGACCCGATTGCCACCCCTAATTAAGGTAAATACGATGATGTTTTTATAAATTTTTTATCTCTTCCGGAGTTTAAGAAAAGTTCATCTAATCATTTGATTTATCTATTTTACCATTTTTTGCAGGAAATATCTGGTTGCGCTCTCATTTGTTCTCACGTTCACAACTAAATTTGAGCTCTCATTTAAACTTTTCTCTCTCTCTCTCTCTCTCTCTCTCTCTCTCTCTCTCTAAATTTGAGCTCTCTCTCTCTCTCTCTCTATATATATATATATATTGCTTCACTCAATCTCTCGATCGAGAGGGTAGATAAATGATTTAAAAATGGAAAAACCAACAAAGAAATATCTATTTTCATAGAGAGGGGTTTTCACGAAGACATGGACCAAAAGTGTAAATTTCTAATTCTATTTTGAATGAGATCACGATCGAGAGGGGGTTTCACGAGGATATGGGTTATTATGGTAAACCAGGAAAGCGAATGGTTATATTGGGTATAAAGTTGTCTAAAATAGTTATTTTAATTAATTTCCCTTTTTATAAAATCCAAAGAAAAATTCTCCAAATGGAGAGAGAGGAAAGTTTCCCTTTTTATATTGGGCCTCTTTTATATTCAATAATTTTAATATTTTCTTTCTTCCGAAAATAAATGTCCACGGTGAAAATGGCACACACTTTTTAAATAAATAAATGACATTTTTACCCTTGATAATAGGGAGGAACTTTCTCTATCTCATAATTAAGGGAAAACCGGAAAGTGGAAACTTACTTTTTGAAGGTGGCATTTATTTTGGCACAAACTAAAATAAAAATATAGAGACTTAATATGGGATGGAGGGTATATTATGTATCTAATATTGGAATCTCCAAAAATGGAGAAACCGTTGAAGTCGAATGCAATTTTGTGTGTGGAGAATTTGACTTTTGCTTCTCCAATTTGGAGAATTATGGAGAATCTGTTCGAGATGCTCTTATTACTCCATTTAACATCTAGAAGAGTTTAAAATGAAATGCTTAGATTGATTGTAGTTTTAGTTTTGGGATCATAGGTTATGGTGAGCTAACGCGCGTATTTTTTTATACTGACCCGATTGCTTGTAGGTGACACGGCTTCGTGAATATCAAGGGGTTGACCACACTTTGACACAATTGCAAGGCAATACCAAGATGTAGTAAAGGTAAATACATAAACGTTATAGGGGCTGTTTGTTTATCTCTTTAACAGTTTCATTAAGAGACAGACTCTGAATCGCTAAAAGGTGAATCTTGTTTGGTAAAAAATAAGTCTGCCTCTTAATGGTTCTAAAACCTGTCGAATCATCCTGGACCTCCCTTAACCATTCAGAGCTCTAATTTCATTTTAAATAATTACCAAACAATTATATTTCATTTTGCACGTTATCATAAAAGCCTCTTAATCATTTAGACCACTTAATCATTCTGCATCACACCATTCAGCAACTGCCAAACATAGTTTGTCTACCGTTTGCTCTTTGAGGTAGAGGTCAGGTCTGTGTACATCTCATTTGATTTGGTTTGGTGTTGTCTATTGTTTTACTTTTAAGTGCAACAGTCGCATATAAACTATGTTTTTTTTTCCTTTTCGAATATAACTCATGTGATGGTTTCTTCACCTTTTTTATTGCAAGAAGCTTGAAGAGTTGCTAGAACTTCCACCAACCCTTTCAATATCTTGTTGCAAATAGCTGCACGTCGTATTGGATCATGATCAACGACAATCTTACGTAAATATTAAAAGGCTGTTTCAAGCCATAGATTTAAATTGTTTAACCGTGGAGGTGATCGGCATGGGCTTGGCGATATCCAAATTGTTTAACCGTGGAGGTGAAGCGATCAAACCAAGCCTTTGGTGACTGTTTCAAGCCATAGATTTCTCTCTTAAAACTTGGCTCTAATACGATATTAGAATATGTGGAACCCCTAGATCAATCTCCAAAAGAGCCCTTGAGAAGAAAGGGGAGGTTCCAAGGGGGGTTAGCCAGAAGTGTCAAGTCCCTAGAGTGGTAGACCTTGGCTCTGATACCATAAAGACTAGGAAAACACAAAGTTGTATATTGCTCTGATAATTAAATTAAAACTGATACAAGAAAGAGGTTTAAATACAAGAAGCTAATCTAGATAAGGAAACAATCTACATTATCAATAGGAATTATTCTGGGGATAATTCCCTTTTATAGTCTATCTCTATATTTGAAAGATATCCCAATCTTTTCCTTTTCTTTCGAACTTATCTACAATAAGTAAGGCTAATATGAGAACTTCTATATTACAAAATGCAACTTGTTTAGCATCATTTATAAAATTTCTTTTTTCGTTTGTTCTAGATTTGAAGGGAGCGTCGGACAATCATTTGCTTGTTTCCTTACACCCGGAATGAACATACGATTCGTAGGAGAAGCCAATGACTACGTGGGAAAGGTTCGATTACCAATTAGTATTCCAATATTTACATTGCCTTTGTTATATCATATTTTCGTCATTAAACTATGATGAGGCCAACTTTTGGAGAGAAAAGAGTGATGGATCAAATTCTAGAATAAACTCGCTTTTTAGCAACAATGTTTTCTTATACCGCTTTTGTTTGTATGTTGTTACTTACTCGTAACCGGCTTTCCAAAAGTTATCATATCTATTTTTCCTATCTCAACGTTATCTTTTTCGTAGTCTTTGTTTTTTCAATATGAGACGCTTTCTACTCTTTGGAGGCGAGAGGTCATGCTTCAGGGTCAGGTTATGGGAAACTGCAAAAAAATGAAAAAAATGAGGAACACCCGGTAACTATTTATCCGGATGGTATGCACATGTGCATACAAGTAATTTATAAGCACTTTGTTTTGTATACACATGTACATAACAAGCACACATGCACAAAAACCAAAAAACAACTTCAATTACTTGTATGCACATGTGCATACCGTTAAGATGAATCGTCACTAAGGTGTTCCTCGGTTTTTCATTTTTTTGGGGGTTTTCCCATGAAATTGGGAAATGGTCATTCATGCATAATGTTTGAGAGAATCTTTTTCGTAGTTTTTTTCTTACATATATAGTTATCTATTAGGGTATGGCAGGTGGTGAATTGGTTGTGATGCCCGTTGAAAAGACTGTGTTTATCCCGGAGGAAGCTGCGATTGTTGGGAAAACGTGCTTATATGGAGCTACCGGAGGTCAACTTTTTGTTAGAGGCAAAACCGGTGAGCGTTTTGCTGTTAGAAATTCTCTTGCTCAAGCCGTGGTGGAAGGCACCGGAGATCGTTGTTGCGAGTACATGACCGGAGGTTGTGTCATTGTCCTCGGGAAGTAAGCATCTCTACCACAAATGATTGTCCTAAAATACTTTTTAATTTGCTATCTGAATTTGTAGGAATTAATTTCAACAAGTAGTTTGTTTGTTACTTTTAACTTGTTTTGATAAATCCATTAGGGAGCTTGCATCTGAGTTTGTTTCCAATAGATCAAAGAAGGTCAACCTTTGGATTTCATAAAGTCAATGCAAGGTTCAAAGTGAGATTAACCTTGTGCCTAAAGTCATCTTCCAGGGTATACTTATAAAATTGTTAATTAAACGTTATTATATGTTAATGTTATATATAATTAATTTGGTTGTATCCTATGTTATATTTTGTTAAAATAACTAAGCATTAGAAATAAGTAATTATTTACATGTCTGATATCTATATTTATGAATGCTGCAAAAACCTACAAGAAAGTTTTCCTACGTTGAATTATATGAAATTGTTGCTCGATTTATTGTTGATTTTATTTGAATATACATATCATAAATTGAATTCAAACTAAGTTCTTAGTAAGTTAATATTGGTTTTAAATGGAAGCATCAAGGAAACAACATAGCTCTTTTCATTTTTCATGAATGAAAATAATTTTGTAATTGATTAAATACATTAAATATGTTTATATAAAATGTTATTATTTTAAAGCCATGCAATTTTTATTAATGACTCAATTTAAGATGTTTTTTTTGGAGAGTAGCCCAGGTAAAACCCACACTAATTCCGGCAAAGTTTTTTAATTGCAATAACCGGTCCTTGATAAACTCGGTGACCACAATTGTTGAGAGTGCCTCGATGACCGAGATATTCCTTCAAGCCTGACATTCGACCACCACAACCATTATGGTTCTCAATTTAAGATGTTGTAAACACTTAGAAGTTACTTCTAAATCATTTTGTAGTACTAAACGAAATATTTTTGTCTACAAATTTTTGCATGAAAAATCTGTCGCTAAATAATGATTCCTCACAAAGCTGTCAAAAAAGTTGGTGAATAACTCAAATCAGTGACAGATTATCCAGGGATTCTTTGGGTGATCCGTTGGTATTTTCTTGAAAAACATCGAATTTTACCAAACCATTGGTATTTTACGGGTGATCCATAGGTAATCACCAATAAAATTTCTTTAGGTAATTTTTATAGCTAAAAATCATTTATTTTGTAGTGATATATACGTATATACATGTTAATATATATAGGGGGTTTTAAATATAAATCATGTAATGCTACAAACTAATCGTATTTCAACTTGTCTGTTTGTAGAAAATAGTATATAGATTTTGCATATGATTTTTCTATTATGATCTTATTTAATTATTTATTCTTGTTTAATTTAAATTTAATTTTTTTCACAAAAGTTGGTTTATCGGTATCAACACGTTTGGTGGGTTGTGAAAAGAGCATAAGTTTATCATAGGGAACTTTTATTATCTGGTAATAAAGGGTATCCAAGTATTTGATTTTCATGGGAGCTCAAGGGTTAAAACCTCACCAGATGTCAAAAAGTGTGTGAGTTTATTTGTTGCATTTGTTGTATATAAATATTGAATACTTCAAATAAAATTTTTATTATCTAATAATCTAATTTAGGTATATAATGTCTATACACAACAAATGCAAGTTTTTTTTAAAAAGTTATAAGATTTTCTAAGTTTTTATTATGTTTTTAAAATAATTATTTAAACTATATTGTAATATTAAATTTTAAAAATCTTTTTCGTAAAGAATATGTATATTGTAATAATCTATAACTAGTTTTTCTTTTCTAATGAAATGAGGGGCAGTTTTTGAGAAAGAAATTGTAGAAAGTAGATAAGTGTTATTACTCGCCAACGATGGTTGTTGTTGATTGATGCTTTCTGCTCTCTTGTTTAATTTTTGTTTATTGAATGTATTCAAATTTGTAATCATGAATTCTATTCTATTCTATTCAATTTGATATTGTTTTTGCAGAATTAAACATGATGCTGACTTCACTTGCAAAAGTAGAAATTCAAAAACCAATTATATAGTGTTATTTATCATATATATATATATATAGACGAAAGACCATGGCGAAGCTGAAGCATGATAACATCCTGTTTAATGACATAGTGTTGTTCCAAATACTACCAAGGCTGCCTGCGAGGTCTATAGGCCGTTTCATGTCTGTTTGCAAGCAATGGCACTCGTTCCTAACTACACCTACATTTACCAAAATGCATCTCCACCATGTAAACAGTCAAAATTGCGAAAAACTTCTTGTACTTTCAAGAGCATTGCCATGCAGGTATTTCCGTATCATGGACTGTGAAACACCTGAAATTGGTTTATCTGCCAACCGCTCTTTGCCATTTAAAGCCAACTACGACGAGATCATGATGATTTCATCTTTAAATGGATTGGTATGTGTAGGCATAAGAGTGTCACGGTTGTCTGGTGTGTATAACTTCTTTGATATAATCTTATGGAATCCTTTGACGGGTGAGTACAAGAAGCTGTCTAAAGGTAATAATTGCTCCAGTATTCGCTCAAGAGTATATGGGTTGTATTACAGTTGTTGTGATGATGACTACAAGCTGTTACGTGTAACCGAATCTAACGATACTTATATATACTCGTTGAAATCCGACTCATGGCGGAAGGCCAAGTCAACAGTCGATTCGATTCAGTTCTTGAATTTTGGCACTTGGGTAGTTTTCTGAATGAAAAACTCTATTTCTTAGCAAATACAGGCACACAAGCCTTTGGTAGTAGATGGTCGTATTTGATTATAAGGTTCGACACCAAGACTGAAATGTTCACAGAGATAGCAGCTCCCTTTTCGAGATGTTTTGATTTGATAGTTGTAAGAGGATGCCTTCACTTGTTTGTGGATCCGATTCCGAAAGGAGATCTTGATATACTTGAGTTGTGGAAGATGGATGGAGATGGAGAGTGGACAAAGGTGTTACGATTTTTTAAGTTAGTGAGTGGTTATCGACCATGGGGACTAATGAAGAACGGAAATTGGTTCCTGCATTCCGGTCAAAAGCTGTTTTATGTTAACGAAGTTGATCCGGAGATGTGTAAGGAGGCAATAGAGGTGTGTCGGTGGTATAACATTGATGATACGATGAGGATTCCTCTAAAAGGGATATTTGTGGAGACTATTGTGTCGCTTAAGCAGTAAGTAGCTTCATCCCATTCCGTCCATCTTTTTATTCCTAAAGTTTAATAAAAATATTTGCATGTATATGAAGATGAAGTAAAAACTAAACGATTTTGAAACTTTGATGGAGAAATTTTTATGATTTACGCTTTGAATTCTGCATCTTGGTGTGTGAATAAAGAAAGACCTTTCATAATCTTCGATTGCAATAACAGACCAAATAGATCTGTTCCGGTTTCGTTAATAGAATCTGAAACAACCAGACAGCACAAAACTAAAAACTAAAAAAATGGCTCAACAATCTCAAAATCAATACTTTTAGCGATCAATATTCAATTATGTTCAATCAAGAAATTGTTCCCATTTTGGGATGATTTTCATGGTGGAGGTGGATCTTGGTAAACTCGGGTGTTGTTAGGAACGAACGAGTGCCATTGCTTGCAGGCAGCCTTGGTAGTATTTGGAACAACAGTGTGTCATCGGACATAATGTTATTAAAAAAAATGGCAAAGAGCGGTTTTTGGCAGATAAACCAACTTCACAGTCGATGGTTTGGAAGTACTTGTGGTAGAAACGACAACAAGTTTGTGGTGATTTTGATTGTTTACAAGTTATAGACGAGTTCAGAGGTTGAGGTTGTGATGTAGACATATGGCTTTCAATCGTAAGATTCCTAAACAGTTTTGGACTACCTATTTGTGTTGATATATATAAATAATGCATTAACAAAAGGTAAATTGAAGTGAGATGGTAAGATCATATGTACAAAATCATATGTGATTTTGTAAGCATCAAAAACGACACGCGCGACTTTTTCCGTGCACAAGTCGCGGCTAATCATATATGATTTTGTACGTGAATCATATGTGATTTTGTACATGAATCATATATGATTTTGTACATGAAAAGTTTCATGTACAAAATGATTGGCTTAGAATTGTTCTCGCATTCTCGTAAATTGTTACCGTCCTCGCATGAACCTCTTTATATATATATATATCCATTTCATTTTCTATGCTATTTGTCATTTGTTAGTATAATGTTCAGTTCGAAAACCATATTAATAGATACATTTTAAGATAAAATAGTAACCAAGAGATTTCTAGCTTTCTCAAATCTGTAAAATAAAATCAAAGAAGACAAATAACAAAACAAAATATGCATCATATTAAAATTTAAAGTCCTAGATTTCAAATCCACATCATGAATACATTTTTATATTTTAATAATATAATTAATATATCAATCTTTAAATTAAACGAATGATGTAACTACCTTTTAAGATTTTAATATTTGATATTTGATATTTTTAAAAGATTTTAAAATAGAAGATCGGCATAGATGCTTTTATTGGACAAACATCATAGAAAATTGGGCCCATGCTATCCATAATGATTGGGCTTTTGATACAGGATAAATGATCATGTTGTTAAAAAAAATTGGTAAATTACATTAAAAAGTAACATATTTTGATATAATTCTATTTTTGGTAACGTACTTTAAAAACATTTATTTTGGTACCTAAAACATGAACTAATTTACAATTTAGGTATCCGAATAACCGGTTTAACCATTAACAGGTCATCATACCAATGTGGAAAGCAAGTTTATAATATTTTCTTATATGGATGATGATATGGTTAATATTATATATATATATATAATCTTAATTCATTTATATATTTTGTGTTAAAATTGTCAAATAGAAAACCCTTTCTAACCTAACAATCTTCATTGCAGCCACCGCCGTCCCTTCCAACAAATCATCTTCAATTGACAAAAATAAACAAATGAACAAAATAATAAAATAACGTTTATTAATTCATTTATAGGGATATTATATTTATATGTATCTTATATTTTTATTTAAAAATTATTTTTATTTTATATATTTATATTTATATGATAAATTATATTTATCTGTCATAAAATATATTTTATATTTATATATTAAATATAAATAATTTTATAAAATGTATGGAAAGTACAGTTTATCATATTTACGTACAATTTTATATTATATATATATATATATAAATTGTATAAATGGAATTTTCAAATACAAATTACATGGATAAAGATTCAAATACATAAAATTAATAAATATAACTAATGATGTAGTTTATGTTTTAAACTGTATCTCGACGACGAGGATAAAGAAGAACTACAGTAGTGTATATCGACTATATTGAACCAATATGGGGTGGGGGATATATATATATATATATATATTATTAGTGTTATTTACATAGTCGGTCCCTAAAATTTTATTGTTTTTTACAAAAATAAGAAAAAACAAAAAAGCATTGCAAAAATATGCGAAAAAGACTAAAATGCCCCTGAGTTAATGGCTGAAAATTAACAAGATTAGTATCAGGAACAGAAATAAAAGCAAAATAGAAAGCACAGGGACGGAAAAAGCAAATTTTAAACCACAAGGACGAAAATCATTATTAACATCAAACCACATGGACGAAATATGCAATTCACTCAAGAATTATTGTTTAATTAAAAAGGAAAATATGAATTTTATTAATTTACAACGGTCGGAAAGAAAATCACCGACCCCGACCGAATACTATATAAAGAACATCCTTCTCCGATCACTCCTTCAACGCGAAAACCCTAAATTCTCAAGAACCCTAAATTCTCAAGAACCCTCCTAAATTCTCAAGAACCCTCCTAAATTCTCCTAAATTCTCACTTCTGCTGTTCTGTGTCACTCGATTTGGTTTTGGTTTCGCCATGAGGTGTTCCTGATTCAGAATGCCTAATTTTTTTTGTAATTCAGAATCAACAATTGTAATACAGAGCAGGTAGCGTTTATTTATTTCTTTGGAATATAACGTTTTCTTTGGTGACTGGTGGTTAGGGTTTTTTTCTCAAACTATTCTTTAAGAAATCAAAATGCCTAAATTTTGGGGTGAATATTCTTGATTTTCTGATTTATGTTATATTTTAACAACAAAAATTGGAGGGTTACTAAATACTAATTATATTAATTGTATCTTGAATTTTGTTTCTGTTAAAGATGAGTTTCCCTAAATACAGTTTATGACTATGTATTTTGGGTAGATGGGTTTGTTCTCTTTGTGACTATGTATTTTGGGTAGACTAATTCTAGGGTTTGTGAGAAATATAAGTATTAACATCTAAATACTATCTGCTTCTAGTTTACATCTTTGTGTTTATATATGTAGCTGTGTGAACTGTTATCTCTACAAATTATTGTCAAGTTTACAACGAGCTTCGCTTGTGGAGAAACCTCAAGAAAGGATCAGAGCCTTGACTGGGTTAAGTTGATAACATCTTATTAGATCTTAATCAATAAGATGTTGTAAGTTATAAATATGGTAGTTTGTATTGAACTATTTTCGTGTTTCTTTTCAGGCATCCAGGCAAAGCAACTACGAAGCCGATCCTCTGAATAATTCTACTGGAATTTGCAATTACTCTGGTGGAAGGCCGGAGTTTTGGAATGGGTGGAGACATGTTTCCTGGTGGTGGTCGATGGAACTTCAATAATAAGGTTGATTGTGAGCTCTTTGTTTTCAAAGGTTTACGTGTGTTGTTGGTTCTATTACCGGGTGTGTTTGTGCTCAGACAACACAATACAAGACAAGACAGGACAACTGTTCCACATTTGGTAAGAGGACCGGTAAAATGACCAATTCAACCCTAATGAGTTGTTTATATCTTGTATACAGCTGATAGATCGATCACACAATGCTCAAACGTCAAAAATCCATACCAATACATCATCAGTAGCATCAAATCCACCTTCTGTCAACAATGGTAACGGACCATATTTACCTCCTAAGGAAATTAACCAGTGATTCCTTACTACAAACCTCCGCTAAAGTTGGTTGCTATTGATATTTCGGTTGGAGAAGAAAAAACCATAAGATTGTCCTCATCTTCTGTGTCGGTTCTAATCTATATTAAAGAAATACGAGACACATTACCTAGTAAGGTTAAACGATATATGTGTGGGTTTGCTTTGTTTCGATTGACCTGTTATGTATATATATATGTATATATATCTGCTAAATCAAGTTTTGCTTTGACAGATGTTTCCATGTTCGAGACTGCAACTTTTTGAAGCCAACACTTGGTTCTGTCAGGTGATTGTAATGGTGCAGAATTTATGATCAAATAGTGCTAAGGTGAGTTTGCTTGTTTTAATCTTGTTATGATTAGCTCTCTTTGTTGTAAGCTACAAAAAATCTAACATGAATCAAGCAAAAGCTTGCGATAATTTCATTTTCCAGAACCAGAACAGATAAAAATGTGCCATTTACTCAACTTTCAGTTTCTACAGCTATAAAGACATAGGGGCTGTTTAAGTTGAATTGTTACAATATGTGCTTTAAGAGAAGTATTGATATCTTGATTGGTGTGGAATTCACTGGGGAAAGTAAAACTTTAGAGAGAATCCCCATAAACACAATGATCTTTGACATCTTGTGTGCAAAGTTGATTCACAAGGAAATTTAGCATAAACTTTAGATGGTTCGCACATTTATTAGAATAAATCTTTAGATGGTTTGCACAATCCCTCTACTTGAAAATCCTTAGAATACTTTAGGTCCCAATGTTGTTGGTTTCGCCTATAATAATTTTTTGAAAAGGTTTCACGTATCAGATCACATGAAAATCGACACAACATGAATTATTCATGGTCTTTATGTTAGTACCTTCCACCCCCCTTACATGCCTATTAACATGTTTCCTTAGGTTAGTAACTTCTTATCTCCCTTATTTTCTATTTATATTTATATAAATCTTTAAGAAGATAGCGCCCTGTTTTGATGATGAAAGTGGTCATGAAAGCCATAGAACTTAAGAAGCCTGCTGCACTTGTATCTTTTTATTGAAGTATATAATATTTATATATGGCAAGTATGTAAATATTTATATATTTTGGTGAGGTTTGAACCCCCGACCTCCTAGGAGGCTTAAGGCTCACATATTGCTAGGCCAAAGGCCTTTGGTTATCTGGACCCACTTCCACCCTATGGACTAACAATAACAATAAGACTTTTATATATGATAGTTTGTTAGGTTCTTGGGAACGTAAAACATTCTACAAACTTTCTTGATGCATGCCCTGTTTCTTTGGCTCAAGTATAGCATGTTATTTATTTCATAGGTCATGGAGGCTGTTGTAAACTTGGTATAACTGTTGCAATCAGCAAGGTAGGACTTGATTCAACAACTATCTCTTCCAATGAGAGAAATAACGATAGGCAGCCAGCATATACCTTTTATGGTAGTTTAATATATTTTTTGCTCTTTCCTGTAAAATCTAGTTATTCTTTTATGTTTTTTTAAGTCTTGTCAAATTTCATATTTTTGTAGCAAAGTCTCCCCTGGGTGGATGCCAGCACAAAACCCTTCAATCCCTGTCATACAGGAATGTATAGATGTCATAACTGAACACCAAAGCTCCTTGCTTTAGTGAAAGGAGAATGGGCGAATTTAACACAACTGAGCTTTAAATTTGAATTCTTTTTATGGCACCCATTTGAATCCATCTTCTTCTTTCATCAAGAAATGCAAATGGGTATGAATCTGGTCTTCTTTTGGGGTTTCTCATCTGTTTTTATAGCAACAACCCTTTTTAGCACTTCCTCTCGTAATCCTTCCTTTCATCTTTTAAATCCATTTCATTATGTTTTTGCTGTCTTTAGATGCATCATTTTAATGGATGTTTTTCTTGTTTTTTTAGGTTTAACTTTGATGGAGTTCAAACAAACTATGAATTTTGAGCAATTGGGTCAATAATGATGACTATGGACTGGTATTACTTGCCATCCGAGTGACCAAAGAATTTTGAGCAATTTCAAGACCTTTCCTTCGAATCTAGAGCATAAGATTATTGGATTAGAGGTATGTTCTTTAAGTTGATATTATATATTTAGCCGATGAAGATGGTGGTTAAATGTGAATTTGTTTTGTAGATTTTCACTCAGATCAAAGAATCAAAGAGATTGCCATAACAGCCCGGGTGAGGCTATTGAGATAACTGTTTATATAAACGTATAGATTATCCTTCTCTGGATGTTGGGAAGCCGAAGAGCCCTGCTTATATTCCATTGGAGGTAATCTATTCATATTTTGTTAACATCTAAATACTATCTGCTTCTAGTTTACATCTTTGTGTTTATATATGTAGCTGTGTGAACTGTTATCTCTACAAATTATTGTCAAGTTTACAACGAGCTTCGCTTGTGGAGAAGCCTCAAGAAAGGATCAGAGCCTTGACTGGGGTAAGTTGTTAACATCTTATTAGATCTTAATCAATAAGATGTTGTAAGTTATAAATATGGTAATTTGTATTGAACTATTTTCGTGTTTCTTTTCAGGCATCGAGGCAAAGCAACTACGAAGCCGATCCTCTGATTAATTCTACTGGCATTGCAATTAATCCAGTGGAAGGCCGGAGTTTTGGAATGGTGGAGACATGTTTCCTGGTGGTGGTCGATGGAACTTCAATAATAAGGTTGATTGTGAGCTCTTTGTTTTCAAAGGTTTACGTGTGTTGTTGGTTCTATTACCGTTTATTTCTAAGGGTGTGTTTGTGCTCAAACAACACAACACAAGACAAGACAGGACAGGACAGCTGTTCAACATTTGGTACGAGGACTGGTAAAATGACCAATTCAACCCTAATGAGCTGTTTATATCTTGTATATAATTTTTGATTAATTTATGTAATGTATTAAATTTTAATAAAACGTAGGTCTGTTCCAACCTTGTTCCATGGGGTAGGGGTGGAACACACTTTTTCCACTTTGTTCCTGTGGCTGTCTGTTCCACATAGAAGTTCTGTCAAATTAACGTGGAATGTTGATCCCTTTTCTGTCCTGTCTTGTCCAGTGTACCCTAAAGGTTCTCCAATAGTTTTTGGACTTCTTTTCTCAGCATTTCGTTTCTTTTTCTGTTTTTTAGGAAACCAGCACAGTCGGAGCACAATAACGTGGAAACCTTGTGTAACACCACTCGTTTTTCCGGTTTCTAGTGACCATATTACAAGAGGTGAGGTGAGGTGATATACAGCTGATAGATCACACAATGCTCAAACGTCAAAAATCCATACCAATACATCATCAGTAGCATCAAATCCACCTTCTGTCAACAATGGTAACGGACCATATATACCTCCTAAGATAATTGAACAGTGATTCGTTACTAAAAACCTCTGCTAAAGTTGGTTGCTATTGATGTTTCTGTTGGAGAAGAGAAAACCATAAGATTGTCCTCATCTTCTGTGTCGGTTCTAATCTATATTAAAGAAATACGAGACACATTACCTAGAAAACTTGCCAAAAGTTTTCAAGAGTGGGCAGGGAACAAAGAAAGCTTGTATTGAACCTTTGTCTTTATGCTCCTGCTTAGAAGCTTTCCTTCATGAGGAGCCATTAGTACCTGAACACATGTGGTTAGTGTTCCTCTCTTAAATGATTTATTACTCCCTCCGTCCCAAAATACGTTTCGTGTCCACGTTTTTTTAGTTTGTCCTGAAATAGGTGTGTCTACTTCCCAATTCCACCCTTAATTCAGATTCATTAAATGTATTTCATATTCATGCGCCAAATTCAGATTGGTTGGCTGTTTACTTGACTCCATGTCCACCAACTTTTTGCACCATTTTGTCTACTGGCCTATAAGTTGTGTAGTTTAGTTTAAATGGCTAATGTTTCTTTGTTCGATTTCAGGAACTTATCCACCAACCTTTTTTCGGGGGAAATTCCAAATTTTGGAGCATGGGAAGACGGGGAGCTTCCATCTCTAAGCTCAACCACAATTATCTTGAATGAAAAAAAGAGAAAAGAGGGAAAACAGAAAAAAAAAGAAAAAGAAAAAAAAAGAAAAAAAAGAAAAAAAAAGAAATAAAAGAAATAAAAGAAAAAAAAAGAAAAAAAAGAAAAACAAGAAAAAAAAAAGAAATAGATATAGATGCCATTTTCATGCAGCAGATGTTTGATCTCTTTGAAAGAGTTGCTCGTGCGCACCATATATGCCCTTGCCGTGAGAGTCCTTCGTTTAAAATAACTACAAACTCGAAATTCGTGTGGCGGTGAGTATTACTTCCTTGTTCTAGTTTTTGTCATACCTTTTCTTCCATCAGTTTATTAGTAATCAAAGTTAAACTTCATTGAGGGGCTATTTGGTTGGTTTTCCGTCAAATTGCATAATTAATCTACCTATAGAGATGAGATTGGGAAGGTGTTTGTTTGGATGGGTTCTTTCATAGATCGAAGGAGCGTGTTTTTTAATTGGTTTGGAAAGAACTTGGCTTTCTCATAAAGTTCTCCCTAGAAGCGTACTGAATAAGCCCATTTTCTCAATCATTAGGGCTTGTTTGTTAGCAGTTTAATGACTCATAGCCTACTCTGTCAGCTATACATGAATATTTGTTGGTGGCTTAATAGTATAGAAAGTGACTTATTGGATAAGAATTTAGGAGGGAGCTTTATGTAGAAAGCCAAGTTTTTTTAAAACCTGTCATTTCCAATAAAAAAAACGCTCTCATTCCATCTATGAAAAAACCCTTCCAAACAAAATCTTCCCCAATCTATACAGAGATAAATCCACACAGACAGCTCTATCCATATTGGACTTAATATAAAACCAACCAAACAGCTCTAAGGCAGTCATGTATAGCTGACCGAATAAGACGAGTCCCATTAAACTGCTACCAAACATGCCCTGAATTGAAAACGCTTTTAAATCAATAATTTTAATTCATAGGTTAATTATTACCTCTATGAAATAATAAAATCCTATACTTGAAAAAACTGAATTCTCATGGTCAAATCAGCAGCTTCTGAGATCTGGGGCGGATGATGAGGAAGAACGGAGGGTTATTCTTCTTTTTGATGGTATGGATTACAACTTTTTAGCAAGACTTTTTAGGGATCATGCGTACTTTCTAATTCAGTATTTCGAGTTCATTAAGCCACTTTCTGAAAATTTAGCTTTTTGATTCAGATACAAAGCCTCTATTCTTGGATGGGAGGATTGTGTTTACTAAGCAAGTGGAACCTGTAATCCCTCTAGAGGATCCGACATCAGATATGGCTATTATTTTAAGAAGAGGTTCCAACAATTAAACACTTTGAGAAGGTTTCGTATCTTTCTTTGGTGGATTTGTTTATTAGGACAAATTCTTTCCCAAAAATTGTGGATGTCGTTGAAGAAATGATCAAAGCCGGAATCTTTCTTGGATATAATGAAAGTGCATTGTTGATATATAAGCTCGTGTGTTCTGGAAAGTTTATTTCAGCTGCAAAAGAGTTCAATTTGTTACCGGATAACGAGAAGAGCACGGAAAACTACACTGCTTTAATGGCAGCATAGTTTGCTTCAAGAAATGCTTCTAAAGGACTCCAGACATTTAAAGACATGAAAGAGGCAGGGATTCCTGTTGCTCTTAGAACTTATAATGTGTTGTTGGCTGGTCTTGGAAAAAGTGGTAGAGTTGTTGAGTTCGAGCTTTACAGAAAGGAGAGAAAACGGATGCAAAACACTGGTTTTTCTGAAAATCAAGAATCTATGGAAGAAACGAGTTGTAACCTGTTGTTTGCGAGGGATTATATATGTTGAATATGTTCGAACTACTTGTATGAGATCATCTGGTGATGATGGCTTGGAATAAGCACAACCATCCACCCACTATTTATGTAGGTGGTGTGTATTTGGGACTTAATGGGTTATGGGCTAGATGGAATGAGGGTCTTATTTCAGTAAGCTGTTGTTTGTTTGGGACTTAACTGGCCAAGCCCTTGGCCATCAGTTTTCCCATTCAACATTTTCCGTTTTCCAATATTACCCGCTTCTCGTTTCAACGAATCTCTGCTTGAAGCACCAATTTTTGTGAGGAGTTTCTCCGCTCCCCTTATGGTATGTGCCCTTCTTCTATCTCCTTTTTGGTTTTTATTTATTTTGTGAATACTTGTGTTTTGATGATTTATTTGACGTTAATGATGAAGAAAGTTTGAGGAACTTTAACTGTGTGTTAATTTCTTTGAGCACACCTTCGATTTGTTTGATGACCTTTTAGTTTCTTACTAGCACCAAATGTTGGATAAATTAGAGTAAAGTTTGAAGACACAATTGGTGAGGAGACATAGGTAGTTTTGACAATTTTGAGTACTTATTTTAACCTATATGTGGATAAAGTTTAACTCAAAATCGTTCGGTTTTTAGATAAATGGATCGAAATTGTTGCCTCTGGTTTTAAAAGTTCTTGATACAGTGGTTGTTTTTGTATTGTTGAATTTTCTTTAATTCTTAAATGGAGAATACATGTTCTTGTAGTATGTTTGATTAAGGGTAAATCTTTCTCCTGAGCGTGTTTGTTATGATCTAGAAGTGTAGAATTGATGATGAGGTTTATATGAAGCTTAAAATGCCTAAATGTTTTAATAGATTGTCTTTTAGGACGTCGATTTATAGGATCAAATATTTGTGTGTCCTAAAAGTGTTACTAGTTTATATGACATTTTTTGGCGTTTATTTGAACAAGTATCTTAGAATAATTTTAAATACACCTAATTCTTAACATCCACACCCCCCCCTTCTTTCTGACTCATGTAAGATTCCGCATTGGTTGGAAGGGGAACAAAGGTTATCTTATAAGGAACTTGAGGGACCATCAATATAGATAGTTTGTTTTAGGGACCAAATCCAAAATTTGAGTAAACCACATGGACCACCAATGTAATTCACTCTGGTATAAATTTTGATACAACTCTTTTCAGCACTTCCTCTTCGCTGGTAATCCTTCCTTTCATTTTTTAAATCCATTTCATTCTGTTTTTACTGTCTTTAGATGCATCATTTTAGTGGATGTTTTTCTTGTTTCTTTAGGTTTAGCTTTGCTGGAGCTCAAACAAACTTTGGACGACACCAAGAACATTTTGAGCAATTGGGTCAATAATGATGAAACCCCATGTCTATGGACTGCTATTACTTTCCATCCGAGTGAGCAAAGAGTTTTATATGTGTAAAAATCCTCACTTTTTTTATTTCAACTTTTTAATTGCCCGTTTTACATAAGAAAAAGATTGACAAAAGAAAAACCCTAATTTTGTATCAAGATCAGTGCTTTTTTCGAAGTTATCAGAAGAAGTTTTAGCTAACGCTTTTGTGGTTTTCACAGAAACTTGCCATACATGGAGTTTGGGGGTTTATATCTCCAAGCATTGGTAAACTCAGTAGATTACAGAGATTGTAAGTGTATTTTGTGGCTATAAAAGTTGTAAACTCTACAAATTATCGTCAAGTTTACAACGAGCTTCGCTTGTGGAGAAACCTCAAGAAAGGATCAGAGCCTTGACTGGGGTAAGTTGATAACATCTTATTAGATCTTAATCAATAAGATGTTGTAAGTTATAAATATGGTAATTTGTATTGAACTATTTTCGTGTTTCTTTTCAGGCATCGAGGCAAAGCAACTATGAAGCCGATCCTCTGAATAATTCTACTGGAATTTGCAATTACTCTGGTGGAAGGCCGGAGTTTTGGAATGGTGGAGACATGTTTCCTGGTGGTGGTCGATGGAACTTCAATAATAAGGTTGATTGTGAGCTCTTTGTTTTCAAAGGTTTACGTGTGTTGTTGGTTCTATTACCGTTTATTTCTAAGGGTGTGTTTGTGCTCAAACAACACAACACAAGACAAGACAGGACAGGACAGCTGTTCAACATTTGGTACGAGGACCGGTAAAATGACCAATTCAACCCTAATGAGCTGTTTATATCTTGTATATAATTTTTGATTAATTTATGTAATGTATTAAATTTTAATAAAACGTAGGTCTGTTCCAACCTTGTTCCATGGGGTAGGGGTGTGGAACACACTTTTTCCACTTTGTTCCTGTGGCTGTCTGTTCCACATAGAAGTTCTGTCAAATTAACGTGGAATGTTGATCCCTTTTCTGTCCTGTCTTGTCCAGTGTACCCTAAAGGTTCTCCAATAGTTTTTGGACTTCTTTTCTCAGCATTTCGTTTCTTTTTCTGTTTTTTAGGAAACCAGCAAAGTCGGAGCACAACAACGTGGAAACCTTGTGTAACACCACTCGTTTTTCCGGTTTCTAGTGACCATATTACAAGAGGTGAGGTGAGGTGATATACAGCTGATAGATCACACAATGCTCAAACGTCAGAAATCCATACCAATACATCATCAGTAGCATCAAATCCACCTTCTGTCAACAATGGTAACGGACCATATTTACCTCCTAAGGAAATTGAACAGTGATTCGTTACTAAAAACCTCTGCTAAAGTTGGTTGCTATTGATATTTCTGTTGGAGAAGAGAAAACCATAAGATTGTCCTCATCTTCTGTGTCGGTTCTAATCTATATTAAAGAAATACGAGACACATTACCTAGAAAACTTGCCAAAAGTTTTCAAGAGTGGGCAGGGAACAAAGAAAGCTTGTATTGAACCTTTGTCTTTATGCTCCTGCTTAGAAGCTTTCCTTCATGAGGAGCCATTAGTACCTGAACACATGTGGTTAGTGTTCCTCTCTTAAATGATTTATTACTCCCTCCGTCCCAAAATACGTTTCGTGTCCACGTTTTTTTAGTTTGTCCGGAAATAGGTGTGTCTACTTCCCAATTCCACCCTTAATTCAGATTCATTAAATGTATTTCATATTCATGCGCCAAATTCAGATTGGTTGGCTGTTTACTTGACTCCATGTCCACCAACTTTTTGCACCATTTTGTCTACTGGCCTATAAGTTGTGTAGTTTAGTTTAAATGGCTAATGTTTCTTTGTTCGATTTCAGGAACTTATCCACCAACTTTTTTTCAGGGGAAATTCCAAATTTTGGAGCATGGGAAGACGGGGAGCTTCCATCTCTAAGCTCAACCACAATTATCTTGAATGAAAAAAAGAGAAAAGAGGGAAAACAGAAAAAAAGAAAAAGAAAAAAAAAAAAAAAAAAAAAAAAAAAAAAGAAAAAAAGAGAAAAAAAAGAAAAAAAAGAAATAAAAAGAAATAAAAAGAAATAAAGAAAAACAAGAAAAAAAAAGAAATAGATATAGATGCCATTTTCATGCAGCAGATGTTTGATCTCTTTGAAAGAGTTGCTCGTGCGCACCATATATCCCCTTGCCGTGAGAGTCTTTCGTTTAAAGTAACTACAAACTCGAAATTCGTGTGGCGGTGAGTATTACTTCCTTGTTCTAGTTTTTGTCATACCTTTTCTTCCATCAGTTTATTAGTAATCAAAGTTAAACTTCATTGAGGGGCTATTTGGTTGGTTTTCCGTCAAATTGCATAATTAATCTACCTATAGAGATGAGATTGGGAAGGTGTTTGTTTGGATGGGTTCTTTTATAGATCGAAGGAGCGTGTTTTTTAATTGGTTTGGAAAGAACTTGGCTTTCTCATAAAGTTCTCCCTAGAAGCGTACTGAATAAGCCCATTTTCTCAATCATTAGGGCTTGTTTGTTAGCAGTTTAATGACTCATAGCCTACTCTGTCAGCTATACATGAATATTTGTTAGTGGCTTAATAGTATAGAAAGTGACTTATTGGATAAGAATTTAGGAGGGAGCATTATGTAGAAAGCCAAGTTTTTTTAAAACCTGTCATTTCCAATAAAAAAAACGCTCTCATTCCATCTATGAAAAAACCCTTCCAAACAAAATCTTCCCTAATCTATACAGAGATAAATCCACACAGACAGCTCTATCCATATTGGACTTGATATAAAACCAACCGAACAGCTCCTAAGGCAGTCACGTATAGCTGACCGAATAAGACGAGTCCCATTAAACTGCTACCAAACAGGCCCTGAATTGAAAACGCCTTTAAATCAATAATTTTAATTCATAGGTTAATTATTACCTCTATGAAATAATAAAATCCTATACTTGAAAAAACTGAATTCTCATGGTCAAATCAGCAGCTTCTGAGATCTGGGGCGGATGATGAGGAAGAACGGAGGGTTATTCTTCTTGTTCATGGTATGGATTACAACTTTTTAGCAAGACTTTTTAGGGATCATGCGTACTTTCTAATTCAGTATTTCGAGTTCATTAAGCCACTTTCTGAAAATTTAGCTTTTTGATTCAGATACAAGGCCTCTATTCTTGGATGGGAGGATTGTGTTTACTAAGCAAGTGGAACCTGTAATCCCTCTAGAGGATCCGACGTCAGATATGGCTATTATTTTAAGAAGAGGTTCCAACAATTAAACACTTTGAGAAAGCTTCATATCTTTCTTTGGTGGATTTGTTTATCAGGACAAATTCTTTCCCAAAAATTGTGGATGTCGTTGAAGAAATGATCAAAGCCGGAATCTTTCTTGGATATAATGAAAGTGCATTGTTGATATATAAGCTCGTGTGTTCTGGAAAGTCTATTTCAGCTGCAAAAGTGTTCAATTTGTTACCGGATAACAAGAAGAGCATGGAAAACTAC
The DNA here is from genome assembly GCA_036898165.1 of Silybum marianum. Taxonomy (NCBI): domain Eukaryota; kingdom Viridiplantae; phylum Streptophyta; class Magnoliopsida; order Asterales; family Asteraceae; genus Silybum; species Silybum marianum. The sequence goes on along the minus strand of CM072532.1, from coordinate 49,918,765 downwards.
ACAGCTTTAATGGCAGCATAGTTTGCTTCAAGAAATGCTTCTAAAGGACTCCAGACATTTAAAGACATGAAAGAGGCAGGGATTCCTGTTGCTCTTAGAACTTATAATGTGTTGTTGGCTGGTCTTGGAAAAAGTGGTAGAGTTGTTGAGTTTGAGCTTTACAGAAAGGAGAGAAAACGGATGCAAAACACTGGTTTTTCTGAAAATCAAGAATCTACGGAAGAAATGAGTTGTAACCTGTTGTTTGCGAGGGATTATATATGTTGAATATGTTCGAACTACTTGTATGAGATCATCTGGTGATGATGGCTTGGAATAAGCACAACCATCCACCCACTATTTATGTAGGTGGTGTGTATTTGGGACTTAATGGATTATGGGCTAGATGGAATAAGGGTCTTATTTCAGTAAGCTGTTGTTTGTTTGGGACTTAACTGGCCAAGCCCTTGGCCATCAGTTTTCCCATTCAACATTTTCCGTTTTCCAATATTACCCGCTTCTCGTTTCAACGAATCTCTGCTTGAAGCACCAATTTTTGTGAGGAGTTTCTCCGCCCCCCTTATGGTATGTGCCCTTCTTCTATCTCATTTTTGGTTTTTATTTATTTTGTGAATACTTGTGTTTTGATGATTTGTTTGACGTTAATGATGAAGAAAGTTTGAGGAACTTTAACCGTCTGTTAATTTCTTTGAGTACACCTTCGATTTGTTTAATGACCTTTTAGTTTCTTACTAGCACCAAATGTTGGATAAATTAGAGTAAAGTTTGAAGACACAATTGGTGAGGAGACATAGGTAGTTTTGACAATTTTGAGTACTTATTTTAACCTATATGTGGATAAAGTTTAACTCAAAATCGTTCGGTTTTTAGATAAATGGATCGAAATTGTTGCCTCTGGTTTTATATTATAAAAGTTCTTGATAAAGTGGTTGTTTTTGTATGGTTGAATTTTCTTTAATTCTTAAATGGAGAATACATGTTCTTGTAGTATGTTTGATTAAGGGTAAATCTTTCTCATGAGCGTGTTTGTTATGATCTAGAAGTGTAGAATTGATGATGAGGTTTATATGAAGCTTAAAATGCCTAAATGTTCTAATAGATTGTCTTTTAGGATGCCAATTTATAGGATCAAATATTTGTGTCCCCTAAAAGTGTTACTAGTTTATATGACATTTTTTGGCGTTTATTTGAACAAGTATCTTAGAATAATTTTAAATACACCTAATTCTTAACATCCACACCCCCCCCCCTCTCTTTCTTTCTGACTCATGTAAGATTCCGCATTGGTTGGAAAGGGAACAAAGGTTATCTTAATAGGAACTTGAGGGACCATCAATATAGATAGTTTGTTTTAGGGACAAAATCCAAAATTTGAGTAAACCACATGGACCACCAATGTAATTCACTCTAGTTTAAATTTTGATACAACCCTTTTCAGCACTTCCTCTTCGCTGGTAATAAAAACCAAAAAACAGCTTCAGTTATTTGTATGCACACCGTCCAGATGAATGGTTACCCGGGTGTTCCTAAGTTTTTCACTTTTTGGAGGTTTTCCCCTGAACCTCCCTCTAAACACACACACACACACAAATATATATATATATATATGTCTGTTTTCTTTATTTCTTATGGTTTGTATCTCATCTTTCTTTTCTATAGGTTCTTGATAGAACCAACTCTCTTGTTAATGAATGTGGAACGTTGGATGGAAAACCATTGGAGTTCAAACAACTTTGAAATTTTGAGCAATTGGGTCAATAATGATGAAACCCCATGTCTATGGACTGGTATTACTTGCCATCCGAGTGACCAAAGAGTTTTATCCGTGTAAAAATCCTCACTTTTTTATTTCAACTTTTTAATTTCTCGTTTTACATAAGAAAAAGATCGACAAAAAAACCCTAATTTTGTATCAAGATTAGTGCTTTTTTCGAAGCTATCAGAAGTTTTAGCTAACGCTTTAGTGGTTTTCACAGAAACTTGCCATACATGGAGTTTTGGGGGTTTATATCTCAAAATGTGCGAAGCATTTAATGTTGACTGGCTTAAGGTAAAAATCTTTTATGTTTAAGATTAGTTTGTAGCTTGGATTGTTCCACATATATTGATTGATTAATTGTTTATGTTAAACAGGCTAAAAGGCTAAAACAACCTTTATTGGTTATTTTCATATTGATTATTAGGAGTCGTGTTCTCACTGGTAACTTTTCATATTGACGCAGGTGACCTTGTCCAACCCTGTACTTAAGGAAAATCAGCTCGAAGCATTATTTAAGGACCCACATTTGAAACCGCAAATTTTACCAACATTTTTTGACATACGGAACGTGCTTGGTGGTTCCTTGGAGAAGACACTGGTTAAGCTCTGTGAAGCGGTTGATGAAGCCGTTAGAAATGGTTGCCAGCTACTTGTTCTTTCTGACAGATCTGATGAACTAGTACTGTATGTGTATATATATATTCATATGATTCAGTAGTTTGTGTTATACTAGTAAGCACTGTATATATATATATATATATGTTCTTTGAATCTTTGTTGGTTCTTTGGCAGGAACCCACTCGTCGTGCTGTTCCGATACTTCTTGCTGTAGGAGCTGTCACCAGCATTTGATACAAAATGGACTTCGGATGTCTGCTTCGATTGTTGCCGATAGTGCTCAATGCTTTAGTACACATCACTTTGCTTGTTTGATTGGATATGGTGCAAGGTATTTTCAAATTCTAAAAAGAACACCTTCCAAATGTGCTGTTTTTTCTTTATTCTTTATTGCTTAGAACTTTTTTCTTTGTTTATTTAGCATTTCATTGATCCCCAAATGATCAATTTATGTATTGTGGAAATTACTATTTTTTGTAGTGTTGTTTGTCCTTACCTGGCATTGGAGACGTGTCGACAATGGCGATTGAGCAAGAAAACTTTAAACCTTATGAGAAATGGGAAGATGCAAATGGTTTCGATCGAAAAGGCTCAAAATAACTTTCGCAAGGTTTGGACTTGATAAAGATCATTATTGCTATTTATCTAAGCTGCTTTCTTTGATTATTTGCTTCGTTAAGACGCATCTAATCTAGAAAATTTCTTGTCACTTGCTTAAGGGATTCATTTAGCTATTTTTTTAATTACCATTTTGAAAAGTGGCCTTTCCCTCCGTCTCAGTTTACAATTGTCATTCAATTAGGAACCTTCTTTTTTCATAAGCTAACATAACTTATAATTATTTGCTGATATTCAGGCACTTAACGGGGGTCTAATGAAGATTTTATCCAAAATGGGAATATCATCGCTGTCATGGTATTTTGCTCACTTTGCAGCTATTTTACTTGTTACAGTCTATATTCCCTATAGTTCACATATGCATTGCTTAATCTAATTTTCTTTTACTCATCTTGTGAAATCTAAAATGTCTTGGATATAGTTATTGTGGCGCACAGATATTTGAGATTTATGGATTGGGAAAAGAGGTGGTTGATCTTGCATTTACTGGGATCGGTGGATTGACTTTTGATGAGGTAATATGATGCCCAAGAGCAAACCTTTTCTTCAATTCATCATATTACTCCCTCCGTCCCAAAATACGTTTCGTGTCCACGTTTTTTTAGTTTGTCCGGAAATAGATGTGCCTTTTTAAAAGTGTCTACTTCCCAATTCTACCCTTGATTCAGATTCATCAAATGTATTTCATATTCATGCGCCAATTCAGATTGGTTGGCTGTTTACTTGACTCCATGTCCACCAACTTTTTGCACCATTTTGTCTACTGGCCTATAAGCTGTGTAGTTTAGTTTAAATGGCTAATGTTTCTTTGTTCGATTCCAGGAACTTATCCACCAACTTTTTTTCGGGGGAAATTCCGAATTTTGGAGCATGGGAAGACGGGGAGCTTCCATCTCTAAGCTCAACCACAATTATCTTGAATGAAAAAAAGAGAAAAGAAAAAAAATAAGAAAAAAAAGAAAAAAATAAGAAAAAAAAGAAAAAAAAGAAAAAAAAGAAATAGATATAGATGCCATTTTCATGCGGCAGATGTTTGATCTCTTTGAAAGAGTTGCTCGTGCGCACCATATATGCCCTTGCCGTGAGAGTCCTTCGTTTAAAATAACTGCAAACTCGAAATTCGTGTGGTGGTGAGTATTACTTTCTTGTTCTAGTTTTTTGATTGGTTTGGAAAGAACTTGGCTTTCTCATAAAGTTCTCCCTAGAAGCGTACTGAATAAGCCCATTTTCTCAATCATTAGGGCTTGTTTGTTACCAGTTTAATGACTCATAGCCTACTCTGTCAGCTATACATGAATATTTGTTAGTGGCTTAATAGTATAGAAAGTGACTTATTGGATAAGAATTTAGGAGGGAGCTTTACGTAGAAAGCCAAGTTTTTTTAAAACCTGTCATTACCAATTAAAAAAACACTCTCATTCCATCTATGAAAAAACCCTTCCAAACAAAATCTTCCCCAATCTATACAGAGATAAATCCACACAGACAGCTCTATCCATATTGGACTTAATATAAAACCAAACAGCTCCTAAGGCAGTCACGTATAGCTGACCGAATAAGACGAGTCCCATTAAACTGCTATCAAACAGGCCCTAAATTGAAAATGCTTTTAAATCAATAATTTTAATTCATAGGTTAATTATTACGTCTACGAAACAATAAAATCCTATACTTGAAAAAACTGAATTATCATGGTCAAATCAGCAGCTTCTGAGATCTGGAGCGGATGATGAGGAAGAACGGAGGGTTATTCTTCTTTTTCATGGTATGGATTACTACTTTTTAGCAAGACTTTTTTGGGATCATGCGTACTTTCTAATTCAGTTTTTCGTGTTCATTAAGCCACTTTCTAAAAATTTAGCTTTTTGATTCAGATGCAAAGCCTCTATTCTTGGATGGGAGGATTGTGTTTACTAAGCAAGTGGAACCTGTAATCCCTCTAGAGGATCCGACATCAGATATGGCTGTTATTTTACATCACATATGGCTATTATTTTAAGAAGAGGTTCCAACAATTAAACACTTTGAGAAAGTTTCATATCTTTCTTTGGTGGTTTTGTTTATTAGGACGAATTCTTTCCCAAAAATTGTGGATATCGTTGAAGAAATGATCAAAGCCGGAATCTTTCCTGGAATTAATCAAAGTGCATTGTTGATATATAAGCTCGGGTGTGCTGGAAAGTCTATTTCAGCTGCAAAAGTGTTCAATTTGTTACCGGATAACGAGAAGAGCACGGCAACCTACACTGCTTTAATGGCAGCATACTTTGCTTCAAGAAATGCTTCTAAAGGACTCCAGACATTTAAAGACATGAAAGAGGCAGGGATTCCTGTTGCTCTTAGACCTTATAATGTGTTGTTGGCTGGTCTTGAAAAAAGTGGTAGAGTTGTTGAGTTTGAGCTTTACAGAAAGGAGAGAAAACGGATGCAAAACACTGGTTTTTCTGAAAATCAAGAATCTACGGAAGAAATGAGTTGTAACCTGTTGTTTGCGAGGGATTATATATGTTGAATATGTTCGAACTACTTGTATGAGATCATCTGGTGATGATGGCTTGGAATAAGCACAACCATCCACCCACTATTTATGTGGTGGTGTGTATTTGGGACTTAATGGGTTATGGGCTAGATGGAATAAGGGTCTTATTTCAGTAAGCTGTTGTTTGTTTGGGACTTAACTGGCCAAGCCCTTGGCCATCAGTTTTCCCATTCAACATTTTCCGTTTTCCAATATTACCCGCTTCTCGTTTCAACGAATCTCTGCTTGAAGCACCAATTTTTGTGAGGAGTTTCTCCGCCCCCCTTATGGTATGTGCCCTTCTTCTATCTCATTTTTGGTTTTTATTTATTTTGTGAATACTTGTGTTTTGATGATTTGTTTGACGTTAATGATGAAGAAAGTTTGAGGAACTTTAACCGTCTGTTAATTTCTTTGAGTACACCTTCGATTTGTTTAATGACCTTTTAGTTTCTTACTAGCACCAAATGTTGGATAAATTAGAGTAAAGTTTGAAGACACAATTGGTGAGGAGACATAGGTAGTTTTGACAATTTTGAGTACTTATTTTAACCTATATGTGGATAAAGTTTAACTCAAAATCGTTCGGTTTTTAGATAAATGGATCGAAATTGTTGCCTCTGGTTTTATATTATAAAAGTTCTTGATAAAGTGGTTGTTTTTGTATGGTTGAATTTTCTTTAATTCTTAAATGGAGAATACATGTTCTTGTAGTATGTTTGATTAAGGGTAAATCTTTCTCATGAGCGTGTTTGATTAAGGGTAAATCTTTCTCATGAGCGTGTAGTATATTATCTTTAATTGTATTTACCTTTCAGCGAGAAGAATTACGAGCTCGTTTTCCTGGTGTCCCTGGTGCCCTTGTGAACTACTTGTTATATGTTGCTGAAGAGGTAATTTCTGGCCAATGTTTTTTTTAATATATATTTATAGTTATTGAAATTCTATATTTAATGTGCGTTAAAGTATTCAAGTTTGAATTTTTATCGTATCAATTCATCATAAATATTTATATGTATAGGTTAGAAGCACGTTGGCTCAGCTAGGGTACGAAAAGCTTGATGATATTATTGGACACACAGAGCTATTAAGACCTCGAGATATTTCATTAGTGAAAACTCAACATCTTGATCTTAGCTATCTTCTTTTTGTACGTATGTTGTGGATTATCTACAATCTCAAAACCGCATTTTTTTCCTTATAGTTAAATGCTAATATCTCATTTTTCGTTTTTAGAATGTTGGGTTCCCAAAATGGTGCAGCAGTACTATCCAGAAGCAGGAGGTTCATAGTAACGGTCCTGTTCCGGATGACATTTTGCTTTCTGACATGGAGGTAATTCTTGAAAACAGTGTCTGTTTGCCAACTTATGTCTTAATGGAGTCCAGATTATGTGACTGTATGCAATATAAGATATAGTTGGAAGTAGTGACGTTATATGTGTGTTTTCTTTTGTCTACAGATATCAGATGCGATTGAAAATGAAAAGGTGGTGAATAAAACGTTCAAGATATACAATGTGGATCGTGTTGTTTGTGGTCGTTTAGCGGGTGCTGTTGCAAAGAAGTATGGAGATACTGGTTTTGCTGGCCAACTTAACATCACGTAAGGCCCTGCTTCCAAATCTAAATGTTTAATAAGTTGTTTTTAAGACTTCTATCTAAATGTTTTATAATAATAGCATAGATAAGTAAGGCTAATATGAGAACTTTTATATTACAAAATGCAACTTGTTTAGCATCATTTATAAAATTTCTTTTTTCGTTTGTTCTAGATTTGAAGGGAGCGTCGGACAATCATTTGCTTGTTTCCTTACACCTGGAATGAACATACGATTAGTAGGAGAAGCCAATGACTACGTGGGAAAGGTTCGATTACCAATTAGTATTCCAATACTTACATTGCCTTTGTTATATCATATTTCCGCCATTAAACTATGATGAGGCCAACTTTTGGAGAGAAAAGAGTGATGGATCAAATTCTAGAATAAAATGCTTTTTAGCAACAATGTTTTCTTGTACCTGCTTTTGTTTGTATGTTGTTACTTACTCGTAACCAACTTTCCAAAAGTTATCATATCTATTTTTCCTATCTCAAAGTTATCTTTTTCGTAGTCTTTGTTTTTTCAATATGAGACGCTCTACTCTTTGGAGGCAGAGGTCATGCTTCAGGGTCAGGTTATGGGAAACTGCAAAAAAATGAAAAAAATGAGGAACACCCGGTAACTATTTATCCGGATGGTATGCACATGTGCATACAAGTAATTTGTAAGCACTTTGTTTTGTATACACATGTGCATAACAAGCACACATGCACAAAAACCAAAAAACAACTTCAATTACTTGTATGCACATGTGCATACCGTTAAGATGAATGGTCACTAAGGTGTTCCTCGGTTTTTCATTTTTTTAGGGGTTTTCCCATGAAATTGGGAAATGGTCATTCATGCATAATGTTTGAGAAAATCTTTTTCGTAGTTTTTTTCTTACATATATATAGTTATCTATTAGGGTATGGCAGGTGGTGAATTGGTTGTGACGCCCGTTGAAAAGACTGGGTTTATCCCGAAGGAAGCTGCGATTGTTGGGAACACGTGCTTATATGGAGCTACCGGAGGTCAACTTTTTGTTAGAGGCAAAACCGGTGAGCGTTTTGCTGTTAGATATTCTCTTGCTCAAGCAGTGGTGGAAGGCACCGGAGATCGTTGTTGCGAGTACATGACCGGTGGTTGTGTCATTGTCCTCGGGAAGTAAGCATCTCTATCAAATAATGATTGTCCTAAAATACTTTTTAATTTGCTACTTCCTCTGTCTCAAAACAAGTGTCCATAATAAAAATGACAGTTTTAAACATGCATAATTATTACACTTTTTAATTAAGCAACTGACAACTTTATCTTTATTTCATTTATCTCTCTTCACAACTCTTAAATATTTGTGCATTAAGTCAAGAGGGAGGTTTAGGGGAAAACGCTAAAAAAAAGAGAAAATTGAAGAACACGCTGGGAGCATATATATGCATTAATGCATATGCACAAATGCATGTTACAAATTACCGGTATGCATTTGTGCATACCGTCCAGATGGAAGGATCCTAGGGTGTTCTTCAATTTTTTTTTTTTGCGTTTCCCCCTGAACCTGACCCTTAGTCAAGGGTAGATTTGGGAATTTAGTTATCTATTTTTGAAACTAGACACTTATTTGGGGCAAACATAAATAGAGATATAGACATTTATTTTGGGACAGAGGGAGTAAATGATAATTTTGCCTCGATGATAGAGAGAGTTGAGGGTAGAATTGGAAAGTGGGAACGTGAACATTTATTTTGAGCCAAACTGCATTATAGAAATGTGAAGGGGGTATTATGAAGAGATGGAAACTAGAATTTGATTTGATTGGTTTTGCCTTTTGTAGAGTTGGTCGAAATGTGGCAGCTAGTATGACCGGTGGTTTGGCATATATTCTTGATGATGATGATACTCTCATTCCCAAGGTTTGTATTAAAACACTTGTTTTACAATGTTGATCTTTTACTTATACTAGAAATCACATTTTGGCTTTAACTCAAATTGTCCGTTGTATAATATAACTACGACAGATAAATAAAGAAATTGTGCAGATCCAGAGAGTAGTTGCACCAGTGGGGCAGATGCAGCTCAAGAGCCTTATAGAAGCACATGTCGTAAGTACAAAATGCATATATGCTCTTATTAAACTATTTTATTGCATACATATTGAAGTGTCGTTAACCCATGTTACATCAAATGGTTGCGAAAGCACATGAAGTTGCCGTTTATTCCAAGAAAGTTCTCACCTTTTTCTATCAAAAGTTTTTCGGTCAGCTATACAGAACTATTTGGTAGTGGCTTAATTATACAGAAAGCGGCTTATTCAATAAGCTTCTAAGAAAGCCAAGTTTTTTCCATACCTTCCCCACCCAAATAAAAAACACGCTCCTTCCATCTATGAAAAAACCCTCCCAAACAAAAACATTCCCAATCAATATAGATAGATTAATCCACACAGGAAGCTTTATTCCATACAGGACATAGGGTCTGTTTGTTTACAGCTTAATGAGCTTGATGGGATCACAGCTTATTCAATCAGCTATAAATGGCTGTTTAGTAGTGACTTAATGATATAGAGAGTGGCTTCTCCGGTAAGCTTCTAGGGGGGAGCTTTATGCAAGAAGCCGATTTTTTTACCAAACTTGTCCCTCCCAATTAATGGAAAAAACCACGCTCCAAAACCCTTCTAAACAAAAACCTTCGCATTCTATATAGACAGATTAATCCACACGGACAACTTTATCCATACAAAATTTAATGGAAAACCAACCAAACAGCCCCTTAATGGAAAGCCAACCAAAACGATAAACACCATTTGTAAGAACAAAATAGGAGAATTATTGCAATTTTTTATCTTTTCATGTGGTTATAAGTTTATATGATTCACATGTGAATAGGAAAAAACGGGGAGCACCAAAGGTGCTTCTATCTTGAAGGAATGGGACAAGTATTTGCCTCTGTTTTGGCAGCTGGTTCCACCAAGTGAGGAAGACATGCCCGAGGCTTGTGCTGAATACGAGCAGACCAGACCACCACTGACCAGGTGACCGTGCGGTCTGCATAACACATCAACTTTTGTACTCCCTTGAAGACATTGTTATGATACCAACAAACGGATTCTTTCTATTCGTTGGAAATTGGATTCCTTCAGTCGATTAGATGCCACAAAGCTCCACTTTGAGAAGAAGATCAAGAAGGAACAAGCCATGGTTAGGTGTCGTCTGATCTGGTTCAGTCTGGTCTTTTTGGTTGAAAAAAACATAGCCTTTTGAAGGTGAGAATGTATAGATTATCAAGTGTGCTTTCTTTTTAACATCCTTTCCCAATATCATACCCCCAATTATAAAAATAGTATGGATGTTATTCTTTGACTGAAGTTATATGGTTAATATCTTCGACCCAGGTGACCTTGTCCAACCCTGTACTTAAGGAAAATCAGCTCGAAGCATTATTTAAGGACCCACATTTGGAACCGCAAATTTTACCAACATTTTTTGACATACGGAAAGGGCTTGGTGGTTCCTTGGAGAAGACACTGGTTAAGCTCTTTGAAGCGGCTGATGAAGCCGTTAGAAATGGTTGCCAGCTACTTGTTCTTTCTGACAGATCTGATGAACTAGTAAGCACTGTATATATATATATTCATATGATTCAGTAGTTTGTGTTTTACTAGTAAGCACTGTGTATATATATACATATATATTCTTTGAATCTTTATTGGTTCTTTGGCAGGAACCCACTCGTCCTGCTGTTCCGATGCTTCTTGCTGTAGGTGCTGTCCACCAGCTCTTGATACAAAATGGACTGCGGATGTCTCCTTCGATTGTTGCCGATACTGCTCAATGCTTTAGTGCAATCACTTTGCTTGTTTGATTGTATATGGTGCAAGGTATTTTCAAATTCTCAAAAAACACCTTCCAAATGTGCTGTTTTTTTTACTCTTTATTGCTTAGAACTTAATTCTTTGTTTTTTTTAGCAGTTCATTCATCCCCAAATGATTAATTTATGTATTGTGGAAATTACTATTTTTTGTAGTGTTGTTTGTCCTTACTTGGCATTGGGAACATGTCGACAATGGCGATTGAGCAAGAAAACTTTAAACCTTATGCGAAATGGGAAGATGCAAATGGTTTCGATTGAAAAGGCTCAAAATAACTTCCGCAAGGTTTGGACTTGATAGAGATCATTATTGCTATTTATCTAATATGGTAACATAACTTATAATTATTTGCTGATATTCAGGCAGTTACGCAGGTCTAATGAAGATTTTATCCAAAATGGGAATATCATCGTTGTCAAGGTATTTTGCTCACTTTGCAGCTATTTTACTTGTTACAGTCTATATTCCCTATAGTTCACATATGCATTGCTTTATCTAAATTTTTTTACTCATCTTGTGAAATCTAACAAGCTCTTGGGTATAGTTTTTGTGGCGCACATATATTTGAGATTTATGGTTTGGGAAAAGAGGTGGTTGATCTTGCATTTACCGGAAGTGTCTCAAAGATCGGTGGATTGACTTTTGATGAGGTAATATGATGCCCAAAAGCAAACCTTTTCTTCAATTCATCATATGTTTGACTCTATTTGCACTCCAGTTCTTAAAAGAGCGCGTCTTTCAACGTTTTTAAGTGTTTAGTTAGGCGTTTTGTTCCATTAAGTCCATTGAGACGTTGGTATTGATGTTTGAAACATAATCATAATTGGTGCTTCATGCTATATGACGAAATATTAAATAATTATCTGGGGATTATTGGACTGAAGTTTGGTCTCTTTCTCGCAGCTTGCAAGGGAGAGTTTGTCATTTTGGGTGAAGGCTTTCTCTGAGGATACCGCTAAAAGACTTGAAAACTTTGGATTTATACAAATGAGAACAGGAGGTATATAAAAATGTTGATATGTCGTATGGTTTATTCTGATAAAATGAATACTTAAAAAGCTAAGTAATAATATGACTTGGAAGATGGAAGTCGACATATTCTCACATGGTATAAATCATTAAGACACCACCAAACAGTCATATATAGCTGACCGAATAAGTTGCGAGTCCCATTAAGCTCATTAAGCTGCTAACAAACAAGCTAGGTTGTAACTTGTAATTCTTTGTCTAATTAACAGGAGAATATCATGGGAACAACCCTGAAATGTCAAAACTGCTTCATAAAGCTGTTCGTGAAAAGTGTGAGAGTGCTTATTCATTTTACCAGCAACATTTAGCCAACCGACCTGTCAATGTAAGTACTAATAATAATAATGGTTAAACCGGATTATTTGTTTTTCTTTTTCCAGCGTCTTATTTGAGTTTTTAACAAATGAATTGCACACAATGATATATTGACCTTAATTTGGTTTTTACAAAATGGGGAAAACTTCCAAAGATTAAGATCATTGTCACTGATATATATATATATATATATATAAAGCCTGGTACGAGTGAACCATACTGATCTCAGCTGTTTTGTGAATCCTTTACCACAGGTTCTTCGGGATCTTTTTGAATTCAAGAGTGAGCGTTCCCCGATTCCAGTGGGAAAGGTGGAATATGCTGCATCTATCGTTGAGCGTTTCTGTACCGGTGGTATGTCTCTAGGGGCTATTTCTAGGGAAACCCATGAAGCAATCGCCATTCTCTACATGTTCTCAATATCATTCATATGTAAAAACCCAATTTTTACCTCTTACAATGGCCCATTTAGTATATTTATATTTGATCAGGACCCCCACATTGCCACATCTTAAAGGTCTTCAAAACGGTGATACTGCTACAAGTGCCATCAAGCAGGTTACATATGAATAAATCATTCTTTTATAAGACATGAGTGGTAAATAAGAGATAAAACTTCAAAACAAACCACTAATTTTATATTATTTTTGGTGTCACGCCAACGTTTTTGGTGAATGCTGATCAGATAGAAATCAAGAGGTCTGAAGGTGCAAAACCAGGTGAAGGTTGTCAATTGCCAGGGAAGAAAGTCAGTGCATATATTGCAAGATTGAGAAATTCAAAACCTGGAGTTCCTCTTATTTCTCCACCTCGACATCATGACATTTACTCTATTGAGGATCTTGTTCAATTAATCTTTGACCTTCATCAGGTGAAGATGTGAAACATATATATGTTTAAATTATTAAATATATAATAGATGAGAAGAGGGAGTTCTGAGATTTTATGTGATGAACAACAGAAAAACCCTAAGGCTAAGGTATGTGTTAAGCTCGTGGCTGAAGCTGGAATTGTCACGCTGGCTTCTGGAGTTGCAAAGGGTAATGCTGATGTCATACATATATCAGGGCAGGATGGCAGAACTAGAGCCAGTCCCATAAGTTCAATTAAGCATGTTGGTGGTTCTTGGGAATTTGGAGTCACCGAGACACACCAGGTTTGTTTTGTTCTTTTTTTTTATATAAATTTAATCATTTTTTATCGTTCTTTTTTATGTCACTTAACTTTAACTTTTTTATAAACCATCTTTGGCAGACTCTCATTGCAAATGGTCTTAGAGAAAGGGTGATTCTTAGAGTCGATGGTGGGTTTAAAAGTGGAGTTGATGTCCTTATGGCTGCCGATGAATATGGATTTGCTTCAGTTGCTATGATTGCTACCGGATGTGTCATGGCTCATATTTGCCACACAAATAACTTTCCAGTTGGTGTTGCTAGTAAGGTAAGTGGCCTACAATGTTCAATTTTGTCAGATTTCATTTAAAAAAAACGAACGTAAATATATTATCTTTAATTGTATTTACCTTCAGCGAGAAGAATTACTCGTTTTCCTGGTGTCCCTAGTGACCTTGTGAACTACTTTTTATATGTTGCTAAAGAGGTAATTTCTGGCCAATGTTTTTTTAATATATATTTATAGTTATTGAAATTATGTATTTAATGTGCGTTAAAGTATTCAAGTTTGAATTTTTATCGTATCAATTCATCATAAATATTTATATGTATAGGTTAGAAGCACGTTGGCTCAGCGGGGGCACGAAAAGCTTGATGATATTATTGGACACACAGAGCTATTAAGACCTCGAGATATTTCATTAGTGAAAACTCAGCATCTTGATCTTAGCTATCTTCTTTCTGTATGTATGCTCTGTGGATTATCTACATTCTCAAAACCGCATTTTTTTCCTTATAGTTAAATGCTAATATCTCAATTTTTCCTTTTTAGAATGTTGGTTTCCCAAAATGGAGCAGCAGTACTATCCGAAAGCAGGAGGTTCATGGTAACGGTCCTGTTTTGGATGACATTTTGCTTTCTGACGTGGAGGTAATTCTTGAAAACAGTGTCTGTTTGCCAAATTATGTCTTAATGGAGTCCAGATTATGTGACTGTATCCAATATAAGATATAGTTGGAAGTAGTGACGTTATATGTATGTTTCCTTTTGTCCACAGATATCAGATGCGATTGAAAATGAAAAGGTGGTGAATAAAACGTTCAAGATATACAATGGGATCGTGTTGTTTGTGGTCGTTTAGCGGGTGCTGTTGCAAAGAAGTATGGAGATACTGGTTTTGCTGGCCAACCTAACATCACGTAAGGCCCTGCTTCCAAATCTAAATGTTTAATAAGTTGTTTTTAGGACTTCTATATAAATGTTTTATAATAACAACATAGATAAGTAAAGACTTTAGGAAAACACAAAGTTGTATATTTCTCTGATAATTATTAAAACTGATACAAGAGAGAGGTTTAAATACAAGAAGTTAATCTAGATAAGGAAACAATCTACATTATCAATAGGAATTATTCTGGGGATAATTCCCTTTTATAGTCTATCTCTATATTTGAAAGATATCTCAATCTTTTCCTTTTCTTTCGAACTTATCTACACTCCCCCCCCCCCTCAAGCTGCATGGTATATGTTATACAAACCAAGCTTGCCTTTTAGTTTATCAAATGAGGGCATACTCGATGCCTTGGTGATAATATCAGCCACTTGTTGGTTTGTGGAAATGTAGGAGATCTTCAGAATTCCATGTTCAATCTTCTCCTTTATAAAATGTCTGTCAATTTCCACATGTTTAGTCCTGTCATGATGAACAGGATTGTGTGTCATTGAAATGGCAGCTTTATTGTCACACCAGATACACATCGGTTCTTTTACTCGAATTTTTAACTCTCTTAACAACCTTCTTAACCAAAGAGCTTCACATATTCCTAGAGTTGTGGCTCTTAATTCAGCTTCAACACTACTCCTTGCAACTACTTCTTGTTTCTTGCTTCGCCAAGTAACAAGATTTCCAAAAACATAGGAACAATACCCAGATGTAGATCGCCAATTACTTAGAGAACTTGCCCAACTTGCATCAGTAAAGACTTCAACTTTTCGATCTTCCTGTTTTTTAAATTGCAAACCGTGGCCTGGAGTACCTTTCAAATATCTTAGTATTCGATAAAATGCATCAAGATGACACTGGGATGGACGTGATATCAGGTCTGGTATGTGCTAGGTAGATCAGTCGATCAACAAGGCGCTGAAATCGACAAGGCGTTGAAATATCCCCCTGTCGAGTAGACTGGAACCATAGAGGTATCACCCAGTTTGAGATTCGGGTCCATTGGAGTAGAGACTGGTCGAGAGCCCAACATCCCAGTCTCTTTCAGTAAGTCCAAGGTATACTTGCGTTGAGACAAACTGATCGTAGATTTTGAGCGTGCAATCTCCATGCCCAAGAAATACCGGAGGGTGCCAAGGTCTTTCATTTTGAAAGATTTGGCTAAGTGAGCCTTAATCTTAGTGATAATAGCTGCATGATTCCCTGTGATGATGATATCATCCATAAACAATGAGAATGGCAATCTTTCCATGATCATGAAGGTAGAAGAGAGTATGATCGGCATGGGTTGGCGATATCCAAATTGTTTAACCGTGGAGGTGAAGCGATCAAACCAAGCCTTTGGTGACTGTTTCAAGCCATAGATTTCTCTCTTAAAACTTGGCTCTAATACCATATTAGAATATGTGGAACCCCTAGATCAATCTCCAAAAGAGCCCTTGAGAAGAAAGGGGAGGTTCCAAGGGGGGTTAGCCAGAAGTGTCAAGTCCCTAGAGTGGTAGACCTTGGCTCTGATACCATAAAGACTAGGAAAACACAAAGTTGTATATTGCTCTGATAATTAAAACTGATACAAGAAAGAGGTTTAAATACAAGAAGCTAATCTAGATAAGGAAACAATCTACATTATCAATAGGAATTATTCTGGGGATAATTCCCTTTTATAGTCTATCTCTATATTTGAAAGATATCCCAATCTTTTCCTTTTCTTTCGAACTTATCTACAATAAGTAAGGCTAATATGAGAACTTTTATATTACAAAATGCAACTTGTTTAGCATCATTTATAAAATTTCTTTTTTAGTTTGTTCTAGATTTGAAGGGAGCGTCGGACAATCATTTGCTTGTTTCCTTACACCTGGAATGAACATACGATTAGTAGGAGAAGCCAATGACTACGTGGGAAAGGTTCGATTACCAATTAGTATTCCAATACTTACATTGCCTTTGTTATATCATATTTCCGCCATTAAACTATGATGAGGCCAACTTTTGGAGAGAAAAGAGTGATGGATCAAATTCTAGAATAAACTGCTTTTTAGCAACAATGTTTTCTTGTACCTGCTTTTGTTTGTATGTTGTTACTTACTCGTAACCAGCTTTCCAAAAGTTATCATATCTATTTTTCCTATCTCAAAGTTATCTTTTTCGTAGTCTTTGTTTTTTCAATATGAGACGCTCTACTCTTTGGAGGCAGAGGTCATGCTTCAGGGTCAGGTTATGGGAAACTGCAAAAAAATGAAAAAAATGAGGAACACCCGGTAACTATTTATCCGGATGGTATGCACATGTGCATACAAGTAATTTGTAAGCTCTTTGTTTTGTATACACATGTGCATAACAAGCACACATGCACAAAAACCAAAAAACAACTTTAATTACTTGTATGCACATGTGCATACCGTTAAGATGAATGGTCACTAAGGTGTTCCTCGGTTTTTCATTTTTTTGGGGGTTTTCCCATGAAATTGGGAAATGGTCATTCATGCATAATGTTTGAGAGAATCTTCTTCGTAGTTTTTTTCTTACATATATAGTTATCTATTAGGGTATGGCAGGTGGTGAATTGGTTGTGACGCCCGTTGAAAAGACTGGGTTTATCCCGGAGGAAGCTGCGATTGTTGGGAAAACGTGCTTATATGGAGCTACCGGAGGTCAACTTTTTGTTAGAGGCAAAACCGGTGAGCGTTTTGCTGTTAGAAATTCTCTTGCTCAAGCAGTGGTGGAAGGCACCGGAGATCGTTGTTGCGAGTACATGACCGGAGGTTGTGTCATTGTCCTCGGGAAGTAAGCATCTCTGCCACAAATGATTGTCCTAAAATACTTTTTAATTTGCTATTTCCTCTGTCTCAAAACAAGTGTCCATAATAAAAATGACAGTTTTAAACATGCATAATTATTACACTTTTTAATTAAGCAAATGACAACTTTATCTTTATTTCATTTATCTCTCTTCACAGCTCTTAAATATTTGTGCATTAAGTCAAGAGGGAGGTTTAGGGGAAAACGCTAAAAAAAGAGAAAATTGAAGAACACCCTGGGAGCATATATATGCATTAGTGCATATGCTCAAATGCATGTTACAAATTACCGGTATGCATTTGTGCATACCGTCCAGATGGAAGGATCCTAGGGTGTTCTTCAATTTTTTTTTTTTGCGTTTCCCCCTGAACCTGACCCTTAGTCAAGGGTAGATTTGGGAATTTAGTTATCTATTTTTGAAACTAGACACTTATTTGGGGCAAACATAAATAGAGATATAGACATTTATTTTGGGACAGAGGGAGTAAATGATAATTTTGCCTCGATGATAGAGAGAGTTGAGGGTAGAATTGGAAAGTGGGAACGTGAACATTTATTTTGGGCCAAACTGCATTATAGAAATGTGAAGGGGGTATTATGAAGAGATGGAAACTAGAATTTGATTTGATTGGTTTTGCCTTTTGTAGAGTTGGTCGAAATGTGGCAGCTGGTATGACCGGTGGTTTGGCGTATATTCTTGATGATGATGATACTCTCATTCCCAAGGTTTGTATTAAAACACTTGTTTTACAATGTCGGTCTTTTACTTATACTAGAAATCACAATTTGGCTTTAGTTTCTAAAACTCAAATTGTCCGTTGTATAATATAACTACGACAGATAAATAAAGAAATTGCAAAGATCCAGAGAGTAGTTGCACCCGTGGGGCAGATGCAGCTCAAGAGCCTTATAGAAGCACATGTCGTAAGTACAAAATGCATATATGCTCTGATTAAACTATTTTATTGCGTACATATTAAAGTGTTGTTAACCCATGTTACGTCAAATGGTTGCGAAAGCACATGAAGTTTCCGTTTATTCCAAGAAAGTTTTCACCTTTTTCTATCAAGCGTTTTTCGGTCAGCTATACAGAACTATTTGGTAGTGGCTTAATTATACAGAAAGTGGCTTATTCAATAAGCTTCTAGAGGGGAGCTTTTTGCAGAAAGCCAAGTTTTTTCCATACCTTCCCCTCCCAAATAAAAAACACGCTCCTTCCATCTATGAAAAAACCCTCCCAAACAAAAACATTCCCAATCAATATAGATAGATTAATCCACACAGGAAGCTTTATTCCATACAGGACATAGGGTCTGTTTGTTTACAGCTTAATGAGCTTGATGGGATCAGAGCTTATTCAATCAGCTATAAATGGCTGTTTGGTAGTGACTTAATGATATAGAGAGTGGCTTCTCCAGTAAGCTTCTAGGGGGAGCTTTATGCAAGAAGCCGATTTTTTTTTCCAAACTTGTCCCTCCCAATTAAAAACCACGCCCCTTCCATCTATAAACCCTCCTAAACAAAAACCTTCCCATTCTATATAGACAGATTAATCCACACAGACAACTTTATCCTTTAATGGAAAACCAATCAAACATCCCCTTAATGGAAAGCCAACCAAAACGATAAACACCATTCATAAGAACAAAATAGGAGAATTATTGCAATTTTTTATGTTTTCATTTCTCTTTTGAGTGGTTATAAGTTTATATGATTCACATGTGAATAGGAAAAAAACGGGGAGCACCAAAGGTGCTGCTATCTTGAAGGAATGGGACAAGGTGACCGTGCGGTCTGCATAACGCATCAACTTTTGTACTCCCTTGAAGACATTGTTATGATACCAACAAACGGATTCGTTCTACTCGTTGAAAATTAGATTCATTCAGTCGACTAGATGCCACAAAGCTTCAGTTTGAGAAGAAGATCAAGAAGGAACAAGTCATGCTTCTGATCTGGTTCAGTCTGGTCTTTTTGGTTGAAAAAAACATAGCCTTTTGAAGGTGACAATGTATAGATTTTCAAGTGTGCTTTCTTTTTAACATCCTTTCCCAATTATAAAAATGGTATGGATATTATTCTTTGACTGAAGTTATATGGTTAATATCTTTGACCCAGGTGACCTTGTCCAACCCTGTACTTTTCAGCTCGAAGCATTATTTAAGGACCCACATTTGAAACCGCAAATTTTACCAACATTTTTTTGACATACGGAAAGGGCTTGGTGGTTCCTTGGGAGAAGACACTGGTTAAGCTCTGTGAAGCGGTTGATGAAGCCGTTAGAAATGGTTGCCAGCTACTTGTTCTTTCTGACAGATCTGATGAACTAGTAAGCACTATATATATATATTCATATAATTCAGTAGTTTTTGTTATACTAGTAAGCACTGTATATATATATATTCTTTGAATCTTTGTTGGTTCTTTGGCAGGAACCCCCTCGTCCTGCTGTTCCGATGCTTCTTGCTGTAGGTGTTGTCCACCAGCACTTGATACAAAATGGACTGCGGATGTCTCCTTCGATTGTTGCCGATACTGCTCAATGCTTTAGTGCAATCACTTTGCTTGTTTGATTGGATATGGTGCAAGGTATTTTCAAATTCTGAAAAAAACACCTTCCAAATGTGCTGTTTTTTTTACTCTTTATTGCTTAGAACTTAATTCTTTGTTTTTTTAGCATTTCATTCATCCCCAAATGATTAGTTTATGTATTGTGGAAATTACTATTTTTTGTAGTGTTGTTTGTCCTTACTTGGCATTGGAAACATGTCGACAATGGCGATTGAGCAAGAAAACTTTAAACCTTATGCGAAATGGGAAGATGCAAAGGGTTTCGATCGAAAAGGCTCAAAATTCCGCAAGGTTTGGACTTGATAGAGATCATTATTGCTATTTATCTAAGCTGCTTTCTTTGATTATATGCTTCATTAAGACGCATCTAATCTAGAAAATTTCTTGTCACTTGCTTAAGGGATTCATTTAGCTATTTTTTTAATTACCATTTTGAAAAGTGGCCTTTCCCTCCGTCTCATTTTACAATTGTCATTCAATTAGGAACATTCTTTTTTTCAAAAGGTAAAATAACTTATAATTATTTGCTGATATTCAGGCAGTTAACGCGGATCTAATGAAGATTTTATCCAAAATGGGAATATCATCGTTGTCAAGGTATTTTACTCACTTTGCAGCTATTTTACTTGTTACAGCCTATATTCCCTATAGTTCACTTATGCATATCTTAATCTAATTTTTTTGACTCATCTTGTGAAATCTAAAAAGCTCTTGGATATAGTTATTCTGGCGCACAGATATTTGAGATTTATGGATTGGGAAAAGAGGTGGTTGATCTTGCATTTACTGGGAGTGTCTCAAAGATCGGCGGATTGACTTTTGATGAGGTAATATGATGCCCAAAAGCAAACCTTTTCTTCAATTCATTATATGTTTGACTCTACTTGCACTCCATTTCTTAAAAGAGTGCGTCTTTCAACGTTTTTAAGTTTTTAGTTAGGCGTTTTGTTCCATTAAGTCCATTGAAAAGTTGGTATTGATGTTTGAAACATAATCATAATTGGTGCTTCATGCTATATGACGAAATATTAAATAATTATCTGGGGATTATTGGACTGAAGTTTGGTCTCTTTCTCGCAGCTTGCAAGGGAGAGTTTGTCATTTTGGGTGAAGGCTTTCTCTGAGGATACGGCTAAAAGATTTGAAAACTTTGGATTTATACAAATGAGACCAGGAGGTATATAAAAATGTTGATATGTCATATGGTTTATTTTGATAAAATGCATACTTAAAAAGCTAAGTAATAATATGACTTGGAAGTTGGAAGTTGGAAGTCGACATATTCTCACATAGCTGACCGAATAAGTTGCGAGTCCCATTAAGCTCATTTAGCTGCTAACAAACAAGCTAGAGTTGTGACTTTTAATTCTTTGTCTAATTAACAGGGGAATATCATGGGAACAACCCTGAAATGTAAAACTGCTTCATAAAGCTGTTCGTGAAAAGTGTGAGAGTGCTTATTCATTTTACCGGCAACATTTAGCCAACCGACCTGTCAATGTAAGTACTAATAATAATAATTTGAACCGGATTATTTGTTGTTTCTTTTTCCAGCGTCTTATTTGAGTTTTTAATAAATGAATTGCACAAAATGATATATTGACCTTAATTTGGTTTTTACACAATGGGGAAAACTTCCAAAGATTAAGATCACTGTCACTACTGAGATATATATATATATATATATATATAAAGCCCGTTACCAGTGAACCATACTGATCTCAGCTGTTTTGTGAATCCTTTACCACAGGTTCTTCGGGATCTTTTTGAATTCAAGAGTGAGCGTTCCCCGATTCCAGTGGGAAAGGTGGAATCCGCTGCATCTATCGTTGAGCACTTTCTGTACATGTTCTCAATATCATTCTAGGTAAACCCATGAAGCAATCGCCATTGCAATGAATAGGATAGGAGGGAAGTCTAATTCCGGAGAAGGTGGTGAGGTATCCTTCTCTGCATGTTCTCAATATCATTCATCTGTAAAAACCCGATTTTTACCTCTTACAATATGCATATCCTTGCAAGGCAAGCCGTAAGAACCAAGCTCGGACATATAAATCGATATTGATGATTAGGGGACTACACACACACACGTATATATATATGGGTCAGATTTAAGGGAAAACCGCAAAAAATGCAAAACTGAGGAACACTCTAGTGACTATTAATCTGTACGGTATGCCCATGTGTATACAAATGATTTGTAAGTACTTTGTCAGTTACTTGTATGCACATAGGTTATTAGGGTGTCCTCAGTTTTTCTTTTTTTTTCGGGGTTTTCCCCTAAACCTCACACACACACACACATATACATATATATATAGGGGAGGGTACAAATGAAAACTCATCTTTCATTGTGCACGTGAGGACAAAGGAGAGCACGACACGTGTCCCTTGCGCCCAAGGGTTATTCATCCTGAATAGATAATTGTAGTATCATTTATTATGACTAGTGTATGAACTTCACCTCCGTTACTCTCTATATATATATACATATATATATATATGTATAAAGAGATCCTCTATAGATAGCAAGAGGGGATACCTCTTTTTTTTATCATACCAATCTTGTGTCATCCATTTTTTTTCATCCCCTAGCTTAGAGAAACTTGCCTGGTGGGTAGAATTATTCCTCATGCAATCATTATTTACCAAGTCATCATACTACTCCTGAGTCCTTACTGCTTTGTTTGAAAAGTAATTTATTAAACTATGCTAGATGCTTTACCCAATAATACAGTAGTTTTTCCATTCACATGCAGCTACTATATGCCACTAATAGTTTTCTTTGAATAAAAGAAGTTCCCTTTAGGTTTTAAGATAGTTATCTGAACATAACAATTCTTGAAAAGATTGATAATGGATACTTGCTCTGTCCCAAAAAAATGCAGATCCTTTTTCAATTAATTTTTTTGTTTGAAAAAATAACCATAGAAGGGTATTATGGTCATAGCATATCTCCAAAACCTATTTAAGTTATTATGTGCATTATAATGTGCTCCATATAGCATTGGATGGAAAGCGAATGGTGTGTATGATTGGTAAGAGGACAAGGCCGTGCCTTCCAATATTATCTAAAAGGGTTATCTATGCCTCCATATTGACACTCCATAAATTATTAAATTTTGTAAGATAATATTACAAATTGATCTTTTTTAATTCACAAACGTAACTAAAACAATATAGTTTTATATTGTTCTAGTGTTTGTTGTTTTTTTCTAAAATTTCAATCTACTTGAAAAAGATTTCCAATTTCATACAATGAACTTTGATGTAATTAATCTGCTTGTAGAGATGAGATTGGGAATGTTTTTGTTTGGTTGAGTTCTTTCATAGATGGAAGCAGCGTGTTTTTTAATTTTTTAATTGGTTTGGAGAGAACTTGGCTAACTTCTACCCTAGAATAAGCCACTTTCTATATCATTAGGGGCTTGTTTGTTAGCAGCTTAATGACTCATAGCTTACTCTGTGAGCTATACATGAATATTTGTTTGTGGCTTAATAGTATAGAAAGTGACTTATTCAATAAGAATTTAGGAGGGAGCTTTAAGTATATAGGAGCCGAATTCCATTCCCATGGTTCTTACACAACCCTGTAAGTATATATGTAACAACATATAATGCATGTATACTTCCTAATGAAGACTTCTATTTTTTAAGTATAAATGTACGGAAAATGCAGCAAATAAGTTTCGTTTCAGGTTAATGGAGCTATAGTGCAAGGAAGATAGCTATATGGACAACCGGTGAGTTTTTTTTCTTTTTCTTTCCTAAGAATTATTATTCGATGATTGAAAATGGCAAGTTTTTTTTTTGTTTCTTAAGATTTACTGTATCAAATCCCAACATTGTATTTGTTTGAAAACAATATAAACAAGGTTAGAAAAAACTAGAAAATTCCAAAATCAAACATATAGGTAAGTCTTCATTTAATCAACACCTCCATGGCTGGACCACCATCTCCAATTCTTCATTGCTTTCCTCAGCTGTGAAATATGAAATAAGCCATGAAATATATCATTGGGGAATGTTCATGTAGCAACTGATTCTTGGAAAAACATCCTTAGGAGATTAGTGAATGGGTGAGGTCGTTTTTGGTTCACTCTACGACTATGGGATTATATCACCTTAGATTAAACAATTTATATATTTATATGAGACTTGGATAGTTATGGGGTAGTTAGATAGTTACACAGTAATGTTTGATGACACTAAAATCACCAAACACCATAAGTTCCCATTCATCACTTTTTGCCTTGTAAAATAAATGTTTATTTTCTCATTCTATCCTCAATTATAAATGTTTACTTTCTTATTCTCTCAACTTCTCTACTAAGGCCGTTAAACTGAAGTTATGAGATGCCCCACTATCTACTAGAATGCGTTTTTAGATTATCCTAAATTAAACTTTGTGAAACTCGGGGGGTTTCATATGGTCTAAGTTATTACATTTGGAATATATTTCACACACTATAACTTTCAAATATCATTTTGTTCATGTTATTTTAGTCACTACCCTTTTTATCTATACTCTTTGAATGATTCACCGTGCTATTAGGTAGGTTTCATGTTGATATGTTCATTTCTAGCAAAATCTTCTCCGTTTGTGCTTTTATTATAGTTTCACGATCTTAAACAATGAAAAGCATCTAGAGGTTTTTTTCTCTCTTACATTATTATGAAATATGAATACATCTTCTTTCACATGAAAATTTCAAGTTACTTTGTCATATATTTTTTATATACGTCCTCTTTCCTTGAAAAAAATTGCAACCTTAAACATTGTTTGACAAAAATAAGGTAGCTTATAAGCTACCTTATTTTCTATGTACATGTTTGGTAAACTAGTTTATGACTTACAAGTTAACTTATAAACTAAATTATTGATAAACTAGATGCAAGTAAGTTATTGAGTTTTTTGGCATTTTATTTCGATTATACCTCTTATTAATATTAATAAATATTATTTTGAATTTTATTAAATATTTTTAGTTGTAATTATGAATTAATATTTTTTTATTTTATTAATTAATTTAATGAATACTAATTATTAATACATTTGATTTTAAATTATTCACTAATATTAATTAATTATTATTTATAATTTTTAAAAAATTACTAATTAACTAGAATGACTAGTTATTCATATATTATAGGGAATATAATTATTATAACCATTTTTTATAAGGTTTTTACCCAAATAACCAATATCTCTTGCTTGACTTTTAATAAGGACTTAAATGTATTCGATTTTTTGAGAAAAGTATGCAAAAATTACCATTTTTCGAAGGCATTTTACAATTTTCGAATGCCTTTGTAATTTTCGAATACCCTTTGTAAATTTTGAATACCTTTGTAATTTTTGAAGAGGTTTGGTCAATTTCGAATACCTTTTGTAATTTTCGAAGAAGTTATGGCTATTTTGGTAAATTTAAAAAGGTGTTGATTATTTGGATAAAAACTTTATAAAAATGGTTATAATAATTAAACTCCTTAGATATTATATGCAATGATTATTTAAAGTTATAAACAAATGTAATTTTTTTCTAAACTTTATTTTAACAAATTCAAAATTTATAATATTAATGATAATCAATTTAATTTATTTAAATAAATATATTATATTAATTATTTTTTATTATCTTGTTTGAATTAAAATGTTATTTTAATTATATTATAAGTGATTAATATTTCAAGATGTACTTTTTGGTCGTTTTACATGTTTATCGGTTAGTTTTTGTCAAATGTGATTTGTTCATCAGTTAGTTTATCAATCATCAAGTACCTTATAACTCATCAACTACAACATTATCACTAGTTTTTCAAACATAGTCTAAATGTTTGGTAAACTAGCTTATAACTTATAAGTTAACTTATTGATAAGCTAGTTACAAATAATTTATTGAGTTTTTTATCTTTTTTTCGATTATATCCCTTATTAATATTAATTAATATTTATTTTGAATTTTTTTAATTAATTTTAATTATAATTATGAATTAATATTATTTTTATTTTGTTAATTAATTTAATTATTAATTCATTTTAATTTTAATTATTAATTCATTTTAATTTTAATTACTAATTGATTTTAATTATACATTATATGTTAATATTAATTTTTTCTATAATTCTTTTCATATCAAGTATTTTGTAATTATTATTTGGTATATTTCGTTATAAAAAATATATAAGAACTTTAAAACATTTATCATAGTTACATAAAATTACTTATTTTGTTTCATAGATAATAAAAATGTATTTAATCATTCTAATAAATTATTTAATTTAATTGATAATCGTATATTTTGAAAAAAAATATTAATTATTTAGGATATATAAGGTTGATGTTTTTATGCTTATTTATATAGTAAACTCTAATTTTGGTCCCTATGGTTTAGTGAAATCTTTGAAAGTGGGACCTAAGCTTTAATAAGTCTAAAAATCGTCCTTGTGGTTTTCATTTTGCTTTGAAGATTGTTCCCTACTCCCTAGTCATTAACTCTGTTAATAATGTCGGTTAAAGTAAGGGGTGTTTTCGTCTTTTTCTTCGTTTCATTAATTTTGTTTAAAACTTAAAGAAAATGTATTATTTATATTAAATGATATTATATTATTTTAATAGGATTACATTATATAATAGTTATATAATTTTGTTTCCTCGAGTTCACATACGAAAAGGGTCTGTGGATTTCTTCGAGTTCGAGTATCGAGAAGAAATCTGAACTGCTCTCCCTCTCTTTCTCCTTTCTCTTTTCTCTTTTTTGAGTTCTTAATGTTCAAGCACATGGAAGAAATCTGAACGACTCTCTCTCTCTCTCTATCGATTTTCTTCTTCAGTACTTCCATTTCGAGAACAGGGACGAAATCTGAACTGCTCTCCCTCCCTCTCTCTATCTCTCTTTGATTTCTTTCTTCATATATAACTTTATATGAAGATAATATATATATTTTAAAAGAAAAGTAGAAAAAAGGTAAAAGGACCAAAACACCCCTCATTCTGATAGACATTATCAACAAGTTAGTGACTAGGGACCATTTTCAAAGCAAAATTAAAACCACAAGGACGATTATCAACAAGTTAGTGACTAGGGACCATTTTCAAAGCAAAATTAAAACCACAAGGACGATTTTTAGACTTATTAAAGTTTAGGACCCACTTTTAAATCTCAATGAATATTTAAAATTATAACTTACAATTTTTTTTCCTAAATTTTGTCTAACAAATCCAAAATCCAAAATTTATAATATATATGTATAAATGAATTTGAATTTTTTTAGTCAACATATTATACTATTTATTTATTATCATTTTCCTACTGTTGATTAACATATTATATTGCCGAACATTGTCTTAGGCATTGTTTGGCAAAAATAAGGTAGCTTTCACCTTATAAGGCATCTTATTTTCTATGTAAATATTTGGTAAACTAGCTTATGACTTATAAGTTAACTTATTCATAAAATAGTTGGATGTAACTTATTGAGTTTTTTGTCATTTTTTTCGATTATAACCACCGATTAATATTAATTAATATTGTTTTGAATTTTATTAATTAATTTTAATTGTAATTATGAATTAATATTATTTTTATTTTATTGATTAATTTAATTATTAACTCATTTTAGTATTAAATTATTCACTAATATTAATTAATTATTACTTATAATTTTCCAAAATTACTACCTAATTAGAATGAATAGTTATTCATATATTACATGTAGTGATTATTTAAAATCATAAACTAATATAAAAATATTTCTAAACTTTATTTTAACAAATTCATAATTTATAATATTAATTATAATCAATTGAATTTATTAAAATAAATATGTTATATTAATTATTTTTTACTATATTATTTGAATTAATTTATTATTTTATTAAATACTTATTTTAATTACATTATAAGTGATTAATATTTTAAAATGTTTTTTTTTGTCAATTTACATGTTTATTAGCTAGTTTTTGCCAAACGAATGTTGTTCATCAACTAGTTTATCAGTCATCAGCTACCGTATCAGCTAGTTTTCCAAACATAGCCTTAATGTTTGGAAACTAACTTATGACTTATAACTTAATTTATAAGTTATTGAGTTTTTTGTCATTTTCTTTCGATTATACCTCTGATCAATATTAATTAATATTTAATTTGAATTTTATTAATTAATTTTAATTGTAATTACGAGTTAATATTATTTTTACTTTATTAATTAATTTAATTATTAACTATTAATTATTAATTTGTATCTATTAATTATTAATTTGTATCTATTAATTATTAATTATTAATTAATATAATTATTAATTCATTTTAATTTTAATTACTAATTGATTTTAATTATACATTATATGTTAATATTAATTATTTTCTATAATATTTTTCACATCAAGTATTTTTATAATTATTATTTGATATATTTAGTTATTAAAAATGTATAAAACTTTTAAAATATTTATCATAGTTACATAAAATTACTTATTTTTTTTCATAGATAATAAAAATATATTTAATAATTCTAATAAATTATTTAATTCATGATAATCATATATTTGGAAAAAAATTATTAATTATTTAGGATATATGAGGTTGATGTTTTTATACTTATTTATATTATATCTATTGAATGTTTAAAATTATAAAAGTTATAAATTATAAATTTTTTTCTATATTTTGTCAAACAAATCCAAAATCCAAAAGTTATAACATATATGTATAAATGAATTTCAATTTTTTTAGTCAACATACTATAGTATTTATTTATTATCATTTTTCTGGTGTTAATTAAATATTATATTATGAAATTTTGTAATAAATTAATTTTGAAAGACTCTTTTTGGTCGTTTTACATTTGATAAAGCTAGTTTTTGACAAACATAATTCGTTCATCTGCTAATTTATCAGTTACTTTGTTAGTTATCAGCTTATCAGCTAGTTTGTCGAACATAGCCTTAGGCATTGTTTGGCAAAATAAGGTAATTTTCACCTTATAAGGTACCTTATTTTTTATATAAATATTTTGTAAACCAGCTTATAATTTATAAGTGAATTCATTGATAAACTAGTCGGAACTAACTTATTGAGTTTTTTGTCATTTTTTTCTGATTATACCTCTGATTAATTATTAATTAATATTATTTTGAATTTTAATTGTAATTATGAATTAATAATTATTTTATTTTATCAATTAATTTAATTATGAAGCATTAATTAATGTTAATTATTAATTCATTTTAATATTACATTATTCACTAATATTAATTATTTATTTATAATTATTACTTATAATTTTTCAAAATTACTAGTTAATTAGAATGACTAGTTATTCATATATTACATGCAATGTTCTAAAAAATCTCGCCACGACAGCAACAAGGGCACACCATGTCTTAAGGCTTATATATATGACGTCACGTTATACCTATGGCAAGCGATGGCCCAATGCGTAATTTTTGTAACATCATATTTGATTTTTCTTATCCTTTAGTATCTTATTTTTTTTGTTTTTAATATAACCTAATTCAAAATGCTTAATATCATTAACTCATTAAGTAATACTAGAAAACAAATGTGTATATATGTATAATATTATATATGATATATAAATTTGTCGTCATAAGGCACACCTTGAAAAACGTCATTGCTCATCGTGGCTTCTAATACTTAAGGTTTGGCCTCGCCGCCACGCCATGCCTCACGTTATGTAGTTATTATTTAAAAACATAAACTACTGTAAAAAAAATTCTTAACTTTATTTTAACAAATTCAAATTTTATAATATTAATGATAATCAATTTAATTTATTTAATAAATATATTATATTAATTATTTTTTACTATCTTGTTTGATTTAATATATTATTCTATTAAATACTTATTTTAATTATATTATATGTGATTAATATTTCAAAATGTCTTTTTTTTACATGTATCGGCTTGTTTTTGCCAAATGTGACTTGTTCATCGACTAGCTTATTAGTTATCAACTACCTTATAACTAATTAACTACTTTATCAGCTACTTTTCCAAACATAGTCTAAATGTTTGGAAAAGTAGCTTATGACTTATAAGTTAACTTATAAGCTAACTTATTGATAAGCTAGTTGAAAGTAATTATTAAGCCTTTTATCATTTTGTTCAGATCATACCCCTGATTAATATTAATTAATATTTATTTTGAATTTTATTGATTAATTTTAATTGTAATTATGAATTAATACTATTTTTAGAGTAAACTACGATTTTGGTCACTGTGGTTTACAATTTATAACCATTTTCGTCCCTGTGGTTTAAAAACTGCTTTTTTGGTCCCTGTGATTTCATTTTGCTTCTATTTTCGTCCTTATAACTAACACCGTTAAAAGTATCCGTTAAAAACTTTCAAGAAGTTACAAATTTAGTCCTTGTGTTATGTAAAGTTTAAAATATTTAGTCCTAGTGTTATATAAAGTTTAAAATATTTATCTTTTAATTTTATTTGTTATATTAATAAACTATAAATTTGACATTTATATATATTATATTTTTTAACTTTTATTTCTTTATTATATTTTATACCAAATAGTTGTTTTTCTTAAATTCATTTCACTCTCATGATTTCATATTTTCATTTAAGCCTTATTTTTAATTTTTTGGATAATAATTTAAAACTTTTTGGATAATTTAATTAATAATTTCTTTTATTATTTTATCGAAAATTTATTTATTTATTTTAAAACATGTTGGTATTTTTAATAAATTTATTATAAAAACCGATTAGTTTAAAATGGAAAAAATTATGAATCATTAAAATTATTGAAAAATAAATTATATCCTCTTCTCTTTTTCAAAGTTTTATATTTATTTTAAATTATATCCTCTTCTCTTTTTCAAAGTTTTATATTTATTTTAAATTATCATCTGAAAAAGTTAATAGAATTTGAAAAAAAATAGTTTTATTTATATCCAACCAGTTGATTTTACTAAATGCACTTTATTTTCACTATTCCATATTTTCGTTTAAACTTTATCTTTTATTGGTTCATATAATTTTGTTTAATATTTGATTTAAAAATTATATATATATATATATATGCGTGTGTGTGTGTGTGTGATATGTGTATTAAAATATAATAAAGAAAGTAAAGGTAAAAAATTATAATATATATAAATGTCAAATTTATAGTTTATTAATATAATAAATAAAATTGAAGGATAAATATTTTAAATTTTATATAACACAAAGACTAAATATTTTAAAGTTAAATAACACAAGGGCTAAATTTGTAACTTCTTGAAAGTTTTTAACGGATAATTTTAACGGTGTTAGTTGTAAGGGTGAAAATAGAAGCGCAATGAAACCACAGGGATCAAAAAAGCAGTTTTTAAACCACAGCGACGAAAATGGTTATAAACTGTAAACCACAGGGACCAAAATCGTAGTTTACTTTTATTTTTATTTTATAAATTAATTTTTTTTATTATTAATACATTTTAATTTTAATTATTAATTAATTTTAATTTTAAATTATTCACTAATATTAATTAATTATTACTTATAATTTTTTAAAATTTACTAATTAATTAGAATGACTAGTTATTTATATATTACATGTAATAATTATTTAAAATCATAAACTAATGCAAAAGAATTTCTAAACTTTATCTTAACAAATCCAAAATTTATAATATATATGATAATCAATTTAATTTATTTAAATAAACATATCATATTATATACTTTTAGGAGAATTTCACATACGTTCTTAAAAACTTGTAATATTACGTATATATTCTTGTAAAATTTCAAATTACGTGTATATTTTTCTAAACATGAAAAACTCACGTATATATCTTTTTTCCTAATTTAATTATTATTAAACATTTTAAAAATACGTAATATTACAAGTTTATTCGTTAAAAAAAGATTTAGAAAAAAAGAGATTTATTCGTTAAAAAAAATAAAGAACTTAATAATTCAAAATTAGATAATTTATTAGGGGTTTTTAGGTTTTTTTTCAAAATTTTATCATATTAGCCTGTTTTTATAGGATTACAAAAATGTATTTAATCGATTTTAAAAAGTTTAAGAGTTTTATAATTTAAAAAAATAGTTTTAAGGATTTAATTATTTAAAATCAAATAGTTTAATGAATTTTATAGACTTTTTCTAAAAATAATTAGTATCTATGGTCTAATATAAAAATCATTGACTAAATAATAAAGAAGTAATATAAAAGAGTAAACTACAAAAATGGTCTCTGTGGTATACCACTTCCTTTGAAACGACTCCTTATGGTTCACTAACTACAGTGATGGTCCCTAACGTTTCACTTTTGCTTCGAAAGTGGTCCCAGCTCGTTAGCTTCGTTTATTTTTTCTGTTAGGTCACCATCTTCGACGACTGGACTTGCTCCGGTCACATCAATTATATTTTGTAACCTGTTGTTTGGGTGTTGGTGTTGTTTGGGTTGGTGGTTTATTCCTTGCAAGCCACCTCCTTGTTGTATTTGGTTTGAACCTTTGTAAAGTTTGGTTGGTTTTTATGTGATGTGCCTTTCAATGAAAAAAAACCCAACAAAACCCAGATTGAAGAGTTTTTGTTCAAGATATTGAAGAAATATGGGAGGGTTTTAGAATTAAAAAATGAGGATTAAATCAAGGTAAGGTTGCCGGAGATGGTTACCGGAGCAAGTCCAGTAGTCGGAGATGGTGACCGGAATAAGTTGTAAGTTGTTCCGGTGTGGTGTTCGTCGGACTTGGTTGCCGGAGATGAGATGAAGATGACCTCTTGGTTTAATATTTTATATTATGTATTATGTGTGTATGTATTTATGCCTCTCTTTGCGTTTATATATATCGATAATATATAAATGTATATCATATTTTTATATATTTATATATATGTAGGATTAGATGTGTGTGAGATTATATATATATATATATATAGAGAGAGAGAGAGAGAGAGGAGGTTCAAATGAGAACTTTGTAAATTTAAAGAAATAAATGGACATTTGTGGACCACATATGATGTGGGTCCCACATAATATTGTTTCTTTCCTTTAAAAATGGATGGTTCTCGTATAATCCCTCCCATATATATATATATATATATATGTGTGCGTGTGCGCGTGTGTATATATATGTATGTATGTGCTGAGAGAGATAATAGGAAGAGGACAAAATAATTTACATATTTGACCCTTCATCTTTGATTTGAGTAAATACCAAACAAGAAAAGAATAAAAAGGGGGAAATGACGAAGGTATCCTTCATTTAACTGGATTTTTTAACGGAGCTAACGAGCAAGGACCACTTTCGAAGCAAAAGTGAAACGTTAGGGACCATCACTGTAGTTAAGTGAACCATAAGGACTCGTTTCAAAGGAAGTGACATATCACAAGGACCATTTTTGTAGTTTACTCAATATAAAAATCACATTAATTTGGAAATAATATGATTTTATATATGGAAAGTAAGAATTAATTTGATTAATTCACAACGGTCACAAACAAAATCACCGACTCACGACCGAATACTATAAATAGCTCCGATCTCCCTTCTCCCTCTTCCCAAGCGAAAACCCTAAATTCGAGGATCAAAATTACAGAGTGATTCAGAAAACAAAAATGGCGATTCAGAATCAACTCGATTTGGTTTTAGTTTTGGTCGCGAAAACCCTAAATTCGAGGATCAAAATTGGGTTTCTCGTGATTCAGAAGTTACAGAGCAGGTAGGGTTATGTTTCTTTTTTATGTTCTTGATGCTAGTTAAGGTTTTTTCTCAAAGTATTCTTAAATTAAAAATCAAAATAAATTTTGGGTTGAATATTCTTGATTTATATTATGTTTTAACAACAAAAATTGGAGTGCCGAGTTTTTACTAATTGTATTTTGAATTTTGGTTTTGTTAAAAGATGATGAAATCCTAAATACAGCGGTGTTCTCTTTAGGATACATGGTATGACTATGGATTTTGAGTAGATCGATGGGTTTGAAGAGAGGACTAAATCTAGGGTTTGTGAGAATTAATAAAATTCAAATTGTTATTGGAATCTTGATGCTGCTGCCACAAAGGTAAGGTATGAACAACATTTTCAATTAGTCCACCATCTATTTTGATTGATTTTTTTGGTTTCTTGATAATGTTATTGGTCAAAATAAAATGGTGCTATAATATACACCTGGTATTCAGATGATGAGAGTGACTTAAGACACAAAGCTCTAAAAAATTGAAACAAACATGAATAATTGCGGGGAACCTTACATGTTGATCTATTTGTTATTCTATGCTTACCATCGTAAGTTATACCGGATTCAAGGTCGAAGAGGTATGACTGTGGATTTTGAGTAGATATATGGGTTTGAAGAGAGGACTAATTCTAGGGTTTGTGAGAAATATAAGTATGTGTGCGTGTGAGTAGTGGAGCGATGAAAACCTGGTATCAATATCTTGTTATTGGGGGATCAAAGCATTGCCGGTGTTCAACAGCCTTGATGCTGCTGCCACAAAGGTAACATTTTCTATTGCTCAGTTCCCCAATTATAAGGTATGATGCATTTCTGGTGCTATAAATTATTCACACTTGAAGTTTATAGCAGATGTTGAACTTAGAATGACATCTTATTATTTCTCAGGTTGTCTTTTGTACCACAGCAATCATGTTTTCCCTTCTTTGTGAGATGAAAACGAGATTCATTCAAAGAAGCAAGACATCTTATTTTAATTACATCTGAGGTATCGGCTCGTGGGATGTCAGTTTGGTAATTCAGGTAACAAGAAATAGCTAACATACATTGCGTATATTTGATTCATACAGCTCCCTTTCAAATGGAAATATTACTCTCTGCACCCCATCCAGCCTAGCTAATTTCCAATTCTACCCTTATTTATGAGATGGATATATCATTACTTCCTCTATTATCAAGGGTAAAGTTGTCATTTCGTTAATTAAAGAGTATAATTTTACATTTCTAAAACTATGTGCATTTCTCATCTATATAAATTACGATGTGAACCAGGTGGGTGTCCCTACGGACCGCGAACAGTATACAAAACGTCTTGGAAGGCAAAGGTGGAGAAGGGATGATGTTACTTGCATCATGGGAAGAATATTTTCTCGATGAAATTAAAGACCTCCCTCTTCATAAATCCTCTTCACCGCATTTAGATCCAGATACGAAAGTAAAGGTCCGTTTCCAACTAAAATCTCACATAGATTACAAAATATGTGTGCATTTCAATTTTAATGAAATTTTGGATAGTGATTTATGTTTGTAGAACAAGTATGAGTGTCACGATGGCCATCATGGGATTGATAGGTGTTAGAATGATAATATACATGACATGGGGTTGTTCGCCGATGAACCAACTATTTCACGTATTATTCATAATGAATAAACGAATAACCCTGAATAAGGAAAAGTATTCATGATGTATGTCATGATAGCCTGAGTGGTATCCATGACTAAATTTAGGGCTATTCATCATGGATGACATAGGGCCTTTACTTACAACTTAACGAGCTTAATGGTTTAGGCGGCCTATATGTTCAGGAGTGTTTCTTTATCGCTTAATCGTCAAGCCATTAAGCCAAATGGCTATATGGAATAAGCCACAACTCCTCACTTGTCTCCATGGCTGTTTGGTTGGTTTTCCATTAAGTCCTGTATAGATAAAGATAATGCTCTTTGTATGTGTATAGATTGAGAAGGTTTTTGTTGGGAGAGGTTTTTCATAAATGGAAGGCGCGTGTATTTTAATTGGTTAATTGGGAGGAATAAGTTGCAAGTTATGGAAGGAGCGTGCTTTCAAAAGTATAATAATGCTTAAATAGATGACTGACTGCTTTACAAAAGAAAGTCTAATAGGAGAGATATTGAGTTCAAAATAGTTGGGTTCTAGACAATTCTTATAGTTTTACTTATTGTTGTATGACTGTGTTTATGTTCTTTGTAGCAACTTGTAAGTTTGAGCTTCTGGCTGATATGGACGCTGTTCCAGAAAGCTTTGGCTTTTGTGGGAAAGCCCTAAGTTCAATTTCCGACGTTTCTCAACTGGAAGTTGTTACAAAGGCTCATGCCAAGGTCATAAAGGTATGAATCTTTTGAATTTCTCTATACTATACCTAAATGTTCTTATATTAACATTTCATGGAAGCTTGCTTTTCCTAATTCATTTTCTATTTTTCAGGGTTGCAAGTACTTGTATCTAGGGATTGATGATGATAGACAAAATGCACTAGATGACCTCTGAATGTCCTCAAGGGCTCTACCATAATGTGTTGAAGGTGTGTTAGCACATACATTGTAGGGGAAAAGATTCAACATGATAGTTGGGCTCGATGGTCTTTTCTTTTTCTTTATTAGTTATTGATAGTTGCAGTTAGCTAGACATGATAAAAATATAATTACTAATTAAGCTGATATTTCAGATTACGAAGGGGAGGCAGCCTGTTGGGTTGATGTTTACAATACAGAAAAGTATTTCGGCTATTAGTTGTAGGTGTGTGTTAGTTATGAGATAGAATAGAGTTGTAGCTACATATTCTCCTCTCATCCCCTTGGTAAAAAATAAGAAAGGAAGCCAAATAACTAGTGAGTAAAAGAAAAGAAAACAAGGATTGTTTTCCATCTAAAGCCAAATAACTAGTAAGCCAAACACAAAACTTTATATTACACATCTTCTATTCCTTCAAGTTTCACCTCAAAGTAAAATTCCAATTTGACAAGCATATCTTTCTTTATTGTCCTTCCTCTTCTCCTTCTGCCTTTCCTTCCCTTCATCACGAACCTGCCCCTTAAGAATTTTACATGGAATATATATTAGTCATAGTAGTGATTTATGGTGGTGGTCCTGCATTCGCTCGAAAAGATATAACTCGTGGCTCTACGCCTTCAACTGCATTTGATATCATGGGCCGACCATAAGAATGAGTAGAAAGGTACATTATATGATTACCCGCTCCTGCATTCTTGAAATAATTCATCCCATCTCGCTTTGTGAAAAGATGTAGCAATTCTGATTTTGAGGAACATCACAAGATGTTAAATCTTTCTGGACAGGAAGGCTTGTGAGATCTTAATTCAGATAAAGTAAAGGATGTCTTATATGGATTTTTCTCCCTGATTTTTCATGTCCTTTTCTTGTTCTCTGGTAGGTACATGTTTGGGATTACTATACTATGGCTGTCGGAAACATATTTTGTTGAATGACCTAGATAAAAACGCTTGATGACGTGAGTTACTTTATCATGTGGAACTTGAGCTCTTTCGAGAACCACTATCTTTTAGCTTAAAATTTGTTTCACATATAGGGCCTGTTTGTTAGTAGCTTAATGGGACTCATAGCTTATTTGGTATAAATTATAAGGTATGATGCATTTCTGGTGCTATAAATTATTCATATTTGAAGTTTGTAGCAGATGTTGAACTTAGAATGACATCTTATTATTTCTCAGGTTATTGTCTTTTGTACCACAGCAATCATGTTTTCCCTTCTGTGAGATGAAAACGAGATTCATTCAAAGAAGCAAGACGTTTCTGGTAACACTACTTACATTTTTTAAACAGACGTTTTTGTGCGCCTTCTCTTTTCTGCTATATCACTAGTTGATTTGGCATATCGCTTCTGTGCGCCTTCTCTTCAGGTACTAATTCTTAATTTTGCACCAGATAAGTGGCCAAAACTTATATGTTCCTTCAGGTTTCTCCTCAAAGTAAAATCAAGGTGCATTTGATTTTGGGGGGAAAGGGCACTACAGTTGAGTACCCTTTCCAATCGTATATACATTATGGTTTATTCCTAACCACTAGGGATTTAAGAAATAAAATTCCAATTTGATAAGCCTATCTTTGTTTATTGGCAGAGTATAGAATCTCCCGATGATTTGTTTATTGGCAGAGTAGAGAGAATCCCGATGTGCACACTTTGTATTGGCTTAAATGACAAGGGAATCCTCGGTCAGTATTGCTCCCTCCCCGCCTTTGTCCTTTCTCTTCTCTGCCTGCCTGCCTTTCCTCCCCTGCTGCCATGAATAAAACCCAGCAGGATTTCCCCTTTCTTTAACCCGAATTTCTTCCCCTCACACCTTTCTCTCGACCAAAGTCACCCGGCCCTCTTCTTTATGCGAATTTTTGCACTCTTTTTGACCAGCATCACATTTTTAGCTGTATGCATTGCTGGGACCAATGTGCCATTATTGGTATTGCTGTTGGAATGTGCTTCAAAGTGATTGATATTGAGAGGTTATCACTTCCACACTTTCAGCCTATATGTTATTTAGTTTTATGTTCAAGAATAGAAATGTTATTATGAGCTTCTTTCTTGTATCCTTTTTATCTGCCTCTTTGCCCCATTTGACGAGTGGGTTTGTAACAGGGTCGCTAGTTCTCTACATAACTTGGATGCATTTGATGGAACTTTCTTTTTGAAGGTATGTAAGTTGACATTTATACTTCAAATCCTCTCTTTTCTTTTGTTTTTGTCCTCATTCATTTCTTATTCTAGGATGCTTATTTTGCAGGCCTTCCAATAGTTTTGTATCCATGTTCTTGCATTACTTCTATGCTTCATTGTAATGGGTTATGGGTATAAAAATTTGTAAGAATATATTACCACATTTGTTCATTTTGACCTTTAAACTAAGATATCTAGAGGCCTACTACTGAATCAGTTGGCTACCATGCATATATAGCTCTTCAGATTTGTTGAAGGTAGGGTTTTTCTGGTTATGTTTTTTATTTATTTGGAATAACGTTTTTTGGTGACGGTGTTCTTGATGCTAGTTAGGGTTTTTCTCAAAGTATTCTTAAATAGAATTCAAAATACCTAA
The DNA here is from genome assembly GCA_036898165.1 of Silybum marianum. Taxonomy (NCBI): domain Eukaryota; kingdom Viridiplantae; phylum Streptophyta; class Magnoliopsida; order Asterales; family Asteraceae; genus Silybum; species Silybum marianum. Next base: position 49,879,945 of record CM072532.1, on the reverse strand, counting down.
ATTTTGGGTTGAATATTCTTGATTTTCTGATTTATATTATATTTTAACAACAAAAATTGGAGGGCTGAGTTTTTACTAATTATATTTTGAATTTTGTCTCTGTTAAAGATGAGTTTGACAAGTGATGAAATCCTAAATACAGTGAGTTCATGATACAAGGTATGATGACTATGTATTTTGTGTAGATCGATGGGTTTGAAGAGAAGACTAATTCTAGGGTTTGTGAGAAATATATAAGTATGTGATGAAGCTTGTATTAATAAAATCAAATTATATGGTGTGCGTGTGAGTAGTGGAGTGATGAAAACCTGGTCTCATTATCTTGTTATTGGGGGATGAAGAGTATCATTATCTTGTTATTTTGCAGGTTTGTGGTATCAACAAACGAGTTGGATCTGGATCAACAAATCCACTTTTTGCATAAAAAGATTCATGAAACACCTAGGTTTATAACACCGGATGGATTGGTTTTGTTGGGAGAAAGATACGGTAATTGATTTTTTTCTCTCCATAAAATAGTATCATATCCATCCACATTGACGTATCATGCTGTTACCTCTGCGTGGGAACTAAATGAACGTTGGATGGTGGTTAATTCGTATCCTTAGTTTCCTGCAGTTTTACACCTAAAGTAAATAAGTTCTTTGATATAAATGAAATGCATTAGGTTCAATGTGATAGAACTAAATGATAAGAGTTTTAAATGGCTGATGCTTAAACTAAAATTGCTGCTGAATGGAAAATAATGTTTGATAACTGTTCTGAATGACCCTTCTTATTAACAAAAAATTGAATTTGCCACTTTAACCCTCTAAATGTTGAGTAACCTTATCGCATAAAAGTTTTAGCTTCAACTTTGTAACTGTGATCTAAGGTTGCAAATATTGTTTCTTGCAAATGTCCACCGTTTTCAGACCGGTTCAACATTTTGCCCAAATATAGCAGACGGAACATCAATAATTGTCTTTTTCGTCCAATTTGAACTCCAAAAGTTGAAATAAACACGTAATTTCATGTGGGTTACCTACCTCTGTATACTGTGAATTGAGTTCTATCTATTTTCTTTGATGCAGATAATGGACTAAAACTCAATTATTATTTGGGAAGGCGATTATGTGGTACTTGTTCTTTCCCCTTAAAATATCCTTTTCATAGTCTACTAAGAGGCTGTGTGGTTGGTTTTTCATTAAGTTCTATAGACGAAAGATCGTATGAGAAAAGCGTAAGAAGGGATCTGCACCCTTGATCACTTTTAATCACACCCATCCATGAATTGTGCTTCTCACGGGTATTTAATATGGTGCATCTCGGTGCATAGATCTCATTAGTGTCGACCTTCAATTAGGATTGATCCAAGAGTCTAGATCCTTTCTTACGTTTCTCAACATAATTTCTCTTCTCATCGGAACCCAACCGTATGTATATATAGGCGAAGGATCGTGTGAGAAAGAGTGAAGCTGAGAAGCGTAGGAAGGGATCTCTGCCTTTCATCATTTTTAATCTCATGCCCACCCATGAATTTCACTTTAGAAAGGATTTGAATTTGCCACTTTAACCCTCTAAATGTTGAGTAACCTTATCGCATAAAAGTTTTAGCTCCCACAAAGGAAGGTTGAGTAACCATGCATTAAAATTTAACAAAAATAATGTAAGCTAACTACATCTTGAGCTTGATCAACTTGCTTATAAGTTATAGGTGCCCATAGCACAAAAGCTTGGAGATATATATATATATATATATATATATATTCACTTCATTTCTGATGGACATCAAAAATGAATGCTCTTATATTTTATATGTTTACATCTCAAAAGTATAATAATGCTTAAATAGATGACTGCTTTACAAAAGAAAGTCTCATAGGAGAGATATTATTGAGTTCAAAATAGTTGTGTTCTAGACAATTCTTATAGTTTTACTTATGTGTTTCTGTTCTTTGTAGCAACTTGTAAGTTTGAGTTCAAAAGAAAGTCTCAAAATCTAGGATGTTTCTTTGTTGGAAGTTGTTACAAAGGCTCATGCGCAAGGTCATAAAGGTATGATCTTTTGAATGTCTCTATATTGTACCTTATATTAGCATTTCATGGAAGCTTGCTTTTCGTAGTTCATTTTTCTATTTTTCAGGGATTGATGATGATAGACAAAATGCACTAGATGACCTCTGAATGTCCTCAAGGGCTCTACCATAATGTGTTGAAGGTGTGTAAGCACATACATTATAGGGGAAAAGATTCAACATGACAGTTGGGCTCGATGGCCTTTTCTTTTTCTTTCTTTATTAGTTATTGATAGTTGCAGTTAGCTACTACACAATCCTTATTGGCATTCATTCTACAGTGATTGAATTTCTCGTGTGCACAACGGTAATTAGATAAGATACCAAGACTCATTTACATTTATATAAATGAGATACAGATTCATTGCATCATCTTAACATTTATATTACAGATCTATTCCTTCCTTCCTTCAGGTTTCACCTCAAAGTAAAATTCCAATTTGACAAGCCTATCTTTCTTTATTGGCAGAGTATGGAGAATCCCGATTATCTTATGCTAACTACTCCGGTCTTTCTCCCTGCCTTTCCTCCCCTTCATCACAAGAACAAAACCCTCTTAGGACCTTGCTTTCTGGTCTATTACCCACATGCACTAAACCGGTTCACGACCTTGCTTTCTTGTTTCTTGTTTTTTCTTGGGTTTGGAACAGAGGTCGCTAGTTCTCGACATAAGTTGGACGCATTTGATGGCAAATTAAGGCTTTCCAGATACATATCTGCCCCTTAGGTAAAGGTAAAAAAGGAATTCTTGAGCTTTCAAATGGTATGTAATATAACCACCAAAATCTACAGGTGCTTTTTGGGGAAATGAATTGAAGACACACCAATCTGGACTCAGAACACGTTAACCAATGTATACCTCCTAGAACTGTAACTTGCTTATTTATTGTCTTGAGTTTTATCCTTGAATTTGTATTTCCATTCTTTTCATTGTGCAGTCTATTTACCATTAGTAATGTTCTTCTGGTACTAAATTTGAAAGCTTGAATGGGGGTACATTACAAGAGGAGTGCTCATTTTTCATTCCTCTATCTCTATGGTTGCCTCCTGATTCCTCAAGGGCAAAAGCATATTATTAGAAACTCTCTAAATGACACTGTTTTGTTTGCACAGCAGTGTTGTATGTATCTACATGACATGATACAGGGATAAGTCTCGTTATCTACATGACATGATACAGGGATAAGTCTTGTTATCTACATGACATGATACAGGGAAAAAGTCTCGTTATCTACATGACATGATACAGGGAAAAGCACGTAATAAAATCATCAGGTATTGATGACTTGGCACTGGAAATGACTTGTGGTCTTAGTTCAGGTATTATCTGTTCATGTGATTTGATTTCAAATAATTGTCTTTCTTTCTTTGTAGATATAGATATGATGAGAAGAAAATTATATACATTACTACAGTTGAGTTAAGTACCCTTAAATCTTATATATATATATATATACATTCTGATTTATTCCTAGTCACAACGGAATTGAGAAATAACTTTACAGTCTGTATGCCTCAAAAAGGTTGTGCACTCTTTTTTAAAGCATGCATACTGAGAAAATTGTTCTTGTTCACCTGAGAATATTGATATTGACAAGTTATCACTCCACACTTTCAGCCTATATGTTCAACAAGTTAAAATATAGATGTCATTTTCATGCAGCAGTGATGTTGTATCCTTATTTGAGCTACATTTGTTGATATAATTGATTTCATATAATTGTTTTTTCTTCTTTCTAGACATGATAAGAAGAACTTAATGATATAGCTGGGATTTCTGATTATGAAGGGGAGGTGGCCCGTTAGCTTGATGTTTACAATACAGATTCAGGTATCTTGGTTATTAATTGTAGGTATGTCTTAATTATGAGATAGAATAAGGTGATAGTCTACCTTGTAGCTACGTATTCTTCTTTCACCCCCTTAGAAAAAAATAAGAAAGAAGGCCAAATAACTAATAAAAAGAAAGGAAACCCAAGAAAGCAAGGATTGTATTCTATCCTTAAGAATTTTGCATGCATAATATGATAACACAAAACTTACATTTACACATCTAATCTTTCAAGTTTCACCTCAAAGGAAAATCAAATTATATTAAGTTTTGGAGTAAAATGGCAGAATTGGTGTTCGTGGACTACACTTGAATACCTTTACAAATCATATACAAATTTTGGTTTATTCTCGGAGATAACTTTCCAATTTTGATTAGCTTTTCTCTGTTAGTGTAGAGAATCATGATGATCTTGTCAATCAGGACAATATACTTGACATATCTTTTGGGATATTGCACCTTTTTGATGATTCAACCTAAATTTACTTGTGTGCACAAAACTTATCTGTATTAATAAAGCCGTCTTTGTGGATTAATCTGACTGTATAGATTGAGGAGGTTTTTTATTTGGGAGATTTTTTATAGATGAAATGGTCGTTTTTTTAATCGGGAGGGATATGTTTGGAAAAAAAACTTTGCTTTCTGCATAAAGCTTCCCTCTAAAAGCTTACTGAATAAGCCACTTTCTATATCATTAAGCCACTACCAAACAGTCATGTATAGCTGAACTAATAAGTTGCTAGCCCCAGTAAGCTCATTAAGCTGTTAACAAACAAACCCTTACTGTAATGCTATCTCTGCTCTCGGCCCATTGGCTATTTTTTTCTTTTAGAGTACCGGAGCATATTTTTCTTTTAGGTTGGTGTTCCCTAATTATTGTCCCAGCGACTAAGTGACATGTTGTCTCCTGTGCTTGAAGGTTCTCATATTCTTTAGCATATAAAGTTTGAAACTTCTATATGCATATTCTTTAGCATGACCAGTAAACACGTTTTCGACCCGCCAACCCGTTTATGACCCGCCAACCCGTGAACGACCCGTGAACCCGAGCGTGTGCGGGTTAGGGTTGTGTTTCTCTACACGATTAGCTAAACAGGTCGTCTCCGGGTTGACCCTCTCTGACCTGCCAACCCGAAGACGACCCGATTGCCACCCCTAATTAAGGTAAATACGATGATGTTTTTATAAATTTTTTATCTCTTCCGGAGTTTAAGAAAAGTTCATCTAATCATTTGATTTATCTATTTTACCATTTTTTGCAGGAAATATCTGGTTGCGCTCTCATTTGTTCTCACGTTCACAACTAAATTTGAGCTCTCATTTAAACTTTTCTCTCTCTCTCTCTCTCTCTCTCTCTCTCTCTCTCTCTAAATTTGAGCTCTCTCTCTCTCTCTCTATATATATATATATATTGCTTCACTCAATCTCTCGATCGAGAGGGTAGATAAATGATTTAAAAATGGAAAAACCAACAAAGAAATATCTATTTTCATAGAGAGGGGTTTTCACGAAGACATGGACCAAAAGTGTAAATTTCTAATTCTATTTTGAATGAGATCACGATCGAGAGGGGGTTTCACGAGGATATGGGTTATTATGGTAAACCAGGAAAGCGAATGGTTATATTGGGTATAAAGTTGTCTAAAATAGTTATTTTAATTAATTTCCCTTTTTATAAAATCCAAAGAAAAATTCTCCAAATGGAGAGAGAGGAAAGTTTCCCTTTTTATATTGGGCCTCTTTTATATTCAATAATTTTAATATTTTCTTTCTTCCGAAAATAAATGTCCACGGTGAAAATGGCACACACTTTTTAAATAAATAAATGACATTTTTACCCTTGATAATAGGGAGGAACTTTCTCTATCTCATAATTAAGGGAAAACCGGAAAGTGGAAACTTACTTTTTGAAGGTGGCATTTATTTTGGCACAAACTAAAATAAAAATATAGAGACTTAATATGGGATGGAGGGTATATTATGTATCTAATATTGGAATCTCCAAAAATGGAGAAACCGTTGAAGTCGAATGCAATTTTGTGTGTGGAGAATTTGACTTTTGCTTCTCCAATTTGGAGAATTATGGAGAATCTGTTCGAGATGCTCTTATTACTCCATTTAACATCTAGAAGAGTTTAAAATGAAATGCTTAGATTGATTGTAGTTTTAGTTTTGGGATCATAGGTTATGGTGAGCTAACGCGCGTATTTTTTTATACTGACCCGATTGCTTGTAGGTGACACGGCTTCGTGAATATCAAGGGGTTGACCACACTTTGACACAATTGCAAGGCAATACCAAGATGTAGTAAAGGTAAATACATAAACGTTATAGGGGCTGTTTGTTTATCTCTTTAACAGTTTCATTAAGAGACAGACTCTGAATCGCTAAAAGGTGAATCTTGTTTGGTAAAAAATAAGTCTGCCTCTTAATGGTTCTAAAACCTGTCGAATCATCCTGGACCTCCCTTAACCATTCAGAGCTCTAATTTCATTTTAAATAATTACCAAACAATTATATTTCATTTTGCACGTTATCATAAAAGCCTCTTAATCATTTAGACCACTTAATCATTCTGCATCACACCATTCAGCAACTGCCAAACATAGTTTGTCTACCGTTTGCTCTTTGAGGTAGAGGTCAGGTCTGTGTACATCTCATTTGATTTGGTTTGGTGTTGTCTATTGTTTTTTTTAAGTGCAACAGTCGCATATAAACTATGTTTTTTTTTCCTTTTCGAATATAACTCATGTGATGGTTTCTTCACCTTTTTTATTGCAAGAAGCTTGAAGAGTTGCTAGAACTTCCACCAACCCTTTCAATATCTTGTTGCAAATAGCTGCACGTCGTATTGGATCATGATCAACGACAATCTTACGTAAATATTAAAAGGCTGTTTCAAGCCATAGATTTAAATTGTTTAACCGTGGAGGTGATCGGCATGGGCTTGGCGATATCCAAATTGTTTAACCGTGGAGGTGAAGCGATCAAACCAAGCCTTTGGTGACTGTTTCAAGCCATAGATTTCTCTCTTAAAACTTGGCTCTAATACGATATTAGAATATGTGGAACCCCTAGATCAATCTCCAAAAGAGCCCTTGAGAAGAAAGGGGAGGTTCCAAGGGGGGTTAGCCAGAAGTGTCAAGTCCCTAGAGTGGTAGACCTTGGCTCTGATACCATAAAGACTAGGAAAACACAAAGTTGTATATTGCTCTGATAATTAAATTAAAACTGATACAAGAAAGAGGTTTAAATACAAGAAGCTAATCTAGATAAGGAAACAATCTACATTATCAATAGGAATTATTCGGGATAATTCCCTTTTATAGTCTATCTCTATATTTGAAAGATATCCCAATCTTTTCCTTTTCTTTCGAACTTATCTACAATAAGTAAGGCTAATATGAGAACTTCTATATTACAAAATGCAACTTGTTTAGCATCATTTATAAAATTTCTTTTTTCGTTTGTTCTAGATTTGAAGGGAGCGTCGGACAATCATTTGCTTGTTTCCTTACACCCGGAATGAACATACGATTCGTAGGAGAAGCCAATGACTACGTGGGAAAGGTTCGATTACCAATTAGTATTCCAATATTTACATTGCCTTTGTTATATCATATTTTCGTCATTAAACTATGATGAGGCCAACTTTTGGAGAGAAAAGAGTGATGGATCAAATTCTAGAATAAACTGCTTTTTAGCAACAATGTTTTCTTATACTCGCTTTTGTTTGTATGTTGTTACTTACTCGTAACCGGCTTTCCAAAAGTTATCATATCTATTTTTCCTATCTCAACGTTATCTTTTTCGTAGTCTTTGTTTTTTCAATATGAGACGCTCTACTCTTTGGAGGCAGAGGTCATGCTTCAGGGTCAGGTTATGGGAAACTGCAAAAAAATGAAAAAAATGAGGAACACCCGGTAACTATTTATCCGGATGGTATGCACATGTGCATACAAGTAATTTATAAGCACTTTGTTTTGTATACACATGTACATAACAAGCACACATGCACAAAAACCAAAAAACAACTTCAATTACTTGTATGCACATGTGCATACCGTTAAGATGAATCGTCACTAAGGTGTTCCTCGGTTTTTCATTTTTTTGGGGGTTTTCCCATGAAATTGGGAAATGGTCATTCATGCATAATGTTTGAGAGAATCTTTTTCGTAGTTTTTTTCTTACATATATAGTTATCTATTAGGGTATGGCAGGTGGTGAATTGGTTGTGATGCCCGTTGAAAAGACTGTGTTTATCCCGGAGGAAGCTGCGATTGTTGGGAAAACGTGCTTATATGGAGCTACCGGAGGTCAACTTTTTGTTAGAGGCAAAACCGGTGAGCGTTTTGCTGTTAGAAATTCTCTTGCTCAAGCAGTGGTGGAAGGCACCGGAGATCGTTGTTGCGAGTACATGACCGGAGGTTGTGTCATTGTCCTCGGGAAGTAAGCATCTCTACCACAAATGATTGTCCTAAAATACTTTTTAATTTGCTATCTGAATTTGTAGGAATTAATTTCAACAAGTAGTTTGTTTGTTACTTTTAACTTGTTTTGATAAATCCATTAGGGAGCTTGCATCTGAGTTTGTTTCCAATAGATCAAAGAAGGTCAACCTTTGGATTTCATAAAGTCAATGCAAGGTTCAAAGTGAGATTAACCTTGTGCCTAAAGTCATCTTCCAGGGTATACTTATAAAATTGTTAATTAAACGTTATTATATGTTAATGTTATATATAATTAATTTGGTTGTATCCTATGTTATATTTTGTTAAAATAACTAAGCATTAGAAATAAGTAATTATTTACATGTCTGATATCTATATTTATGAATGCTGCAAAAACCTACAAGAAAGTTTTCCTACGTTGAATTATATGAAATTGTTGCTCGATTTATTGTTGATTTTATTTGAATATACATATCATAAATTGAATTCAAACTAAGTTCTTAGTAAGTTAATATTGGTTTTAAATGGAAGCATCAAGGAAACAACATAGCTCTTTTCATTTTTCATGAATGAAAATAATTTTGTAATTGATTAAATACATTAAATATGTTTATATAAAATGTTATTATTTTAAAGCCATGCAATTTTTATTAATGACTCAATTTAAGATGTTTTTTTTTGGAGAGTATCCCAGGTAAAACCCACACTAATTCCGGCAAAGTTTTTTAATTGCAATAACCAGTCCTTGATAAACTCAGTGACCACAATTGTTGAGAGTGCCTCGATGACTGAGATATTCCTTCAAGCCCAGACATTCGACCACCACAACCATTATGGTTCTCAATTTAAGATGTTGTAAACACTTAGAAGTTACTTCTAAATCATTTTGTAGTACTAAACGAAATATTTTTGTCTACAAATTTTTGCATGAAAAATCTGTCGCTAAATAATGATTCCTCACAAAGCTGTCAAAAAAGTTGGTGAATAACTCAAATCAGTGACAGATTATCCAGGGATTCTTTGGGTGATCCGTTGGTATTTTCTTGAAAAACATCGAATTTTACCAAACCATTGGTATTTTCTGGGTGATCCATAGGTAATCACCAATAAAATTTCTTTAGGTAATTTTTATAGCTAAAAATCATTTATTTTGTAGTGATATATACGTATATACATGTTAATATATATAGGGGGTTTTAAATATAAATCATGTAATGCTACAAACTAATCGTATTTCAACTTGTCTGTTTGTAGAAAATAGTATATAGATTTTGCATATGATTTTTCTATTATGATCTTATTTAATTATTTATTCTTGTTTAATTTAAATTTAATTTTTTTCACAAAAGTTGGTTTATCGGTATCAACACGTTTGGTGGGTTGTGAAAAGAGCATAAGTTTATCATAGGGAACTTTTATTATCTGGTAATAAAGGGTATCCAAGTATTTGATTTTCATGGGAGCTCAAGGGTTAAAACCTCACCAGATGTCAAAAAGTGTGTGAGTTTATTTGTTGCATTTGTTGTATATAAATATTGAATACTTCAAATAAAATTTTTATTATCTAATAATCTAATTTAGGTATATAATGTCTATACACAACAAATGCAAGTTTTTTTTAAAAAGTTATAAGATTTTCTAAGTTTTTATTATGTTTTTAAAATAATTATTTAAACTATATTGTAATATTAAATTTTAAAAATCTTTTTCGTAAAGAATATGTATATTGTAATAATCTATAACTAGTTTTTCTTTTCTAATGAAATGAGGGGCAGTTTTTGAGAAAGAAATTGTAGAAAGTAGATAAGTGTTATTACTCGCCAACGATGGTTGTTGTTGATTGATGCTTTCTGCTCTCTTGTTTAATTTTTGTTTATTGAATGTATTCAAATTTGTAATCATGAATTCTATTCTATTCTATTCAATTTGATATTGTTTTTGCAGAATTAAACATGATGCTGACTTCACTTGCAAAAGTAGAAATTCAAAAACCAATTATATAGTGTTATTTATCATATATATATATATATAGACGAAAGACCATGGCGAAGCTGAAGCATGATAACATCCTGTTTAATGACATAGTGTTGTTCCAAATACTACCAAGGCTGCCTGCGAGGTCTATAGGCCGTTTCATGTCTGTTTGCAAGCAATGGCACTCGTTCCTAACTACACCTACATTTACCAAAATGCATCTCCACCATGTAAACGATCAAAATTGCGAAAAACTTCTTGTACTTTCAAGAGCATTGCCATGCGAGTATTTCCGTATCATGGACTCGTGAAACACACGAAATTGGTTTATCCGCTAACCGCTCTTTGCCATTTAAAGCCAACTACGACGAGATCATGATGATTTCATCTTTAAATGGATTGGTATGTGTAGGCATAAGAGTGTCACGGTTGTCTGGTGTGTATAACTTCTTTGATATAATCTTATGGAATCCTTTGACGGGTGAGTACAAGAAGCTGTCTAAAGGTAATAATTGCTCCAGTATTCGCTCAAGAGTATATGGGTTGTATTACAGTTGTTGTGATGATGACTACAAGCTGTTACGTGTAACCGAATCTAACGATACTTATATATACTCGTTGAAATCCGACTCATGGCGGAAGGCCAAGTCAACAGTCGATTCGATTCAGTTCTTGAATTTTGGCACTTGGGTAGTTTTCTGAATGAAAAACTCTATTTCTTAGCAAATACAGGCACACAAGCCTTTGGTAGTAGATGGTCGTATTTGATTATAAGGTTCGACACCAAGACTGAAATGTTCACAGAGATAGCAGCTCCCTTTTCGAGATGTTTTGATTTGATAGTTGTAAGAGGATGCCTTCACTTGTTTGTGGATCCGATTCCGAAAGGAGATCTTGATATACTTGAGTTGTGGAAGATGGATGGAGATGGAGAGTGGACAAAGGTGTTACGATTTTTTAAGTTAGTGAGTGGTTATCGACCATGGGGACTAATGAAGAACGGAAATTGGTTCCTGCATTCCGGTCAAAAGCTGTTTTATGTTAACGAAGTTGATCCGGAGATGTGTAAGGAGGCAATAGAGGTGTGTCGGTGGTATAACATTGATGATACGATGAGGATTCCTCTAAAAGGGATATTTGTGGAGACTATTGTGTCGCTTAAGCAGTAAGTAGCTTCATCCCATTCCGTCCATCTTTTTATTCCTAAAGTTTAATAAAAATATTTGCATGTATATGAAGATGAAGTAAAAACTAAACGATTTTGAAACTTTGATGGAGAAATTTTTATGATTTACGCTTTGAATTCTGCATCTTGGTGTGTGAATAAAGAAAGACCTTTCATAATCTTCGATTGCAATAACAGACCAAATAGATCTGTTCCGGTTTCGTTAATAGAATCTGAAACAACCAGACAGCACAAAACTAAAAACTAAAAAAATGGCTCAACAATCTCAAAATCAATACTTTTAGCGATCAATATTCAATTATGTTCAATCAAGAAATTGTTCCCATTTTGGGATGATTTTCATGGTGGAGGTGGATCTTGGTAAACTCGGGTGTTGTTAGGAACGAACGAGTGCCATTGCTTGCGAGCGACCTTGGTAGTATTTGGAACAACAGTGTGTCATCGGACATAATGTTATTAAAAAAAATGGCAAAGAGCGGTTTTTGGCAGATAAACCAACTTCACAGTCGATGGTTTGGAAGTACTTGTGGTAGAAACGACAACAAGTTTGTGGTGATTTTGATTGTTTACAAGTTATAGACGAGTTCAGAGGTTGAGGTTGTGATGTAGACATATGGCTTTCAATCGTAAGATTCCTAAACGATTTTGGACTACCTATTTGTGTTGATATATATAAATAATGCATTAACAAAAGGTAAATTGAAGTGAGATGGTAAGATCATATGTACAAAATCATATGTGATTTTGTAAGCATCAAAAACGACACGCGCGACTTTTTCCGTGCACAAGTTGCGGCTAATCATATATGATTTTGTACGTGAATCATATGTGATTTTGTACATGAATCATATATGATTTTGTACATGAAAAGTTTCATGTACAAAATGATTGGCTTAGAATTGTTCTCGCATTCTCGTAAATTGTTACCGTCCTCGCATGAACCTCTTTATATATATATATATCCATTTCATTTTCTATGCTATTTGTCATTTGTTAGTATAATGTTCAGTTCGAAAACCATATTAATAGATACATTTTAAGATAAAATAGTAACCAAGAGATTTCTAGCTTTCTCAAATACGTAAAATAAAATCAAAGAAGACAAATAACAAAACAAAATATGCATCATATTAAAATTTAAAGTCCTAGATTTCAAATCCACATCATGAATACATTTTTATATTTTAATAATATAATTAATATATCAATCTTTAAATTAAACGAATGATGTAACTACCTTTTAAGATTTTAATATTTGATATTTGATATTTTTAAAAGATTTTAAAATAGAAGATCGGCATAGATGCTTTTATTGGACAAACATCATAGAAAATTGGGCCCATGCTATCCATAATGATTGGGCTTTTGATACAGGATAAATGATCATGTTGTTAAAAAAAATTGGTAAATTACATTAAAAAGTAACATATTTTGATATAATTCTATTTTTGGTAACGTACTTTAAAAACATTTATTTTGGTACCTAAAACATGAACTAATTTACAATTTAGGTATCCGAATAACCGGTTTAACCATTAACAGGTCATCATACCAATGTGGAAAGCAAGTTTATAATATTTTCTTATATGGATGATGATATGGTTAATATTATATATATATATATAATCTTAATTCATTTATATATTTTGTGTTAAAATTGTCAAATAGAAAACCCTTTCTAACCTAACAATCTTCATTGCAGCCACCGCCGTCCCTTCCAACAAATCATCTTCAATTGACAAAAATAAACAAATGAACAAAATAATAAAATAACGTTTATTAATTCATTTATAGGGATATTATATTTATATGTATCTTATATTTTTATTTAAAAATTATTTTTATTTTATATATTTATATTTATATGATAAATTATATTTATCTGTCATAAAATATATTTTATATTTATATATTAAATATAAATAATTTTATAAAATGTATGGAAAGTACAGTTTATCATATTTACGTACAATTTTATATTATATATATATATATATAAATTGTATAAATGGAATTTTCAAATACAAATTACATGGATAAAGATTCAAATACATAAAATTAATAAATATAACTAATGATGTAGTTTATGTTTTAAACTGTATCTCGACGACGAGGATAAAGAAGAACTACAGTAGTGTATATCGACTATATTGAACCAATATGGGGTGGGGGATATATATATATATATATATATATATATATTATTAGTGTTATTTACATAGTCGGTCCCTAAAATTTTATTGTTTTTTACAAAAATAAGAAAAAACAAAAAAGCATTGCAAAAATATGCGAAAAAGACTAAAATGCCCCTGAGTTAATGGCTGAAAATTAACAAGATTAGTATCAGGAACAGAAATAAAAGCAAAATAGAAAGCACAGGGACGGAAAAAGCAAATTTTAAACCACAAGGACGAAAATCATTATTAACATCAAACCACATGGACGAAATATGCAATTCACTCAAGAATTATTGTTTAATTAAAAAGGAAAATATGAATTTTATTAATTTACAACGGTCGGAAAGAAAATCACCGACCCCGACCGAATACTATATAAAGAACATCCTTCTCCGATCACTCCTTCAACGCGAAAACCCTAAATTCTCAAGAACCCTAAATTCTCAAGAACCCTCCTAAATTCTCAAGAACCCTCCTAAATTCTCCTAAATTCTCACTTCTGCTGTTCTGTGTCACTCGATTTGGTTTTGGTTTCGCCATGAGGTGTTCCTGATTCAGAATGCCTAATTTTTTTTGTAATTCAGAATCAACAATTGTAATACAGAGCAGGTAGCGTTTATTTATTTCTTTGGAATATAACGTTTTCTTTGGTGACTGGTGGTTAGGGTTTTTTTTCTCAAACTATTCTTTAAGAAATCAAAATGCCTAAATTTTGGGGTGAATATTCTTGATTTTCTGATTTATGTTATATTTTAACAACAAAAATTGGAGGGTTACTAAATACTAATTATATTAATTGTATCTTGAATTTTGTTTCTGTTAAAGATGAGTTTCCCTAAATACAGTTTATGACTATGTATTTTGGGTAGATGGGTTTGTTCTCTTTGTGACTATGTATTTTGGGTAGACTAATTCTAGGGTTTGTGAGAAATATAAGTATTAACATCTAAATACTATCTGCTTCTAGTTTACATCTTTGTGTTTATATATGTAGCTGTGTGAACTGTTATCTCTACAAATTATTGTCAAGTTTACAACGAGCTTCGCTTGTGGAGAAACCTCAAGAAAGGATCAGAGCCTTGACTGGGTTAAGTTGATAACATCTTATTAGATCTTAATCAATAAGATGTTGTAAGTTATAAATATGGTAGTTTGTATTGAACTATTTTCGTGTTTCTTTTCAGGCATCCAGGCAAAGCAACTACGAAGCCGATCCTCTGAATAATTCTACTGGAATTTGCAATTACTCTGGTGGAAGGCCGGAGTTTTGGAATGGGTGGAGACATGTTTCCTGGTGGTGGTCGATGGAACTTCAATAATAAGGTTGATTGTGAGCTCTTTGTTTTCAAAGGTTTACGTGTGTTGTTGGTTCTATTACCGGGTGTGTTTGTGCTCAGACAACACAATACAAGACAAGACAGGACAACTGTTCCACATTTGGTAAGAGGACCGGTAAAATGACCAATTCAACCCTAATGAGTTGTTTATATCTTGTATACAGCTGATAGATCGATCACACAATGCTCAAACGTCAAAAATCCATACCAATACATCATCAGTAGCATCAAATCCACCTTCTGTCAACAATGGTAACGGACCATATTTACCTCCTAAGGAAATTAACCAGTGATTCCTTACTACAAACCTCCGCTAAAGTTGGTTGCTATTGATATTTCGGTTGGAGAAGAAAAAACCATAAGATTGTCCTCATCTTCTGTGTCGGTTCTAATCTATATTAAAGAAATACGAGACACATTACCTAGTAAGGTTAAACGATATATGTGTGGGTTTGCTTTGTTTCGATTGACCTGTTATGTATATATATATGTATATATATCTGCTAAATCAAGTTTTGCTTTGACAGATGTTTCCATGTTCGAGACTGCAACTTTTTGAAGCCAACACTTGGTTCTGTCAGGTGATTGTAATGGTGCAGAATTTATGATCAAATAGTGCTAAGGTGAGTTTGCTTGTTTTAATCTTGTTATGATTAGCTCTCTTTGTTGTAAGCTACAAAAAATCTAACATGAATCAAGCAAAAGCTTGCGATAATTTCATTTTCCAGAACCAGAACAGATAAAAATGTGCCATTTACTCAACTTTCAGTTTCTACAGCTATAAAGACATAGGGGCTGTTTAAGTTGAATTGTTACAATATGTGCTTTAAGAGAAGTATTGATATCTTGATTGGTGTGGAATTCACTGGGGAAAGTAAAACTTTAGAGAGAATCCCCATAAACACAATGATCTTTGACATCTTGTGTGCAAAGTTGATTCACAAGGAAATTTAGCATAAACTTTAGATGGTTCGCACATTTATTAGAATAAATCTTTAGATGGTTTGCACAATCCCTCTACTTGAAAATCCTTAGAATACTTTAGGTCCCAATGTTGTTGGTTTCGCCTATAATAATTTTTTGAAAAGGTTTCACGTATCAGATCACATGAAAATCGACACAACATGAATTATTCATGGTCTTTATGTTAGTACCTTCCACCCCCCTTACATGCCTATTAACATGTTTCCTTAGGTTAGTAACTTCTTATCTCCCTTATTTTCTATTTATATTTATATAAATCTTTAAGAAGATAGCGCCCTGTTTTGATGATGAAAGTGGTCATGAAAGCCATAGAACTTAAGAAGCCTGCTGCACTTGTATCTTTTTATTGAAGTATATAATATTTATATATGGCAAGTATGTAAATATTTATATATTTTGGTGAGGTTTGAACCCCCGACCTCCTAGGAGGCTTAAGGCTCACATATTGCTAGGCCAAAGGCCTTTGGTTATCTGGACCCACTTCCACCCTATGGACTAACAATAACAATAAGACTTTTATATATGATAGTTTGTTAGGTTCTTGGGAACGTAAAACATTCTACAAACTTTCTTGATGCATGCCCTGTTTCTTTGGCTCAAGTATAGCATGTTATTTATTTCATAGGTCATGGAGGCTGTTGTAAACTTGGTATAACTGTTGCAATCAGCAAGGTAGGACTTGATTCAACAACTATCTCTTCCAATGAGAGAAATAACGATAGGCAGCCAACATATACCTTTTATGGTAGTTTAATATATTTTTTGCTCTTTCCTGTAAAATCTAGTTATTCTTTTATGTTTTTTTAAGTCTTGTCAAATTTCATATTTTTGTAGCAAAGTCTCCCCTGGGTGGATGCCAGCACAAAACCCTTCAATCCCTGTCATACAGGAATGTATAGATGTCATAACTGAACACCAAAGCTCCTTGCTTTAGTGAAAGGAGAATGGGCGAATTTAACACAACTGAGCTTTAAATTTGAATTCTTTTTATGGCACCCATTTGAATCCATCTTCTTCTTTCATCAAGAAATGCAAATGGGTATGAATCTGGTCTTCTTTTGGGGTTTCTCATCTGTTTTTATAGCAACAACCCTTTTTAGCACTTCCTCTCGTAATCCTTCCTTTCATCTTTTAAATCCATTTCATTATGTTTTTGCTGTCTTTAGATGCATCATTTTAATGGATGTTTTTCTTGTTTTTTTAGGTTTAACTTTGATGGAGTTCAAACAAACTATGAATTTTGAGCAATTGGGTCAATAATGATGACTATGGACTGGTATTACTTGCCATCCGAGTGACCAAAGAATTTTGAGCAATTTCAAGACCTTTCCTTCGAATCTAGAGCATAAGATTATTGGATTAGAGGTATGTTCTTTAAGTTGATATTATATATTTAGCCGATGAAGATGGTGGTTAAATGTGAATTTGTTTTGTAGATTTTCACTCAGATCAAAGAATCAAAGAGATTGCCATAACAGCCCGGGTGAGGCTATTGAGATAACTGTTTATATAAACGTATAGATTATCCTTCTCTGGATGTTGGGAAGCCGAAGAGCCCTGCTTATATTCCATTGGAGGTAATCTATTCATATTTTGTTAACATCTAAATACTATCTGCTTCTAGTTTACATCTTTGTGTTTATATATGTAGCTGTGTGAACTGTTATCTCTACAAATTATTGTCAAGTTTACAACGAGCTTCGCTTGTGGAGAAGCCTCAAGAAAGGATCAGAGCCTTGACTGGGGTAAGTTGTTAACATCTTATTAGATCTTAATCAATAAGATGTTGTAAGTTATAAATATGGTAATTTGTATTGAACTATTTTCGTGTTTCTTTTCAGGCATCGAGGCAAAGCAACTACGAAGCCGATCCTCTGATTAATTCTACTGGCATTGCAATTAATCCAGTGGAAGGCCGGAGTTTTGGAATGGTGGAGACATGTTTCCTGGTGGTGGTCGATGGAACTTCAATAATAAGGTTGATTGTGAGCTCTTTGTTTTCAAAGGTTTACGTGTGTTGTTGGTTCTATTACCGTTTATTTCTAAGGGTGTGTTTGTGCTCAAACAACACAACACAAGACAAGACAGGACAGGACAGCTGTTCAACATTTGGTACGAGGACTGGTAAAATGACCAATTCAACCCTAATGAGCTGTTTATATCTTGTATATAATTTTTGATTAATTTATGTAATGTATTAAATTTTAATAAAACGTAGGTCTGTTCCAACCTTGTTCCATGGGGTAGGGGTGGAACACACTTTTTCCACTTTGTTCCTGTGGCTGTCTGTTCCACATGAGAAGTTCTGTCAAATTAACGTGGAATGTTGATCCCTTTTCTGTCCTGTCTTGTCCAGTGTACCCTAAAGGTTCTCCAATAGTTTTTGGACTTCTTTTCTCAGCATTTCGTTTCTTTTTCTGTTTTTTAGGAAACCAGCACAGTCGGAGCACAATAACGTGGAAACCTTGTGTAACACCACTCGTTTTTCCGGTTTCTAGTGACCATATTACAAGAGGTGAGGTGAGGTGATATACAGCTGATAGATCACACAATGCTCAAACGTCAAAAATCCATACCAATACATCATCAGTAGCATCAAATCCACCTTCTGTCAACAATGGTAACGGACCATATATACCTCCTAAGATAATTGAACAGTGATTCGTTACTAAAAACCTCTGCTAAAGTTGGTTGCTATTGATGTTTCTGTTGGAGAAGAGAAAACCATAAGATTGTCCTCATCTTCTGTGTCGGTTCTAATCTATATTAAAGAAATACGAGACACATTACCTAGAAAACTTGCCAAAAGTTTTCAAGAGTGGGCAGGGAACAAAGAAAGCTTGTATTGAACCTTTGTCTTTATGCTCCTGCTTAGAAGCTTTCCTTCATGAGGAGCCATTAGTACCTGAACACATGTGGTTAGTGTTCCTCTCTTAAATGATTTATTACTCCCTCCGTCCCAAAATACGTTTCGTGTCCACGTTTTTTTAGTTTGTCCTGAAATAGGTGTGTCTACTTCCCAATTCCACCCTTAATTCAGATTCATTAAATGTATTTCATATTCATGCGCCAAATTCAGATTGGTTGGCTGTTTACTTGACTCCATGTCCACCAACTTTTTGCACCATTTTGTCTACTGGCCTATAAGTTGTGTAGTTTAGTTTAAATGGCTAATGTTTCTTTGTTCGATTTCAGGAACTTATCCACCAACCTTTTTTCGGGGGAAATTCCAAATTTTGGAGCATGGGAAGACGGGGAGCTTCCATCTCTAAGCTCAACCACAATTATCTTGAATGAAAAAAAGAGAAAAGAGGGAAAACAGAAAAAAAAAGAAAAAGAAAAAAAAAGAAAAAAAAGAAAAAAAAAGAAATAAAAGAAATAAAAGAAAAAAAAAGAAAAAAAAGAAAAACAAGAAAAAAAAAGAAATAGATATAGATGCCATTTTCATGCAGCAGATGTTTGATCTCTTTGAAAGAGTTGCTCGTGCGCACCATATATGCCCTTGCCGTGAGAGTCCTTCGTTTAAAATAACTACAAACTCGAAATTCGTGTGGCGGTGAGTATTACTTCCTTGTTCTAGTTTTTGTCATACCTTTTCTTCCATCAGTTTATTAGTAATCAAAGTTAAACTTCATTGAGGGGCTATTTGGTTGGTTTTCCGTCAAATTGCATAATTAATCTACCTATAGAGATGAGATTGGGAAGGTGTTTGTTTGGATGGGTTCTTTCATAGATCGAAGGAGCGTGTTTTTTAATTGGTTTGGAAAGAACTTGGCTTTCTCATAAAGTTCTCCCTAGAAGCGTACTGAATAAGCCCATTTTCTCAATCATTAGGGCTTGTTTGTTAGCAGTTTAATGACTCATAGCCTACTCTGTCAGCTATACATGAATATTTGTTGGTGGCTTAATAGTATAGAAAGTGACTTATTGGATAAGAATTTAGGAGGGAGCTTTATGTAGAAAGCCAAGTTTTTTTAAAACCTGTCATTTCCAATAAAAAAACGCTCTCATTCCATCTATGAAAAAACCCTTCCAAACAAAATCTTCCCCAATCTATACAGAGATAAATCCACACAGACAGCTCTATCCATATTGGACTTAATATAAAACCAACCAAACAGCTCTAAGGCAGTCATGTATAGCTGACCGAATAAGACGAGTCCCATTAAACTGCTACCAAACATGCCCTGAATTGAAAACGCTTTTAAATCAATAATTTTAATTCATAGGTTAATTATTACCTCTATGAAATAATAAAATCCTATACTTGAAAAAACTGAATTCTCATGGTCAAATCAGCAGCTTCTGAGATCTGGGGCGGATGATGAGGAAGAACGGAGGGTTATTCTTCTTTTTGATGGTATGGATTACAACTTTTTAGCAAGACTTTTTAGGGATCATGCGTACTTTCTAATTCAGTATTTCGAGTTCATTAAGCCACTTTCTGAAAATTTAGCTTTTTGATTCAGATACAAAGCCTCTATTCTTGGATGGGAGGATTGTGTTTACTAAGCAAGTGGAACCTGTAATCCCTCTAGAGGATCCGACATCAGATATGGCTATTATTTTAAGAAGAGGTTCCAACAATTAAACACTTTGAGAAGGTTTCGTATCTTTCTTTGGTGGATTTGTTTATTAGGACAAATTCTTTCCCAAAAATTGTGGATGTCGTTGAAGAAATGATCAAAGCCGGAATCTTTCTTGGATATAATGAAAGTGCATTGTTGATATATAAGCTCGTGTGTTCTGGAAAGTTTATTTCAGCTGCAAAAGAGTTCAATTTGTTACCGGATAACGAGAAGAGCACGGAAAACTACACTGCTTTAATGGCAGCATAGTTTGCTTCAAGAAATGCTTCTAAAGGACTCCAGACATTTAAAGACATGAAAGAGGCAGGGATTCCTGTTGCTCTTAGAACTTATAATGTGTTGTTGGCTGGTCTTGGAAAAAGTGGTAGAGTTGTTGAGTTCGAGCTTTACAGAAAGGAGAGAAAACGGATGCAAAACACTGGTTTTTCTGAAAATCAAGAATCTATGGAAGAAACGAGTTGTAACCTGTTGTTTGCGAGGGATTATATATGTTGAATATGTTCGAACTACTTGTATGAGATCATCTGGTGATGATGGCTTGGAATAAGCACAACCATCCACCCACTATTTATGTAGGTGGTGTGTATTTGGGACTTAATGGGTTATGGGCTAGATGGAATGAGGGTCTTATTTCAGTAAGCTGTTGTTTGTTTGGGACTTAACTGGCCAAGCCCTTGGCCATCAGTTTTCCCATTCAACATTTTCCGTTTTCCAATATTACCCGCTTCTCGTTTCAACGAATCTCTGCTTGAAGCACCAATTTTTGTGAGGAGTTTCTCCGCTCCCCTTATGGTATGTGCCCTTCTTCTATCTCCTTTTTGGTTTTTATTTATTTTGTGAATACTTGTGTTTTGATGATTTATTTGACGTTAATGATGAAGAAAGTTTGAGGAACTTTAACTGTGTGTTAATTTCTTTGAGCACACCTTCGATTTGTTTGATGACCTTTTAGTTTCTTACTAGCACCAAATGTTGGATAAATTAGAGTAAAGTTTGAAGACACAATTGGTGAGGAGACATAGGTAGTTTTGACAATTTTGAGTACTTATTTTAACCTATATGTGGATAAAGTTTAACTCAAAATCGTTCGGTTTTTAGATAAATGGATCGAAATTGTTGCCTCTGGTTTTAAAAGTTCTTGATACAGTGGTTGTTTTTGTATTGTTGAATTTTCTTTAATTCTTAAATGGAGAATACATGTTCTTGTAGTATGTTTGATTAAGGGTAAATCTTTCTCCTGAGCGTGTTTGTTATGATCTAGAAGTGTAGAATTGATGATGAGGTTTATATGAAGCTTAAAATGCCTAAATGTTTTAATAGATTGTCTTTTAGGACGTCGATTTATAGGATCAAATATTTGTGTGTCCTAAAAGTGTTACTAGTTTATATGACATTTTTTGGCGTTTATTTGAACAAGTATCTTAGAATAATTTTAAATACACCTAATTCTTAACATCCACACCCCCCCCCTTCTTTCTGACTCATGTAAGATTCCGCATTGGTTGGAAGGGGAACAAAGGTTATCTTATAAGGAACTTGAGGGACCATCAATATAGATAGTTTGTTTTAGGGACCAAATCCAAAATTTGAGTAAACCACATGGACCACCAATGTAATTCACTCTGGTATAAATTTTGATACAACTCTTTTCAGCACTTCCTCTTCGCTGGTAATCCTTCCTTTCATTTTTTAAATCCATTTCATTCTGTTTTTACTGTCTTTAGATGCATCATTTTAGTGGATGTTTTTCTTGTTTCTTTAGGTTTAGCTTTGCTGGAGCTCAAACAAACTTTGGACGACACCAAGAACATTTTGAGCAATTGGGTCAATAATGATGAAACCCCATGTCTATGGACTGCTATTACTTTCCATCCGAGTGAGCAAAGAGTTTTATATGTGTAAAAATCCTCACTTTTTTTATTTCAACTTTTTAATTGCCCGTTTTACATAAGAAAAAGATTGACAAAAGAAAAACCCTAATTTTGTATCAAGATCAGTGCTTTTTTCGAAGTTATCGAAGAAGTTTTAGCTAACGCTTTTGTGGTTTTCACAGAAACTTGCCATACATGGAGTTTGGGGGGTTTATATCTCCAAGCATTGGTAAACTCAGTAGATTACAGAGATTGTAAGTGTATTTTGTGGCTATAAAAGTTGTAAACTCTACAAATTATCGTCAAGTTTACAACGAGCTTCGCTTGTGGAGAAACCTCAAGAAAGGATCAGAGCCTTGACTGGGGTAAGTTGATAACATCTTATTAGATCTTAATCAATAAGATGTTGTAAGTTATAAATATGGTAATTTGTATTGAACTATTTTCGTGTTTCTTTTCAGGCATCGAGGCAAAGCAACTATGAAGCCGATCCTCTGAATAATTCTACTGGAATTTGCAATTACTCTGGTGGAAGGCCGGAGTTTTGGAATGGTGGAGACATGTTTCCTGGTGGTGGTCGATGGAACTTCAATAATAAGGTTGATTGTGAGCTCTTTGTTTTCAAAGGTTTACGTGTGTTGTTGGTTCTATTACCGTTTATTTCTAAGGGTGTGTTTGTGCTCAAACAACACAACACAAGACAAGACAGGACAGGACAGCTGTTCAACATTTGGTACGAGGACCGGTAAAATGACCAATTCAACCCTAATGAGCTGTTTATATCTTGTATATAATTTTTGATTAATTTATGTAATGTATTAAATTTTAATAAAACGTAGGTCTGTTCCAACCTTGTTCCATGGGGTAGGGGTGTGGAACACACTTTTTCCACTTTGTTCCTGTGGCTGTCTGTTCCACATAGAAGTTCTGTCAAATTAACGTGGAATGTTGATCCCTTTTCTGTCCTGTCTTGTCCAGTGTACCCTAAAGGTTCTCCAATAGTTTTTGGACTTCTTTTCTCAGCATTTCGTTTCTTTTTCTGTTTTTTAGGAAACCAGCAAAGTCGGAGCACAACAACGTGGAAACCTTGTGTAACACCACTCGTTTTTCCGGTTTCTAGTGACCATATTACAAGAGGTGAGGTGAGGTGATATACAGCTGATAGATCACACAATGCTCAAACGTCAGAAATCCATACCAATACATCATCAGTAGCATCAAATCCACCTTCTGTCAACAATGGTAACGGACCATATTTACCTCCTAAGGAAATTGAACAGTGATTCGTTACTAAAAACCTCTGCTAAAGTTGGTTGCTATTGATATTTCTGTTGGAGAAGAGAAAACCATAAGATTGTCCTCATCTTCTGTGTCGGTTCTAATCTATATTAAAGAAATACGAGACACATTACCTAGAAAACTTGCCAAAAGTTTTCAAGAGTGGGCAGGGAACAAAGAAAGCTTGTATTGAACCTTTGTCTTTATGCTCCTGCTTAGAAGCTTTCCTTCATGAGGAGCCATTAGTACCTGAACACATGTGGTTAGTGTTCCTCTCTTAAATGATTTATTACTCCCTCCGTCCCAAAATACGTTTCGTGTCCACGTTTTTTTAGTTTGTCCGGAAATAGGTGTGTCTACTTCCCAATTCCACCCTTAATTCAGATTCATTAAATGTATTTCATATTCATGCGCCAAATTCAGATTGGTTGGCTGTTTACTTGACTCCATGTCCACCAACTTTTTGCACCATTTTGTCTACTGGCCTATAAGTTGTGTAGTTTAGTTTAAATGGCTAATGTTTCTTTGTTCGATTTCAGGAACTTATCCACCAACTTTTTTTCAGGGGAAATTCCAAATTTTGGAGCATGGGAAGACGGGGAGCTTCCATCTCTAAGCTCAACCACAATTATCTTGAATGAAAAAAAGAGAAAAGAGGGAAAACAGAAAAAAAAGAAAAAGAAAAAAAAAGAAATAAAAAGAAATAAAAAGAAAAAAAAAAGAAAAAAAGAGAAAAAAAAGAAAAAAAAGAAATAAAAAGAAATAAAAAGAAATAAAGAAAAACAAGAAAAAAAAAGAAATAGATATAGATGCCATTTTCATGCAGCAGATGTTTGATCTCTTTGAAAGAGTTGCTCGTGCGCACCATATATCCCCTTGCCGTGAGAGTCTTTCGTTTAAAGTAACTACAAACTCGAAATTCGTGTGGCGGTGAGTATTACTTCCTTGTTCTAGTTTTTGTCATACCTTTTCTTCCATCAGTTTATTAGTAATCAAAGTTAAACTTCATTGAGGGGCTATTTGGTTGGTTTTCCGTCAAATTGCATAATTAATCTACCTATAGAGATGAGATTGGGAAGGTGTTTGTTTGGATGGGTTCTTTTATAGATCGAAGGAGCGTGTTTTTTAATTGGTTTGGAAAGAACTTGGCTTTCTCATAAAGTTCTCCCTAGAAGCGTACTGAATAAGCCCATTTTCTCAATCATTAGGGCTTGTTTGTTAGCAGTTTAATGACTCATAGCCTACTCTGTCAGCTATACATGAATATTTGTTAGTGGCTTAATAGTATAGAAAGTGACTTATTGGATAAGAATTTAGGAGGGAGCATTATGTAGAAAGCCAAGTTTTTTTAAAACCTGTCATTTCCAATAAAAAAAACGCTCTCATTCCATCTATGAAAAAACCCTTCCAAACAAAATCTTCCCTAATCTATACAGAGATAAATCCACACAGACAGCTCTATCCATATTGGACTTGATATAAAACCAACCGAACAGCTCCTAAGGCAGTCACGTATAGCTGACCGAATAAGACGAGTCCCATTAAACTGCTACCAAACAGGCCCTGAATTGAAAACGCCTTTAAATCAATAATTTTAATTCATAGGTTAATTATTACCTCTATGAAATAATAAAATCCTATACTTGAAAAAACTGAATTCTCATGGTCAAATCAGCAGCTTCTGAGATCTGGGGCGGATGATGAGGAAGAACGGAGGGTTATTCTTCTTGTTCATGGTATGGATTACAACTTTTTAGCAAGACTTTTTAGGGATCATGCGTACTTTCTAATTCAGTATTTCAAGTTCATTAAGCCACTTTCTGAAAATTTAGCTTTTTGATTCAGATACAAAGCCTCTATTCTTGGATGGGAGGATTGTGTTTACTAAGCAAGTGGAACCTGTAATCCCTCTAGAGGATCCGACGTCAGATATGGCTATTATTTTAAGAAGAGGTTCCAACAATTAAACACTTTGAGAAAGCTTCATATCTTTCTTTGGTGGATTTGTTTATCAGGACAAATTCTTTCCCAAAAATTGTGGATGTCGTTGAAGAAATGATCAAAGCCGGAATCTTTCTTGGATATAATGAAAGTGCATTGTTGATATATAAGCTCGTGTGTTCTGGAAAGTCTATTTCAGCTGCAAAAGTGTTCAATTTGTTACCGGATAACAAGAAGAGCATGGAAAACTACACAGCTTTAATGGCAGCATAGTTTGCTTCAAGAAATGCTTCTAAAGGACTCCAGACATTTAAAGACATGAAAGAGGCAGGGATTCCTGTTGCTCTTAGAACTTATAATGTGTTGTTGGCTGGTCTTGGAAAAAGTGGTAGAGTTGTTGAGTTTGAGCTTTACAGAAAGGAGAGAAAACGGATGCAAAACACTGGTTTTTCTGAAAATCAAGAATCTACGGAAGAAATGAGTTGTAACCTGTTGTTTGCGAGGGATTATATATGTTGAATATGTTCGAACTACTTGTATGAGATCATCTGGTGATGATGGCTTGGAATAAGCACAACCATCCACCCACTATTTATGTAGGTGGTGTGTATTTGGGACTTAATGGATTATGGGCTAGATGGAATAAGGGTCTTATTTCAGTAAGCTGTTGTTTGTTTGGGACTTAACTGGCCAAGCCCTTGGCCATCAGTTTTCCCATTCAACATTTTCCGTTTTCCAATATTACCCGCTTCTCGTTTCAACGAATCTCTGCTTGAAGCACCAATTTTTGTGAGGAGTTTCTCCGCCCCCCTTATGGTATGTGCCCTTCTTCTATCTCATTTTTGGTTTTTATTTATTTTGTGAATACTTGTGTTTTGATGATTTGTTTGACGTTAATGATGAAGAAAGTTTGAGGAACTTTAACCGTCTGTTAATTTCTTTGAGTACACCTTCGATTTGTTTAATGACCTTTTAGTTTCTTACTAGCACCAAATGTTGGATAAATTAGAGTAAAGTTTGAAGACACAATTGGTGAGGAGACATAGGTAGTTTTGACAATTTTGAGTACTTATTTTAACCTATATGTGGATAAAGTTTAACTCAAAATCGTTCGGTTTTTAGATAAATGGATCGAAATTGTTGCCTCTGGTTTTATATTATAAAAGTTCTTGATAAAGTGGTTGTTTTTGTATGGTTGAATTTTCTTTAATTCTTAAATGGAGAATACATGTTCTTGTAGTATGTTTGATTAAGGGTAAATCTTTCTCATGAGCGTGTTTGTTATGATCTAGAAGTGTAGAATTGATGATGAGGTTTATATGAAGCTTAAAATGCCTAAATGTTCTAATAGATTGTCTTTTAGGATGCCAATTTATAGGATCAAATATTTGTGTCCCCTAAAAGTGTTACTAGTTTATATGACATTTTTTGGCGTTTATTTGAACAAGTATCTTAGAATAATTTTAAATACACCTAATTCTTAACATCCACACCCCCCCCCCTCTCTTTCTTTCTGACTCATGTAAGATTCCGCATTGGTTGGAAAGGGAACAAAGGTTATCTTAATAGGAACTTGAGGGACCATCAATATAGATAGTTTGTTTTAGGGACAAAATCCAAAATTTGAGTAAACCACATGGACCACCAATGTAATTCACTCTAGTTTAAATTTTGATACAACCCTTTTCAGCACTTCCTCTTCGCTGGTAATAAAAACCAAAAAACAGCTTCAGTTATTTGTATGCACACCGTCCAGATGAATGGTTACCCGGGTGTTCCTAAGTTTTTCACTTTTTGGAGGTTTTCCCCTGAACCTCCCTCTAAACACACACACACACACAAATATATATATATATATATATATGTCTGTTTTCTTTATTTCTTATGGTTTGTATCTCATCTTTCTTTTCTATAGGTTCTTGATAGAACCAACTCTCTTGTTAATGAATGTGGAACGTTGGATGGAAAACCATTGGAGTTCAAACAACTTTGAAATTTTGAGCAATTGGGTCAATAATGATGAAACCCCATGTCTATGGACTGGTATTACTTGCCATCCGAGTGACCAAAGAGTTTTATCCGTGTAAAAATCCTCACTTTTTTATTTCAACTTTTTAATTTCTCGTTTTACATAAGAAAAAGATCGACAAAAAAACCCTAATTTTGTATCAAGATTAGTGCTTTTTTCGAAGCTATCAGAAGTTTTAGCTAACGCTTTAGTGGTTTTCACAGAAACTTGCCATACATGGAGTTTTGGGGGTTTATATCTCAAAATGTGCGAAGCATTTAATGTTGACTGGCTTAAGGTAAAAATCTTTTATGTTTAAGATTAGTTTGTAGCTTGGATTGTTCCACATATATTGATTGATTAATTGTTTATGTTAAACAGGCTAAAAGGCTAAAACAACCTTTATTGGTTATTTTCATATTGATTATTAGGAGTCGTGTTCTCACTGGTAACTTTTCATATTGACGCAGGTGACCTTGTCCAACCCTGTACTTAAGGAAAATCAGCTCGAAGCATTATTTAAGGACCCACATTTGAAACCGCAAATTTTACCAACATTTTTTGACATACGGAACGTGCTTGGTGGTTCCTTGGAGAAGACACTGGTTAAGCTCTGTGAAGCGGTTGATGAAGCCGTTAGAAATGGTTGCCAGCTACTTGTTCTTTCTGACAGATCTGATGAACTAGTACTGTATGTGTATATATATATTCATATGATTCAGTAGTTTGTGTTATACTAGTAAGCACTGTATATATATATATATATATATGTTCTTTGAATCTTTGTTGGTTCTTTGGCAGGAACCCACTCGTCGTGCTGTTCCGATACTTCTTGCTGTAGGAGCTGTCACCAGCATTTGATACAAAATGGACTTCGGATGTCTGCTTCGATTGTTGCCGATAGTGCTCAATGCTTTAGTACACATCACTTTGCTTGTTTGATTGGATATGGTGCAAGGTATTTTCAAATTCTAAAAAGAACACCTTCCAAATGTGCTGTTTTTTCTTTATTCTTTATTGCTTAGAACTTTTTTCTTTGTTTATTTAGCATTTCATTGATCCCCAAATGATCAATTTATGTATTGTGGAAATTACTATTTTTTGTAGTGTTGTTTGTCCTTACCTGGCATTGGAGACGTGTCGACAATGGCGATTGAGCAAGAAAACTTTAAACCTTATGAGAAATGGGAAGATGCAAATGGTTTCGATCGAAAAGGCTCAAAATAACTTTCGCAAGGTTTGGACTTGATAAAGATCATTATTGCTATTTACCTAAGCTGCTTTCTTTGATTATTTGCTTCGTTAAGACGCATCTAATCTAGAAAATTTCTTGTCACTTGCTTAAGGGATTCATTTAGCTATTTTTTTAATTACCATTTTGAAAAGTGGCCTTTCCCTCCGTCTCAGTTTACAATTGTCATTCAATTAGGAACCTTCTTTTTTCATAAGCTAACATAACTTATAATTATTTGCTGATATTCAGGCACTTAACGGGGGTCTAATGAAGATTTTATCCAAAATGGGAATATCATCGCTGTCAAGGTATTTTGCTCACTTTGCAGCTATTTTACTTGTTACAGTCTATATTCCCTATAGTTCACATATGCATTGCTTAATCTAATTTTCTTTTACTCATCTTGTGAAATCTAAAATGTCTTGGATATAGTTATTGTGGCGCACAGATATTTGAGATTTATGGATTGGGAAAAGAGGTGGTTGATCTTGCATTTACTGGGATCGGTGGATTGACTTTTGATGAGGTAATATGATGCCCAAGAGCAAACCTTTTCTTCAATTCATCATATTACTCCCTCCGTCCCAAAATACGTTTCGTGTCCACGTTTTTTTAGTTTGTCCGGAAATAGATGTGCCTTTTTAAAAGTGTCTACTTCCCAATTCTACCCTTGATTCAGATTCATCAAATGTATTTCATATTCATGCGCCAATTCAGATTGGTTGGCTGTTTACTTGACTCCATGTCCACCAACTTTTTGCACCATTTTGTCTACTGGCCTATAAGCTGTGTAGTTTAGTTTAAATGGCTAATGTTTCTTTGTTCGATTCCAGGAACTTATCCACCAACTTTTTTTCGGGGGAAATTCCGAATTTTGGAGCATGGGAAGACGGGGAGCTTCCATCTCTAAGCTCAACCACAATTATCTTGAATGAAAAAAAGAGAAAAGAAAAAAAATAAGAAAAAAAAGAAAAAAATAAGAAAAAAAAGAAAAAAAAGAAAAAAAAGAAATAGATATAGATGCCATTTTCATGCGGCAGATGTTTGATCTCTTTGAAAGAGTTGCTCGTGCGCACCATATATGCCCTTGCCGTGAGAGTCCTTCGTTTAAAATAACTGCAAACTCGAAATTCGTGTGGTGGTGAGTATTACTTTCTTGTTCTAGTTTTTTGATTGGTTTGGAAAGAACTTGGCTTTCTCATAAAGTTCTCCCTAGAAGCGTACTGAATAAGCCCATTTTCTCAATCATTAGGGCTTGTTTGTTACCAGTTTAATGACTCATAGCCTACTCTGTCAGCTATACATGAATATTTGTTAGTGGCTTAATAGTATAGAAAGTGACTTATTGGATAAGAATTTAGGAGGGAGCTTTACGTAGAAAGCCAAGTTTTTTTAAAACCTGTCATTACCAATTAAAAAAACACTCTCATTCCATCTATGAAAAAACCCTTCCAAACAAAATCTTCCCCAATCTATACAGAGATAAATCCACACAGACAGCTCTATCCATATTGGACTTAATATAAAACCAAACAGCTCCTAAGGCAGTCACGTATAGCTGACCGAATAAGACGAGTCCCATTAAACTGCTATCAAACAGGCCCTAAATTGAAAATGCTTTTAAATCAATAATTTTAATTCATAGGTTAATTATTACGTCTACGAAACAATAAAATCCTATACTTGAAAAAACTGAATTATCATGGTCAAATCAGCAGCTTCTGAGATCTGGAGCGGATGATGAGGAAGAACGGAGGGTTATTCTTCTTTTTCATGGTATGGATTACTACTTTTTAGCAAGACTTTTTTGGGATCATGCGTACTTTCTAATTCAGTTTTTCGTGTTCATTAAGCCACTTTCTAAAAATTTAGCTTTTTGATTCAGATGCAAAGCCTCTATTCTTGGATGGGAGGATTGTGTTTACTAAGCAAGTGGAACCTGTAATCCCTCTAGAGGATCCGACATCAGATATGGCTGTTATTTTACATCACATATGGCTATTATTTTAAGAAGAGGTTCCAACAATTAAACACTTTGAGAAAGTTTCATATCTTTCTTTGGTGGTTTTGTTTATTAGGACGAATTCTTTCCCAAAAATTGTGGATATCGTTGAAGAAATGATCAAAGCCGGAATCTTTCCTGGAATTAATCAAAGTGCATTGTTGATATATAAGCTCGGGTGTGCTGGAAAGTCTATTTCAGCTGCAAAAGTGTTCAATTTGTTACCGGATAACGAGAAGAGCACGGCAACCTACACTGCTTTAATGGCAGCATACTTTGCTTCAAGAAATGCTTCTAAAGGACTCCAGACATTTAAAGACATGAAAGAGGCAGGGATTCCTGTTGCTCTTAGACCTTATAATGTGTTGTTGGCTGGTCTTGAAAAAAGTGGTAGAGTTGTTGAGTTTGAGCTTTACAGAAAGGAGAGAAAACGGATGCAAAACACTGGTTTTTCTGAAAATCAAGAATCTACGGAAGAAATGAGTTGTAACCTGTTGTTTGCGAGGGATTATATATGTTGAATATGTTCGAACTACTTGTATGAGATCATCTGGTGATGATGGCTTGGAATAAGCACAACCATCCACCCACTATTTATGTAGGTGGTGTGTATTTGGGACTTAATGGGTTATGGGCTAGATGGAATAAGGGTCTTATTTCAGTAAGCTGTTGTTTGTTTGGGACTTAACTGGCCAAGCCCTTGGCCATCAGTTTTCCCATTCAACATTTTCCGTTTTCCAATATTACCCGCTTCTCGTTTCAACGAATCTCTGCTTGAAGCACCAATTTTTGTGAGGAGTTTCTCCGCCCCCCTTATGGTATGTGCCCTTCTTCTATCTCATTTTTGGTTTTTATTTATTTTGTGAATACTTGTGTTTTGATGATTTGTTTGACGTTAATGATGAAGAAAGTTTGAGGAACTTTAACCGTCTGTTAATTTCTTTGAGTACACCTTCGATTTGTTTAATGACCTTTTAGTTTCTTACTAGCACCAAATGTTGGATAAATTAGAGTAAAGTTTGAAGACACAATTGGTGAGGAGACATAGGTAGTTTTGACAATTTTGAGTACTTATTTTAACCTATATGTGGATAAAGTTTAACTCAACATCGTTCGGTTTTTAGATAAATGGATCGAAATTGTTGCCTCTGGTTTTATATTATAAAAGTTCTTGATAAAGTGGTTGTTTTTGTATGGTTGAATTTTCTTTAATTCTTAAATGGAGAATACATGTTCTTGTAGTATGTTTGATTAAGGGTAAATCTTTCTCATGAGCGTGTTTGTTATGATCTAGAAGTGTAGAATTGATGATGAGGTTTATATGAAGCTTAAAATGCCTAAATGTTCTAATAGACTGTCTTTTAGGATGCCAATTTATAGGATCAAATATTTGTGTCCCCTAAAAGTGTTACTAGTTTATATGACATTTTTTGGCGTTTATTTGAACAAGTATCTTAGAATAATTTTAAATACACCTAATTCTTAACATCCACACCCCCCCCCCCCCTCTCTTTCTTTCTGACTCATGTAAGATTCCGCATTGGTTGGAAAGGGAACAAAGGTTATCTTAATAGGAACTTGAGGGACCATCAATATAGATAGTTTGTTTTAGGGACAAAATCCAAAATTTGAGTAAACCACATGGACCACCAATGTAATTCACTCTAGTTTAAATTTTGATACAACCCTTTTCAGCACTTCCTCTTCGCTGGTAATAAAAACCAAAAAACAGCTTCAGTTATTTGTATGCACACCGTCCAGATGAATGGTTACCCGGGTGTTCCTAAGTTTTTCACTTTTTGGAGGTTTTCCCCTGAACCTCCCTCTAAACACACACACACACACAAATATATATATATATATATATATGTCTGTTTTCTTTATTTCTTATGGTTTGTATCTCATCTTTCTTTTCTATAGGTTCTTGATAGAACCAACTCTCTTGTTAATGAATGTGGAACGTTGGATGGAAAACCATTGGAGTTCAAACAACTTTGAAATTTTGAGCAATTGGGTCAATAATGATGAAACCCCATGTCTATGGACTGGTATTACTTGCCATCCGAGTGACCAAAGAGTTTTATCCGTGTAAAAATCCTCACTTTTTTATTTCAACTTTTTAATTTCTCGTTTTACATAAGAAAAAGATCGACAAAAAAACCCTAATTTTGTATCAAGATTAGTGCTTTTTTCGAAGCTATCAGAAGTTTTAGCTAACGCTTTAGTGGTTTTCACAGAAACTTGCCATACATGGAGTTTTAGGGGTTTATATCTCAAAATGTGCGAAGCATTTAATGCTGACTGGCTTAAGGTAAAAATCTTTTATGTTTAAGATTAGTTTGTAGCTTGGATTGTTCCACATATATTGATTGATTAATTGTTTATGTTAAACAGGCTAAAAGGCTAAAACAACCTTTATTGGTTATTTTCATATTGATTATTAGGAGTCGTGTTCTCACTGGTAACTTTTCATATTGACCCAGGTGACCTTGTCCAACCCTGTACTTAGGGAAAATCAGCTCGAAGCATTATTTAAGGACCCACATTTGAAACCGCAAATTTTACCAACATTTTTTGACATACGGAACGTGCTTGGTGGTTCCTTGGAGAAGACACTGGTTAAGCTCTGTGAAGCGGTTGATGAAGCCGTTAGAAATGGTTGCCAGCTACTTGTTCTTTCTGACAGATCTGATGAACTAGTACTGTATGTGTATATATATATTCATATGATTCAGTAGTTTGTGTTATACTAGTAAGCACTGTATATATATATATATGTTCTTTGAATCTTTGTTGGTTCTTTGGCAGGAACCCACTCGTCGTGCTGTTCCGATACTTCTTGCTGTAGGAGCTGTCACCAGCATTTGATACAAAATGGACTTCGGATGTCTGCTTCGATTGTTGCCGATAGTGCTCAATGCTTTAGTACACATCACTTTGCTTGTTTGATTGGATATGGTGCAAGGTATTTTCAAATTCTAAAAAGAACACCTTCCAAATGTGCTGGTTTGTCTTTATTCTTTATTGCTTAGAACTTTTTTCTTTGTTTATTTAGCATTTCATTGATCCCCAAATGATCAATTTATGTATTGTGGAAATTACTATTTTTTGTAGTGTTGTTTGTCCTTACCTGGCATTGGAGACGTGTCGACAATGGCGATTGAGCAAGAAAACTTTAAACCTTATGAGAAATGGGAAGATGCAAATGGTTTCGATCGAAAAGGCTCAAAATAACTTTCGCAAGGTTTGGACTTGATAAAGATCATTATTGCTATTTATCTAAGCTGCTTTCTTTGATTATTTGCTTCGTTAAGACGCATCTAATCTAGAAAATTTCTTGTCACTTGCTTAAGGGATTCATTTAGCTATTTTTTTAATTACCATTTTGAAAAGTGGCCTTTCCCTCCGTCTCAGTTTACAATTGTCATTCAATTAGGAACCTTCTTTTTT
Organism: Silybum marianum; assembly: GCA_036898165.1. Classification (NCBI taxonomy): domain Eukaryota; kingdom Viridiplantae; phylum Streptophyta; class Magnoliopsida; order Asterales; family Asteraceae; genus Silybum; species Silybum marianum. The sequence continues at coordinate 49,845,575 of CM072532.1, read as the reverse complement.
CATAAGCTAACATAACTTATAATTATTTGCTGATATTCAGGCACTTAACGGGGGTCTAATGAAGATTTTATCCAAAATGGGAATATCATCGCTGTCAAGGTATTTTGCTCACTTTGCAGCTATTTTACTTGTTACAGTCTATATTCCCTATAGTTCACATATGCATTGCTTAATCTAATTTTCTTTTACTCATCTTGTGAAATCTAAAATGTCTTGGATATAGTTATTGTGGCGCACAGATATTTGAGATTTATGTTGGGAAAAGAGGTGGTTGATCTTGCATTTACTGGGATCGGTGGATTGACTTTTGATGAGGTAATATGATGCCCAAGAGCAAACCTTTTCTTCAATTCATCATATTACTCCCTCCGTCCCAAAATACGTTTCGTGTCCACGTTTTTTTAGTTTGTCCGGAAATAGATGTGCCTTTTTAAAAGTGTCTACTTCCCAATTCTACCCTTGATTCAGATTCATCAAATGTATTTCATATTCATGCGCCAATTCAGATTGGTTGGCTGTTTACTTGACTCCGTGTCCACCAACTTTTTGCACCATTTTGTCTACTGGCCTATAAGCTGTGTAGTTTAGTTTAAATGGCTAATGTTTCTTTGTTCGATTCCAGGAACTTATCCACCAACTTTTTTTCGGGGGAAATTCCGAATTTTGGAGCATGGGAAGACGGGGAGCTTCCATCTCTAAGCTCAACCACAATTATCTTGAATGAAAAAAAGAGAGAAGAAAAAAAATAAGAAAAAAAAAGAAAAAAAAAGAAAAAAATAAGAAAAAAAAGAAAAAAAAGAAAAAAAAGAAATAGATATAGATGCCATTTTCATGCGGCAGATGTTTGATCTCTTTGAAAGAGTTGCTCGTGCGCACCATATATGCCCTTGCCGTGAGAGTCCTTCGTTTAAAATAACTGCAAACTCGAAATTCGTGTGGTGGTGAGTATTACTTTCTTGTTCTAGTTTTTTGATTGGTTTGGAAAGAACTTGGCTTTCTCATAAAGTTCTCCCTAGAAGCGTACTGAATAAGCCCATTTTCTCAATCATTAGGGCTTGTTTGTTAGCAGTTTAATGACTCATAGCCTACTCTGTCAGCTATACATGAATATTTGTTAGTGGCTTAATAGTATAGAAAGTGACTTATTGGATAAGAATTTAGGAGGGAGCTTTACGTAGAAAGCCAAGTTTTTTTAAAACCTGTCATTACCAATTAAAAAAACACTCTCATTCCATCTATGAAAAAACCCTTCCAAACAAAATCTTCCCCAATCTATACAGAGATAAATCCACACAGACAGCTCTATCCATATTGGACTTAATATAAAACCAAACAGCTCCTAAGGCAGTCACGTATAGCTGACCGAATAAGACGAGTCCCATTAAACTGCTATCAAACAGGCCCTAAATTGAAAATGCTTTTAAATCAATAATTTTAATTCATAGGTTAATTATTACGTCTACGAAACAATAAAATCCTATACTTGAAAAAACTGAATTATCATGGTCAAATCAGCAGCTTCTGAGATCTGGAGCGGATGATGAGGAAGAACGGAGGGTTATTCTTCTTTTTCATGGTATGGATTACTACTTTTTAGCAAGACTTTTTTGGGATCATGCGTACTTTCTAATTCAGTTTTTCGTGTTCATTAAGCCACTTTCTAAAAATTTAGCTTTTTGATTCAGATGCAAAGCCTCTATTCTTGGATGGGAGGATTGTGTTTACTAAGCAAGTGGAACCTGTAATCCCTCTAGAGGATCCGACATCAGATATGGCTGTTATTTTACATCACATATGGCTATTATTTTAAGAAGAGGTTCCAACAATTAAACACTTTGAGAAAGTTTCATATCTTTCTTTGGTGGTTTTGTTTATTAGGACGAATTCTTTCCCAAAAATTGTGGATATCGTTGAAGAAATGATCAAAGCCGGAATCTTTCCTGGAATTAATCAAAGTGCATTGTTGATATATAAGCTCGGGTGTGCTGGAAAGTCTATTTCAGCTGCAAAAGTGTTCAATTTGTTACCGGATAACGAGAAGAGCACGGCAACCTACACTGCTTTAATGGCAGCATACTTTGCTTCAAGAAATGCTTCTAAAGGACTCCAGACATTTAAAGACATGAAAGAGGCAGGGATTCCTGTTGCTCTTAGACCTTATAATGTGTTGTTGGCTGGTCTTGAAAAAAGTGGTAGAGTTGTTGAGTTTGAGCTTTACAGAAAGGAGAAAAACGGATGCAAAACACTGGTTTTTTTTTCTGAAAATCAAGAATCTATGGAAGAAATGAGTTGTAACCTATTGTTTGCGAGGGATTATATATGTTGAATATGTTCGAACTACTTCTATGAGATCATCTGGTAATGATGGCTTGGAATAAGCACAACCATCCACCCACTATTTATGTAGGTGGTGTGTATTTGGGACTTAATGGGTTATGGGCTAGATGGAATGAGGGTCTTATTTCAGTAAGCTGTTGTTTGTTTGGGACTTAACTGGCCAAGCCCTTGGCCATCAGTTTTCCCATTCAACATTTTCCGTTTTCCAATATTACCCGCTTCTCGTTTCAACGAATCTCTGCTTGAAGCACCAATTTTTGTGAGGAGTTTCTCCGCCCCCCTTATGGTATGTGCCCTTCTTCTATCTCATTTTTGGTTTTTATTTATTTTGTGAATACTTGTGTTTTGATGATTTGTTTGACGTTAATGATGAAGAAAGTTTGAGGAACTTTAACCGTCTGTTAATTTCTTTGAGTACACCTTCGATTTGTTTGATGACCTTTTAGTTTCTTACTAGCACCAAATGTTGGATAAATTAGAGTAAAGTTTAAAGACACAATTGGTGAGGAGACATAGGTAGTTTTGACAATTTTGAGTACTTATTTAACCTATATGTGGATAAAGTTTAACTCAAAAAAACATAGCCTTTTGAAGGTGAGAATGTATAGATTATCAAGTGTGCTTTCTTTTTAACATCCTTTCCCAATATCATACCCCCAATTATAAAAATAGTATGGATATTATTCTTTGACTGAAGTTATATGGTTAATATCTTTGACCCAGGTGACCTTGTCCAACCCTGTACTTAATGAAAATCAGCTCGAAGCATTATATATAATTACCATTTTGAAAAGTGGCCTTTCCCTATAGGAACATTCTTTTTTTCAACCCTCCATGTCAGTTTACAATTGTCATTCAATTAGGAACATTCTTTTTTTCATATGGTAACATAACTTAAAATTATTTGCTGATATTCAGGCAGTTACGCAGGTCTAATGAAGATTTTATCCAAAATGGGAATATCATCGTTGTCAAGGTATTTTGCTCACTTTGCAGCTATTTTACTTGTTACAGTCTATATTCCCTATAGTTCACATATGCATTGCTTAATCTAATTTTCTTTTACTCATCTTGTGAAATCTAACAAGCTCTTGGGTATAGTTTTTGTGGCGCACATATACTTGAGATTTATGGATTGGGAAAAGAGGTGGTTGATCTTGAATTTACCGGGAGTGTCTCAAAGATCGGTGGATTGACTTTTGATGAGGTAATATGATGCCCAAAAGCAAACCTTTTCTTCAATTCATCATATGTTTGACTCTACTTGCACTCCATTTCTTAAAAGAGCACGTCTTTCAACGTTTTAAAAGAGCAACGTCTTTCAATGTCCACCAGCACTTGATACAAAATGTCCTTCAATTGTTGCCGATACTGCTCAATGCTTTAGTGCAATCACTTTGCTTGTTTGATTGTATATGGTGCAAGGTATTTTCAAATTCTCAAAAAAACACCTTCCAAATGTGCTGTTTTTTTTTACTCTTTATTGCTTAGAACTTAGTTCTTTGTTTTTTTAGCAGTTCATTCATCCCCAAATGATTAATTTATGTATTGTGGAAATTACTATTTTTGTAGTGTTGTATGTCCTTACTTGGCATTGGAAACATGTCGACAATGGCGATTGAGCAAGAAAACTTTAAACCTTATGCGAAATGGGAAGATGCAAATGGTTTCGATTGAAAAGGCTCAAAATAACTTCCGCAAGGTTTGGACTTGATAGAGATCATTATTGCTATTTATCTAAGCTGCTTTCTTTGATTATTTGCTTCATTAAGACGCATCTAATCTAGAAAATTTCTTGTCACTTGCTTAAGGGATTCATTTAGCTATTTTTTTAATTACCATTTTGAAAAGTGGCCTTTCCCTCCATCTCAGTTTACAATTGTCATTCAATTAGGAACATTCTTTTTTCATATGGTAACATAACTTATAATTATTTGCTGATATTCAGGCAGTTACGCAGGTCTAGTGAAGATTTTATCCAAAATGGGAATATCATCGTTGTCAAGGTATTTTGCTCACTTTGCAGCTATTTTACTTGTTACAGTCTATATTCCCTATAGTTCACATATGCATTGCTTAATCTAATTTTTTTTACCCATCTTGTGAAATCTAACAAGCTTTTGGGTATAGTTTTTGTGGCGCACATATACTTGAGATTTATGGATTGGGAAAAGAGGTGGTTGATCTTGCATTTACCGGGGGTGTCTCAAAGATTGGTGGATTGACTTTTGATGAGGTAATGTGATGCCCAAAAGCAAACCTTTTCTTCGATTCATCATATGTTTGACTCTACTTGCACTCCATTTCTTAAAAGAGCACGTCTTTCAACGTTTTTAAGTTTTTAGTTAGGCGTTTTGTTCCATTTAGTCCATTGAAAAGTTGGTATTGATGTTTGAAACATAATCATAATTGGTGCTTCATGCTATATGACGAAATATTAAATAATTATCTGGGGATTATTGTACTGAAGTTTGGTCTCTTTCTCGCAGTTTGCAAGGGAGAGTTTGTCATTTTGGGTGAAGGCTTTCTCTGGGGATAAGGCTAAAAGACTTGAAAACTTTGGATTTATACAAATGAGACCAGGAGGTATATAAAAATGTTGATATGTCATATGGTTTATTCTGATAAAATGCATACTTAAAAAGCTAAGTAATAATATGACTTGGAAGATGGAAGTCGACATATTCTCACATGGTATAAATCATTAAGACACCACCAAACAGTCATATATAGCTGAAACGAATAAGTTGTGAGTCCCATTAAGCTCATTAAGCTGCTAACAAACGAGCTAGAGTTGTAACTTGTAATTCTTTGTCTAATTAACAGGAGAATATCATGGGAACAACCCTGAAATGTCAAAACTGATTCATAAAGCTGTTCGTGAAAAGTGTGAGAGTGCTTATTCGTTTTACCAGCAACATTTAGCCAACCGACCTGTCAATGTAAGTACTAATAATAATAATGGTTAAACCGGATTATTTGTTTTTCTTTTTCCAGCATCTTATTTGAGTTTTTAACAAATGAATTGCACACAATGATATATTGACCTTAATTTGGTTTTTACAAAATGGGGAAAACTTCCAAAGATTAAGATCATTGTCACTGATATATATATATATATATAAAGCCCGGTACGAGTGAACCATACTGATCTCAACTGTTTCATGAATCCTTTACCACAGGTTCTTCGGGATCTTTTTGAATTCAAAAGTGAGCGTTCCCCGACTCCAGTGGGAAAGGTGGAATCCGCTGCATCTATCGTTGAGCGTTTCTGTATTGGTGGTATGTCCATAGGGGCTATTTCTAGGGAAACCCATGAAGCAATTGCCATTGCAATGAATAGAATAGGAGGGAAGTCTAATTCCGAAAGGTGGAATCCGCTGCATCTATCGTTGAGGTTTCTGTATTGGTGGTATGTCCATAGGGGCTATTTATAGGGAAACCCATGAAGCAATTGCCATTGCAATGAATAGAATAGGAGGGAAGTCTAATTCCGAAGAAGGTGGTGAGGTATCCTTCTCTACATGTTGTCAATATCATTTATATTTCAAAACAAACCACTAATTTTGTATTATTTGTGCCTTTCAGGTTGCATCAGGACGTTTTGATGTCACGCCAACGTTTTTGGTGAATGTTGATCAGATAGAAATCAAGAGGTTTGAAGGTGCAAAACCAGGTGAAGGTGGTCAATTGCCAGGGAAGAAAGTCAAGTCAGTGCGTATATTGCAAGATTGAGAAATTAAAAACCTGATCATGACATTTACTCTATTGAGAATCTTGCTCAATTAATCTTTGACCTTCATCATCAGGTGAAGATGTGAAATATATATATGTTTAGATTATTAAATATATAAAAGATGAGAAGAGCGAGTGCTGTGATTTTATGTGATGAACAACAGATAAACCCTAAGGCTAAGGTATCTGTTAAGCTCGTGGCTGAAGCTGGAATTGGCACGGTGGCTTCTGGAGTTGCAAAGGGTAATGCTGATGTCATACAGATATCAGGGCATGATGGTGGAACTGGAGCCAGTCCCATAAGTTCAATTAAGCATGCTGGTGGTTCTTGGGAACTTGGAGTCACCGAGACGCACAAGGTTTGTTTTGATCTTTTTTTTATATATAAATTTAATCATTTTTTATTGTTCTTTTTTATGTCACTTAACTTTAATTTTTTTATAAACCATCTTTGGCAGACTCTCATTGCAAATGGTCTTAGAGAAAGGTTATTCTTAGAGTCGATGGTGGGTTTAAAAGTGGAGTTGATGTCCTTATGGCTGCCGATGAATATGGATTTGCTTCAGTTGCTATGATTGCTACCGGATCTGTCATGGCTCGTATTTGCCACACAAATAACTGTCTGGTTGGTGTTGCTAGTCTGGTAAGTGGCCTACAATGTTCAATTTTGTCAGATTTCATTTAAAAAATGAACGTAAATATATTATCTTTAATTGTATTTACCTTTCAGCGAGAAGAATTACGAGCTCGTTTTCCTGGTGTCCCTGGTGCCCTTGTGAACTACTTGTTATATGTTGCTGAAGAGGTAATTTCTGGCCAATGTTTTTTTTAATATATATTTATAGTTATTGAAATTCTATATTTAATGTGCGTTAAAGTATTCAAGTTTGAATTTTTATCGTATCAATTCATCATAAATATTTATATGTATAGGTTAGAAGCACGTTGGCTCAGCTAGGGTACGAAAAGCTTGATGATATTATTGGACACACAGAGCTATTAAGACCTCGAGATATTTCATTAGTGAAAACTCAACATCTTGATCTTAGCTATCTTCTTTTTGTACGTATGTTGTGGATTATCTACAATCTCAAAACCGCATTTTTTTCCTTATAGTTAAATGCTAATATCTCATTTTTCGTTTTTAGAATGTTGGGTTCCCAAAATGGTGCAGCAGTACTATCCAGAAGCAGGAGGTTCATAGTAACGGTCCTGTTCCGGATGACATTTTGCTTTCTGACATGGAGGTAATTCTTGAAAACAGTGTCTGTTTGCCAACTTATGTCTTAATGGAGTCCAGATTATGTGACTGTATGCAATATAAGATATAGTTGGAAGTAGTGACGTTATATGTGTGTTTTCTTTTGTCTACAGATATCAGATGCGATTGAAAATGAAAAGGTGGTGAATAAAACGTTCAAGATATACAATGTGGATCGTGTTGTTTGTGGTCGTTTAGCGGGTGCTGTTGCAAAGAAGTATGGAGATACTGGTTTTGCTGGCCAACTTAACATCACGTAAGGCCCTGCTTCCAAATCTAAATGTTTAATAAGTTGTTTTTAAGACTTCTATCTAAATGTTTTATAATAATAGCATAGATAAGTAAGGCTAATATGAGAACTTTTATATTACAAAATGCAACTTGTTTAGCATCATTTATAAAATTTCTTTTTTCGTTTGTTCTAGATTTGAAGGGAGCGTCGGACAATCATTTGCTTGTTTCCTTACACGGAATGAACATACGATTAGTAGGAGAAGCCAATGACTACGTGGGAAAGGTTCGATTACCAATTAGTATTCCAATACTTACATTGCCTTTGTTATATCATATTTCCGCCATTAAACTATGATGAGGCCAACTTTTGGAGAGAAAAGAGTGATGGATCAAATTCTAGAATAAAATGCTTTTTAGCAACAATGTTTTCTTGTACACTGCTTTTGTTTGTATGTTGTTACTTACTCGTAACCAACTTTCCAAAAGTTATCATATCTATTTTTCCTATCTCAAAGTTATCTTTTTCGTAGTCTTTGTTTTTCAATATGAGACGCTCTACTCTTTGGAGGCAGAGGTCATGCTTCAGGGTCAGGTTATGGGAAACTGCAAAAAAATGAAAAAAATGAGGAACACCCGGTAACTATTTATCCGGATGGTATGCACATGTGCATACAAGTAATTTGTAAGCACTTTGTTTTGTATACACATGTGCATAACAAGCACACATGCACAAAAACCAAAAAACAACTTCAATTACTTGTATGCACATGTGCATACCGTTAAGATGAATGGTCACTAAGCCATGGTTAGGTGTCGTACGATCTGGTTCGATCTGGTCTTTTTGGTTGAAAAAAACATAGCCTTTTGAAGGTGAGAATGTATAGATTATCAAGTGTGCTTTCTTTTTAACATCCTTTCCCAATATCATACCCCCAATTATAAAAATAGTATGGATGTTATTCTTTGACTGAAGTTATATGGTTAATATCTTCGACCCAGGTGACCTTGTCCAACCCTGTACTTAAGGAAAATCAGCTCGAAGCATTATTTAAGGACCCACATTTGGAACCGCAAATTTTACCAACATTTTTTGACATACGGAAAGGGCTTGGTGGTTCCTTGGAGAAGACACTGGTTAAGCTCTTTGAAGCGGCTGATGAAGCCGTTAGAAATGGTTGCCAGCTACTTGTTCTTTCTGACAGATCTGATGAACTAGTAAGCACTGTATATATATATATTCATATGATTCAGTAGTTTGTGTTTTACTAGTAAGCACTGTGTATATATATACATATATATTCTTTGAATCTTTATTGGTTCTTTGGCAGGAACCCACTCGTCCTGCTGTTCCGATGCTTCTTGCTGTAGGTGCTGTCCACCAGCTCTTGATACAAAATGGACTGCGGATGTCTCCTTCGATTGTTGCCGATACTGCTCAATGCTTTAGTGCAATCACTTTGCTTGTTTGATTGTATATGGTGCAAGGTATTTTCAAATTCTCAAAAAAACACCTTCCAAATGTGCTGTTTTTTACTCTTTATTGCTTAGAACTTAATTCTTTGTTTTTTTTAGCAGTTCATTCATCCCCAAATGATTAATTTATGTATTGTGGAAATTACTATTTTTTGTAGTGTTGTTTGTCCTTACTTGGCATTGGGAACATGTCGACAATGGCGATTGAGCAAGAAAACTTTAAACCTTATGCGAAATGGGAAGATGCAAATGGTTTCGATTGAAAAGGCTCAAAATAACTTCCGCAAGGTTTGGACTTGATAGAGATCATTATTGCTATTTATCTAATATGGTAACATAACTTATAATTATTTGCTGATATTCAGGCAGTTACGCAGGTCTAATGAAGATTTTATCCAAAATGGGAATATCATCGTTGTCAAGGTATTTTGCTCACTTTGCAGCTATTTTACTTGTTACAGTCTATATTCCCTATAGTTCACATATGCATTGCTTTATCTAAATTTTTTTTACTCATCTTGTGAAATCTAACAAGCTCTTGGGTATAGTTTTTGTGGCGCACATATATTTGAGATTTATGGTTTGGGAAAAGAGGTGGTTGATCTTGCATTTACCGGAAGTGTCTCAAAGATCGGTGGATTGACTTTTGATGAGGTAATATGATGCCCAAAAGCAAACCTTTTCTTCAATTCATCATATGTTTGACTCTATTTGCACTCCAGTTCTTAAAGAGAGCGCGTCTTTCAACGTTTTTAAGTGTTTAGTTAGGCGTTTTGTTCCATTAAGTCCATTGAGACGTTGGTATTGATGTTTGAAACATAATCATAATTGGTGCTTCATGCTATATGACGAAATATTAAATAATTATCTGGGGATTATTGGACTGAAGTTTGGTCTCTTTCTCGCAGCTTGCAAGGGAGAGTTTGTCATTTTGGGTGAAGGCTTTCTCTGAGGATACCGCTAAAAGACTTGAAAACTTTGGATTTATACAAATGAGAACAGGAGGTATATAAAAATGTTGATATGTCGTATGGTTTATTCTGATAAAATGAATACTTAAAAAGCTAAGTAATAATATGACTTGGAAGATGGAAGTCGACATATTCTCACATGGTATAAATCATTAAGACACCACCAAACAGTCATATATAGCTGACCGAATAAGTTGCGAGTCCCATTAAGCTCATTAAGCTGCTAACAAACAAGCTAGGTTGTAACTTGTAATTCTTTGTCTAATTAACAGGAGAATATCATGGGAACAACCCTGAAATGTCAAAACTGCTTCATAAAGCTGTTCGTGAAAAGTGTGAGAGTGCTTATTCATTTTACCAGCAACATTTAGCCAACCGACCTGTCAATGTAAGTACTAATAATAATAATGGTTAAACCGGATTATTTGTTTTTCTTTTTCCAGCGTCTTATTTGAGTTTTTAACAAATGAATTGCACACAATGATATATTGACCTTAATTTGGTTTTTACAAAATGGGGAAAACTTCCAAAGATTAAGATCATTGTCACTGATATATATATATATATATATATAAAGCCTGGTACGAGTGAACCATACTGATCTCAGCTGTTTTGTGAATCCTTTACCACAGGTTCTTCGGGATCTTTTTGAATTCAAGAGTGAGCGTTCCCCGATTCCAGTGGGAAAGGTGGAATATGCTGCATCTATCGTTGAGCGTTTCTGTACCGGTGGTATGTCTCTAGGGGCTATTTCTAGGGAAACCCATGAAGCAATCGCCATTCTCTACATGTTCTCAATATCATTCATATGTAAAAACCCAATTTTTACCTCTTACAATGGCCCATTTAGTATATTTATATTTGATCAGGACCCCCACATTGCCACATCTTAAAGGTCTTCAAAACGGTGATACTGCTACAAGTGCCATCAAGCAGGTTACATATGAATAAATCATTCTTTTATAAGACATGAGTGGTAAATAAGAGATAAAACTTCAAAACAAACCACTAATTTTATATTATTTTTGATGTCACGCCAACGTTTTTGGTGAATGCTGATCAGATAGAAATCAAGAGGTCTGAAGGTGCAAAACCAGGTGAAGGTTGTCAATTGCCAGGGAAGAAAGTCAGTGCATATATTGCAAGATTGAGAAATTCAAAACCTGGAGTTCCTCTTATTTCTCCACCTCGACATCATGACATTTACTCTATTGAGGATCTTGTTCAATTAATCTTTGACCTTCATCAGGTGAAGATGTGAAACATATATATGTTTAAATTATTAAATATATAATAGATGAGAAGAGGGAGTTCTGAGATTTTATGTGATGAACAACAGAAAAACCCTAAGGCTAAGGTATGTGTTAAGCTCGTGGCTGAAGCTGGAATTGTCACGCTGGCTTCTGGAGTTGCAAAGGGTAATGCTGATGTCATACATATATCAGGGCAGGATGGCAGAACTAGAGCCAGTCCCATAAGTTCAATTAAGCATGTTGGTGGTTCTTGGGAATTTGGAGTCACCGAGACACACCAGGTTTGTTTTGTTCTTTTTTTTTATATAAATTTAATCATTTTTTATCGTTCTTTTTTATGTCACTTAACTTTAACTTTTTTATAAACCATCTTTGGCAGACTCTCATTGCAAATGGTCTTAGAGAAAGGGTGATTCTTAGAGTCGATGGTGGGTTTAAAAGTGGAGTTGATGTCCTTATGGCTGCCGATGAATATGGATTTGCTTCAGTTGCTATGATTGCTACCGGATGTGTCATGGCTCATATTTGCCACACAAATAACTTTCCAGTTGGTGTTGCTAGTAAGGTAAGTGGCCTACAATGTTCAATTTTGTCAGATTTCATTTAAAAAAAACGAACGTAAATATATTATCTTTAATTGTATTTACCTTCAGCGAGAAGAATTACTCGTTTTCCTGGTGTCCCTGGTGACCTTGTGAACTACTTTTTATATGTTGCTAAAGAGGTAATTTCTGGCCAATGTTTTTTAATATATATTTATAGTTATTGAAATTATGTATTTAATGTGCGTTAAAGTATTCAAGTTTGAATTTTTATCGTATCAATTCATCATAAATATTTATATGTATAGGTTAGAAGCACGTTGGCTCAGCGGGGGCACGAAAAGCTTGATGATATTATTGGACACACAGAGCTATTAAGACCTCGAGATATTTCATTAGTGAAAACTCAGCATCTTGATCTTAGCTATCTTCTTTACGTATGTATGCTCTGTGGATTATCTACATTCTCAAAACCGCATTTTTTTCCTTATAGTTAAATGCTAATATCTCAATTTTTCCTTTTTAGAATGTTGGTTTCCCAAAATGGAGCAGCAGTACTATCCGAAAGCAGGAGGTTCATGGTAACGGTCCTGTTTTGGATGACATTTTGCTTTCTGACGTGGAGGTAATTCTTGAAAACAGTGTCTGTTTGCCAAATTATGTCTTAATGGAGTCCAGATTATGTGACTGTATCCAATATAAGATATAGTTGGAAGTAGTGACGTTATATGTATGTTTCCTTTTGTCCACAGATATCAGATGCGATTGAAAATGAAAAGGTGGTGAATAAAACGTTCAAGATATACAATGGGATCGTGTTGTTTGTGGTCGTTTAGCGGGTGCTGTTGCAAAGAAGTATGGAGATACTGGTTTTGCTGGCCAACCTAACATCACGTAAGGCCACACTTCCAAATCTAAATGTTTAATAAGTTGTTTTTAGGACTTCTATATAAATGTTTTATAATAACAACATAGATAAGTAAAGACTTTAGGAAAACACAAAGTTGTATATTTCTCTGATAATTATTAAAACTGATACAAGAGAGAGGTTTAAATACAAGAAGTTAATCTAGATAAGGAAACAATCTACATTATCAATAGGAATTATTCGGGATAATTCCCTTTTATAGTCTATCTCTATATTTGAAAGATATCTCAATCTTTTCCTTTTCTTTCGAACTTATCTACACTCCCCCCCCCCCCTCAAGCTGCATGGTATATGTTATACAAACCAAGCTTGCCTTTTAGTTTATCAAATGAGGGCATACTCGATGCCTTGGTGATAATATCAGCCACTTGTTGGTTTGTGGAAATGTAGGAGATCTTCAGAATTCCATGTTCAATCTTCTCCTTTATAAAATGTCTGTCAATTTCCACATGTTTAGTCTGTCATGATGAACGGATTGTGTGTCATTGAAATGGCAGCTTTATTGTCACACCAGATACACATCGGTTCTTTTACTCGAATTTTTAACTCTCTTAACAACCTTCTTAACCAAAGAGCTTCACATATTCCTAGAGTTGTGGCTCTTAATTCAGCTTCAACACTACTCCTTGCAACTACTTCTTGTTTCTTGCTTCGCCAAGTAACAAGATTTCCAAAAACATAGGAACAATACCCAGATGTAGATCGCCAATTACTTAGAGAACTTGCCCAACTTGCATCAGTAAAGACTTCAACTTTTCGATCTTCCTGTTTTTTAAATTGCAAACCGTGGCCTGGAGTACCTTTCAAATATCTTAGTATTCGATAAAATGCATCAAGATGACACTGGGATGGACGTGATATCAGGTCTGGTATGTGCTAGGTAGATCAGTCGATCAACAAGGCGCTGAAATCGACAAGGCGTTGAAATATCCCCCTGTCGAGTAGACTGGAACCATAGAGGTATCACCCAGTTTGAGATTCGGGTCCATTGGAGTAGAGACTGGTCGAGAGCCCAACATCCCAGTCTCTTTCAGTAAGTCCAAGGTATACTTGCGTTGAGACAAACTGATCGTAGATTTTGAGCGTGCAATCTCCATGCCCAAGAAATACCGGAGGGTGCCAAGGTCTTTCATTTTGAAAGATTTGGCTAAGTGAGCCTTAATCTTAGTGATAATAGCTGCATGATTCCCTGTGATGATGATATCATCCATAAACAATGAGAATGGCAATCTTTCCATGATCATGAAGGTAGAAGAGAGTATGATCGGCATGGGTTGGCGATATCCAAATTGTTTAACCGTGGAGGTGAAGCGATCAAACCAAGCCTTTGGTGACTGTTTCAAGCCATAGATTTCTCTCTTAAAACTTGGCTCTAATACCATATTAGAATATGTGGAACCCACTAGATCAATCTCCAAAAGAGCCCTTGAGAAGAAAGGGGAGGTTCCAAGGGGGGTTAGCCAGAAGTGTCAAGTCCCTAGAGTGGTAGACCTTGGCTCTGATACCATAAAGACTAGGAAAACACAAAGTTGTATATTGCTCTGATAATTAAAACTGATACAAGAAAGAGGTTTAAATACAAGAAGCTAATCTAGATAAGGAAACAATCTACATTATCAATAGGAATTATTCTGGGGATAATTCCCTTTTATAGTCTATCTCTATATTTGAAAGATATCCCAATCTTTTCCTTTTCTTTCGAACTTATCTACAATAAGTAAGGCTAATATGAGAACTTTTATATTACAAAATGCAACTTGTTTAGCATCATTTATAAAATTTCTTTTTTAGTTTGTTCTAGATTTGAAGGGAGCGTCGGACAATCATTTGCTTGTTTCCTTACACGGAATGAACATACGATTAGTAGGAGAAGCCAATGACTACGTGGGAAAGGTTCGATTACCAATTAGTATTCCAATACTTACATTGCCTTTGTTATATCATATTTCCGCCATTAAACTATGATGAGGCCAACTTTTGGAGAGAAAGAGTGATGGATCAAATTCTAGAATAAAGCTTGCTTTTTAGCAACAATGTTTTCTTGTACTGCTTTTGTTTGTATGTTGTTACTTACTCGTAACTTGACTTTCCAAAAGTTATCATATCTATTTTTCCTATCTCAAAGTTATCTTTTTCGTAGTCTTTGTTTTTTCAATATGAGACGCTCTACTCTTTGGAGGCGAGAGGTCATGCTTCGGGGTCGAGTTATGGGAAATCGCAAAAAAATGAAAAAAATGAGGAACACCCGGTAACTATTTATCCGGATGGTATGCACATGTGCATACAAGTAATTTGTAAGCACTTTGTTTTGTATACACATGTGCATAACAAGCACACATGCACAAAAACCAAAAAACAACTTTAATTACTTGTATGCACATGTGCATACCGTTAAGATGAATGGTCACTAAGGTGTTCCTCGGTTTTTCATTTTTTTGGGGGTTTTCCCATGAAATTGGGAAATGGTCATTCATGCATAATGTTTGAGAGAATCTTCTTCGTAGTTTTTTTCTTACATATATAGTTATCTATTAGGGTATGGCAGGTGGTGAATTGGTTGTGACGCCCGTTGAAAAGGCTGGGTTTATCCGGAGGAAAGGCTGCGATTGTTGGGAAAACGTGCTTATATGGAGCTACCGGAGGTCAACTTTTTGTTAGAGGCAAAACCGGTGAGCGTTTCTTTGTTAGAAATTCTCTTGCTCAAGCGGTGGTGGAAGGCACCGGAGATCGTTGTTGCGAGTACATGACCGGAGGTTGTGTCATTGTCCTCGGGAAGTAAGCATCTGCCACAAATGATTGTCCTAAAATACTTTTTAATTTGCTATTTCCTCTTGTCTCAAAACAAGTGTCCATAATAAAAATGACAGTTTTAAACATGCATAATTATTACACTTTTTAATTAAGCAAATGACAACTTTATCTTTATTTCATTTATCTCTCTTCTGACTCTTAAATATTTGTGCATTAAGTCAAGAGGGAGGTTTAGGGGAAAACGCTAAAAAAGAGAAAATTGAAGAACACCACGGGAGCATATATATGCATTAGTGCATATGCTCAAATGCATGTTACAAATTACCGGTATGCATTTGTGCATACCGTCCGGATGGAAGGATCCTAGGGTGTTCTTCAATTTTTTTGCGTTTCCCCACGAACGACCCTTAGTCAAGGGTAGATTTGGGAATTTAGTTATCTATTTTTGAAACTAGACACTTATTTGGGGCAAACATAAATAGAGATATAGACATTTATTTTGGGACGAGAGGGAGTAAATGATAATTTTGCCTCGATGATAGAGAGAGTTGAGGGTAGAATTGGAAAGTGGGAACGTGAACATTTATTTTGGGCCAAACTGCATTATAGAAATGTGAAGGGGGTATTATGAAGAGATGGAAACTAGAATTTGATTTGATTGGTTTTGCCTTTTGTAGAGTTGGTCGAAATGTGGCAGCTGGTATGACCGGTGGTTTGGCGTATATTCTTGATGATGATGATACTCTCATTCCCAAGGTTTGTATTAAAACACTTGTTTTACAATGTCGGTCTTTTACTTATACTAGAAATCACAATTTGGCTTTAGTTTCTAAAACTCAAATTGTCCGTTGTATAATATAACTACGACAGATAAATAAAGAAATTGCAAAGATCCAGAGAGTAGTTGCACCCGTGGGGCAGATGCAGCTCAAGAGCCTTATAGAAGCACATGTCGTAAGTACAAAATGCATATATGCTCTGATTAAACTATTTTATTGCGTACATATTAAAGTGTTGTTAACCCATGTTACGTCAAATGGTTGCGAAAGCACATGAAGTTTCCGTTTATTCCAAGAAAGTTTTCACCTTTTTCTATCAAGCGTTTTTCGGTCAGCTATACAGAACTATTTGGTAGTGGCTTAATTATACAGAAAGTGGCTTATTCAATAAGCTTCTAGAGGGAGCTTTTTGCAGAAAGCCAAGTTTTTTCCATACCTTCCCCTCCCAAATAAAAAACACGCTCCTTCCATCTATGAAAAAACCCTCCCAAACAAAAACATTCCCAATCAATATAGATAGATTAATCCACACAGGAAGCTTTATTCCATACAGGACATAGGGTCTGTTTGTTTACAGCTTAATGAGCTTGCTGGGATCACAGCTTATTCAATCAGCTATAAATGGCTGTTTGGTAGTGACTTAATGATATAGAGAGTGGCTTCTCCAGTAAGCTTCTAGGGGGAGCTTTATGCAAGAAGCCGATTTTTTTCCAAACTTGTCCCTCCCAATTAAAAACCACGCCCCTTCCATCTATAAACCCTCCTAAACAAAAACCTTCCCATTCTATATAGACAGATTAATCCACACAGACAACTTTATCCTTTAATGGAAAACCAATCAAACATCCCCTTAATGGAAAGCCAACCAAAACGATAAACACCATTCATAAGAACAAAATAGGAGAATTATTGCAATTTTTTATGTTTTCATTTCTCTTTTGAGTGGTTATAAGTTTATATGATTCACATGTGAATAGGAAAAAAACGGGGAGCACCAAAGGTGCTGCTATCTTGAAGGAATGGGACAAGGTGACCGTGCGGTCTGCATAACGCATCAACTTTTGTACTCCCTTGAAGACATTGTTATGATACCAACAAACGGATTCGTTCTACTCGTTGAAAATTAGATTCATTCAGTCGACTAGATGCCACAAAGCTTCACTTTGAGAAGAAGATCAAGAAGGAACAAGTCATGCTTCTGATCTGGTTCAGTCTGGTCTTTTTGGTTGAAAAAAACATAGCCTTTTGAAGGTGACAATGTATAGATTTTCAAGTGTGCTTTCTTTTTAACATCCTTTCCCAATTATAAAAATGGTATGGATATTATTCTTTGACTGAAGTTATATGGTTAATATCTTTGACCCAGGTGACCTTGTCCAACCCTGTACTTTTCAGCTCGAAGCATTATTTAAGGACCCACATTTGAAACCGCAAATTTTACCAACATTTTTTTGACATACGGAAAGGGCTTGGTGGTTCCTTGGGAGAAGACACTGGTTAAGCTCTGTGAAGCGGTTGATGAAGCCGTTAGAAATGGTTGCCAGCTACTTGTTCTTTCTGACAGATCTGATGAACTAGTAAGCACTATATATATATATATTCATATAATTCAGTAGTTTTTGTTATACTAGTAAGCACTGTATATATATATATTCTTTGAATCTTTGTTGGTTCTTTGGCAGGAACCCCCTCGTCCTGCTGTTCCGATGCTTCTTGCTGTAGGTGTTGTCCACCAGCACTTGATACAAAATGGACTGCGGATGTCTCCTTCGATTGTTGCCGATACTGCTCAATGCTTTAGTGCAATCACTTTGCTTGTTTGATTGGATATGGTGCAAGGTATTTTCAAATTCTGAAAAAAACACCTTCCAAATGTGCTGTTTTTTTTACTCTTTATTGCTTAGAACTTAATTCTTTGTTTTTTTAGCATTTCATTCATCCCCAAATGATTAGTTTATGTATTGTGGAAATTACTATTTTTGGTAGTGTTGTTTGTCCTTACTTGGCATTGGAAACATGTCGACAATGGCGATTGAGCAAGAAAACTTTAAACCTTATGCGAAATGGGAAGATGCAAAGGGTTTCGATCGAAAAGGCTCAAAATTCCGCAAGGTTTGGACTTGATAGAGATCATTATTGCTATTTATCTAAGCTGCTTTCTTTGATTATATGCTTCATTAAGACGCATCTAATCTAGAAAATTTCTTGTCACTTGCTTAAGGGATTCATTTAGCTATTTTTTTAATTACCATTTTGAAAAGTGGCCTTTCCCTCCGTCTCATTTTACAATTGTCATTCAATTAGGAACATTCTTTTTTTCAAAAGGTAAAATAACTTATAATTATTTGCTGATATTCAGGCAGTTAACGCGGATCTAATGAAGATTTTATCCAAAATGGGAATATCATCGTTGTCAAGGTATTTTACTCACTTTGCAGCTATTTTACTTGTTACAGCCTATATTCCCTATAGTTCACTTATGCATATCTTAATTTAATTTTTTTGACTCATCTTGTGAAATCTAAAAAGCTCTTGGATATAGTTATTCTGGCGCACAGATATTTGAGATTTATGGATTGGGAAAAGAGGTGGTTGATCTTGCATTTACTGGGAGTGTCTCAAAGATCGGCGGATTGACTTTTGATGAGGTAATATGATGCCCAAAAGCAAACCTTTTCTTCAATTCATTATATGTTTGACTCTACTTGCACTCCATTTCTTAAAAGAGTGCGTCTTTCAACGTTTTTAAGTTTTTAGTTAGGCGTTTTGTTCCATTAAGTCCATTGAAAAGTTGGTATTGATGTTTGAAACATAATCATAATTGGTGCTTCATGCTATATGACGAAATATTAAATAATTATCTGGGGATTATTGGACTGAAGTTTGGTCTCTTTCTCGCAGCTTGCAAGGGAGAGTTTGTCATTTTGGGTGAAGGCTTTCTCTGAGGATACGGCTAAAAGATTTGAAAACTTTGGATTTATACAAATGAGACCAGGAGGTATATAAAAATGTTGATATGTCATATGGTTTATTTTGATAAAATGCATACTTAAAAAGCTAAGTAATAATATGACTTGGAAGTTGGAAGTTGGAAGTCGACATATTCTCACATAGCTGACCGAATAAGTTGCGAGTCCCATTAAGCTCATTTAGCTGCTAACAAACAAGCTAGAGTTGTGACTTTTAATTCTTTGTCTAATTAACAGGGGAATATCATGGGAACAACCCTGAAATGTAAAACTGCTTCATAAAGCTGTTCGTGAAAAGTGTGAGAGTGCTTATTCATTTTACCGGCAACATTTAGCCAACCGACCTGTCAATGTAAGTACTAATAATAATAATTTGAACCGGATTATTTGTTGTTTCTTTTTCCAGCGTCTTATTTGAGTTTTTAATAAATGAATTGCACAAAATGATATATTGACCTTAATTTGGTTTTTACACAATGGGGAAAACTTCCAAAGATTAAGATCACTGTCACTACTGAGATATATATATATATATATATAAAGCCCGTTACCAGTGAACCATACTGATCTCAGCTGTTTTGTGAATCCTTTACCACAGGTTCTTCGGGATCTTTTTGAATTCAAGAGTGAGCGTTCCCCGATTCCAGTGGGAAAGGTGGAATCCGCTGCATCTATCGTTGAGCACTTTCTGTACATGTTCTCAATATCATTCTAGGTAAACCCATGAAGCAATCGCCATTGCAATGAATAGGATAGGAGGGAAGTCTAATTCCGGAGAAGGTGGTGAGGTATCCTTCTCTGCATGTTCTCAATATCATTCATCTGTAAAAACCCGATTTTTACCTCTTACAATATGCATATCCTTGCAAGGCAAGCCGTAAGAACCAAGCTCGGACATATAAATCGATATTGATGATTAGGGGACTACACACACACACGTATATATATATGGGTCAGATTTAAGGGAAAACCGCAAAAAATGCAAAAACGAGGAACACTCTAGTGACTATTAATACTGTACGGTATGCCCATGTGTATACAAATGATTTGTAAGTACTTTGTCGGTTACTTGTATGCACATAGGTTATTAGGGTGTCCTCGGTTTTTCTTTTTTTTTCGGGGTTTTCCCCTAAACCTCACACACACACACACATATACATATATATATAGGGGAGGGTACAAATGAAAACTCATCTTTCATTGTGCACGTGAGGACAAAGGAGAGCACGACACGTGTCCCTTGCGCCCAAGGGTTATTCATCCTGAATAGATAATTGTAGTATCATTTATTATGACTAGTGTATGAACTTCACCTCCGTTACTCTCTATATATATATATACATATATATATATGTATAAAGAGATCCTCTATAGATAGCAAGAGGGGATACCTCTTTTTTTTATCATACCAATCTTGTGTCATCCATTTTTTTTCATCCCCTAGCTTAGAGAAACTTGCCTGGTGGGTAGAATTATTCCTCATGCAATCATTATTTACCAAGTCATCATACTACTCCGAGTCCTTCTTGCTTTGTTTGAAAAGTAATTTATTAAACTATGCTAGATGCTTTACCCAATAATACGGTAGTTTTTCCATTCACATGCAGCTACTATATGCCACTAATAGTTTTCTTTGAATAAAAGAAGTTCCCTTTAGGTTTTAAGATAGTTATCTGAACATAACAATTCTTGAAAAGATTGATAATGGATACTTGCTCTGTCCCAAAAAAATGCAGATCCTTTTTCAATTAATTTTTTTGTTTGAAAAAATAACCATAGAAGGGTATTATGGTCATAGCATATCTCCAAAACCTATTTAAGTTATTATGTGCATTATAATGTGCTCCATATAGCATTGGATGGAAAGCGAATGGTGTGTATGATTGGTAAGAGGACAAGGCCGTGCCTTCCAATATTATCTAAAAGGGTTATCTATGCCTCCATATTGACACTCCATAAATTATTAAATTTTGTAAGATAATATTACAAATTGATCTTTTTTAATTCACAAACGTAACTAAAACAATATAGTTTTATATTGTTCTAGTGTTTGTTGTTTTTCTAAAATTTCAATCTACTTGAAAAAGATTTCCAATTTCATACAATGAACTTTGATGTAATTAATCTGCTTGTAGAGATGAGATTGGGAATGTTTTTGTTTGGTTGAGTTCTTTCATAGATGGAAGCAGCGTGTTTTTTAATTTTTTAATTGGTTTGGAGAGAACTTGGCTAACTTCTACCCTAGAATAAGCCACTTTCTATATCATTAGGGGCTTGTTTGTTAGCAGCTTAATGACTCATAGCTTACTCTGTGAGCTATACATGAATATTTGTTTGTGGCTTAATAGTATAGAAAGTGACTTATTCAATAAGAATTTAGGAGGGAGCTTTAAGTATATAGGAGCCGAATTCCATTCCCATGGTTCTTACACAACCCTGTAAGTATATATGTAACAACATATAATGCATGTATACTTCCTAATGAAGACTTCTATTTTTTAAGTATAAATGTACGGAAAATGCAGCAAATAAGTTTCGTTTCAGGTTAATGGAGCTATAGTGCAAGGAAGATAGCTATATGGACAACCGGTGAGTTTTTTTTCTTTTTCTTTCCTAAGAATTATTATTCGATGATTGAAAATGGCAAGTTTTTTTTTGTTTTTTAAGATTTACTGTATCAAATCCCAACATTGTATTTGTTTGAAAACAATATAAACAAGGTTAGAAAAAACTAGAAAATTCCAAAATCAAACATATAGGTAAGTCTTCATTTAATCAACACCTCCATGGCTGGACCACCATCTCCAATTCTTCATTGCTTTCCTCAGCTGTGAAATATGAAATAAGCCATGAAATATATCATTGGGGAATGTTCATGTAGCAACTGATTCTTGGAAAAACATCCTTAGGAGATTAGTGAATGGGTGAGGTCGTTTTTGGTTCACTCTACGACTATGGGATTATATCACCTTAGATTAAACAATTTATATATTTATATGAGACTTGGATAGTTATGGGGTAGTTAGATAGTTACACAGTAATGTTTGATGACACTAAAATCACCAAACACCATAAGTTCCCATTCATCACTTTTTGCCTTGTAAAATAAATGTTTATTTTCTCATTCTATCCTCAATTATAAATGTTTACTTTCTTATTCTCTCAACTTCTCTACTAAGGCCGTTAAGCGAAGTTATGAGATGCCCCACTATCTACTAGAATGCGTTTTTAGATTATCCTAAATTAAACTTTGTGAAACTCGGGGGGTTTCATATGGTCTAAGTTATTACATTTGGAATATATTTCACACACTATAACTTTCAAATATCATTTTGTTCATGTTATTTTAGTCACTACCCTTTTTATCTATACTCTTTGAATGATTCACCGTGCTATTAGGTAGGTTTCATGTTGATATGTTCATTTCTAGCAAAATCTTCTCCGTTTGTGCTTTTATTATAGTTTCACGATCTTAAACAATGAAAAGCATCTAGAGGTTTTTTTCTCTCTTACATTATTATGAAATATGAATACATCTTCTTTCACATGAAAATTTCAAGTTACTTTGTCATATATTTTTTATATACGTCCTCTTTCCTTGAAAAAAATTGCAACCTTAAACATTGTTTGACAAAAATAAGGTAGCTTATAAGCTACCTTATTTTCTATGTACATGTTTGGTAAACTAGTTTATGACTTACAAGTTAACTTATAAACTAAATTATTGATAAACTAGATGCAAGTAAGTTATTGAGTTTTTTGGCATTTTATTTCGATTATACCTCTTATTAATATTAATAAATATTATTTTGAATTTTATTAAATATTTTTAGTTGTAATTATGAATTAATATTTTTTTATTTTATTAATTAATTTAATGAATACTAATTATTAATACATTTGATTTTAAATTATTCACTAATATTAATTAATTATTATTTATAATTTTTAAAAAATTACTAATTAACTAGAATGACTAGTTATTCATATATTATAGGGAATATAATTATTATAACCATTTTTTATAAGGTTTTTACCCAAATAACCAATATCTCTTGCGACTTTTAATAAGGACTTAAATGTATTCGATTTTTTGAGAAAAGTATGCAAAAATTACCATTTTTCGAAGGCATTTTACAATTTTCGAATGCCTTTGTAATTTTCGAATACCCTTTGTAAATTTTGAATACCTTTGTAATTTTTGAAGAGGTTTGGTCAATTTCGAATACCTTTTGTAATTTTCGAAGAAGTTATGGCTATTTTGGTAAATTTAAAAAGATGTTGATTATTTGGATAAAAACTTTATAAAAATGGTTATAATAATTAAACTCCTTAGATATTATATGCAATGATTATTTAAAGTTATAAACAAATGTAATTTTTTTGCTAAACTTTATTTTAACAAATTCAAAATTTATAATATTAATGATAATCAATTTAATTTATTTAAATAAATATATTATATTAATTATTTTTTATTATCTTGTTTGAATTAAAATGTTATTTTAATTATATTATAAGTGATTAATATTTTAAGATGTACTTTTTGGTCGTTTTACATGTTTATCGGTTAGTTTTTGTCAAATGTGATTTGTTCATCAGTTAGTTTATCAATCATCAAGTACCTTATAACTCATCAACTACAACATTATCAGCTAGTTTTTCAACCATAGTCTAAATGTTTGGTAAACTAGCTTATAACTTATAAGTTAACTTATTGATAAGCTAGTTACAAATAATTTATTGAGTTTTTTATCTTTTTTTCGATTATATCCCTTATTAATATTAATTAATATTTATTTTGAATTTTTTTAATTAATTTTAATTATAATTATGAATTAATATTATTTTTATTTTGTTAATTAATTTAATTATTAATTCATTTTAATTTTAATTATTAATTCATTTTAATTTTAATTACTAATTGATTTTAATTATACATTATATGTTAATATTAATTTTTTCTATAATTCTTTTCATATCAAGTATTTTGTAATTATTATTTGGTATATTTCGTTATAAAAAATATATAAGAACTTTAAAACATTTATCATAGTTACATAAAATTACTTATTTTGTTTCATAGATAATAAAAATGTATTTAATCATTCTAATAAATTATTTAATTTAATTGATAATCGTATATTTTGAAAAAAAATATTAATTATTTAGGATATATAAGGTTGATGTTTTTATGCTTATTTATATAGTAAACTCTAATTTTGGTCCCTATGGTTTAGTGAAATCTTTGAAAGTGGGACCTAAGCTTTAATAAGTCTAAAAATCGTCCTTGTGGTTTTCATTTTGCTTTGAAGATTGTTCCCTACTCCCTAGTCATTAACTCTGTTAATAATGTCGGTTAAAGTAAGGGGTGTTTTCGTCTTTTTCTTCGTTTCATTAATTTTGTTTAAAACTTAAAGAAAATGTATTATTTATATTAAATGATATTATATTATTTTAATAGGATTACATTATATAATAGTTATATAATTTTGTTTCCTCGAGTTCACATACGAAAAGGGTCTGTGGATTTCTTCGAGTTCGAGTATCGAGAAGAAATCTGAACTGCTCTCCCTCTCTTTCTCCTTTCTCTTTTCTCTTTTTTGAGTTCTTAATGTTCAAGCACATGGAAGAAATCTGAACGACTCTCTCTCTCTCTCTATCGATTTTTTTCTTCAGTTCTTCCATTTCGAGAACAGGGACGAAATCTGAACTGCTCTCCCTCCCTCTCTCTATCTCTCTTTGATTTCTTTCTTCATATATAACTTTATATGAAGATAATATATATTTTAAAAGAAAAGTAGAAAAAAGGTAAAAGGACCAAAACACCCCTCATTCTGATAGACATTATCAACAAGTTAGTGACTAGGGACCATTTTCAAAGCAAAATTAAAACCACAAGGACGATTATCAACAAGTTAGTGACTAGGGACCATTTTCAAAGCAAAATTAAAACCACAAGGACGATTTTTAGACTTATTAAAGTTTAGGACCCACTTTTAAATCTCAATGAATATTTAAAATTATAACTTACAATTTTTTTTCCTAAATTTTGTCTAACAAATCCAAAATCCAAAATTTATAATATATATGTATAAATGAATTTGAATTTTTTTAGTCAACATATTATACTATTTATTTATTATCATTTTCCTACTGTTGATTAACATATTATATTGCCGAACATTGTCTTAGGCATTGTTTGGCAAAAATAAGGTAGCTTTCACCTTATAAGGCATCTTATTTTCTATGTAAATATTTGGTAAACTAGCTTATGACTTATAAGTTAACTTATTCATAAAATAGTTGGATGTAACTTATTGAGTTTTTTGTCATTTTTTTCGATTATAACCCTGATTAATATTAATTAATATTGTTTTGAATTTTATTAATTAATTTTAATTGTAATTATGAATTAATATTATTTTTATTTTATTGATTAATTTAATTATTAACTCATTTTAGTATTAAATTATTCACTAATATTAATTAATTATTACTTATAATTTTCCAAAATTACTACCTAATTAGAATGAATAGTTATTCATATATTACATGTAGTGATTATTTAAAATCATAAACTAATATAAAAATATTTCTAAACTTTATTTTAACAAATTCATAATTTATAATATTAATTATAATCAATTGAATTTATTAAAATAAATATGTTATATTAATTATTTTTTACTATATTATTTGAATTAATTTATTATTTTATTAAATACTTATTTTAATTACATTATAAGTGATTAATATTTTAAAATGTTTTTTTTTGTCAATTTACATGTTTATTAGCTAGTTTTTGCCAAACGAATGTTGTTCATCAACTAGTTTATCAGTCATCAGCTACCGTATCAGCTAGTTTTCCAAACATAGCCTTAATGTTTGGAAACTAACTTATGACTTATAACTTAATTTATAAGTTATTGAGTTTTTTGTCATTTTCTTTCGATTATACCTCTGATCAATATTAATTAATATTTAATTTGAATTTTATTAATTAATTTTAATTGTAATTACGAGTTAATATTATTTTTACTTTATTAATTAATTTAATTATTAACTATTAATTATTAATTTGTATCTATTAATTATTAATTTGTATCTATTAATTATTAATTATTAATTAATATAATTATTAATTCATTTTAATTTTAATTACTAATTGATTTTAATTATACATTATATGTTAATATTAATTATTTTCTATAATATTTTTCACATCAAGTATTTTTATAATTATTATTTGATATATTTAGTTATTAAAAATGTATAAAACTTTTAAAATATTTATCATAGTTACATAAAATTACTTATTTTTTTTCATAGATAATAAAAATATATTTAATAATTCTAATAAATTATTTAATTCATGATAATCATATATTTGGAAAAAAATTATTAATTATTTAGGATATATGAGGTTGATGTTTTTATACTTATTTATATTATATCTATTGAATGTTTAAAATTATAAAAGTTATAAATTATAAATTTTTTTCTATATTTTGTCAAACAAATCCAAAATCCAAAAGTTATAACATATATGTATAAATAACTTATTTTTTTCAAAAGGTAAAATAACTTATAATTATTTGCTGATATTCAGGCAGTTAACGCGGATCTAATGAAGATTTTATCCAAAATGGGAATATCATCGTTGTCAAGGTATTTTACTCACTTTGCAGCTATTTTACTTGTTACAGCCTATATTCCCTATAGTTCACTTATGCATATCTTAATCTAATTTTTTTGACTCATCTTGTGAAATCTAAAAAGCTCTTGGATATAGTTATTCTGGCGCACAGATATTTGAGATTTATGGATTGGGAAAAGAGGTGGTTGATCTTGCATTCTTGGGAGTGTCTCAAAGATCGGCGGATTGACTTTTGATGAGGTAATATGATGCCCAAAAGCAAACCTTTTCTTCAATTCATTATATGTTTGACTCTACTTGCACTCCATTTCTTAAAAGAGTGCGTCTTTCAACGTTTTTAAGTTTTTAGTTAGGCGTTTTGTTCCATTAAGTCCATTGAAAAGTTGGTATTGATGTTTGAAACATAATCATAATTGGTGCTTCATGCTATATGACGAAATATTAAATAATTATCTGGGGATTATTGGACTGAAGTTTGGTCTCTTTCTCGCAGCTTGCAAGGGAGAGTTTGTCATTTTGGGTGAAGGCTTTCTCTGAGGATACGGCTAAAAGATTTGAAAACTTTGGATTTATACAAATGAGACCAGGAGGTATATAAAAATGTTGATATGTCATATGGTTTATTTTGATAAAATGCATACTTAAAAAGCTAAGTAATAATATGACTTGGAAGTTGGAAGTTGGAAGTCGACATATTCTCACATAGCTGACCGAATAAGTTGCGAGTCCCATTAAGCTCATTTAGCTGCTAACAAACAAGCTAGAGTTGTGACTTTTAATTCTTTGTCTAATTAACAGGGGAATATCATGGGAACAACCCTGAAATGTAAAACTGCTTCATAAAGCTGTTCGTGAAAAGTGTGAGAGTGCTTATTCATTTTACCGGCAACATTTAGCCAACCGACCTGTCAATGTAAGTACTAATAATAATAATTTGAACCGGATTATTTGTTGTTTCTTTTTCCAGCGTCTTATTTGAGTTTTTAATAAATGAATTGCACAAAATGATATATTGACCTTAATTTGGTTTTTACACAATGGGGAAAACTTCCAAAGATTAAGATCACTGTCACTACTGAGATATATATATATATATATAAAGCCCGTTACCAGTGAACCATACTGATCTCAGCTGTTTTGTGAATCCTTTACCACAGGTTCTTCGGGATCTTTTTGAATTCAAGAGTGAGCGTTCCCCGATTCCAGTGGGAAAGGTGGAATCCGCTGCATCTATCGTTGAGCACTTTCTGTACATGTTCTCAATATCATTCTAGGTAAACCCATGAAGCAATCGCCATTGCAATGAATAGGATAGGAGGGAAGTCTAATTCCGGAGAAGGTGGTGAGGTATCCTTCTCTGCATGTTCTCAATATCATTCATCTGTAAAAACCCGATTTTTACCTCTTACAATATGCATATCCTTGCAAGGCAAGCCGTAAGAACCAAGCTCGGACATATAAATCGATATTGATGATTAGGGGACTACACACACACACGTATATATATATGGGTCAGATTTAAGGGAAAACCGCAAAAAATGCAAAACTGAGGAACACTCTAGTGACTATTAATCTGTACGGTATGCCCATGTGTATACAAATGATTTGTAAGTACTTTGTCAGTTACTTGTATGCACATAGGTTATTAGGGTGTCCTCAGTTTTTCTTTTTTTTTCGGGGTTTTCCCCTAAACCTCACACACACACACACATATACATATATATATAGGGGAGGGTACAAATGAAAACTCATCTTTCATTGTGCACGTGAGGACAAAGGAGAGCACGACACGTGTCCCTTGCGCCCAAGGGTTATTCATCCTGAATAGATAATTGTAGTATCATTTATTATGACTAGTGTATGAACTTCACCTCCGTTACTCTCTATATATATATATACATATATATATATGTATAAAGAGATCCTCTATAGATAGCAAGAGGGGATACCTCTTTTTTTTATCATACCAATCTTGTGTCATCCATTTTTTTTCATCCCCTAGCTTAGAGAAACTTGCCTGGTGGGTAGAATTATTCCTCATGCAATCATTATTTACCAAGTCATCATACTACTCCTGAGTCCTTACCGCTTTGTTTGAAAAGTAATTTATTAAACTATGCTAGATGCTTTACCCAATAATACGGTAGTTTTTCCATTCACATGCAGCTACTATATGCCACTAATAGTTTTCTTTGAATAAAAGAAGTTCCCTTTAGGTTTTAAGATAGTTATCTGAACATAACAATTCTTGAAAAGATTGATAATGGATACTTGCTCTGTCCCAAAAAAATGCAGATCCTTTTTCAATTAATTTTTTTGTTTGAAAAAATAACCATAGAAGGGTATTATGGTCATAGCATATCTCCAAAACCTATTTAAGTTATTATGTGCATTATAATGTGCTCCATATAGCATTGGATGGAAAGCGAATGGTGTGTATGATTGGTAAGAGGACAAGGCCGTGCCTTCCAATATTATCTAAAAGGGTTATCTATGCCTCCATATTGACACTCCATAAATTATTAAATTTTGTAAGATAATATTACAAATTGATCTTTTTAATTCACAAACGTAACTAAAACAATATAGTTTTATATTGTTCTAGTGTTTGTTGTTTTTTTCTAAAATTTCAATCTACTTGAAAAAGATTTCCAATTTCATACAATGAACTTTGATGTAATTAATCTGCTTGTAGAGATGAGATTGGGAATGTTTTTGTTTGGTTGAGTTCTTTCATAGATGGAAGCGGCGTGTTTTTTAATTTTTTAATTGGTTTGGAGAGAACTTGGCTAACTTCTACCCTAGAATAAGCCACTTTCTATATCATTAGGGGCTTGTTTGTTAGCAGCTTAATGACTCATAGCTTACTCTGTGAGCTATACATGAATATTTGTTTGTGGCTTAATAGTATAGAAAGTGACTTATTCAATAAGAATTTAGGAGGGAGCTTTAAGTATATAGGAGCCGAATTCCATTCCCATGGTTCTTACACAACCCTGTAAGTATATATGTAACAACATATAATGCATGTATACTTCCTAATGAAGACTTCTATTTTTTAAGTATAAATGTACGGAAAATGCAGCAAATAAGTTTCGTTTCGAGTTAATGGAGCTATAGTGCAAGGAAGATAGCTATATGGACAACCGGTGAGTTTTTTTCTTTTTCTTTCCTAAGAATTATTATTCGATGATTGAAAATGGCAAGTTTTTTTTTGTTTCTTAAGATTTACTGTATCAAATCCCAACATTGTATTTGTTTGAAAACAATATAAACAAGGTTAGAAAAAACTAGAAAATTCCAAAATCAAACATATAGGTAAGTCTTCATTTAATCAACACCTCCATGGCTGGACCACCATCTCCAATTCTTCATTGCTTTCCTCAGCTGTGAAATATGAAATAAGCCATGAAATATATCATTGGGGAATGTTCATGTAGCAAGCCGATTCTTGGAAAAACATCCTTAGGAGATTAGTGAATGGGTGAGGTCGTTTTTGGTTCACTCTACGACTATGGGATTATATCACCTTAGATTAAACAATTTATATATTTATATGAGACTTGGATAGTTATGGGGTAGTTAGATAGTTACACAGTAATGTTTGATGACACTAAAATCACCAAACACCATAAGTTCCCATTCATCACTTTTTGCCTTGTAAAATAAATGTTTATTTTCTCATTCTATCCTCAATTATAAATGTTTACTTTCTTATTCTCTCAACTTCTCTACTAAGGCCGTTAAACTGAAGTTATGAGATGCCCCACTATCTACTAGAATGCGTTTTTAGATTATCCTAAATTAAACTTTGTGAAACTCGGGGGGTTTCATATGGTCTAAGTTATTACATTTGGAATATATTTCACACACTATAACTTTCAAATATCATTTTGTTCATGTTATTTTAGTCACTACCCTTTTTATCTATACTCTTTGAATGATTCACCGTGCTATTAGGTAGGTTTCATGTTGATATGTTCATTTCTAGCAAAATCTTCTCCGTTTGTGCTTTTATTATAGTTTCACGATCTTAAACAATGAAAAGCATCTAGAGGTTTTTTTCTCTCTTACATTATTATGAAATATGAATACATCTTCTTTCACATGAAAATTTCAAGTTACTTTGTCATATATTTTTTATATACGTCCTCTTTCCTTGAAAAAAATTGCAACCTTAAACATTGTTTGACAAAAATAAGGTAGCTTATAAGCTACCTTATTTTCTATGTACATGTTTGGTAAACTAGTTTATGACTTACAAGTTAACTTATAAACTAAATTATTGATAAACTAGATGCAAGTAAGTTATTGAGTTTTTTGGCATTTTATTTCGATTATACCTCTTATTAATATTAATAAATATTATTTTGAATTTTATTAAATATTTTTAGTTGTAATTATGAATTAATATTTTTTTATTTTATTAATTAATTTAATGAATACTAATTATTAATACATTTGATTTTAAATTATTCACTAATATTAATTAATTATTATTTATAATTTTTAAAAAATTACTAATTAACTAGAATGACTAGTTATTCATATATTATAGGGAATATAATTATTATAACCATTTTTTATAAGGTTTTTACCCAAATAACCAATATCTCTTGCTGACTTTTAATAAGGACTTAAATGTATTCGATTTTTTGAGAAAAGTATGCAAAAATTACCATTTTTCGAAGGCATTTTACAATTTTCGAATGCCTTTGTAATTTTCGAATACCCTTTGTAAATTTTGAATACCTTTGTAATTTTTGAAGAGGTTTGGTCAATTTCGAATACCTTTTGTAATTTTCGAAGAAGTTATGGCTATTTTGGTAAATTTAAAAAGGTGTTGATTATTTGGATAAAAACTTTATAAAAATGGTTATAATAATTAAACTCCTTAGATATTATATGCAATGATTATTTAAAGTTATAAACAAATGTAATTTTTTTTCTAAACTTTATTTTAACAAATTCAAAATTTATAATATTAATGATAATCAATTTAATTTATTTAAATAAATATATTATATTAATTATTTTTTATTATCTTGTTTGAATTAAAATGTTATTTTAATTATATTATAAGTGATTAATATTTCAAGATGTACTTTTTGGTCGTTTTACATGTTTATCGGTTAGTTTTTGTCAAATGTGATTTGTTCATCAGTTAGTTTATCAATCATCAAGTACCTTATAACTCATCAACTACAACATTATCAGCTAGTTTTTCAAACATAGTCTAAATGTTTGGTAAACTAGCTTATAACTTATAAGTTAACTTATTGATAAGCTAGTTACAAATAATTTATTGAGTTTTTTATCTTTTTTTTTCGATTATATCCCTTATTAATATTAATTAATATTTATTTTGAATTTTTTTAATTAATTTTAATTATAATTATGAATTAATATTATTTTTATTTTGTTAATTAATTTAATTATTAATTCATTTTAATTTTAATTATTAATTCATTTTAATTTTAATTACTAATTGATTTTAATTATACATTATATGTTAATATTAATTTTTTCTATAATTCTTTTCATATCAAGTATTTTGTAATTATTATTTGGTATATTTCGTTATAAAAAATATATAAGAACTTTAAAACATTTATCATAGTTACATAAAATTACTTATTTTGTTTCATAGATAATAAAAATGTATTTAATCATTCTAATAAATTATTTAATTTAATTGATAATCGTATATTTTGAAAAAAAATATTAATTATTTAGGATATATAAGGTTGATGTTTTTATGCTTATTTATATAGTAAACTCTAATTTTGGTCCCTATGGTTTAGTGAAATCTTTGAAAGTGGGACCTAAGCTTTAATAAGTCTAAAAATCGTCCTTGTGGTTTTCATTTTGCTTTGAAGATTGTTCCCTACTCCCTAGTCATTAACTCTGTTAATAATGTCGGTTAAAGTAAGGGGTGTTTTCGTCTTTTTCTTCGTTTCATTAATTTTGTTTAAAACTTAAAGAAAATGTATTATTTATATTAAATGATATTATATTATTTTAATAGGATTACATTATATAATAGTTATATAATTTTGTTTCCTCGAGTTCACATACGAAAAGGGTCTGTGGATTTCTTCGAGTTCGAGTATCGAGAAGAAATCTGAACTGCTCTCCCTCTCTTTCTCCTTTCTCTTTTCTCTTTTTTGAGTTCTTAATGTTCAAGCACATGGAAGAAATCTGAACGACTCTCTCTCTCTCTCTATCGATTTTTTTCTTCAGTACTTCCATTTCGAGAACAGGGACGAAATCTGAACTGCTCTCCCTCCCTCTCTCTATCTCTCTTTGATTTCTTTCTTCATATATAACTTTATATGAAGATAATATATATATTTTAAAAGAAAAGTAGAAAAAAGGTAAAAGGACCAAAACACCCCTCATTCTGATAGACATTATCAACAAGTTAGTGACTAGGGACCATTTTCAAAGCAAAATTAAAACCACAAGGACGATTATCAACAAGTTAGTGACTAGGGACCATTTTCAAAGCAAAATTAAAACCACAAGGACGATTTTTAGACTTATTAAAGTTTAGGACCCACTTTTAAATCTCAATGAATATTTAAAATTATAACTTACAATTTTTTTTCCTAAATTTTGTCTAACAAATCCAAAATCCAAAATTTATAATATATATGTATAAATGAATTTGAATTTTTTAGTCAACATATTATACTATTTATTTATTATCATTTTCCTACTGTTGATTAACATATTATATTGCCGAACATTGTCTTAGGCATTGTTTGGCAAAAATAAGGTAGCTTTCACCTTATAAGGCATCTTATTTTCTATGTAAATATTTGGTAAACTAGCTTATGACTTATAAGTTAACTTATTCATAAAATAGTTGGATGTAACTTATTGAGTTTTTTGTCATTTTTTTCGATTATAACCCTGATTAATATTAATTAATATTGTTTTGAATTTTATTAATTAATTTTAATTGTAATTATGAATTAATATTATTTTTATTTTATTGATTAATTTAATTATTAACTCATTTTAGTATTAAATTATTCACTAATATTAATTAATTATTACTTATAATTTTCCAAAATTACTACCTAATTAGAATGAATAGTTATTCATATATTACATGTAGTGATTATTTAAAATCATAAACTAATATAAAAATATTTCTAAACTTTATTTTAACAAATTCATAATTTATAATATTAATTATAATCAATTGAATTTATTAAAATAAATATGTTATATTAATTATTTTTTACTATATTATTTGAATTAATTTATTATTTTATTAAATACTTATTTTAATTACATTATAAGTGATTAATATTTTAAAATGTTTTTTTTTGTCAATTTACATGTTTATTAGCTAGTTTTTGCCAAACGAATGTTGTTCATCAACTAGTTTATCAGTCATCAGCTACCGTATCAGCTAGTTTTCCAAACATAGCCTTAATGTTTGGAAACTAACTTATGACTTATAACTTAATTTATAAGTTATTGAGTTTTTTGTCATTTTCTTTCGATTATACCTCTGATCAATATTAATTAATATTTAATTTGAATTTTATTAATTAATTTTAATTGTAATTACGAGTTAATATTATTTTTACTTTATTAATTAATTTAATTATTAACTATTAATTATTAATTTGTATCTATTAATTATTAATTTGTATCTATTAATTATTAATTATTAATTAATATAATTATTAATTCATTTTAATTTTAATTACTAATTGATTTTAATTATACATTATATGTTAATATTAATTATTTTCTATAATATTTTTCACATCAAGTATTTTTATAATTATTATTTGATATATTTAGTTATTAAAAATGTATAAAACTTTTAAAATATTTATCATAGTTACATAAAATTACTTATTTTTTTTCATAGATAATAAAAATATATTTAATAATTCTAATAAATTATTTAATTCATGATAATCATATATTTGGAAAAAAATTATTAATTATTTAGGATATATGAGGTTGATGTTTTTATACTTATTTATATTATATCTATTGAATGTTTAAAATTATAAAAGTTATAAATTATAAATTTTTTTCTATATTTTGTCAAACAAATCCAAAATCCAAAAGTTATAACATATATGTATAAATGAATTTCAATTTTTTTAGTCAACATACTATAGTATTTATTTATTATCATTTTTCTGGTGTTAATTAAATATTATATTATGAAATTTTGTAATAAATTAATTTTGAAAGACTCTTTTTGGTCGTTTTACATTTGATAAAGCTAGTTTTTGACAAACATAATTCGTTCATCTGCTAATTTATCAGTTACTTTGTTAGTTATCAGCTTATCAGCTAGTTTGTCGAACATAGCCTTAGGCATTGTTTGGCAAAATAAGGTAATTTTCACCTTATAAGGTACCTTATTTTTTATATAAATATTTTGTAAACCAGCTTATAATTTATAAGTGAATTCATTGATAAACTAGTCGGAACTAACTTATTGAGTTTTTTGTCATTTTTTTCTGATTATACCTCTGATTAATTATTAATTAATATTATTTTGAATTTTAATTGTAATTATGAATTAATAATTATTTTATTTTATCAATTAATTTAATTATGAAGCATTAATTAATGTTAATTATTAATTCATTTTAATATTACATTATTCACTAATATTAATTATTTATTTATAATTATTACTTATAATTTTTCAAAATTACTAGTTAATTAGAATGACTAGTTATTCATATATTACATGCAATGTTCTAAAAAATCTCGCCACGACAGCAACAAGGGCACACCATGTCTTAAGGCTTATATATATGACGTCACGTTATACCTATGGCAAGCGATGGCCCAATGCGTAATTTTTGTAACATCATATTTGATTTTTCTTATCCTTTAGTATCTTATTTTTTTTGTTTTTAATATAACCTAATTCAAAATGCTTAATATCATTAACTCATTAAGTAATACTAGAAAACAAATGTGTATATATGTATAATATTATATATGATATATAAATTTGTCGTCATAAGGCACACCTTGAAAAACGTCATTGCTCATCGTGGCTTCTAATACTTAAGGTTTGGCCTCGCCGCCACGCCATGCCTCACGTTATGTAGTTATTATTTAAAAACATAAACTACTGTAAAAAAAATTCTTAACTTTATTTTAACAAATTCAAATTTTATAATATTAATGATAATCAATTTAATTTATTTAATAAATATATTATATTAATTATTTTTTACTATCTTGTTTGATTTAATATATTATTCTATTAAATACTTATTTTAATTATATTATATGTGATTAATATTTCAAAATGTCTTTTTTTTACATGTATCGGCTTGTTTTTGCCAAATGTGACTTGTTCATCGACTAGCTTATTAGTTATCAACTACCTTATAACTAATTAACTACTTTATCAGCTACTTTTCCAAACATAGTCTAAATGTTTGGAAAAGTAGCTTATGACTTATAAGTTAACTTATAAGCTAACTTATTGATAAGCTAGTTGAAAGTAATTATTAAGCCTTTTATCATTTTGTTCAGATCATACCCCTGATTAATATTAATTAATATTTATTTTGAATTTTATTGATTAATTTTAATTGTAATTATGAATTAATACTATTTTTAGAGTAAACTACGATTTTGGTCACTGTGGTTTACAATTTATAACCATTTTCGTCCCTGTGGTTTAAAAACTGCTTTTTTGGTCCCTGTGATTTCATTTTGCTTCTATTTTCGTCCTTATAACTAACACCGTTAAAAGTATCCGTTAAAAACTTTCAAGAAGTTACAAATTTAGTCCTTGTGTTATGTAAAGTTTAAAATATTTAGTCCTAGTGTTATATAAAGTTTAAAATATTTATCTTTTAATTTTATTTGTTATATTAATAAACTATAAATTTGACATTTATATATATTATATTTTTTAACTTTTATTTCTTTATTATATTTTATACCAAATAGTTGTTTTTCTTAAATTCATTTCACTCTCATGATTTCATATTTTCATTTAAGCCTTATTTTTAATTTTTTGGATAATAATTTAAAACTTTTTGGATAATTTAATTAATAATTTCTTTTATTATTTTATCGAAAATTTATTTATTTATTTTAAAACATGTTGGTATTTTTAATAAATTTATTATAAAAACCGATTAGTTTAAAATGGAAAAAATTATGAATCATTAAAATTATTGAAAAATAAATTATATCCTCTTCTCTTTTTCAAAGTTTTATATTTATTTTAAATTATATCCTCTTCTCTTTTTCAAAGTTTTATATTTATTTTAAATTATCATCTGAAAAAGTTAATAGAATTTGAAAAAAAATAGTTTTATTTATATCCAACCAGTTGATTTTACTAAATGCACTTTATTTTCACTATTCCATATTTTCGTTTAAACTTTATCTTTTATTGGTTCATATAATTTTGTTTAATATTTGATTTAAAAATTATATATATATATATATGCGTGTGTGTGTGTGTGTGATATGTGTATTAAAATATAATAAAGAAAGTAAAGGTAAAAAATTATAATATATATAAATGTCAAATTTATAGTTTATTAATATAATAAATAAAATTGAAGGATAAATATTTTAAATTTTATATAACACAAAGACTAAATATTTTAAAGTTAAATAACACAAGGGCTAAATTTGTAACTTCTTGAAAGTTTTTAACGGATAATTTTAACGGTGTTAGTTGTAAGGGTGAAAATAGAAGCGCAATGAAACCACAGGGATCAAAAAAGCAGTTTTTAAACCACAGCGACGAAAATGGTTATAAACTGTAAACCACAGGGACCAAAATCGTAGTTTACTTTTATTTTTATTTTATAAATTAATTTTTTTTATTATTAATACATTTTAATTTTAATTATTAATTAATTTTAATTTTAAATTATTCACTAATATTAATTAATTATTACTTATAATTTTTTAAAATTTACTAATTAATTAGAATGACTAGTTATTTATATATTACATGTAATAATTATTTAAAATCATAAACTAATGCAAAAGAATTTCTAAACTTTATCTTAACAAATCCAAAATTTATAATATATATGATAATCAATTTAATTTATTTAAATAAACATATCATATTATATACTTTTAGGAGAATTTCACATACGTTCTTAAAAACTTGTAATATTACGTATATATTCTTGTAAAATTTCAAATTACGTGTATATTTTTCTAAACATGAAAAACTCACGTATATATCTTTTTTCCTAATTTAATTATTATTAAACATTTTAAAAATACGTAATATTACAAGTTTATTCGTTAAAAAAAGATTTAGAAAAAAAGAGATTTATTCGTTAAAAAAAATAAAGAACTTAATAATTCAAAATTAGATAATTTATTAGGGGTTTTTAGGTTTTTTTTCAAAATTTTATCATATTAGCCTGTTTTTATAGGATTACAAAAATGTATTTAATCGATTTTAAAAAGTTTAAGAGTTTTATAATTTAAAAAAATAGTTTTAAGGATTTAATTATTTAAAATCAAATAGTTTAATGAATTTTATAGACTTTTTCTAAAAATAATTAGTATCTATGGTCTAATATAAAAATCATTGACTAAATAATAAAGAAGTAATATAAAAGAGTAAACTACAAAAATGGTCTCTGTGGTATACCACTTCCTTTGAAACGACTCCTTATGGTTCACTAACTACAGTGATGGTCCCTAACGTTTCACTTTTGCTTCGAAAGTGGTCCCAGCTCGTTAGCTTCGTTTATTTTTTCTGTTAGGTCACCATCTTCGACGACTGGACTTGCTCCGGTCACATCAATTATATTTTGTAACCTGTTGTTTGGGTGTTGGTGTTGTTTGGGTTGGTGGTTTATTCCTTGCAAGCCACCTCCTTGTTGTATTTGGTTTGAACCTTTGTAAAGTTTGGTTGGTTTTTATGTGATGTGCCTTTCAATGAAAAAAAACCCAACAAAACCCAGATTGAAGAGTTTTTGTTCAAGATATTGAAGAAATATGGGAGGGTTTTAGAATTAAAAAATGAGGATTAAATCAAGGTAAGGTTGCCGGAGATGGTTACCGGAGCAAGTCCAGTAGTCGGAGATGGTGACCGGAATAAGTTGTAAGTTGTTCCGGTGTGGTGTTCGTCGGACTTGGTTGCCGGAGATGAGATGAAGATGACCTCTTGGTTTAATATTTTATATTATGTATTATGTGTGTATGTATTTATGCCTCTCTTTGCGTTTATATATATCGATAATATATAAATGTATATCATATTTTTATATATTTATATATATGTAGGATTAGATGTGTGTGAGATTATATATATATATATATATAGAGAGAGAGAGAGAGAGAGGAGGTTGAATGAGAACTTTGTAAATTTAAAGAAATAAATGGACATTTGTGGACCACATATGATGTGGGTCCCACATAATATTGTTTCTTTCCTTTAAAAATGGATGGTTCTCGTATAATCCCTCCCATATATATATATATATATATATGTGTGCGTGTGCGCGTGTGTATATATATGTATGTATGTGCTGAGAGAGATAATAGGAAGAGGACAAAATAATTTACATATTTGACCCTTCATCTTTGATTTGAGTAAATACCAAACAAGAAAAGAATAAAAAGGGGGAAATGACGAAGGTATCCTTCATTTAACTGGATTTTTTAACGGAGCTAACGAGCAAGGACCACTTTCGAAGCAAAAGTGAAACGTTAGGGACCATCACTGTAGTTAAGTGAACCATAAGGACTCGTTTCAAAGGAAGTGACATATCACAAGGACCATTTTTGTAGTTTACTCAATATAAAAATCACATTAATTTGGAAATAATATGATTTTATATATGGAAAGTAAGAATTAATTTGATTAATTCACAACGGTCACAAACAAAATCACCGACTCACGACCGAATACTATAAATAGCTCCGATCTCCCTTCTCCCTCTTCCCAAGCGAAAACCCTAAATTCGAGGATCAAAATTACAGAGTGATTCAGAAAACAAAAATGGCGATTCAGAATCAACTCGATTTGGTTTTAGTTTTGGTCGCGAAAACCCTAAATTCGAGGATCAAAATTGGGTTTCTCGTGATTCAGAAGTTACAGAGCAGGTAGGGTTATGTTTCTTTTTTATGTTCTTGATGCTAGTTAAGGTTTTTTCTCAAAGTATTCTTAAATTAAAAATCAAAATAAATTTTGGGTTGAATATTCTTGATTTATATTATGTTTTAACAACAAAAATTGGAGTGCCGAGTTTTTACTAATTGTATTTTGAATTTTGGTTTTGTTAAAAGATGATGAAATCCTAAATACAGCGGTGTTCTCTTTAGGATACATGGTATGACTATGGATTTTGAGTAGATCGATGGGTTTGAAGAGAGGACTAAATCTAGGGTTTGTGAGAATTAATAAAATTCAAATTGTTATTGGAATCTTGATGCTGCTGCCACAAAGGTAAGGTATGAACAACATTTTCAATTAGTCCACCATCTATTTTGATTGATTTTTTTGGTTTCTTGATAATGTTATTGGTCAAAATAAAATGGTGCTATAATATACACCTGGTATTCAGATGATGAGAGTGACTTAAGACACAAAGCTCTAAAAAATTGAAACAAACATGAATAATTGCGGGGAACCTTACATGTTGATCTATTTGTTATTCTATGCTTACCATCGTAAGTTATACCGGATTCAAGGTCGAAGAGGTATGACTGTGGATTTTGAGTAGATATATGGGTTTGAAGAGAGGACTAATTCTAGGGTTTGTGAGAAATATAAGTATGTGTGCGTGTGAGTAGTGGAGCGATGAAAACCTGGTATCAATATCTTGTTATTGGGGGATCAAAGCATTGCCGGTGTTCAACAGCCTTGATGCTGCTGCCACAAAGGTAACATTTTCTATTGCTCAGTTCCCCAATTATAAGGTATGATGCATTTCTGGTGCTATAAATTATTCACACTTGAAGTTTATAGCAGATGTTGAACTTAGAATGACATCTTATTATTTCTCAGGTTGTCTTTTGTACCACAGCAATCATGTTTTCCCTTCTTTGTGAGATGAAAACGAGATTCATTCAAAGAAGCAAGACATCTTATTTTAATTACATCTGAGGTATCGGCTCGTGGGATGTCAGTTTGGTAATTCAGGTAACAAGAAATAGCTAACATACATTGCGTATATTTGATTCATACAGCTCCCTTTCAAATGGAAATATTACTCTCTGCACCCCATCCAGCCTAGCTAATTTCCAATTCTACCCTTATTTATGAGATGGATATATCATTACTTCCTCTATTATCAAGGGTAAAGTTGTCATTTCGTTAATTAAAGAGTATAATTTTACATTTCTAAAACTATGTGCATTTCTCATCTATATAAATTACGATGTGAACCAGGTGGGTGTCCCTACGGACCGCGAACAGTATACAAAACGTCTTGGAAGGCAAAGGTGGAGAAGGGATGATGTTACTTGCATCATGGGAAGAATATTTTCTCGATGAAATTAAAGACCTCCCTCTTCATAAATCCTCTTCACCGCATTTAGATCCAGATACGAAAGTAAAGGTCCGTTTCCAACTAAAATCTCACATAGATTACAAAATATGTGTGCATTTCAATTTTAATGAAATTTTGGATAGTGATTTATGTTTGTAGAACAAGTATGAGTGTCACGATGGCCATCATGGGATTGATAGGTGTTAGAATGATAATATACATGACATGGGGTTGTTCGCCGATGAACCAACTATTTCACGTATTATTCATAATGAATAAACGAATAACCCTGAATAAGGAAAAGTATTCATGATGTATGTCATGATAGCCTGAGTGGTATCCATGACTAAATTTAGGGCTATTCATCATGGATGACATAGGGCCTTTACTTACAACTTAACGAGCTTAATGGTTTAGGCGGCCTATATGTTCAGGAGTGTTTCTTTATCGCTTAATCGTCAAGCCATTAAGCCAAATGGCTATATGGAATAAGCCACAACTCCTCACTTGTCTCCATGGCTGTTTGGTTGGTTTTCCATTAAGTCCTGTATAGATAAAGATAATGCTCTTTGTATGTGTATAGATTGAGAAGGTTTTTGTTGGGAGAGGTTTTTCATAAATGGAAGGCGCGTGTATTTTAATTGGTTAATTGGGAGGAATAAGTTGCAAGTTATGGAAGGAGCGTGCTTTCAAAAGTATAATAATGCTTAAATAGATGACTGACTGCTTTACAAAAGAAAGTCTAATAGGAGAGATATTGAGTTCAAAATAGTTGGGTTCTAGACAATTCTTATAGTTTTACTTATTGTTGTATGACTGTGTTTATGTTCTTTGTAGCAACTTGTAAGTTTGAGCTTCTGGCTGATATGGACGCTGTTCCAGAAAGCTTTGGCTTTTGTGGGAAAGCCCTAAGTTCAATTTCCGACGTTTCTCAACTGGAAGTTGTTACAAAGGCTCATGCCAAGGTCATAAAGGTATGAATCTTTTGAATTTCTCTATACTATACCTAAATGTTCTTATATTAACATTTCATGGAAGCTTGCTTTTCCTAATTCATTTTCTATTTTTCAGGGTTGCAAGTACTTGTATCTAGGGATTGATGATGATAGACAAAATGCACTAGATGACCTCTGAATGTCCTCAAGGGCTCTACCATAATGTGTTGAAGGTGTGTTAGCACATACATTGTAGGGGAAAAGATTCAACATGATAGTTGGGCTCGATGGTCTTTTCTTTTTCTTTATTAGTTATTGATAGTTGCAGTTAGCTAGACATGATAAAAATATAATTACTAATTAAGCTGATATTTCAGATTACGAAGGGGAGGCAGCCTGTTGGGTTGATGTTTACAATACAGAAAAGTATTTCGGCTATTAGTTGTAGGTGTGTGTTAGTTATGAGATAGAATAGAGTTGTAGCTA
Source organism: Silybum marianum (assembly GCA_036898165.1). Taxonomy (NCBI): domain Eukaryota; kingdom Viridiplantae; phylum Streptophyta; class Magnoliopsida; order Asterales; family Asteraceae; genus Silybum; species Silybum marianum. The sequence goes on along the minus strand of CM072532.1, from coordinate 49,802,763 downwards.
CATATTCTCCTCTCATCCCCTTGGTAAAAAATAAGAAAGGAAGCCAAATAACTAGTGAGTAAAAGAAAAGAAAACAAGGATTGTTTTCCATCTAAAGCCAAATAACTAGTAAGCCAAACACAAAACTTTATATTACACATCTTCTATTCCTTCAAGTTTCACCTCAAAGTAAAATTCCAATTTGACAAGCATATCTTTCTTTATTGTCCTTCCTCTTCTCCTTCTGCCTTTCCTTCCCTTCATCACGAACCTGCCCCTTAAGAATTTTACATGGAATATATATTAGTCATAGTAGTGATTTATGGTGGTGGTCCTGCATTCGCTCGAAAAGATATAACTCGTGGCTCTACGCCTTCAACTGCATTTGATATCATGGGCCGACCATAAGAATGAGTAGAAAGGTACATTATATGATTACCCGCTCCTGCATTCTTGAAATAATTCATCCCATCTCGCTTTGTGAAAAGATGTAGCAATTCTGATTTTGAGGAACATCACAAGATGTTAAATCTTTCTGGACAGGAAGGCTTGTGAGATCTTAATTCAGATAAAGTAAAGGATGTCTTATATGGATTTTTCTCCCTGATTTTTCATGTCCTTTTCTTGTTCTCTGGTAGGTACATGTTTGGGATTACTATACTATGGCTGTCGGAAACATATTTTGTTGAATGACCTAGATAAAAACGCTTGATGACGTGAGTTACTTTATCATGTGGAACTTGAGCTCTTTCGAGAACCACTATCTTTTAGCTTAAAATTTGTTTCACATATAGGGCCTGTTTGTTAGTAGCTTAATGGGACTCATAGCTTATTTGGTATAAATTATAAGGTATGATGCATTTCTGGTGCTATAAATTATTCATATTTGAAGTTTGTAGCAGATGTTGAACTTAGAATGACATCTTATTATTTCTCAGGTTATTGTCTTTTGTACCACAGCAATCATGTTTTCCCTTCTGTGAGATGAAAACGAGATTCATTCAAAGAAGCAAGACGGTTACGGTAACACTACTTACATTTTTTAAACAGACGTTTTTGTGCGCCTTCTCTTTTCTGCTATATCACTAGTTGATTTGGCATATCGCTTCTGTGCGCCTTCTCTTCAGGTACTAATTCTTAATTTTGCACCAGATAAGTGGCCAAAACTTATATGTTCCTTCAGGTTTCTCCTCAAAGTAAAATCAAGGTGCATTTGATTTTGGGGGGAAAGGGCACTACAGTTGAGTACCCTTTCCAATCGTATATACATTATGGTTTATTCCTAACCACTAGGGATTTAAGAAATAAAATTCCAATTTGATAAGCCTATCTTTGTTTATTGGCAGAGTATAGAATCTCCCGATGATTTGTTTATTGGCAGAGTAGAGAGAATCCCGATGTGCACACTTTGTATTGGCTTAAATGACAAGGGAATCCTCGGTCAGTATTGCTCCCTCCCCGCCTTTGTCCTTTCTCTTCTCTGCCTGCCTGCCTTTCCTCCCCTGCTGCCATGAATAAAACCCAGCAGGATTTCCCCTTTCTTTAACCCGAATTTCTTCCCCTCACACCTTTCTCTCGACCAAAGTCACCCGGCCCTCTTCTTTATGCGAATTTTTGCACTCTTTTTGACCAGCATCACATTTTTAGCTGTATGCATTGCTGGGACCAATGTGCCATTATTGGTATTGCTGTTGGAATGTGCTTCAAAGTGATTGATATTGAGAGGTTATCACTTCCACACTTTCAGCCTATATGTTATTTAGTTTTATGTTCAAGAATAGAAATGTTATTATGAGCTTCTTTCTTGTATCCTTTTTATCTGCCTCTTTGCCCCATTTGACGAGTGGGTTTGTAACAGGGTCGCTAGTTCTCTACATAACTTGGATGCATTTGATGGAACTTTCTTTTTGAAGGTATGTAAGTTGACATTTATACTTCAAATCCTCTCTTTTCTTTTGTTTTTGTCCTCATTCATTTCTTATTCTAGGATGCTTATTTTGCAGGCCTTCCAATAGTTTTGTATCCATGTTCTTGCATTACTTCTATGCTTCATTGTAATGGGTTATGGGTATAAAAATTTGTAAGAATATATTACCACATTTGTTCATTTTGACCTTTAAACTAAGATATCTAGAGGCCTACTACTGAATCAGTTGGCTACCATGCATATATAGCTCTTCAGATTTGTTGAAGGTAGGGTTTTTCTGGTTATGTTTTTTATTTATTTGGAATAACGTTTTTTGGTGACGGTGTTCTTGATGCTAGTTAGGGTTTTTCTCAAAGTATTCTTAAATAGAATTCAAAATACCTAAATTTTGGGTTGAATATTCTTGATTTTCTGATTTATATTATATTTTAACAACAAAAATTGGAGGGCTGAGTTTTTACTAATTATATTTTGAATTTTGTCTCTGTTAAAGATGAGTTTGACAAGTGATGAAATCCTAAATACAGTGAGTTCATGATACAAGGTATGATGACTATGTATTTTGTGTAGATCGATGGGTTTGAAGAGAAGACTAATTCTAGGGTTTGTGAGAAATATATAAGTATGTGATGAAGCTTGTATTAATAAAATCAAATTATATGGTGTGCGTGTGAGTAGTGGAGTGATGAAAACCTGGTCTCATTATCTTGTTATTGGGGGATGAAGAGTATCATTATCTTGTTATTTTGCAGGTTTGTGGTATCAACAAACGAGTTGGATCTGGATCAACAAATCCACTTTTTGCATAAAAAAGATTCATGAAACACCTAGGTTTATAACACCGGATGGATTGGTTTTGTTGGGAGAAAGATACGGTAATTGATTTTTTTTCTCTCCATAAAATAGTATCATATCCATCCACATTGACGTATCATGCTGTTACCTCTGCGTGGGAACTAAATGAACGTTGGATGGTGGTTAATTCGTATCCTTAGTTTCCTGCAGTTTTACACCTAAAGTAAATAAGTTCTTTGATATAAATGAAATGCATTAGGTTCAATGTGATAGAACTAAATGATAAGAGTTTTAAATGGCTGATGCTTAAACTAAAATTGCTGCTGAATGGAAAATAATGTTTGATAACTGTTCTGAATGACCCTTCTTATTAACAAAAAATTGAATTTGCCACTTTAACCCTCTAAATGTTGAGTAACCTTATCGCATAAAAGTTTTAGCTTCAACTTTGTAACTGTGATCTAAGGTTGCAAATATTGTTTCTTGCAAATGTCCACCGTTTTCAGACCGGTTCAACATTTTGCCCAAATATAGCAGACGGAACATCAATAATTGTCTTTTTCGTCCAATTTGAACTCCAAAAGTTGAAATAAACACGTAATTTCATGTGGGTTACCTACCTCTGTATACTGTGAATTGAGTTCTATCTATTTTCTTTGATGCAGATAATGGACTAAAACTCAATTATTATTTGGGAAGGCGATTATGTGGTACTTGTTCTTTCCCCTTAAAATATCCTTTTCATAGTCTACTAAGAGGCTGTGTGGTTGGTTTTTCATTAAGTTCTATAGACGAAAGATCGTATGAGAAAAGCGTAAGAAGGGATCTGCACCCTTGATCACTTTTAATCACACCCATCCATGAATTGTGCTTCTCACGGGTATTTAATATGGTGCATCTCGGTGCATAGATCTCATTAGTGTCGACCTTCAATTAGGATTGATCCAAGAGTCTAGATCCTTTCTTACGTTTCTCAACATAATTTCTCTTCTCATCGGAACCCAACCGTATGTATATATAGGCGAAGGATCGTGTGAGAAAGAGTGAAGCTGAGAAGCGTAGGAAGGGATCTCTGCCTTTCATCATTTTTAATCTCATGCCCACCCATGAATTTCACTTTAGAAAGGATTTGAATTTGCCACTTTAACCCTCTAAATGTTGAGTAACCTTATCGCATAAAAGTTTTAGCTCCCACAAAGGAAGGTTGAGTAACCATGCATTAAAATTTAACAAAAATAATGTAAGCTAACTACATCTTGAGCTTGATCAACTTGCTTATAAGTTATAGGTGCCCATAGCACAAAAGCTTGGAGATATATATATATATATATATATATATTCACTTCATTTCTGATGGACATCAAAAATGAATGCTCTTATATTTTATATGTTTACATCTCAAAAGTATAATAATGCTTAAATAGATGACTGCTTTACAAAAGAAAGTCTCATAGGAGAGATATTATTGAGTTCAAAATAGTTGTGTTCTAGACAATTCTTATAGTTTTACTTATGTGTTTCTGTTCTTTGTAGCAACTTGTAAGTTTGAGTTCAAAAGAAAGTCTCAAAATCTAGGATGTTTCTTTGTTGGAAGTTGTTACAAAGGCTCATGCGCAAGGTCATAAAGGTATGATCTTTTGAATGTCTCTATATTGTACCTTATATTAGCATTTCATGGAAGCTTGCTTTTCGTAGTTCATTTTTCTATTTTTCAGGGATTGATGATGATAGACAAAATGCACTAGATGACCTCTGAATGTCCTCAAGGGCTCTACCATAATGTGTTGAAGGTGTGTAAGCACATACATTATAGGGGAAAAGATTCAACATGACAGTTGGGCTCGATGGCCTTTTCTTTTTCTTTCTTTATTAGTTATTGATAGTTGCAGTTAGCTACTACACAATCCTTATTGGCATTCATTCTACAGTGATTGAATTTCTCGTGTGCACAACGGTAATTAGATAAGATACCAAGACTCATTTACATTTATATAAATGAGATACAGATTCATTGCATCATCTTAACATTTATATTACAGATCTATTCCTTCCTTCCTTCAGGTTTCACCTCAAAGTAAAATTCCAATTTGACAAGCCTATCTTTCTTTATTGGCAGAGTATGGAGAATCCCGATTATCTTATGCTAACTACTCCGGTCTTTCTCCCTGCCTTTCCTCCCCTTCATCACAAGAACAAAACCCTCTTAGGACCTTGCTTTCTGGTCTATTACCCACATGCACTAAACCGGTTCACGACCTTGCTTTCTTGTTTCTTGTTTTTTCTTGGGTTTGGAACAGAGGTCGCTAGTTCTCGACATAAGTTGGACGCATTTGATGGCAAATTAAGGCTTTCCAGATACATATCTGCCCCTTAGGTAAAGGTAAAAAAGGAATTCTTGAGCTTTCAAATGGTATGTAATATAACCACCAAAATCTACAGGTGCTTTTTGGGGAAATGAATTGAAGACACACCAATCTGGACTCAGAACACGTTAACCAATGTATACCTCCTAGAACTGTAACTTGCTTATTTATTGTCTTGAGTTTTATCCTTGAATTTGTATTTCCATTCTTTTCATTGTGCAGTCTATTTACCATTAGTAATGTTCTTCTGGTACTAAATTTGAAAGCTTGAATGGGGGTACATTACAAGAGGAGTGCTCATTTTTCATTCCTCTATCTCTATGGTTGCCTCCTGATTCCTCAAGGGCAAAAGCATATTATTAGAAACTCTCTAAATGACACTGTTTTGTTTGCACAGCAGTGTTGTATGTATCTACATGACATGATACAGGGATAAGTCTCGTTATCTACATGACATGATACAGGGATAAGTCTTGTTATCTACATGACATGATACAGGGAAAAAGTCTCGTTATCTACATGACATGATACAGGGAAAAGCACGTAATAAAATCATCAGGTATTGATGACTTGGCACTGGAAATGACTTGTGGTCTTAGTTCAGGTATTATCTGTTCATGTGATTTGATTTCAAATAATTGTCTTTCTTTCTTTGTAGATATAGATATGATGAGAAGAAAATTATATACATTACTACAGTTGAGTTAAGTACCCTTAAATCTTATATATATATATATATACATTCTGATTTATTCCTAGTCACAACGGAATTGAGAAATAACTTTACAGTCTGTATGCCTCAAAAAGGTTGTGCACTCTTTTTTAAAGCATGCATACTGAGAAAATTGTTCTTGTTCACCTGAGAATATTGATATTGACAAGTTATCACTCCACACTTTCAGCCTATATGTTCAACAAGTTAAAATATAGATGTCATTTTCATGCAGCAGTGATGTTGTATCCTTATTTGAGCTACATTTGTTGATATAATTGATTTCATATAATTGTTTTTTCTTCTTTCTAGACATGATAAGAAGAACTTAATGATATAGCTGGGATTTCTGATTATGAAGGGGAGGTGGCCCGTTAGCTTGATGTTTACAATACAGATTCAGGTATCTTGGTTATTAATTGTAGGTATGTCTTAATTATGAGATAGAATAAGGTGATAGTCTACCTTGTAGCTACGTATTCTTCTTTCACCCCCTTAGAAAAAAATAAGAAAGAAGGCCAAATAACTAATAAAAAGAAAGGAAACCCAAGAAAGCAAGGATTGTATTCTATCCTTAAGAATTTTGCATGCATAATATGATAACACAAAACTTACATTTACACATCTAATCTTTCAAGTTTCACCTCAAAGGAAAATCAAATTATATTAAGTTTTGGAGTAAAATGGCAGAATTGGTGTTCGTGGACTACACTTGAATACCTTTACAAATCATATACAAATTTTGGTTTATTCTCGGAGATAACTTTCCAATTTTGATTAGCTTTTCTCTGTTAGTGTAGAGAATCATGATGATCTTGTCAATCAGGACAATATACTTGACATATCTTTTGGGATATTGCACCTTTTTGATGATTCAACCTAAATTTACTTGTGTGCACAAAACTTATCTGTATTAATAAAGCCGTCTTTGTGGATTAATCTGACTGTATAGATTGAGGAGGTTTTTTATTTGGGAGATTTTTTATAGATGAAATGGTCGTTTTTTTAATCGGGAGGGATATGTTTGGAAAAAAAACTTTGCTTTCTGCATAAAGCTTCCCTCTAAAAGCTTACTGAATAAGCCACTTTCTATATCATTAAGCCACTACCAAACAGTCATGTATAGCTGAACTAATAAGTTGCTAGCCCCAGTAAGCTCATTAAGCTGTTAACAAACAAACCCTTACTGTAATGCTATCTCTGCTCTCGGCCCATTGGCTATTTTTTTCTTTTAGAGTACCGGAGCATATTTTTCTTTTAGGTTGGTGTTCCCTAATTATTGTCCCAGCGACTAAGTGACATGTTGTCTCCTGTGCTTGAAGGTTCTCATATTCTTTAGCATATAAAGTTTGAAACTTCTATATGCATATTCTTTAGCATGACCAGTAAACACGTTTTCGACCCGCCAACCCGTTTATGACCCGCCAACCCGTGAACGACCCGTGAACCCGAGCGTGTGCGGGTTAGGGTTGTGTTTCTCTACACGATTAGCTAAACAGGTCGTCTCCGGGTTGACCCTCTCTGACCTGCCAACCCGAAGACGACCCGATTGCCACCCCTAATTAAGGTAAATACGATGATGTTTTTATAAATTTTTTATCTCTTCCGGAGTTTAAGAAAAGTTCATCTAATCATTTGATTTATCTATTTTACCATTTTTTGCAGGAAATATCTGGTTGCGCTCTCATTTGTTCTCACGTTCACAACTAAATTTGAGCTCTCATTTAAACTTTTCTCTCTCTCTCTCTCTCTCTCTCTCTCTCTCTCTCTCTCTCTAAATTTGAGCTCTCTCTCTCTCTCTCTATATATATATATATATTGCTTCACTCAATCTCTCGATCGAGAGGGTAGATAAATGATTTAAAAATGGAAAAACCAACAAAGAAATATCTATTTTCATAGAGAGGGGTTTTCACGAAGACATGGACCAAAAGTGTAAATTTCTAATTCTATTTTGAATGAGATCACGATCGAGAGGGGGTTTCACGAGGATATGGGTTATTATGGTAAACCAGGAAAGCGAATGGTTATATTGGGTATAAAGTTGTCTAAAATAGTTATTTTAATTAATTTCCCTTTTTATAAAATCCAAAGAAAAATTCTCCAAATGGAGAGAGAGGAAAGTTTCCCTTTTTATATTGGGCCTCTTTTATATTCAATAATTTTAATATTTTCTTTCTTCCGAAAATAAATGTCCACGGTGAAAATGGCACACACTTTTTAAATAAATAAATGACATTTTTACCCTTGATAATAGGGAGGAACTTTCTCTATCTCATAATTAAGGGAAAACCGGAAAGTGGAAACTTACTTTTTGAAGGTGGCATTTATTTTGGCACAAACTAAAATAAAAATATAGAGACTTAATATGGGATGGAGGGTATATTATGTATCTAATATTGGAATCTCCAAAAATGGAGAAACCGTTGAAGTCGAATGCAATTTTGTGTGTGGAGAATTTGACTTTTGCTTCTCCAATTTGGAGAATTATGGAGAATCTGTTCGAGATGCTCTTATTACTCCATTTAACATCTAGAAGAGTTTAAAATGAAATGCTTAGATTGATTGTAGTTTTAGTTTTGGGATCATAGGTTATGGTGAGCTAACGCGCGTATTTTTTTATACTGACCCGATTGCTTGTAGGTGACACGGCTTCGTGAATATCAAGGGGTTGACCACACTTTGACACAATTGCAAGGCAATACCAAGATGTAGTAAAGGTAAATACATAAACGTTATAGGGGCTGTTTGTTTATCTCTTTAACAGTTTCATTAAGAGACAGACTCTGAATCGCTAAAAGGTGAATCTTGTTTGGTAAAAATAAGTCCGCCTCTTAATGGTTCTAAAACCTCGTCGAATCATCCCGGACCTCCCTTAACCATTCAGCTCTAATTTCATTTTAAATAATTACCAAACAATTATATTTCATTTTGCACGTTATCATAAAAGCCTCTTAATCATTTAGACCACTTAATCATTCTGCATCACACCATTCAGCAACTGCCAAACATAGTTTGTCTACCGTTTGCTCTTTGAGGTAGAGGTCAGGTCTGTGTACATCTCATTTGATTTGGTTTGGTGTTGTCTATTGTTTTTTTTAAGTGCAACAGTCGCATATAAACTATGTTTTTTTTTCCTTTTCGAATATAACTCATGTGATGGTTTCTTCACCTTTTTTATTGCAAGAAGCTTGAAGAGTTGCTAGAACTTCCACCAACCCTTTCAATATCTTGTTGCAAATAGCTGCACGTCGTATTGGATCATGATCAACGACAATCTTACGTAAATATTAAAAGGCTGTTTCAAGCCATAGATTTAAATTGTTTAACCGTGGAGGTGATCGGCATGGGCTTGGCGATATCCAAATTGTTTAACCGTGGAGGTGAAGCGATCAAACCAAGCCTTTGGTGACTGTTTCAAGCCATAGATTTCTCTCTTAAAACTTGGCTCTAATACGATATTAGAATATGTGGAACCCCTAGATCAATCTCCAAAAGAGCCCTTGAGAAGAAAGGGGAGGTTCCAAGGGGGGTTAGCCAGAAGTGTCAAGTCCCTAGAGTGGTAGACCTTGGCTCTGATACCATAAAGACTAGGAAAACACAAAGTTGTATATTGCTCTGATAATTAAATTAAAACTGATACAAGAAAGAGGTTTAAATACAAGAAGCTAATCTAGATAAGGAAACAATCTACATTATCAATAGGAATTATTCTGGGGATAATTCCCTTTTATAGTCTATCTCTATATTTGAAAGATATCCCAATCTTTTCCTTTTCTTTCGAACTTATCTACAATAAGTAAGGCTAATATGAGAACTTCTATATTACAAAATGCAACTTGTTTAGCATCATTTATAAAATTTCTTTTTTCGTTTGTTCTAGATTTGAAGGGAGCGTCGGACAATCATTTGCTTGTTTCCTTACACCCGGAATGAACATACGATTCGTAGGAGAAGCCAATGACTACGTGGGAAAGGTTCGATTACCAATTAGTATTCCAATATTTACATTGCCTTTGTTATATCATATTTTCGTCATTAAACTATGATGAGGCCAACTTTTGGAGAGAAAAGAGTGATGGATCAAATTCTAGAATAAACTGCTTTTTAGCAACAATGTTTTCTTATACCTGCTTTTGTTTGTATGTTGTTACTTACTCGTAACCGGCTTTCCAAAAGTTATCATATCTATTTTTCCTATCTCAACGTTATCTTTTTCGTAGTCTTTGTTTTTTCAATATGAGACGCTCTACTCTTTGGAGGCAGAGGTCATGCTTCAGGGTCAGGTTATGGGAAACTGCAAAAAAATGAAAAAAATGAGGAACACCCGGTAACTATTTATCCGGATGGTATGCACATGTGCATACAAGTAATTTATAAGCACTTTGTTTTGTATACACATGTACATAACAAGCACACATGCACAAAAACCAAAAAACAACTTCAATTACTTGTATGCACATGTGCATACCGTTAAGATGAATCGTCACTAAGGTGTTCCTCGGTTTTTCATTTTTTTGGGGGTTTTCCCATGAAATTGGGAAATGGTCATTCATGCATAATGTTTGAGAGAATCTTTTTCGTAGTTTTTTTCTTACATATATAGTTATCTATTAGGGTATGGCAGGTGGTGAATTGGTTGTGATGCCCGTTGAAAAGACTGTGTTTATCCCGGAGGAAGCTGCGATTGTTGGGAAAACGTGCTTATATGGAGCTACCGGAGGTCAACTTTTTGTTAGAGGCAAAACCGGTGAGCGTTTTGCTGTTAGAAATTCTCTTGCTCAAGCAGTGGTGGAAGGCACCGGAGATCGTTGTTGCGAGTACATGACCGGAGGTTGTGTCATTGTCCTCGGGAAGTAAGCATCTCTACCACAAATGATTGTCCTAAAATACTTTTTAATTTGCTATCTGAATTTGTAGGAATTAATTTCAACAAGTAGTTTGTTTGTTACTTTTAACTTGTTTTGATAAATCCATTAGGGAGCTTGCATCTGAGTTTGTTTCCAATAGATCAAAGAAGGTCAACCTTTGGATTTCATAAAGTCAATGCAAGGTTCAAAGTGAGATTAACCTTGTGCCTAAAGTCATCTTCCAGGGTATACTTATAAAATTGTTAATTAAACGTTATTATATGTTAATGTTATATATAATTAATTTGGTTGTATCCTATGTTATATTTTGTTAAAATAACTAAGCATTAGAAATAAGTAATTATTTACATGTCTGATATCTATATTTATGAATGCTGCAAAAACCTACAAGAAAGTTTTCCTACGTTGAATTATATGAAATTGTTGCTCGATTTATTGTTGATTTTATTTGAATATACATATCATAAATTGAATTCAAACTAAGTTCTTAGTAAGTTAATATTGGTTTTAAATGGAAGCATCAAGGAAACAACATAGCTCTTTTCATTTTTCATGAATGAAAATAATTTTGTAATTGATTAAATACATTAAATATGTTTATATAAAATGTTATTATTTTAAAGCCATGCAATTTTTATTAATGACTCAATTTAAGATGTTTTTTTTTGGAGAGTATCCCAGGTAAAACCCACACTAATTCCGGCAAAGTTTTTTAATTGCAATAACCAGTCCTTGATAAACTCAGTGACCACAATTGTTGAGAGTGCCTCGATGACTGAGATATTCCTTCAAGCCCAGACATTCGACCACCACAACCATTATGGTTCTCAATTTAAGATGTTGTAAACACTTAGAAGTTACTTCTAAATCATTTTGTAGTACTAAACGAAATATTTTTGTCTACAAATTTTTGCATGAAAAATCTGTCGCTAAATAATGATTCCTCACAAAGCTGTCAAAAAAGTTGGTGAATAACTCAAATCAGTGACAGATTATCCAGGGATTCTTTGGGTGATCCGTTGGTATTTTCTTGAAAAACATCGAATTTTACCAAACCATTGGTATTTTCTGGGTGATCCATAGGTAATCACCAATAAAATTTCTTTAGGTAATTTTTATAGCTAAAAATCATTTATTTTGTAGTGATATATACGTATATACATGTTAATATATATAGGGGGTTTTAAATATAAATCATGTAATGCTACAAACTAATCGTATTTCAACTTGTCTGTTTGTAGAAAATAGTATATAGATTTTGCATATGATTTTTCTATTATGATCTTATTTAATTATTTATTCTTGTTTAATTTAAATTTAATTTTTTTCACAAAAGTTGGTTTATCGGTATCAACACGTTTGGTGGGTTGTGAAAAGAGCATAAGTTTATCATAGGGAACTTTTATTATCTGGTAATAAAGGGTATCCAAGTATTTGATTTTCATGGGAGCTCAAGGGTTAAAACCTCACCAGATGTCAAAAAGTGTGTGAGTTTATTTGTTGCATTTGTTGTATATAAATATTGAATACTTCAAATAAAATTTTTATTATCTAATAATCTAATTTAGGTATATAATGTCTATACACAACAAATGCAAGTTTTTTTTAAAAAGTTATAAGATTTTCTAAGTTTTTATTATGTTTTTAAAATAATTATTTAAACTATATTGTAATATTAAATTTTAAAAATCTTTTCGTAAAGAATATGTATATTGTAATAATCTATAACTAGTTTTTCTTTTCTAATGAAATGAGGGGCAGTTTTTGAGAAAGAAATTGTAGAAAGTAGATAAGTGTTATTACTCGCCAACGATGGTTGTTGTTGATTGATGCTTTCTGCTCTCTTGTTTAATTTTTGTTTATTGAATGTATTCAAATTTGTAATCATGAATTCTATTCTATTCTATTCAATTTGATATTGTTTTTGCAGAATTAAACATGATGCTGACTTCACTTGCAAAAGTAGAAATTCAAAAACCAATTATATAGTGTTATTTATCATATATATATATATATAGACGAAAGACCATGGCGAAGCTGAAGCATGATAACATCCTGTTTAATGACATAGTGTTGTTCCAAATACTACCAAGGCTGCCTGCGAGGTCTATAGGCCGTTTCATGTCTGTTTGCAAGCAATGGCACTCGTTCCTAACTACACCTACATTTACCAAAATGCATCTCCACCATGTAAACAGTCAAAATTGCGAAAAACTTCTTGTACTTTCAAGAGCATTGCCATGCAGGTATTTCCGTATCATGGACTGTGAAACACCTGAAATTGGTTTATCTGCCAACCGCTCTTTGCCATTTAAAGCCAACTACGACGAGATCATGATGATTTCATCTTTAAATGGATTGGTATGTGTAGGCATAAGAGTGTCACGGTTGTCTGGTGTGTATAACTTCTTTGATATAATCTTATGGAATCCTTTGACGGGTGAGTACAAGAAGCTGTCTAAAGGTAATAATTGCTCCAGTATTCGCTCAAGAGTATATGGGTTGTATTACAGTTGTTGTGATGATGACTACAAGCTGTTACGTGTAACCGAATCTAACGATACTTATATATACTCGTTGAAATCCGACTCATGGCGGAAGGCCAAGTCAACAGTCGATTCGATTCAGTTCTTGAATTTTGGCACTTGGGTAGTTTTCTGAATGAAAAACTCTATTTCTTAGCAAATACAGGCACACAAGCCTTTGGTAGTAGATGGTCGTATTTGATTATAAGGTTCGACACCAAGACTGAAATGTTCACAGAGATAGCAGCTCCCTTTTCGAGATGTTTTGATTTGATAGTTGTAAGAGGATGCCTTCACTTGTTTGTGGATCCGATTCCGAAAGGAGATCTTGATATACTTGAGTTGTGGAAGATGGATGGAGATGGAGAGTGGACAAAGGTGTTACGATTTTTTAAGTTAGTGAGTGGTTATCGACCATGGGGACTAATGAAGAACGGAAATTGGTTCCTGCATTCCGGTCAAAAGCTGTTTTATGTTAACGAAGTTGATCCGGAGATGTGTAAGGAGGCAATAGAGGTGTGTCGGTGGTATAACATTGATGATACGATGAGGATTCCTCTAAAAGGGATATTTGTGGAGACTATTGTGTCGCTTAAGCAGTAAGTAGCTTCATCCCATTCCGTCCATCTTTTTATTCCTAAAGTTTAATAAAAATATTTGCATGTATATGAAGATGAAGTAAAAACTAAACGATTTTGAAACTTTGATGGAGAAATTTTTATGATTTACGCTTTGAATTCTGCATCTTGGTGTGTGAATAAAGAAAGACCTTTCATAATCTTCGATTGCAATAACAGACCAAATAGATCTGTTCCGGTTTCGTTAATAGAATCTGAAACAACCAGACAGCACAAAACTAAAAACTAAAAAAATGGCTCAACAATCTCAAAATCAATACTTTTAGCGATCAATATTCAATTATGTTCAATCAAGAAATTGTTCCCATTTTGGGATGATTTTCATGGTGGAGGTGGATCTTGGTAAACTCGGGTGTTGTTAGGAACGAACGAGTGCCATTGCTTGCAGGCAGCCTTGGTAGTATTTGGAACAACAGTGTGTCATCGGACATAATGTTATTAAAAAAAATGGCAAAGAGCGGTTTTTGGCAGATAAACCAACTTCACAGTCGATGGTTTGGAAGTACTTGTGGTAGAAACGACAACAAGTTTGTGGTGATTTTGATTGTTTACAAGTTATAGACGAGTTCAGAGGTTGAGGTTGTGATGTAGACATATGGCTTTCAATCGTAAGATTCCTAAACAGTTTTGGACTACCTATTTGTGTTGATATATATAAATAATGCATTAACAAAAGGTAAATTGAAGTGAGATGGTAAGATCATATGTACAAAATCATATGTGATTTTGTAAGCATCAAAAACGACACGCGCGACTTTTTCCGTGCACAAGTTGCGGCTAATCATATATGATTTTGTACGTGAATCATATGTGATTTTGTACATGAATCATATATGATTTTGTACATGAAAAGTTTCATGTACAAAATGATTGGCTTAGAATTATTCTCGCATTCTCGTAAATTGTTACCGTCCTCGCATGAACCTCTTTATATATATATATATCCATTTCATTTTCTATGCTATTTGTCATTTGTTAGTATAATGTTCAGTTCGAAAACCATATTAATAGATACATTTTAAGATAAAATAGTAACCAAGAGATTTCTAGCTTTCTCAAATCTGTAAAATAAAATCAAAGAAGACAAATAACAAAACAAAATATGCATCATATTAAAATTTAAAGTCCTAGATTTCAAATCCACATCATGAATACATTTTTATATTTTAATAATATAATTAATATATCAATCTTTAAATCAAAGGAATGATGTAACTACCTTTTAAGATTTTAATATTTGATATTTGATATTTTTAAAAGATTTTAAAATAGAAGATCGGCATAGATGCTTTTATTGGACAAACATCATAGAAAATTGGGCCCATGCTATCCATAATGATTGGGCTTTTGATACAGGATAAATGATCATGTTGTTAAAAAAAATTGGTAAATTACATTAAAAAGTAACATATTTTGATATAATTCTATTTTTGGTAACGTACTTTAAAAACATTTATTTTGGTACCTAAAACATGAACTAATTTACAATTTAGGTATCCGAATAACCGGTTTAACCATTAACAGGTCATCATACCAATGTGGAAAGCAAGTTTATAATATTTTTCTTATATGGATGATGATATGGTTAATATTATATATATATATATATATATATAATCTTAATTCATTTATATATTTTGTGTTAAAATTGTCAAATAGAAAACCCTTTCTAACCTAACAATCTTCATTGCAGCCACCGCCGTCCCTTCCAACAAATCATCTTCAATTGACAAAAATAAACAAATGAACAAAATAATAAAATAACGTTTATTAATTCATTTATAGGGATATTATATTTATATGTATCTTATATTTTTATTTAAAAATTATTTTTATTTTATATATTTATATTTATATGATAAATTATATTTATCTGTCATAAAATATATTTTATATTTATATATTAAATATAAATAATTTTATAAAATGTATGGAAAGTACAGTTTATCATATTTACGTACAATTTTATATTATATATATATATATATAAATTGTATAAATGGAATTTTCAAATACAAATTACATGGATAAAGATTCAAATACATAAAATTAATAAATATAACTAATGATGTAGTTTATGTTTTAAACTGTATCTCGACGACGAGGATAAAGAAGAACTACAGTAGTGTATATCGACTATATTGAACCAATATGGGGTGGGGGATATATATATATATATATATATATATATATATATTATTAGTGTTATTTACATAGTCGGTCCCTAAAATTTTATTGTTTTTTACAAAAATAAGAAAAAACAAAAAAGCATTGCAAAAATATGCGAAAAAGACTAAAATGCCCCTGAGTTAATGGCTGAAAATTAACAAGATTAGTATCAGGAACAGAAATAAAAGCAAAATAGAAAGCACAGGGACGGAAAAAGCAAATTTTAAACCACAAGGACGAAAATCATTATTAACATCAAACCACATGGACGAAATATGCAATTCACTCAAGAATTATTGTTTAATTAAAAAGGAAAATATGAATTTTATTAATTTACAACGGTCGGAAAGAAAATCACCGACCCCGACCGAATACTATATAAAGAACATCCTTCTCCGATCACTCCTTCAACGCGAAAACCCTAAATTCTCAAGAACCCTAAATTCTCAAGAACCCTCCTAAATTCTCAAGAACCCTCCTAAATTCTCCTAAATTCTCACTTCTGCTGTTCTGTGTCACTCGATTTGGTTTTGGTTTCGCCATGAGGTGTTCCTGATTCAGAATGCCTAATTTTTTTTGTAATTCAGAATCAACAATTGTAATACAGAGCAGGTAGCGTTTATTTATTTCTTTGGAATATAACGTTTTCTTTGGTGACTGGTGGTTAGGGTTTTTTTTCTCAAACTATTCTTTAAGAAATCAAAATGCCTAAATTTTGGGGTGAATATTCTTGATTTTCTGATTTATGTTATATTTTAACAACAAAAATTGGAGGGTTACTAAATACTAATTATATTAATTGTATCTTGAATTTTGTTTCTGTTAAAGATGAGTTTCCCTAAATACAGTTTATGACTATGTATTTTGGGTAGATGGGTTTGTTCTCTTTGTGACTATGTATTTTGGGTAGACTAATTCTAGGGTTTGTGAGAAATATAAGTATTAACATCTAAATACTATCTGCTTCTAGTTTACATCTTTGTGTTTATATATGTAGCTGTGTGAACTGTTATCTCTACAAATTATTGTCAAGTTTACAACGAGCTTCGCTTGTGGAGAAACCTCAAGAAAGGATCAGAGCCTTGACTGGGTTAAGTTGATAACATCTTATTAGATCTTAATCAATAAGATGTTGTAAGTTATAAATATGGTAGTTTGTATTGAACTATTTTCGTGTTTCTTTTCAGGCATCCAGGCAAAGCAACTACGAAGCCGATCCTCTGAATAATTCTACTGGAATTTGCAATTACTCTGGTGGAAGGCCGGAGTTTTGGAATGGGTGGAGACATGTTTCCTGGTGGTGGTCGATGGAACTTCAATAATAAGGTTGATTGTGAGCTCTTTGTTTTCAAAGGTTTACGTGTGTTGTTGGTTCTATTACCGGGTGTGTTTGTGCTCAGACAACACAATACAAGACAAGACAGGACAACTGTTCCACATTTGGTAAGAGGACCGGTAAAATGACCAATTCAACCCTAATGAGTTGTTTATATCTTGTATACAGCTGATAGATCGATCACACAATGCTCAAACGTCAAAAATCCATACCAATACATCATCAGTAGCATCAAATCCACCTTCTGTCAACAATGGTAACGGACCATATTTACCTCCTAAGGAAATTAACCAGTGATTCCTTACTACAAACCTCCGCTAAAGTTGGTTGCTATTGATATTTCGGTTGGAGAAGAAAAACCATAAGATTGTCCTCATCTTCTGTGTCGGTTCTAATCTATATTAAAGAAATACGAGACACATTACCTAGTAAGGTTAAACGATATATGTGTGGGTTTGCTTTGTTTCGATTGACCTGTTATGTATATATATATGTATATATATCTGCTAAATCAAGTTTTGCTTTGACAGATGTTTCCATGTTCGAGACTGCAACTTTTTGAAGCCAACACTTGGTTCTGTCAGGTGATTGTAATGGTGCAGAATTTATGATCAAATAGTGCTAAGGTGAGTTTGCTTGTTTTAATCTTGTTATGATTAGCTCTCTTTGTTGTAAGCTACAAAAAATCTAACATGAATCAAGCAAAAGCTTGCGATAATTTCATTTTCCAGAACCAGAACAGATAAAAATGTGCCATTTACTCAACTTTCAGTTTCTACAGCTATAAAGACATAGGGGCTGTTTAAGTTGAATTGTTACAATATGTGCTTTAAGAGAAGTATTGATATCTTGATTGGTGTGGAATTCACTGGGGAAAGTAAAACTTTAGAGAGAATCCCCATAAACACAATGATCTTTGACATCTTGTGTGCAAAGTTGATTCACAAGGAAATTTAGCATAAACTTTAGATGGTTCGCACATTTATTAGAATAAATCTTTAGATGGTTTGCACAATCCCTCTACTTGAAAATCCTTAGAATACTTTAGGTCCCAATGTTGTTGGTTTCGCCTATAATAATTTTTTGAAAAGGTTTCACGTATCAGATCACATGAAAATCGACACAACATGAATTATTCATGGTCTTTATGTTAGTACCTTCCACCCCCCTTACATGCCTATTAACATGTTTCCTTAGGTTAGTAACTTCTTATCTCCCTTATTTTCTATTTATATTTATATAAATCTTTAAGAAGATAGCGCCCTGTTTTGATGATGAAAGTGGTCATGAAAGCCATAGAACTTAAGAAGCCTGCTGCACTTGTATCTTTTTATTGAAGTATATAATATTTATATATGGCAAGTATGTAAATATTTATATATTTTGGTGAGGTTTGAACCCCGACCTCCTAGGAGGCTTAAGGCTCACATATTGCTAGGCCAAAGGCCTTTGGTTATCTGGACCCACTTCCACCCTATGGACTAACAATAACAATAAGACTTTTATATATGATAGTTTGTTAGGTTCTTGGGAACGTAAAACATTCTACAAACTTTCTTGATGCATGCCCTGTTTCTTTGGCTCAAGTATAGCATGTTATTTATTTCATAGGTCATGGAGGCTGTTGTAAACTTGGTATAACTGTTGCAATCAGCAAGGTAGGACTTGATTCAACAACTATCTCTTCCAATGAGAGAAATAACGATAGGCAGCCAACATATACCTTTTATGGTAGTTTAATATATTTTTTGCTCTTTCCTGTAAAATCTAGTTATTCTTTTATGTTTTTTTAAGTCTTGTCAAATTTCATATTTTTGTAGCAAAGTCTCCCCTGGGTGGATGCCAGCACAAAACCCTTCAATCCCTGTCATACAGGAATGTATAGATGTCATAACTGAACACCAAAGCTCCTTGCTTTAGTGAAAGGAGAATGGGCGAATTTAACACAACTGAGCTTTAAATTTGAATTCTTTTTATGGCACCCATTTGAATCCATCTTCTTCTTTCATCAAGAAATGCAAATGGGTATGAATCTGGTCTTCTTTTGGGGTTTCTCATCTGTTTTTATAGCAACAACCCTTTTTAGCACTTCCTCTCGTAATCCTTCCTTTCATCTTTTAAATCCATTTCATTATGTTTTTGCTGTCTTTAGATGCATCATTTTAATGGATGTTTTTCTTGTTTTTTTAGGTTTAACTTTGATGGAGTTCAAACAAACTATGAATTTTGAGCAATTGGGTCAATAATGATGACTATGGACTGGTATTACTTGCCATCCGAGTGACCAAAGAATTTTGAGCAATTTCAAGACCTTTCCTTCGAATCTAGAGCATAAGATTATTGGATTAGAGGTATGTTCTTTAAGTTGATATTATATATTTAGCCGATGAAGATGGTGGTTAAATGTGAATTTGTTTTGTAGATTTTCACTCAGATCAAAGAATCAAAGAGATTGCCATAACAGCCCGGGTGAGGCTATTGAGATAACTGTTTATATAAACGTATAGATTATCCTTCTCTGGATGTTGGGAAGCCGAAGAGCCCTGCTTATATTCCATTGGAGGTAATCTATTCATATTTTGTTAACATCTAAATACTATCTGCTTCTAGTTTACATCTTTGTGTTTATATATGTAGCTGTGTGAACTGTTATCTCTACAAATTATTGTCAAGTTTACAACGAGCTTCGCTTGTGGAGAAGCCTCAAGAAAGGATCAGAGCCTTGACTGGGGTAAGTTGTTAACATCTTATTAGATCTTAATCAATAAGATGTTGTAAGTTATAAATATGGTAATTTGTATTGAACTATTTTCGTGTTTCTTTTCAGGCATCGAGGCAAAGCAACTACGAAGCCGATCCTCTGATTAATTCTACTGGCATTGCAATTAATCCAGTGGAAGGCCGGAGTTTTGGAATGGTGGAGACATGTTTCCTGGTGGTGGTCGATGGAACTTCAATAATAAGGTTGATTGTGAGCTCTTTGTTTTCAAAGGTTTACGTGTGTTGTTGGTTCTATTACCGTTTATTTCTAAGGGTGTGTTTGTGCTCAAACAACACAACACAAGACAAGACAGGACAGGACAGCTGTTCAACATTTGGTACGAGGACTGGTAAAATGACCAATTCAACCCTAATGAGCTGTTTATATCTTGTATATAATTTTTGATTAATTTATGTAATGTATTAAATTTTAATAAAACGTAGGTCTGTTCCAACCTTGTTCCATGGGGTAGGGGTGGAACACACTTTTTCCACTTTGTTCCTGTGGCTGTCTGTTCCACATGAGAAGTTCTGTCAAATTAACGTGGAATGTTGATCCCTTTTCTGTCCTGTCTTGTCCAGTGTACCCTAAAGGTTCTCCAATAGTTTTTGGACTTCTTTTCTCAGCATTTCGTTTCTTTTTCTGTTTTTTAGGAAACCAGCACAGTCGGAGCACAATAACGTGGAAACCTTGTGTAACACCACTCGTTTTTCCGGTTTCTAGTGACCATATTACAAGAGGTGAGGTGAGGTGATATACAGCTGATAGATCACACAATGCTCAAACGTCAAAAATCCATACCAATACATCATCAGTAGCATCAAATCCACCTTCTGTCAACAATGGTAACGGACCATATATACCTCCTAAGATAATTGAACAGTGATTCGTTACTAAAAACCTCTGCTAAAGTTGGTTGCTATTGATGTTTCTGTTGGAGAAGAGAAAACCATAAGATTGTCCTCATCTTCTGTGTCGGTTCTAATCTATATTAAAGAAATACGAGACACATTACCTAGAAAACTTGCCAAAAGTTTTCAAGAGTGGGCAGGGAACAAAGAAAGCTTGTATTGAACCTTTGTCTTTATGCTCCTGCTTAGAAGCTTTCCTTCATGAGGAGCCATTAGTACCTGAACACATGTGGTTAGTGTTCCTCTCTTAAATGATTTATTACTCCCTCCGTCCCAAAATACGTTTCGTGTCCACGTTTTTTAGTTTGTCCTGAAATAGGTGTGTCTACTTCCCAATTCCACCCTTAATTCAGATTCATTAAATGTATTTCATATTCATGCGCCAAATTCAGATTGGTTGGCTGTTTACTTGACTCCATGTCCACCAACTTTTTGCACCATTTTGTCTACTGGCCTATAAGTTGTGTAGTTTAGTTTAAATGGCTAATGTTTCTTTGTTCGATTTCAGGAACTTATCCACCAACCTTTTTTCGGGGGAAATTCCAAATTTTGGAGCATGGGAAGACGGGGAGCTTCCATCTCTAAGCTCAACCACAATTATCTTGAATGAAAAAAAGAGAAAAGAGGGAAAACAGAAAAAAAAGAAAAAGAAAAAAAAAGAAATAAAGAAAAAAAGAAATAAAAGAAATAAAAGAAAAAAAAAGAAAAAAAAGAAAAACAAGAAAAAAAAAAGAAATAGATATAGATGCCATTTTCATGCAGCAGATGTTTGATCTCTTTGAAAGAGTTGCTCGTGCGCACCATATATGCCCTTGCCGTGAGAGTCCTTCGTTTAAAATAACTACAAACTCGAAATTCGTGTGGCGGTGAGTATTACTTCCTTGTTCTAGTTTTTGTCATACCTTTTCTTCCATCAGTTTATTAGTAATCAAAGTTAAACTTCATTGAGGGGCTATTTGGTTGGTTTTCCGTCAAATTGCATAATTAATCTACCTATAGAGATGAGATTGGGAAGGTGTTTGTTTGGATGGGTTCTTTCATAGATCGAAGGAGCGTGTTTTTTAATTGGTTTGGAAAGAACTTGGCTTTCTCATAAAGTTCTCCCTAGAAGCGTACTGAATAAGCCCATTTTCTCAATCATTAGGGCTTGTTTGTTAGCAGTTTAATGACTCATAGCCTACTCTGTCAGCTATACATGAATATTTGTTGGTGGCTTAATAGTATAGAAAGTGACTTATTGGATAAGAATTTAGGAGGGAGCTTTATGTAGAAAGCCAAGTTTTTTTAAAACCTGTCATTTCCAATAAAAAACGCTCTCATTCCATCTATGAAAAAACCCTTCCAAACAAAATCTTCCCCAATCTATACAGAGATAAATCCACACAGACAGCTCTATCCATATTGGACTTAATATAAAACCAACCAAACAGCTCTAAGGCAGTCATGTATAGCTGACCGAATAAGACGAGTCCCATTAAACTGCTACCAAACATGCCCTGAATTGAAAACGCTTTTAAATCAATAATTTTAATTCATAGGTTAATTATTACCTCTATGAAATAATAAAATCCTATACTTGAAAAAACTGAATTCTCATGGTCAAATCAGCAGCTTCTGAGATCTGGGGCGGATGATGAGGAAGAACGGAGGGTTATTCTTCTTTTTGATGGTATGGATTACAACTTTTTAGCAAGACTTTTTAGGGATCATGCGTACTTTCTAATTCAGTATTTCGAGTTCATTAAGCCACTTTCTGAAAATTTAGCTTTTTGATTCAGATACAAAGCCTCTATTCTTGGATGGGAGGATTGTGTTTACTAAGCAAGTGGAACCTGTAATCCCTCTAGAGGATCCGACATCAGATATGGCTATTATTTTAAGAAGAGGTTCCAACAATTAAACACTTTGAGAAGGTTTCGTATCTTTCTTTGGTGGATTTGTTTATTAGGACAAATTCTTTCCCAAAAATTGTGGATGTCGTTGAAGAAATGATCAAAGCCGGAATCTTTCTTGGATATAATGAAAGTGCATTGTTGATATATAAGCTCGTGTGTTCTGGAAAGTTTATTTCAGCTGCAAAAGAGTTCAATTTGTTACCGGATAACGAGAAGAGCACGGAAAACTACACTGCTTTAATGGCAGCATAGTTTGCTTCAAGAAATGCTTCTAAAGGACTCCAGACATTTAAAGACATGAAAGAGGCAGGGATTCCTGTTGCTCTTAGAACTTATAATGTGTTGTTGGCTGGTCTTGGAAAAAGTGGTAGAGTTGTTGAGTTCGAGCTTTACAGAAAGGAGAGAAAACGGATGCAAAACACTGGTTTTTCTGAAAATCAAGAATCTATGGAAGAAACGAGTTGTAACCTGTTGTTTGCGAGGGATTATATATGTTGAATATGTTCGAACTACTTGTATGAGATCATCTGGTGATGATGGCTTGGAATAAGCACAACCATCCACCCACTATTTATGTAGGTGGTGTGTATTTGGGACTTAATGGGTTATGGGCTAGATGGAATGAGGGTCTTATTTCAGTAAGCTGTTGTTTGTTTGGGACTTAACTGGCCAAGCCCTTGGCCATCAGTTTTCCCATTCAACATTTTCCGTTTTCCAATATTACCCGCTTCTCGTTTCAACGAATCTCTGCTTGAAGCACCAATTTTTGTGAGGAGTTTCTCCGCTCCCCTTATGGTATGTGCCCTTCTTCTATCTCCTTTTTGGTTTTTATTTATTTTGTGAATACTTGTGTTTTGATGATTTATTTGACGTTAATGATGAAGAAAGTTTGAGGAACTTTAACTGTGTGTTAATTTCTTTGAGCACACCTTCGATTTGTTTGATGACCTTTTAGTTTCTTACTAGCACCAAATGTTGGATAAATTAGAGTAAAGTTTGAAGACACAATTGGTGAGGAGACATAGGTAGTTTTGACAATTTTGAGTACTTATTTTAACCTATATGTGGATAAAGTTTAACTCAAAATCGTTCGGTTTTTAGATAAATGGATCGAAATTGTTGCCTCTGGTTTTAAAAGTTCTTGATACAGTGGTTGTTTTTGTATTGTTGAATTTTCTTTAATTCTTAAATGGAGAATACATGTTCTTGTAGTATGTTTGATTAAGGGTAAATCTTTCTCCTGAGCGTGTTTGTTATGATCTAGAAGTGTAGAATTGATGATGAGGTTTATATGAAGCTTAAAATGCCTAAATGTTTTAATAGATTGTCTTTTAGGACGTCGATTTATAGGATCAAATATTTGTGTGTCCTAAAAGTGTTACTAGTTTATATGACATTTTTTGGCGTTTATTTGAACAAGTATCTTAGAATAATTTTAAATACACCTAATTCTTAACATCCACACCCCCCCCCTTCTTTCTGACTCATGTAAGATTCCGCATTGGTTGGAAGGGGAACAAAGGTTATCTTATAAGGAACTTGAGGGACCATCAATATAGATAGTTTGTTTTAGGGACCAAATCCAAAATTTGAGTAAACCACATGGACCACCAATGTAATTCACTCTGGTATAAATTTTGATACAACTCTTTTCAGCACTTCCTCTTCGCTGGTAATCCTTCCTTTCATTTTTTAAATCCATTTCATTCTGTTTTTACTGTCTTTAGATGCATCATTTTAGTGGATGTTTTTCTTGTTTCTTTAGGTTTAGCTTTGCTGGAGCTCAAACAAACTTTGGACGACACCAAGAACATTTTGAGCAATTGGGTCAATAATGATGAAACCCCATGTCTATGGACTGCTATTACTTTCCATCCGAGTGAGCAAAGAGTTTTATATGTGTAAAAATCCTCACTTTTTTTATTTCAACTTTTTAATTGCCCGTTTTACATAAGAAAAAGATTGACAAAAGAAAAACCCTAATTTTGTATCAAGATCAGTGCTTTTTTCGAAGTTATCAGAAGAAGTTTTAGCTAACGCTTTTGTGGTTTTCACAGAAACTTGCCATACATGGAGTTTGGGGGGTTTATATCTCCAAGCATTGGTAAACTCAGTAGATTACAGAGATTGTAAGTGTATTTTGTGGCTATAAAAGTTGTAAACTCTACAAATTATCGTCAAGTTTACAACGAGCTTCGCTTGTGGAGAAACCTCAAGAAAGGATCAGAGCCTTGACTGGGGTAAGTTGATAACATCTTATTAGATCTTAATCAATAAGATGTTGTAAGTTATAAATATGGTAATTTGTATTGAACTATTTTCGTGTTTCTTTTCAGGCATCGAGGCAAAGCAACTATGAAGCCGATCCTCTGAATAATTCTACTGGAATTTGCAATTACTCTGGTGGAAGGCCGGAGTTTTGGAATGGTGGAGACATGTTTCCTGGTGGTGGTCGATGGAACTTCAATAATAAGGTTGATTGTGAGCTCTTTGTTTTCAAAGGTTTACGTGTGTTGTTGGTTCTATTACCGTTTATTTCTAAGGGTGTGTTTGTGCTCAAACAACACAACACAAGACAAGACAGGACAGGACAGCTGTTCAACATTTGGTACGAGGACCGGTAAAATGACCAATTCAACCCTAATGAGCTGTTTATATCTTGTATATAATTTTTGATTAATTTATGTAATGTATTAAATTTTAATAAAACGTAGGTCTGTTCCAACCTTGTTCCATGGGGTAGGGGTGTGGAACACACTTTTTCCACTTTGTTCCTGTGGCTGTCTGTTCCACATAGAAGTTCTGTCAAATTAACGTGGAATGTTGATCCCTTTTCTGTCCTGTCTTGTCCAGTGTACCCTAAAGGTTCTCCAATAGTTTTTGGACTTCTTTTCTCAGCATTTCGTTTCTTTTTCTGTTTTTTAGGAAACCAGCAAAGTCGGAGCACAACAACGTGGAAACCTTGTGTAACACCACTCGTTTTTCCGGTTTCTAGTGACCATATTACAAGAGGTGAGGTGAGGTGATATACAGCTGATAGATCACACAATGCTCAAACGTCAGAAATCCATACCAATACATCATCAGTAGCATCAAATCCACCTTCTGTCAACAATGGTAACGGACCATATTTACCTCCTAAGGAAATTGAACAGTGATTCGTTACTAAAAACCTCTGCTAAAGTTGGTTGCTATTGATATTTCTGTTGGAGAAGAGAAAACCATAAGATTGTCCTCATCTTCTGTGTCGGTTCTAATCTATATTAAAGAAATACGAGACACATTACCTAGAAAACTTGCCAAAAGTTTTCAAGAGTGGGCAGGGAACAAAGAAAGCTTGTATTGAACCTTTGTCTTTATGCTCCTGCTTAGAAGCTTTCCTTCATGAGGAGCCATTAGTACCTGAACACATGTGGTTAGTGTTCCTCTCTTAAATGATTTATTACTCCCTCCGTCCCAAAATACGTTTCGTGTCCACGTTTTTTTAGTTTGTCCGGAAATAGGTGTGTCTACTTCCCAATTCCACCCTTAATTCAGATTCATTAAATGTATTTCATATTCATGCGCCAAATTCAGATTGGTTGGCTGTTTACTTGACTCCATGTCCACCAACTTTTTGCACCATTTTGTCTACTGGCCTATAAGTTGTGTAGTTTAGTTTAAATGGCTAATGTTTCTTTGTTCGATTTCAGGAACTTATCCACCAACTTTTTTTCAGGGGAAATTCCAAATTTTGGAGCATGGGAAGACGGGGAGCTTCCATCTCTAAGCTCAACCACAATTATCTTGAATGAAAAAAAGAGAAAAGAGGGAAAACAGAAAAAAAAAAAAAAAAAAAAAGAAATAAAAAGAAATAAAAAGAAAAAAAAAAGAAAAAAAGAGAAAAAAAAGAAAAAAAAGAAATAAAAAGAAATAAAAAGAAATAAAGAAAAACAAGAAAAAAAAAGAAATAGATATAGATGCCATTTTCATGCAGCAGATGTTTGATCTCTTTGAAAGAGTTGCTCGTGCGCACCATATATCCCCTTGCCGTGAGAGTCTTTCGTTTAAAGTAACTACAAACTCGAAATTCGTGTGGCGGTGAGTATTACTTCCTTGTTCTAGTTTTTGTCATACCTTTTCTTCCATCAGTTTATTAGTAATCAAAGTTAAACTTCATTGAGGGGCTATTTGGTTGGTTTTCCGTCAAATTGCATAATTAATCTACCTATAGAGATGAGATTGGGAAGGTGTTTGTTTGGATGGGTTCTTTTATAGATCGAAGGAGCGTGTTTTTTAATTGGTTTGGAAAGAACTTGGCTTTCTCATAAAGTTCTCCCTAGAAGCGTACTGAATAAGCCCATTTTCTCAATCATTAGGGCTTGTTTGTTAGCAGTTTAATGACTCATAGCCTACTCTGTCAGCTATACATGAATATTTGTTAGTGGCTTAATAGTATAGAAAGTGACTTATTGGATAAGAATTTAGGAGGGAGCATTATGTAGAAAGCCAAGTTTTTTTAAAACCTGTCATTTCCAATAAAAAACGCTCTCATTCCATCTATGAAAAAACCCTTCCAAACAAAATCTTCCCTAATCTATACAGAGATAAATCCACACAGACAGCTCTATCCATATTGGACTTGATATAAAACCAACCGAACAGCTCCTAAGGCAGTCACGTATAGCTGACCGAATAAGACGAGTCCCATTAAACTGCTACCAAACAGGCCCTGAATTGAAAACGCCTTTAAATCAATAATTTTAATTCATAGGTTAATTATTACCTCTATGAAATAATAAAATCCTATACTTGAAAAAACTGAATTCTCATGGTCAAATCAGCAGCTTCTGAGATCTGGGGCGGATGATGAGGAAGAACGGAGGGTTATTCTTCTTGTTCATGGTATGGATTACAACTTTTTAGCAAGACTTTTAGGGATCATGCGTACTTTCTAATTCAGTATTTCAAGTTCATTAAGCCACTTTCTGAAAATTTAGCTTTTTGATTCAGATACAAAGCCTCTATTCTTGGATGGGAGGATTGTGTTTACTAAGCAAGTGGAACCTGTAATCCCTCTAGAGGATCCGACGTCAGATATGGCTATTATTTTAAGAAGAGGTTCCAACAATTAAACACTTTGAGAAAGCTTCATATCTTTCTTTGGTGGATTTGTTTATCAGGACAAATTCTTTCCCAAAAATTGTGGATGTCGTTGAAGAAATGATCAAAGCCGGAATCTTTCTTGGATATAATGAAAGTGCATTGTTGATATATAAGCTCGTGTGTTCTGGAAAGTCTATTTCAGCTGCAAAAGTGTTCAATTTGTTACCGGATAACAAGAAGAGCATGGAAAACTACACAGCTTTAATGGCAGCATAGTTTGCTTCAAGAAATGCTTCTAAAGGACTCCAGACATTTAAAGACATGAAAGAGGCAGGGATTCCTGTTGCTCTTAGAACTTATAATGTGTTGTTGGCTGGTCTTGGAAAAAGTGGTAGAGTTGTTGAGTTTGAGCTTTACAGAAAGGAGAGAAAACGGATGCAAAACACTGGTTTTTCTGAAAATCAAGAATCTACGGAAGAAATGAGTTGTAACCTGTTGTTTGCGAGGGATTATATATGTTGAATATGTTCGAACTACTTGTATGAGATCATCTGGTGATGATGGCTTGGAATAAGCACAACCATCCACCCACTATTTATGTAGGTGGTGTGTATTTGGGACTTAATGGATTATGGGCTAGATGGAATAAGGGTCTTATTTCAGTAAGCTGTTGTTTGTTTGGGACTTAACTGGCCAAGCCCTTGGCCATCAGTTTTCCCATTCAACATTTTCCGTTTTCCAATATTACCCGCTTCTCGTTTCAACGAATCTCTGCTTGAAGCACCAATTTTTGTGAGGAGTTTCTCCGCCCCCCTTATGGTATGTGCCCTTCTTCTATCTCATTTTTGGTTTTTATTTATTTTGTGAATACTTGTGTTTTGATGATTTGTTTGACGTTAATGATGAAGAAAGTTTGAGGAACTTTAACCGTCTGTTAATTTCTTTGAGTACACCTTCGATTTGTTTAATGACCTTTTAGTTTCTTACTAGCACCAAATGTTGGATAAATTAGAGTAAAGTTTGAAGACACAATTGGTGAGGAGACATAGGTAGTTTTGACAATTTTGAGTACTTATTTTAACCTATATGTGGATAAAGTTTAACTCAAAATCGTTCGGTTTTTAGATAAATGGATCGAAATTGTTGCCTCTGGTTTTATATTATAAAAGTTCTTGATAAAGTGGTTGTTTTTGTATGGTTGAATTTTCTTTAATTCTTAAATGGAGAATACATGTTCTTGTAGTATGTTTGATTAAGGGTAAATCTTTCTCATGAGCGTGTTTGTTATGATCTAGAAGTGTAGAATTGATGATGAGGTTTATATGAAGCTTAAAATGCCTAAATGTTCTAATAGATTGTCTTTTAGGATGCCAATTTATAGGATCAAATATTTGTGTCCCCTAAAAGTGTTACTAGTTTATATGACATTTTTTGGCGTTTATTTGAACAAGTATCTTAGAATAATTTTAAATACACCTAATTCTTAACATCCACACCCCCCCCCCCCTCTCTTTCTTTCTGACTCATGTAAGATTCCGCATTGGTTGGAAAGGGAACAAAGGTTATCTTAATAGGAACTTGAGGGACCATCAATATAGATAGTTTGTTTTAGGGACAAAATCCAAAATTTGAGTAAACCACATGGACCACCAATGTAATTCACTCTAGTTTAAATTTTGATACAACCCTTTTCAGCACTTCCTCTTCGCTGGTAATAAAAACCAAAAAACAGCTTCAGTTATTTGTATGCACACCGTCCAGATGAATGGTTACCCGGGTGTTCCTAAGTTTTTCACTTTTTGGAGGTTTTCCCCTGAACCTCCCTCTAAACACACACACACACACAAATATATATATATATATATATATATGTCTGTTTTCTTTATTTCTTATGGTTTGTATCTCATCTTTCTTTTCTATAGGTTCTTGATAGAACCAACTCTCTTGTTAATGAATGTGGAACGTTGGATGGAAAACCATTGGAGTTCAAACAACTTTGAAATTTTGAGCAATTGGGTCAATAATGATGAAACCCCATGTCTATGGACTGGTATTACTTGCCATCCGAGTGACCAAAGAGTTTTATCCGTGTAAAAATCCTCACTTTTTTATTTCAACTTTTTAATTTCTCGTTTTACATAAGAAAAAGATCGACAAAAAAACCCTAATTTTGTATCAAGATTAGTGCTTTTTTCGAAGCTATCAGAAGTTTTAGCTAACGCTTTAGTGGTTTTCACAGAAACTTGCCATACATGGAGTTTTGGGGGTTTATATCTCAAAATGTGCGAAGCATTTAATGTTGACTGGCTTAAGGTAAAAATCTTTTATGTTTAAGATTAGTTTGTAGCTTGGATTGTTCCACATATATTGATTGATTAATTGTTTATGTTAAACAGGCTAAAAGGCTAAAACAACCTTTATTGGTTATTTTCATATTGATTATTAGGAGTCGTGTTCTCACTGGTAACTTTTCATATTGACGCAGGTGACCTTGTCCAACCCTGTACTTAAGGAAAATCAGCTCGAAGCATTATTTAAGGACCCACATTTGAAACCGCAAATTTTACCAACATTTTTTGACATACGGAACGTGCTTGGTGGTTCCTTGGAGAAGACACTGGTTAAGCTCTGTGAAGCGGTTGATGAAGCCGTTAGAAATGGTTGCCAGCTACTTGTTCTTTCTGACAGATCTGATGAACTAGTACTGTATGTGTATATATATATTCATATGATTCAGTAGTTTGTGTTATACTAGTAAGCACTGTATATATATATATATATATATGTTCTTTGAATCTTTGTTGGTTCTTTGGCAGGAACCCACTCGTCGTGCTGTTCCGATACTTCTTGCTGTAGGAGCTGTCACCAGCATTTGATACAAAATGGACTTCGGATGTCTGCTTCGATTGTTGCCGATAGTGCTCAATGCTTTAGTACACATCACTTTGCTTGTTTGATTGGATATGGTGCAAGGTATTTTCAAATTCTAAAAAGAACACCTTCCAAATGTGCTGTTTTTTCTTTATTCTTTATTGCTTAGAACTTTTTTCTTTGTTTATTTAGCATTTCATTGATCCCCAAATGATCAATTTATGTATTGTGGAAATTACTATTTTTTGTAGTGTTGTTTGTCCTTACCTGGCATTGGAGACGTGTCGACAATGGCGATTGAGCAAGAAAACTTTAAACCTTATGAGAAATGGGAAGATGCAAATGGTTTCGATCGAAAAGGCTCAAAATAACTTTCGCAAGGTTTGGACTTGATAAAGATCATTATTGCTATTTACCTAAGCTGCTTTCTTTGATTATTTGCTTCGTTAAGACGCATCTAATCTAGAAAATTTCTTGTCACTTGCTTAAGGGATTCATTTAGCTATTTTTTTAATTACCATTTTGAAAAGTGGCCTTTCCCTCCGTCTCAGTTTACAATTGTCATTCAATTAGGAACCTTCTTTTTTCATAAGCTAACATAACTTATAATTATTTGCTGATATTCAGGCACTTAACGGGGGTCTAATGAAGATTTTATCCAAAATGGGAATATCATCGCTGTCAAGGTATTTTGCTCACTTTGCAGCTATTTTACTTGTTACAGTCTATATTCCCTATAGTTCACATATGCATTGCTTAATCTAATTTTCTTTTACTCATCTTGTGAAATCTAAAATGTCTTGGATATAGTTATTGTGGCGCACAGATATTTGAGATTTATGGATTGGGAAAAGAGGTGGTTGATCTTGCATTTACTGGGATCGGTGGATTGACTTTTGATGAGGTAATATGATGCCCAAGAGCAAACCTTTTCTTCAATTCATCATATTACTCCCTCCGTCCCAAAATACGTTTCGTGTCCACGTTTTTTTAGTTTGTCCGGAAATAGATGTGCCTTTTTAAAAGTGTCTACTTCCCAATTCTACCCTTGATTCAGATTCATCAAATGTATTTCATATTCATGCGCCAATTCAGATTGGTTGGCTGTTTACTTGACTCCATGTCCACCAACTTTTTGCACCATTTTGTCTACTGGCCTATAAGCTGTGTAGTTTAGTTTAAATGGCTAATGTTTCTTTGTTCGATTCCAGGAACTTATCCACCAACTTTTTTTCGGGGGAAATTCCGAATTTTGGAGCATGGGAAGACGGGGAGCTTCCATCTCTAAGCTCAACCACAATTATCTTGAATGAAAAAAAGAGAAAAGAAAAAAAATAAGAAAAAAAAGAAAAAAAAGAAAAAAATAAGAAAAAAAAGAAAAAAAAGAAAAAAAAGAAATAGATATAGATGCCATTTTCATGCGGCAGATGTTTGATCTCTTTGAAAGAGTTGCTCGTGCGCACCATATATGCCCTTGCCGTGAGAGTCCTTCGTTTAAAATAACTGCAAACTCGAAATTCGTGTGGTGGTGAGTATTACTTTCTTGTTCTAGTTTTTTGATTGGTTTGGAAAGAACTTGGCTTTCTCATAAAGTTCTCCCTAGAAGCGTACTGAATAAGCCCATTTTCTCAATCATTAGGGCTTGTTTGTTACCAGTTTAATGACTCATAGCCTACTCTGTCAGCTATACATGAATATTTGTTAGTGGCTTAATAGTATAGAAAGTGACTTATTGGATAAGAATTTAGGAGGGAGCTTTACGTAGAAAGCCAAGTTTTTTTAAAACCTGTCATTACCAATTAAAAAAACACTCTCATTCCATCTATGAAAAAACCCTTCCAAACAAAATCTTCCCCAATCTATACAGAGATAAATCCACACAGACAGCTCTATCCATATTGGACTTAATATAAAACCAAACAGCTCCTAAGGCAGTCACGTATAGCTGACCGAATAAGACGAGTCCCATTAAACTGCTATCAAACAGGCCCTAAATTGAAAATGCTTTTAAATCAATAATTTTAATTCATAGGTTAATTATTACGTCTACGAAACAATAAAATCCTATACTTGAAAAAACTGAATTATCATGGTCAAATCAGCAGCTTCTGAGATCTGGAGCGGATGATGAGGAAGAACGGAGGGTTATTCTTCTTTTTCATGGTATGGATTACTACTTTTTAGCAAGACTTTTTTGGGATCATGCGTACTTTCTAATTCAGTTTTTCGTGTTCATTAAGCCACTTTCTAAAAATTTAGCTTTTTGATTCAGATGCAAAGCCTCTATTCTTGGATGGGAGGATTGTGTTTACTAAGCAAGTGGAACCTGTAATCCCTCTAGAGGATCCGACATCAGATATGGCTGTTATTTTACATCACATATGGCTATTATTTTAAGAAGAGGTTCCAACAATTAAACACTTTGAGAAAGTTTCATATCTTTCTTTGGTGGTTTTGTTTATTAGGACGAATTCTTTCCCAAAAATTGTGGATATCGTTGAAGAAATGATCAAAGCCGGAATCTTTCCTGGAATTAATCAAAGTGCATTGTTGATATATAAGCTCGGGTGTGCTGGAAAGTCTATTTCAGCTGCAAAAGTGTTCAATTTGTTACCGGATAACGAGAAGAGCACGGCAACCTACACTGCTTTAATGGCAGCATACTTTGCTTCAAGAAATGCTTCTAAAGGACTCCAGACATTTAAAGACATGAAAGAGGCAGGGATTCCTGTTGCTCTTAGACCTTATAATGTGTTGTTGGCTGGTCTTGAAAAAAGTGGTAGAGTTGTTGAGTTTGAGCTTTACAGAAAGGAGAGAAAACGGATGCAAAACACTGGTTTTTCTGAAAATCAAGAATCTACGGAAGAAATGAGTTGTAACCTGTTGTTTGCGAGGGATTATATATGTTGAATATGTTCGAACTACTTGTATGAGATCATCCGGTGATGATGGCTTGGAATAAGCACAACCATCCACCCACTATTTATGTAGGTGGTGTGTATTTGGGACTTAATGGGTTATGGGCTAGATGGAATAAGGGTCTTATTTCAGTAAGCTGTTGTTTGTTTGGGACTTAACTGGCCAAGCCCTTGGCCATCAGTTTTCCCATTCAACATTTTCCGTTTTCCAATATTACCCGCTTCTCGTTTCAACGAATCTCTGCTTGAAGCACCAATTTTTGTGAGGAGTTTCTCCGCCCCTTATGGTATGTGCCCTTCTTCTATCTCATTTTTGGTTTTTATTTATTTTGTGAATACTTGTGTTTTGATGATTTGTTTGACGTTAATGATGAAGAAAGTTTGAGGAACTTTAACCGTCCGTTAATTTCTTTGAGTACACCTTCGATTTGTTTAATGACCTTTTAGTTTCTTACTAGCACCAAATGTTGGATAAATTAGAGTAAAGTTTGAAGACACAATTGGTGAGGAGACATAGGTAGTTTTGACAATTTTGAGTACTTATTTTAACCTATATGTGGATAAAGTTTAACTCAACATCGTTCGGTTTTTAGATAAATGGATCGAAATTGTTGCCTCTGGTTTTATATTATAAAAGTTCTTGATAAAGTGGTTGTTTTTGTATGGTTGAATTTTCTTTAATTCTTAAATGGAGAATACATGTTCTTGTAGTATGTTTGATTAAGGGTAAATCTTTCTCATGAGCGTGTTTGTTATGATCTAGAAGTGTAGAATTGATGATGAGGTTTATATGAAGCTTAAAATGCCTAAATGTTCTAATAGACTGTCTTTTAGGATGCCAATTTATAGGATCAAATATTTGTGTCCCCTAAAAGTGTTACTAGTTTATATGACATTTTTTGGCGTTTATTTGAACAAGTATCTTAGAATAATTTTAAATACACCTAATTCTTAACATCCACACCCCCCCCCCTCTCTTTCTTTCTGACTCATGTAAGATTCCGCATTGGTTGGAAAGGGAACAAAGGTTATCTTAATAGGAACTTGAGGGACCATCAATATAGATAGTTTGTTTTAGGGACAAAATCCAAAATTTGAGTAAACCACATGGACCACCAATGTAATTCACTCTAGTTTAAATTTTGATACAACCCTTTTCAGCACTTCCTCTTCGCTGGTAATAAAAACCAAAAAACAGCTTCAGTTATTTGTATGCACACCGTCCAGATGAATGGTTACCCGGGTGTTCCTAAGTTTTTCACTTTTTGGAGGTTTTCCCCTGAACCTCCCTCTAAACACACACACACACACAAATATATATATATATATATATGTCTGTTTTCTTTATTTCTTATGGTTTGTATCTCATCTTTCTTTTCTATAGGTTCTTGATAGAACCAACTCTCTTGTTAATGAATGTGGAACGTTGGATGGAAAACCATTGGAGTTCAAACAACTTTGAAATTTTGAGCAATTGGGTCAATAATGATGAAACCCCATGTCTATGGACTGGTATTACTTGCCATCCGAGTGACCAAAGAGTTTTATCCGTGTAAAAATCCTCACTTTTTTATTTCAACTTTTTAATTTCTCGTTTTACATAAGAAAAAGATCGACAAAAAAACCCTAATTTTGTATCAAGATTAGTGCTTTTTTCGAAGCTATCAGAAGTTTTAGCTAACGCTTTAGTGGTTTTCACAGAAACTTGCCATACATGGAGTTTTAGGGGTTTATATCTCAAAATGTGCGAAGCATTTAATGCTGACTGGCTTAAGGTAAAAATCTTTTATGTTTAAGATTAGTTTGTAGCTTGGATTGTTCCACATATATTGATTGATTAATTGTTTATGTTAAACAGGCTAAAAGGCTAAAACAACCTTTATTGGTTATTTTCATATTGATTATTAGGAGTCGTGTTCTCACTGGTAACTTTTCATATTGACCCAGGTGACCTTGTCCAACCCTGTACTTAGGGAAAATCAGCTCGAAGCATTATTTAAGGACCCACATTTGAAACCGCAAATTTTACCAACATTTTTTGACATACGGAACGTGCTTGGTGGTTCCTTGGAGAAGACACTGGTTAAGCTCTGTGAAGCGGTTGATGAAGCCGTTAGAAATGGTTGCCAGCTACTTGTTCTTTCTGACAGATCTGATGAACTAGTACTGTATGTGTATATATATATTCATATGATTCAGTAGTTTGTGTTATACTAGTAAGCACTGTATATATATATATATGTTCTTTGAATCTTTGTTGGTTCTTTGGCAGGAACCCACTCGTCGTGCTGTTCCGATACTTCTTGCTGTAGGAGCTGTCACCAGCATTTGATACAAAATGGACTTCGGATGTCTGCTTCGATTGTTGCCGATAGTGCTCAATGCTTTAGTACACATCACTTTGCTTGTTTGATTGGATATGGTGCAAGGTATTTTCAAATTCTAAAAAGAACACCTTCCAAATGTGCTGTTTTTTCTTTATTCTTTATTGCTTAGAACTTTTTTCTTTGTTTATTTAGCATTTCATTGATCCCCAAATGATCAATTTATGTATTGTGGAAATTACTATTTTTTGTAGTGTTGTTTGTCCTTACCTGGCATTGGAGACGTGTCGACAATGGCGATTGAGCAAGAAAACTTTAAACCTTATGAGAAATGGGAAGATGCAAATGGTTTCGATCGAAAAGGCTCAAAATAACTTTCGCAAGGTTTGGACTTGATAAAGATCATTATTGCTATTTATCTAAGCTGCTTTCTTTGATTATTTGCTTCGTTAAGACGCATCTAATCTAGAAAATTTCTTGTCACTTGCTTAAGGGATTCATTTAGCTATTTTTTTAATTACCATTTTGAAAAGTGGCCTTTCCCTCCGTCTCAGTTTACAATTGTCATTCAATTAGGAACCTTCTTTTTTCATAAGCTAACATAACTTATAATTATTTGCTGATATTCAGGCACTTAACGGGGGTCTAATGAAGATTTTATCCAAAATGGGAATATCATCGCTGTCAAGGTATTTTGCTCACTTTGCAGCTATTTTACTTGTTACAGTCTATATTCCCTATAGTTCACATATGCATTGCTTAATCTAATTTTCTTTTACTCATCTTGTGAAATCTAAAATGTCTTGGATATAGTTATTGTGGCGCACAGATATTTGAGATTTATGTTGGGAAAAGAGGTGGTTGATCTTGCATTTACTGGGATCGGTGGATTGACTTTTGATGAGGTAATATGATGCCCAAGAGCAAACCTTTTCTTCAATTCATCATATTACTCCCTCCGTCCCAAAATACGTTTCGTGTCCACGTTTTTAGTTTGTCCGGAAATAGATGTGCCTTTTTAAAAGTGTCTACTTCCCAATTCTACCCTTGATTCAGATTCATCAAATGTATTTCATATTCATGCGCCAATTCAGATTGGTTGGCTGTTTACTTGACTCCGTGTCCACCAACTTTTTGCACCATTTTGTCTACTGGCCTATAAGCTGTGTAGTTTAGTTTAAATGGCTAATGTTTCTTTGTTCGATTCCAGGAACTTATCCACCAACTTTTTTTCGGGGGAAATTCCGAATTTTGGAGCATGGGAAGACGGGGAGCTTCCATCTCTAAGCTCAACCACAATTATCTTGAATGAAAAAAAGAGAGAAGAAAAAAAATAAGAAAAAAAAAGAAAAAAAAAGAAAAAAATAAGAAAAAAAAGAAAAAAAAGAAAAAAAAGAAATAGATATAGATGCCATTTTCATGCGGCAGATGTTTGATCTCTTTGAAAGAGTTGCTCGTGCGCACCATATATGCCCTTGCCGTGAGAGTCCTTCGTTTAAAATAACTGCAAACTCGAAATTCGTGTGGTGGTGAGTATTACTTTCTTGTTCTAGTTTTTTGATTGGTTTGGAAAGAACTTGGCTTTCTCATAAAGTTCTCCCTAGAAGCGTACTGAATAAGCCCATTTTCTCAATCATTAGGGCTTGTTTGTTAGCAGTTTAATGACTCATAGCCTACTCTGTCAGCTATACATGAATATTTGTTAGTGGCTTAATAGTATAGAAAGTGACTTATTGGATAAGAATTTAGGAGGGAGCTTTACGTAGAAAGCCAAGTTTTTTTAAAACCTGTCATTACCAATTAAAAAAACACTCTCATTCCATCTATGAAAAAACCCTTCCAAACAAAATCTTCCCCAATCTATACAGAGATAAATCCACACAGACAGCTCTATCCATATTGGACTTAATATAAAACCAAACAGCTCCTAAGGCAGTCACGTATAGCTGACCGAATAAGACGAGTCCCATTAAACTGCTATCAAACAGGCCCTAAATTGAAAATGCTTTTAAATCAATAATTTTAATTCATAGGTTAATTATTACGTCTACGAAACAATAAAATCCTATACTTGAAAAAACTGAATTATCATGGTCAAATCAGCAGCTTCTGAGATCTGGAGCGGATGATGAGGAAGAACGGAGGGTTATTCTTCTTTTTCATGGTATGGATTACTACTTTTTAGCAAGACTTTTTTGGGATCATGCGTACTTTCTAATTCAGTTTTTCGTGTTCATTAAGCCACTTTCTAAAAATTTAGCTTTTTGATTCAGATGCAAAGCCTCTATTCTTGGATGGGAGGATTGTGTTTACTAAGCAAGTGGAACCTGTAATCCCTCTAGAGGATCCGACATCAGATATGGCTGTTATTTTACATCACATATGGCTATTATTTTAAGAAGAGGTTCCAACAATTAAACACTTTGAGAAAGTTTCATATCTTTCTTTGGTGGTTTTGTTTATTAGGACGAATTCTTTCCCAAAAATTGTGGATATCGTTGAAGAAATGATCAAAGCCGGAATCTTTCCTGGAATTAATCAAAGTGCATTGTTGATATATAAGCTCGGGTGTGCTGGAAAGTCTATTTCAGCTGCAAAAGTGTTCAATTTGTTACCGGATAACGAGAAGAGCACGGCAACCTACACTGCTTTAATGGCAGCATACTTTGCTTCAAGAAATGCTTCTAAAGGACTCCAGACATTTAAAGACATGAAAGAGGCAGGGATTCCTGTTGCTCTTAGACCTTATAATGTGTTGTTGGCTGGTCTTGAAAAAAGTGGTAGAGTTGTTGAGTTTGAGCTTTACAGAAAGGAGAAAAACGGATGCAAAACACTGGTTTTTTTTTCTGAAAATCAAGAATCTATGGAAGAAATGAGTTGTAACCTATTGTTTGCGAGGGATTATATATGTTGAATATGTTCGAACTACTTCTATGAGATCATCTGGTAATGATGGCTTGGAATAAGCACAACCATCCACCCACTATTTATGTAGGTGGTGTGTATTTGGGACTTAATGGGTTATGGGCTAGATGGAATGAGGGTCTTATTTCAGTAAGCTGTTGTTTGTTTGGGACTTAACTGGCCAAGCCCTTGGCCATCAGTTTTCCCATTCAACATTTTCCGTTTTCCAATATTACCCGCTTCTCGTTTCAACGAATCTCTGCTTGAAGCACCAATTTTTGTGAGGAGTTTCTCCGCCCCTTATGGTATGTGCCCTTCTTCTATCTCATTTTTGGTTTTTATTTATTTTGTGAATACTTGTGTTTTGATGATTTGTTTGACGTTAATGATGAAGAAAGTTTGAGGAACTTTAACCGTCTGTTAATTTCTTTGAGTACACCTTCGATTTGTTTGATGACCTTTTAGTTTCTTACTAGCACCAAATGTTGGATAAATTAGAGTAAAGTTTAAAGACACAATTGGTGAGGAGACATAGGTAGTTTTGACAATTTTGAGTACTTATTTAACCTATATGTGGATAAAGTTTAACTCAAAAAAACATAGCCTTTTGAAGGTGAGAATGTATAGATTATCAAGTGTGCTTTCTTTTTAACATCCTTTCCCAATATCATACCCCCAATTATAAAAATAGTATGGATATTATTCTTTGACTGAAGTTATATGGTTAATATCTTTGACCCAGGTGACCTTGTCCAACCCTGTACTTAATGAAAATCAGCTCGAAGCATTATATATAATTACCATTTTGAAAAGTGGCCTTTCCCTATAGGAACATTCTTTTTTTCAACCCTCCATGTCAGTTTACAATTGTCATTCAATTAGGAACATTCTTTTTTTCATATGGTAACATAACTTAAAATTATTTGCTGATATTCAGGCAGTTACGCAGGTCTAATGAAGATTTTATCCAAAATGGGAATATCATCGTTGTCAAGGTATTTTGCTCACTTTGCAGCTATTTTACTTGTTACAGTCTATATTCCCTATAGTTCACATATGCATTGCTTAATCTAATTTTCTTTTACTCATCTTGTGAAATCTAACAAGCTCTTGGGTATAGTTTTTGTGGCGCACATATACTTGAGATTTATGGATTGGGAAAAGAGGTGGTTGATCTTGAATTTACCGGGAGTGTCTCAAAGATCGGTGGATTGACTTTTGATGAGGTAATATGATGCCCAAAAGCAAACCTTTTCTTCAATTCATCATATGTTTGACTCTACTTGCACTCCATTTCTTAAAAGAGCACGTCTTTCAACGTTTTAAAAGAGCAACGTCTTTCAATGTCCACCAGCACTTGATACAAAATGTCCTTCAATTGTTGCCGATACTGCTCAATGCTTTAGTGCAATCACTTTGCTTGTTTGATTGTATATGGTGCAAGGTATTTTCAAATTCTCAAAAAACACCTTCCAAATGTGCTGTTTTTTTTTACTCTTTATTGCTTAGAACTTAGTTCTTTGTTTTTTTAGCAGTTCATTCATCCCCAAATGATTAATTTATGTATTGTGGAAATTACTATTTTTGTAGTGTTGTATGTCCTTACTTGGCATTGGAAACATGTCGACAATGGCGATTGAGCAAGAAAACTTTAAACCTTATGCGAAATGGGAAGATGCAAATGGTTTCGATTGAAAAGGCTCAAAATAACTTCCGCAAGGTTTGGACTTGATAGAGATCATTATTGCTATTTATCTAAGCTGCTTTCTTTGATTATTTGCTTCATTAAGACGCATCTAATCTAGAAAATTTCTTGTCACTTGCTTAAGGGATTCATTTAGCTATTTTTTTAATTACCATTTTGAAAAGTGGCCTTTCCCTCCATCTCAGTTTACAATTGTCATTCAATTAGGAACATTCTTTTTTCATATGGTAACATAACTTATAATTATTTGCTGATATTCAGGCAGTTACGCAGGTCTAGTGAAGATTTTATCCAAAATGGGAATATCATCGTTGTCAAGGTATTTTGCTCACTTTGCAGCTATTTTACTTGTTACAGTCTATATTCCCTATAGTTCACATATGCATTGCTTAATCTAATTTTTTTTACCCATCTTGTGAAATCTAACAAGCTTTTGGGTATAGTTTTTGTGGCGCACATATACTTGAGATTTATGGATTGGGAAAAGAGGTGGTTGATCTTGCATTTACCGG
This sequence comes from Silybum marianum, assembly GCA_036898165.1. Taxonomy (NCBI): domain Eukaryota; kingdom Viridiplantae; phylum Streptophyta; class Magnoliopsida; order Asterales; family Asteraceae; genus Silybum; species Silybum marianum. Next base: position 49,761,562 of record CM072532.1, on the reverse strand, counting down.
GGGTGTCTCAAAGATTGGTGGATTGACTTTTGATGAGGTAATGTGATGCCCAAAAGCAAACCTTTTCTTCGATTCATCATATGTTTGACTCTACTTGCACTCCATTTCTTAAAAGAGCACGTCTTTCAACGTTTTTAAGTTTTTAGTTAGGCGTTTTGTTCCATTTAGTCCATTGAAAAGTTGGTATTGATGTTTGAAACATAATCATAATTGGTGCTTCATGCTATATGACGAAATATTAAATAATTATCTGGGGATTATTGTACTGAAGTTTGGTCTCTTTCTCGCAGTTTGCAAGGGAGAGTTTGTCATTTTGGGTGAAGGCTTTCTCTGGGGATAAGGCTAAAAGACTTGAAAACTTTGGATTTATACAAATGAGACCAGGAGGTATATAAAAATGTTGATATGTCATATGGTTTATTCTGATAAAATGCATACTTAAAAAGCTAAGTAATAATATGACTTGGAAGATGGAAGTCGACATATTCTCACATGGTATAAATCATTAAGACACCACCAAACAGTCATATATAGCTGAAACGAATAAGTTGTGAGTCCCATTAAGCTCATTAAGCTGCTAACAAACGAGCTAGAGTTGTAACTTGTAATTCTTTGTCTAATTAACAGGAGAATATCATGGGAACAACCCTGAAATGTCAAAACTGATTCATAAAGCTGTTCGTGAAAAGTGTGAGAGTGCTTATTCGTTTTACCAGCAACATTTAGCCAACCGACCTGTCAATGTAAGTACTAATAATAATAATGGTTAAACCGGATTATTTGTTTTTTCTTTTTCCAGCATCTTATTTGAGTTTTTAACAAATGAATTGCACACAATGATATATTGACCTTAATTTGGTTTTTACAAAATGGGGAAAACTTCCAAAGATTAAGATCATTGTCACTGATATATATATATATATATAAAGCCCGGTACGAGTGAACCATACTGATCTCAACTGTTTCATGAATCCTTTACCACAGGTTCTTCGGGATCTTTTTGAATTCAAAAGTGAGCGTTCCCCGACTCCAGTGGGAAAGGTGGAATCCGCTGCATCTATCGTTGAGCGTTTCTGTATTGGTGGTATGTCCATAGGGGCTATTTCTAGGGAAACCCATGAAGCAATTGCCATTGCAATGAATAGAATAGGAGGGAAGTCTAATTCCGAAAGGTGGAATCCGCTGCATCTATCGTTGAGGTTTCTGTATTGGTGGTATGTCCATAGGGGCTATTTATAGGGAAACCCATGAAGCAATTGCCATTGCAATGAATAGAATAGGAGGGAAGTCTAATTCCGAAGAAGGTGGTGAGGTATCCTTCTCTACATGTTGTCAATATCATTTATATTTCAAAACAAACCACTAATTTTGTATTATTTGTGCCTTTCAGGTTGCATCAGGACGTTTTGATGTCACGCCAACGTTTTTGGTGAATGTTGATCAGATAGAAATCAAGAGGTTTGAAGGTGCAAAACCAGGTGAAGGTGGTCAATTGCCAGGGAAGAAAGTCAAGTCAGTGCGTATATTGCAAGATTGAGAAATTAAAAACCTGATCATGACATTTACTCTATTGAGAATCTTGCTCAATTAATCTTTGACCTTCATCATCAGGTGAAGATGTGAAATATATATATGTTTAGATTATTAAATATATAAAAGATGAGAAGAGCGAGTGCTGTGATTTTATGTGATGAACAACAGATAAACCCTAAGGCTAAGGTATCTGTTAAGCTCGTGGCTGAAGCTGGAATTGGCACGGTGGCTTCTGGAGTTGCAAAGGGTAATGCTGATGTCATACAGATATCAGGGCATGATGGTGGAACTGGAGCCAGTCCCATAAGTTCAATTAAGCATGCTGGTGGTTCTTGGGAACTTGGAGTCACCGAGACGCACAAGGTTTGTTTTGATCTTTTTTTTATATATAAATTTAATCATTTTTTATTGTTCTTTTTTATGTCACTTAACTTTAATTTTTTTATAAACCATCTTTGGCAGACTCTCATTGCAAATGGTCTTAGAGAAAGGTTATTCTTAGAGTCGATGGTGGGTTTAAAAGTGGAGTTGATGTCCTTATGGCTGCCGATGAATATGGATTTGCTTCAGTTGCTATGATTGCTACCGGATCTGTCATGGCTCGTATTTGCCACACAAATAACTGTCTGGTTGGTGTTGCTAGTCTGGTAAGTGGCCTACAATGTTCAATTTTGTCAGATTTCATTTAAAAAAATGAACGTAAATATATTATCTTTAATTGTATTTACCTTTCAGCGAGAAGAATTACGAGCTCGTTTTCCTGGTGTCCCTGGTGCCCTTGTGAACTACTTGTTATATGTTGCTGAAGAGGTAATTTCTGGCCAATGTTTTTTTTAATATATATTTATAGTTATTGAAATTCTATATTTAATGTGCGTTAAAGTATTCAAGTTTGAATTTTTATCGTATCAATTCATCATAAATATTTATATGTATAGGTTAGAAGCACGTTGGCTCAGCTAGGGTACGAAAAGCTTGATGATATTATTGGACACACAGAGCTATTAAGACCTCGAGATATTTCATTAGTGAAAACTCAACATCTTGATCTTAGCTATCTTCTTTTTGTACGTATGTTGTGGATTATCTACAATCTCAAAACCGCATTTTTTTCCTTATAGTTAAATGCTAATATCTCATTTTTCGTTTTTAGAATGTTGGGTTCCCAAAATGGTGCAGCAGTACTATCCAGAAGCAGGAGGTTCATAGTAACGGTCCTGTTCCGGATGACATTTTGCTTTCTGACATGGAGGTAATTCTTGAAAACAGTGTCTGTTTGCCAACTTATGTCTTAATGGAGTCCAGATTATGTGACTGTATGCAATATAAGATATAGTTGGAAGTAGTGACGTTATATGTGTGTTTTCTTTTGTCTACAGATATCAGATGCGATTGAAAATGAAAAGGTGGTGAATAAAACGTTCAAGATATACAATGTGGATCGTGTTGTTTGTGGTCGTTTAGCGGGTGCTGTTGCAAAGAAGTATGGAGATACTGGTTTTGCTGGCCAACTTAACATCACGTAAGGCCCTGCTTCCAAATCTAAATGTTTAATAAGTTGTTTTTAAGACTTCTATCTAAATGTTTTATAATAATAGCATAGATAAGTAAGGCTAATATGAGAACTTTTATATTACAAAATGCAACTTGTTTAGCATCATTTATAAAATTTCTTTTTTCGTTTGTTCTAGATTTGAAGGGAGCGTCGGACAATCATTTGCTTGTTTCCTTACACCTGGAATGAACATACGATTAGTAGGAGAAGCCAATGACTACGTGGGAAAGGTTCGATTACCAATTAGTATTCCAATACTTACATTGCCTTTGTTATATCATATTTCCGCCATTAAACTATGATGAGGCCAACTTTTGGAGAGAAAAGAGTGATGGATCAAATTCTAGAATAAAATGCTTTTTAGCAACAATGTTTTCTTGTACCTGCTTTTGTTTGTATGTTGTTACTTACTCGTAACCAACTTTCCAAAAGTTATCATATCTATTTTTCCTATCTCAAAGTTATCTTTTTCGTAGTCTTTGTTTTTTCAATATGAGACGCTCTACTCTTTGGAGGCAGAGGTCATGCTTCAGGGTCAGGTTATGGGAAACTGCAAAAAAATGAAAAAAATGAGGAACACCCGGTAACTATTTATCCGGATGGTATGCACATGTGCATACAAGTAATTTGTAAGCACTTTGTTTTGTATACACATGTGCATAACAAGCACACATGCACAAAAACCAAAAAACAACTTCAATTACTTGTATGCACATGTGCATACCGTTAAGATGAATGGTCACTAAGCCATGGTTAGGTGTCGTCTGATCTGGTTCAGTCTGGTCTTTTTGGTTGAAAAAAACATAGCCTTTTGAAGGTGAGAATGTATAGATTATCAAGTGTGCTTTCTTTTTAACATCCTTTCCCAATATCATACCCCCAATTATAAAAATAGTATGGATGTTATTCTTTGACTGAAGTTATATGGTTAATATCTTCGACCCAGGTGACCTTGTCCAACCCTGTACTTAAGGAAAATCAGCTCGAAGCATTATTTAAGGACCCACATTTGGAACCGCAAATTTTACCAACATTTTTTGACATACGGAAAGGGCTTGGTGGTTCCTTGGAGAAGACACTGGTTAAGCTCTTTGAAGCGGCTGATGAAGCCGTTAGAAATGGTTGCCAGCTACTTGTTCTTTCTGACAGATCTGATGAACTAGTAAGCACTGTATATATATATATTCATATGATTCAGTAGTTTGTGTTTTACTAGTAAGCACTGTGTATATATATACATATATATTCTTTGAATCTTTATTGGTTCTTTGGCAGGAACCCACTCGTCCTGCTGTTCCGATGCTTCTTGCTGTAGGTGCTGTCCACCAGCTCTTGATACAAAATGGACTGCGGATGTCTCCTTCGATTGTTGCCGATACTGCTCAATGCTTTAGTGCAATCACTTTGCTTGTTTGATTGTATATGGTGCAAGGTATTTTCAAATTCTCAAAAAAACACCTTCCAAATGTGCTGTTTTTTTTACTCTTTATTGCTTAGAACTTAATTCTTTGTTTTTTTTAGCAGTTCATTCATCCCCAAATGATTAATTTATGTATTGTGGAAATTACTATTTTTTGTAGTGTTGTTTGTCCTTACTTGGCATTGGGAACATGTCGACAATGGCGATTGAGCAAGAAAACTTTAAACCTTATGCGAAATGGGAAGATGCAAATGGTTTCGATTGAAAAGGCTCAAAATAACTTCCGCAAGGTTTGGACTTGATAGAGATCATTATTGCTATTTATCTAATATGGTAACATAACTTATAATTATTTGCTGATATTCAGGCAGTTACGCAGGTCTAATGAAGATTTTATCCAAAATGGGAATATCATCGTTGTCAAGGTATTTTGCTCACTTTGCAGCTATTTTACTTGTTACAGTCTATATTCCCTATAGTTCACATATGCATTGCTTTATCTAAATTTTTTTTACTCATCTTGTGAAATCTAACAAGCTCTTGGGTATAGTTTTTGTGGCGCACATATATTTGAGATTTATGGTTTGGGAAAAGAGGTGGTTGATCTTGCATTTACCGGAAGTGTCTCAAAGATCGGTGGATTGACTTTTGATGAGGTAATATGATGCCCAAAAGCAAACCTTTTCTTCAATTCATCATATGTTTGACTCTATTTGCACTCCAGTTCTTAAAAGAGCGCGTCTTTCAACGTTTTTAAGTGTTTAGTTAGGCGTTTTGTTCCATTAAGTCCATTGAGACGTTGGTATTGATGTTTGAAACATAATCATAATTGGTGCTTCATGCTATATGACGAAATATTAAATAATTATCTGGGGATTATTGGACTGAAGTTTGGTCTCTTTCTCGCAGCTTGCAAGGGAGAGTTTGTCATTTTGGGTGAAGGCTTTCTCTGAGGATACCGCTAAAAGACTTGAAAACTTTGGATTTATACAAATGAGAACAGGAGGTATATAAAAATGTTGATATGTCGTATGGTTTATTCTGATAAAATGAATACTTAAAAAGCTAAGTAATAATATGACTTGGAAGATGGAAGTCGACATATTCTCACATGGTATAAATCATTAAGACACCACCAAACAGTCATATATAGCTGACCGAATAAGTTGCGAGTCCCATTAAGCTCATTAAGCTGCTAACAAACAAGCTAGGTTGTAACTTGTAATTCTTTGTCTAATTAACAGGAGAATATCATGGGAACAACCCTGAAATGTCAAAACTGCTTCATAAAGCTGTTCGTGAAAAGTGTGAGAGTGCTTATTCATTTTACCAGCAACATTTAGCCAACCGACCTGTCAATGTAAGTACTAATAATAATAATGGTTAAACCGGATTATTTGTTTTTTCTTTTTCCAGCGTCTTATTTGAGTTTTTAACAAATGAATTGCACACAATGATATATTGACCTTAATTTGGTTTTTACAAAATGGGGAAAACTTCCAAAGATTAAGATCATTGTCACTGATATATATATATATATATATATAAAGCCTGGTACGAGTGAACCATACTGATCTCAGCTGTTTTGTGAATCCTTTACCACAGGTTCTTCGGGATCTTTTTGAATTCAAGAGTGAGCGTTCCCCGATTCCAGTGGGAAAGGTGGAATATGCTGCATCTATCGTTGAGCGTTTCTGTACCGGTGGTATGTCTCTAGGGGCTATTTCTAGGGAAACCCATGAAGCAATCGCCATTCTCTACATGTTCTCAATATCATTCATATGTAAAAACCCAATTTTTACCTCTTACAATGGCCCATTTAGTATATTTATATTTGATCAGGACCCCCACATTGCCACATCTTAAAGGTCTTCAAAACGGTGATACTGCTACAAGTGCCATCAAGCAGGTTACATATGAATAAATCATTCTTTTATAAGACATGAGTGGTAAATAAGAGATAAAACTTCAAAACAAACCACTAATTTTATATTATTTTTGATGTCACGCCAACGTTTTTGGTGAATGCTGATCAGATAGAAATCAAGAGGTCTGAAGGTGCAAAACCAGGTGAAGGTTGTCAATTGCCAGGGAAGAAAGTCAGTGCATATATTGCAAGATTGAGAAATTCAAAACCTGGAGTTCCTCTTATTTCTCCACCTCGACATCATGACATTTACTCTATTGAGGATCTTGTTCAATTAATCTTTGACCTTCATCAGGTGAAGATGTGAAACATATATATGTTTAAATTATTAAATATATAATAGATGAGAAGAGGGAGTTCTGAGATTTTATGTGATGAACAACAGAAAAACCCTAAGGCTAAGGTATGTGTTAAGCTCGTGGCTGAAGCTGGAATTGTCACGCTGGCTTCTGGAGTTGCAAAGGGTAATGCTGATGTCATACATATATCAGGGCAGGATGGCAGAACTAGAGCCAGTCCCATAAGTTCAATTAAGCATGTTGGTGGTTCTTGGGAATTTGGAGTCACCGAGACACACCAGGTTTGTTTTGTTCTTTTTTTTTATATAAATTTAATCATTTTTTATCGTTCTTTTTTATGTCACTTAACTTTAACTTTTTTATAAACCATCTTTGGCAGACTCTCATTGCAAATGGTCTTAGAGAAAGGGTGATTCTTAGAGTCGATGGTGGGTTTAAAAGTGGAGTTGATGTCCTTATGGCTGCCGATGAATATGGATTTGCTTCAGTTGCTATGATTGCTACCGGATGTGTCATGGCTCATATTTGCCACACAAATAACTTTCCAGTTGGTGTTGCTAGTAAGGTAAGTGGCCTACAATGTTCAATTTTGTCAGATTTCATTTAAAAAAAACGAACGTAAATATATTATCTTTAATTGTATTTACCTTCAGCGAGAAGAATTACTCGTTTTCCTGGTGTCCCTGGTGACCTTGTGAACTACTTTTTATATGTTGCTAAAGAGGTAATTTCTGGCCAATGTTTTTTTAATATATATTTATAGTTATTGAAATTATGTATTTAATGTGCGTTAAAGTATTCAAGTTTGAATTTTTATCGTATCAATTCATCATAAATATTTATATGTATAGGTTAGAAGCACGTTGGCTCAGCGGGGGCACGAAAAGCTTGATGATATTATTGGACACACAGAGCTATTAAGACCTCGAGATATTTCATTAGTGAAAACTCAGCATCTTGATCTTAGCTATCTTCTTTCTGTATGTATGCTCTGTGGATTATCTACATTCTCAAAACCGCATTTTTTTCCTTATAGTTAAATGCTAATATCTCAATTTTTCCTTTTTAGAATGTTGGTTTCCCAAAATGGAGCAGCAGTACTATCCGAAAGCAGGAGGTTCATGGTAACGGTCCTGTTTTGGATGACATTTTGCTTTCTGACGTGGAGGTAATTCTTGAAAACAGTGTCTGTTTGCCAAATTATGTCTTAATGGAGTCCAGATTATGTGACTGTATCCAATATAAGATATAGTTGGAAGTAGTGACGTTATATGTATGTTTCCTTTTGTCCACAGATATCAGATGCGATTGAAAATGAAAAGGTGGTGAATAAAACGTTCAAGATATACAATGGGATCGTGTTGTTTGTGGTCGTTTAGCGGGTGCTGTTGCAAAGAAGTATGGAGATACTGGTTTTGCTGGCCAACCTAACATCACGTAAGGCCCTGCTTCCAAATCTAAATGTTTAATAAGTTGTTTTTAGGACTTCTATATAAATGTTTTATAATAACAACATAGATAAGTAAAGACTTTAGGAAAACACAAAGTTGTATATTTCTCTGATAATTATTAAAACTGATACAAGAGAGAGGTTTAAATACAAGAAGTTAATCTAGATAAGGAAACAATCTACATTATCAATAGGAATTATTCTGGGGATAATTCCCTTTTATAGTCTATCTCTATATTTGAAAGATATCTCAATCTTTTCCTTTTCTTTCGAACTTATCTACACTCCCCCCCCCCCTCAAGCTGCATGGTATATGTTATACAAACCAAGCTTGCCTTTTAGTTTATCAAATGAGGGCATACTCGATGCCTTGGTGATAATATCAGCCACTTGTTGGTTTGTGGAAATGTAGGAGATCTTCAGAATTCCATGTTCAATCTTCTCCTTTATAAAATGTCTGTCAATTTCCACATGTTTAGTCCTGTCATGATGAACAGGATTGTGTGTCATTGAAATGGCAGCTTTATTGTCACACCAGATACACATCGGTTCTTTTACTCGAATTTTTAACTCTCTTAACAACCTTCTTAACCAAAGAGCTTCACATATTCCTAGAGTTGTGGCTCTTAATTCAGCTTCAACACTACTCCTTGCAACTACTTCTTGTTTCTTGCTTCGCCAAGTAACAAGATTTCCAAAAACATAGGAACAATACCCAGATGTAGATCGCCAATTACTTAGAGAACTTGCCCAACTTGCATCAGTAAAGACTTCAACTTTTCGATCTTCCTGTTTTTTAAATTGCAAACCGTGGCCTGGAGTACCTTTCAAATATCTTAGTATTCGATAAAATGCATCAAGATGACACTGGGATGGACGTGATATCAGGTCTGGTATGTGCTAGGTAGATCAGTCGATCAACAAGGCGCTGAAATCGACAAGGCGTTGAAATATCCCCCTGTCGAGTAGACTGGAACCATAGAGGTATCACCCAGTTTGAGATTCGGGTCCATTGGAGTAGAGACTGGTCGAGAGCCCAACATCCCAGTCTCTTTCAGTAAGTCCAAGGTATACTTGCGTTGAGACAAACTGATCGTAGATTTTGAGCGTGCAATCTCCATGCCCAAGAAATACCGGAGGGTGCCAAGGTCTTTCATTTTGAAAGATTTGGCTAAGTGAGCCTTAATCTTAGTGATAATAGCTGCATGATTCCCTGTGATGATGATATCATCCATAAACAATGAGAATGGCAATCTTTCCATGATCATGAAGGTAGAAGAGAGTATGATCGGCATGGGTTGGCGATATCCAAATTGTTTAACCGTGGAGGTGAAGCGATCAAACCAAGCCTTTGGTGACTGTTTCAAGCCATAGATTTCTCTCTTAAAACTTGGCTCTAATACCATATTAGAATATGTGGAACCCCTAGATCAATCTCCAAAAGAGCCCTTGAGAAGAAAGGGGAGGTTCCAAGGGGGGTTAGCCAGAAGTGTCAAGTCCCTAGAGTGGTAGACCTTGGCTCTGATACCATAAAGACTAGGAAAACACAAAGTTGTATATTGCTCTGATAATTAAAACTGATACAAGAAAGAGGTTTAAATACAAGAAGCTAATCTAGATAAGGAAACAATCTACATTATCAATAGGAATTATTCTGGGGATAATTCCCTTTTATAGTCTATCTCTATATTTGAAAGATATCCCAATCTTTTCCTTTTCTTTCGAACTTATCTACAATAAGTAAGGCTAATATGAGAACTTTTATATTACAAAATGCAACTTGTTTAGCATCATTTATAAAATTTCTTTTTTAGTTTGTTCTAGATTTGAAGGGAGCGTCGGACAATCATTTGCTTGTTTCCTTACACCTGGAATGAACATACGATTAGTAGGAGAAGCCAATGACTACGTGGGAAAGGTTCGATTACCAATTAGTATTCCAATACTTACATTGCCTTTGTTATATCATATTTCCGCCATTAAACTATGATGAGGCCAACTTTTGGAGAGAAAAGAGTGATGGATCAAATTCTAGAATAAACTGCTTTTTAGCAACAATGTTTTCTTGTACCTGCTTTTGTTTGTATGTTGTTACTTACTCGTAACCAGCTTTCCAAAAGTTATCATATCTATTTTTCCTATCTCAAAGTTATCTTTTTCGTAGTCTTTGTTTTTTCAATATGAGACGCTCTACTCTTTGGAGGCAGAGGTCATGCTTCAGGGTCGTTATGGGAAACTGCAAAAAAATGAAAAAAATGAGGAACACCCGGTAACTATTTATCCGGATGGTATGCACATGTGCATACAAGTAATTTGTAAGCACTTTGTTTTGTATACACATGTGCATAACAAGCACACATGCACAAAAACCAAAAAACAACTTTAATTACTTGTATGCACATGTGCATACCGTTAAGATGAATGGTCACTAAGGTGTTCCTCGGTTTTTCATTTTTTTGGGGGTTTTCCCATGAAATTGGGAAATGGTCATTCATGCATAATGTTTGAGAGAATCTTCTTCGTAGTTTTTTTCTTACATATATAGTTATCTATTAGGGTATGGCAGGTGGTGAATTGGTTGTGACGCCCGTTGAAAAGACTGGGTTTATCCCGGAGGAAGCTGCGATTGTTGGGAAAACGTGCTTATATGGAGCTACCGGAGGTCAACTTTTTGTTAGAGGCAAAACCGGTGAGCGTTTTGCTGTTAGAAATTCTCTTGCTCAAGCAGTGGTGGAAGGCACCGGAGATCGTTGTTGCGAGTACATGACCGGAGGTTGTGTCATTGTCCTCGGGAAGTAAGCATCTCTGCCACAAATGATTGTCCTAAAATACTTTTTAATTTGCTATTTCCTCTGTCTCAAAACAAGTGTCCATAATAAAAATGACAGTTTTAAACATGCATAATTATTACACTTTTTAATTAAGCAAATGACAACTTTATCTTTATTTCATTTATCTCTCTTCACAGCTCTTAAATATTTGTGCATTAAGTCAAGAGGGAGGTTTAGGGGAAAACGCTAAAAAAAGAGAAAATTGAAGAACACCCTGGGAGCATATATATGCATTAGTGCATATGCTCAAATGCATGTTACAAATTACCGGTATGCATTTGTGCATACCGTCCAGATGGAAGGATCCTAGGGTGTTCTTCAATTTTTTTTTTTTGCGTTTCCCCCTGAACCTGACCCTTAGTCAAGGGTAGATTTGGGAATTTAGTTATCTATTTTTGAAACTAGACACTTATTTGGGGCAAACATAAATAGAGATATAGACATTTATTTTGGGACAGAGGGAGTAAATGATAATTTTGCCTCGATGATAGAGAGAGTTGAGGGTAGAATTGGAAAGTGGGAACGTGAACATTTATTTTGGGCCAAACTGCATTATAGAAATGTGAAGGGGGTATTATGAAGAGATGGAAACTAGAATTTGATTTGATTGGTTTTGCCTTTTGTAGAGTTGGTCGAAATGTGGCAGCTGGTATGACCGGTGGTTTGGCGTATATTCTTGATGATGATGATACTCTCATTCCCAAGGTTTGTATTAAAACACTTGTTTTACAATGTCGGTCTTTTACTTATACTAGAAATCACAATTTGGCTTTAGTTTCTAAAACTCAAATTGTCCGTTGTATAATATAACTACGACAGATAAATAAAGAAATTGCAAAGATCCAGAGAGTAGTTGCACCCGTGGGGCAGATGCAGCTCAAGAGCCTTATAGAAGCACATGTCGTAAGTACAAAATGCATATATGCTCTGATTAAACTATTTTATTGCGTACATATTAAAGTGTTGTTAACCCATGTTACGTCAAATGGTTGCGAAAGCACATGAAGTTTCCGTTTATTCCAAGAAAGTTTTCACCTTTTTCTATCAAGCGTTTTTCGGTCAGCTATACAGAACTATTTGGTAGTGGCTTAATTATACAGAAAGTGGCTTATTCAATAAGCTTCTAGAGGGGAGCTTTTTGCAGAAAGCCAAGTTTTTTCCATACCTTCCCCTCCCAAATAAAAAACACGCTCCTTCCATCTATGAAAAAACCCTCCCAAACAAAAACATTCCCAATCAATATAGATAGATTAATCCACACAGGAAGCTTTATTCCATACAGGACATAGGGTCTGTTTGTTTACAGCTTAATGAGCTTGCTGGGATCACAGCTTATTCAATCAGCTATAAATGGCTGTTTGGTAGTGACTTAATGATATAGAGAGTGGCTTCTCCAGTAAGCTTCTAGGGGGAGCTTTATGCAAGAAGCCGATTTTTTTTTCCAAACTTGTCCCTCCCAATTAAAAACCACGCCCCTTCCATCTATAAACCCTCCTAAACAAAAACCTTCCCATTCTATATAGACAGATTAATCCACACAGACAACTTTATCCTTTAATGGAAAACCAATCAAACATCCCCTTAATGGAAAGCCAACCAAAACGATAAACACCATTCATAAGAACAAAATAGGAGAATTATTGCAATTTTTTATGTTTTCATTTCTCTTTTGAGTGGTTATAAGTTTATATGATTCACATGTGAATAGGAAAAAAACGGGGAGCACCAAAGGTGCTGCTATCTTGAAGGAATGGGACAAGGTGACCGTGCGGTCTGCATAACGCATCAACTTTTGTACTCCCTTGAAGACATTGTTATGATACCAACAAACGGATTCGTTCTACTCGTTGAAAATTAGATTCATTCAGTCGACTAGATGCCACAAAGCTTCACTTTGAGAAGAAGATCAAGAAGGAACAAGTCATGCTTCTGATCTGGTTCAGTCTGGTCTTTTTGGTTGAAAAAAACATAGCCTTTTGAAGGTGACAATGTATAGATTTTCAAGTGTGCTTTCTTTTTAACATCCTTTCCCAATTATAAAAATGGTATGGATATTATTCTTTGACTGAAGTTATATGGTTAATATCTTTGACCCAGGTGACCTTGTCCAACCCTGTACTTTTCAGCTCGAAGCATTATTTAAGGACCCACATTTGAAACCGCAAATTTTACCAACATTTTTTTGACATACGGAAAGGGCTTGGTGGTTCCTTGGGAGAAGACACTGGTTAAGCTCTGTGAAGCGGTTGATGAAGCCGTTAGAAATGGTTGCCAGCTACTTGTTCTTTCTGACAGATCTGATGAACTAGTAAGCACTATATATATATATATTCATATAATTCAGTAGTTTTTGTTATACTAGTAAGCACTGTATATATATATATTCTTTGAATCTTTGTTGGTTCTTTGGCAGGAACCCCCTCGTCCTGCTGTTCCGATGCTTCTTGCTGTAGGTGTTGTCCACCAGCACTTGATACAAAATGGACTGCGGATGTCTCCTTCGATTGTTGCCGATACTGCTCAATGCTTTAGTGCAATCACTTTGCTTGTTTGATTGGATATGGTGCAAGGTATTTTCAAATTCTGAAAAAAACACCTTCCAAATGTGCTGTTTTTTTTACTCTTTATTGCTTAGAACTTAATTCTTTGTTTTTTTAGCATTTCATTCATCCCCAAATGATTAGTTTATGTATTGTGGAAATTACTATTTTTGGTAGTGTTGTTTGTCCTTACTTGGCATTGGAAACATGTCGACAATGGCGATTGAGCAAGAAAACTTTAAACCTTATGCGAAATGGGAAGATGCAAAGGGTTTCGATCGAAAAGGCTCAAAATTCCGCAAGGTTTGGACTTGATAGAGATCATTATTGCTATTTATCTAAGCTGCTTTCTTTGATTATATGCTTCATTAAGACGCATCTAATCTAGAAAATTTCTTGTCACTTGCTTAAGGGATTCATTTAGCTATTTTTTTAATTACCATTTTGAAAAGTGGCCTTTCCCTCCGTCTCATTTTACAATTGTCATTCAATTAGGAACATTCTTTTTTTCAAAAGGTAAAATAACTTATAATTATTTGCTGATATTCAGGCAGTTAACGCGGATCTAATGAAGATTTTATCCAAAATGGGAATATCATCGTTGTCAAGGTATTTTACTCACTTTGCAGCTATTTTACTTGTTACAGCCTATATTCCCTATAGTTCACTTATGCATATCTTAATCTAATTTTTTTGACTCATCTTGTGAAATCTAAAAAGCTCTTGGATATAGTTATTCTGGCGCACAGATATTTGAGATTTATGGATTGGGAAAAGAGGTGGTTGATCTTGCATTTACTGGGAGTGTCTCAAAGATCGGCGGATTGACTTTTGATGAGGTAATATGATGCCCAAAAGCAAACCTTTTCTTCAATTCATTATATGTTTGACTCTACTTGCACTCCATTTCTTAAAAGAGTGCGTCTTTCAACGTTTTTAAGTTTTTAGTTAGGCGTTTTGTTCCATTAAGTCCATTGAAAAGTTGGTATTGATGTTTGAAACATAATCATAATTGGTGCTTCATGCTATATGACGAAATATTAAATAATTATCTGGGGATTATTGGACTGAAGTTTGGTCTCTTTCTCGCAGCTTGCAAGGGAGAGTTTGTCATTTTGGGTGAAGGCTTTCTCTGAGGATACGGCTAAAAGATTTGAAAACTTTGGATTTATACAAATGAGACCAGGAGGTATATAAAAATGTTGATATGTCATATGGTTTATTTTGATAAAATGCATACTTAAAAAGCTAAGTAATAATATGACTTGGAAGTTGGAAGTTGGAAGTCGACATATTCTCACATAGCTGACCGAATAAGTTGCGAGTCCCATTAAGCTCATTTAGCTGCTAACAAACAAGCTAGAGTTGTGACTTTTAATTCTTTGTCTAATTAACAGGGGAATATCATGGGAACAACCCTGAAATGTAAAACTGCTTCATAAAGCTGTTCGTGAAAAGTGTGAGAGTGCTTATTCATTTTACCGGCAACATTTAGCCAACCGACCTGTCAATGTAAGTACTAATAATAATAATTTGAACCGGATTATTTGTTGTTTCTTTTTCCAGCGTCTTATTTGAGTTTTTAATAAATGAATTGCACAAAATGATATATTGACCTTAATTTGGTTTTTACACAATGGGGAAAACTTCCAAAGATTAAGATCACTGTCACTACTGAGATATATATATATATATATATATAAAGCCCGTTACCAGTGAACCATACTGATCTCAGCTGTTTTGTGAATCCTTTACCACAGGTTCTTCGGGATCTTTTTGAATTCAAGAGTGAGCGTTCCCCGATTCCAGTGGGAAAGGTGGAATCCGCTGCATCTATCGTTGAGCACTTTCTGTACATGTTCTCAATATCATTCTAGGTAAACCCATGAAGCAATCGCCATTGCAATGAATAGGATAGGAGGGAAGTCTAATTCCGGAGAAGGTGGTGAGGTATCCTTCTCTGCATGTTCTCAATATCATTCATCTGTAAAAACCCGATTTTTACCTCTTACAATATGCATATCCTTGCAAGGCAAGCCGTAAGAACCAAGCTCGGACATATAAATCGATATTGATGATTAGGGGACTACACACACACACGTATATATATATGGGTCAGATTTAAGGGAAAACCGCAAAAAATGCAAAACTGAGGAACACTCTAGTGACTATTAATCTGTACGGTATGCCCATGTGTATACAAATGATTTGTAAGTACTTTGTCAGTTACTTGTATGCACATAGGTTATTAGGGTGTCCTCAGTTTTTCTTTTTTTTTCGGGGTTTTCCCCTAAACCTCACACACACACACACATATACATATATATATAGGGGAGGGTACAAATGAAAACTCATCTTTCATTGTGCACGTGAGGACAAAGGAGAGCACGACACGTGTCCCTTGCGCCCAAGGGTTATTCATCCTGAATAGATAATTGTAGTATCATTTATTATGACTAGTGTATGAACTTCACCTCCGTTACTCTCTATATATATATATACATATATATATATGTATAAAGAGATCCTCTATAGATAGCAAGAGGGGATACCTCTTTTTTTTATCATACCAATCTTGTGTCATCCATTTTTTTTCATCCCCTAGCTTAGAGAAACTTGCCTGGTGGGTAGAATTATTCCTCATGCAATCATTATTTACCAAGTCATCATACTACTCCTGAGTCCTTACTGCTTTGTTTGAAAAGTAATTTATTAAACTATGCTAGATGCTTTACCCAATAATACAGTAGTTTTTCCATTCACATGCAGCTACTATATGCCACTAATAGTTTTCTTTGAATAAAAGAAGTTCCCTTTAGGTTTTAAGATAGTTATCTGAACATAACAATTCTTGAAAAGATTGATAATGGATACTTGCTCTGTCCCAAAAAAATGCAGATCCTTTTTCAATTAATTTTTTTGTTTGAAAAAATAACCATAGAAGGGTATTATGGTCATAGCATATCTCCAAAACCTATTTAAGTTATTATGTGCATTATAATGTGCTCCATATAGCATTGGATGGAAAGCGAATGGTGTGTATGATTGGTAAGAGGACAAGGCCGTGCCTTCCAATATTATCTAAAAGGGTTATCTATGCCTCCATATTGACACTCCATAAATTATTAAATTTTGTAAGATAATATTACAAATTGATCTTTTTTAATTCACAAACGTAACTAAAACAATATAGTTTTATATTGTTCTAGTGTTTGTTGTTTTTTTCTAAAATTTCAATCTACTTGAAAAAGATTTCCAATTTCATACAATGAACTTTGATGTAATTAATCTGCTTGTAGAGATGAGATTGGGAATGTTTTTGTTTGGTTGAGTTCTTTCATAGATGGAAGCAGCGTGTTTTTTAATTTTTTAATTGGTTTGGAGAGAACTTGGCTAACTTCTACCCTAGAATAAGCCACTTTCTATATCATTAGGGGCTTGTTTGTTAGCAGCTTAATGACTCATAGCTTACTCTGTGAGCTATACATGAATATTTGTTTGTGGCTTAATAGTATAGAAAGTGACTTATTCAATAAGAATTTAGGAGGGAGCTTTAAGTATATAGGAGCCGAATTCCATTCCCATGGTTCTTACACAACCCTGTAAGTATATATGTAACAACATATAATGCATGTATACTTCCTAATGAAGACTTCTATTTTTTAAGTATAAATGTACGGAAAATGCAGCAAATAAGTTTCGTTTCAGGTTAATGGAGCTATAGTGCAAGGAAGATAGCTATATGGACAACCGGTGAGTTTTTTTTCTTTTTCTTTCCTAAGAATTATTATTCGATGATTGAAAATGGCAAGTTTTTTTTTTGTTTCTTAAGATTTACTGTATCAAATCCCAACATTGTATTTGTTTGAAAACAATATAAACAAGGTTAGAAAAAACTAGAAAATTCCAAAATCAAACATATAGGTAAGTCTTCATTTAATCAACACCTCCATGGCTGGACCACCATCTCCAATTCTTCATTGCTTTCCTCAGCTGTGAAATATGAAATAAGCCATGAAATATATCATTGGGGAATGTTCATGTAGCAACTGATTCTTGGAAAAACATCCTTAGGAGATTAGTGAATGGGTGAGGTCGTTTTTGGTTCACTCTACGACTATGGGATTATATCACCTTAGATTAAACAATTTATATATTTATATGAGACTTGGATAGTTATGGGGTAGTTAGATAGTTACACAAAGAATGTTTGATGACACTAAAATCACCAAACACCATAAGTTCCCATTCATCACTTTTTGCCTTGTAAAATAAATGTTTATTTTCTCATTCTATCCTCAATTATAAATGTTTACTTTCTTATTCTCTCAACTTCTCTACTAAGGCCGTTAAACTGAAGTTATGAGATGCCCCACTATCTACTAGAATGCGTTTTTAGATTATCCTAAATTAAACTTTGTGAAACTCGGGGGG
Organism: Silybum marianum; assembly: GCA_036898165.1. Lineage (NCBI taxonomy): Eukaryota > Viridiplantae > Streptophyta > Magnoliopsida > Asterales > Asteraceae > Silybum > Silybum marianum. The sequence goes on along the minus strand of CM072532.1, from coordinate 49,743,573 downwards.
TTTCATATGGTCTAAGTTATTACATTTGGAATATATTTCACACACTATAACTTTCAAATATCATTTTGTTCATGTTATTTTAGTCACTACCCTTTTTATCTATACTCTTTGAATGATTCACCGTGCTATTAGGTAGGTTTCATGTTGATATGTTCATTTCTAGCAAAATCTTCTCCGTTTGTGCTTTTATTATAGTTTCACGATCTTAAACAATGAAAAGCATCTAGAGGTTTTTTTCTCTCTTACATTATTATGAAATATGAATACATCTTCTTTCACATGAAAATTTCAAGTTACTTTGTCATATATTTTTTATATACGTCCTCTTTCCTTGAAAAAAATTGCAACCTTAAACATTGTTTGACAAAAATAAGGTAGCTTATAAGCTACCTTATTTTCTATGTACATGTTTGGTAAACTAGTTTATGACTTACAAGTTAACTTATAAACTAAATTATTGATAAACTAGATGCAAGTAAGTTATTGAGTTTTTTGGCATTTTATTTCGATTATACCTCTTATTAATATTAATAAATATTATTTTGAATTTTATTAAATATTTTTAGTTGTAATTATGAATTAATATTTTTTTATTTTATTAATTAATTTAATGAATACTAATTATTAATACATTTGATTTTAAATTATTCACTAATATTAATTAATTATTATTTATAATTTTTAAAAAATTACTAATTAACTAGAATGACTAGTTATTCATATATTATAGGGAATATAATTATTATAACCATTTTTTATAAGGTTTTTACCCAAATAACCAATATCTCTTGCTGACTTTTAATAAGGACTTAAATGTATTCGATTTTTTGAGAAAAGTATGCAAAAATTACCATTTTTCGAAGGCATTTTACAATTTTCGAATGCCTTTGTAATTTTCGAATACCCTTTGTAAATTTTGAATACCTTTGTAATTTTTGAAGAGGTTTGGTCAATTTCGAATACCTTTTGTAATTTTCGAAGAAGTTATGGCTATTTTGGTAAATTTAAAAAGATGTTGATTATTTGGATAAAAACTTTATAAAAATGGTTATAATAATTAAACTCCTTAGATATTATATGCAATGATTATTTAAAGTTATAAACAAATGTAATTTTTTTTCTAAACTTTATTTTAACAAATTCAAAATTTATAATATTAATGATAATCAATTTAATTTATTTAAATAAATATATTATATTAATTATTTTTTATTATCTTGTTTGAATTAAAATGTTATTTTAATTATATTATAAGTGATTAATATTTTAAGATGTACTTTTTGGTCGTTTTACATGTTTATCGGTTAGTTTTTGTCAAATGTGATTTGTTCATCAGTTAGTTTATCAATCATCAAGTACCTTATAACTCATCAACTACAACATTATCAGCTAGTTTTTCAACCATAGTCTAAATGTTTGGTAAACTAGCTTATAACTTATAAGTTAACTTATTGATAAGCTAGTTACAAATAATTTATTGAGTTTTTTATCTTTTTTTTTCGATTATATCCCTTATTAATATTAATTAATATTTATTTTGAATTTTTTTAATTAATTTTAATTATAATTATGAATTAATATTATTTTTATTTTGTTAATTAATTTAATTATTAATTCATTTTAATTTTAATTATTAATTCATTTTAATTTTAATTACTAATTGATTTTAATTATACATTATATGTTAATATTAATTTTTTCTATAATTCTTTTCATATCAAGTATTTTGTAATTATTATTTGGTATATTTCGTTATAAAAAATATATAAGAACTTTAAAACATTTATCATAGTTACATAAAATTACTTATTTTGTTTCATAGATAATAAAAATGTATTTAATCATTCTAATAAATTATTTAATTTAATTGATAATCGTATATTTTGAAAAAAAATATTAATTATTTAGGATATATAAGGTTGATGTTTTTATGCTTATTTATATAGTAAACTCTAATTTTGGTCCCTATGGTTTAGTGAAATCTTTGAAAGTGGGACCTAAGCTTTAATAAGTCTAAAAATCGTCCTTGTGGTTTTCATTTTGCTTTGAAGATTGTTCCCTACTCCCTAGTCATTAACTCTGTTAATAATGTCGGTTAAAGTAAGGGGTGTTTTCGTCTTTTTCTTCGTTTCATTAATTTTGTTTAAAACTTAAAGAAAATGTATTATTTATATTAAATGATATTATATTATTTTAATAGGATTACATTATATAATAGTTATATAATTTTGTTTCCTCGAGTTCACATACGAAAAGGGTCCGTGGATTTCTTCGAGTTCGAGTATCGAGAAGAAATCTGAACTGCTCTCCCTCTCTTTCTCCTTTCTCTTTTCTCTTTTTTGAGTTCTTAATGTTCAAGCACATGGAAGAAATCTGAACGACTCTCTCTCTCTCTATCGATTTTTTTCTTCAGTTCTTCCATTTCGAGAACAGGGACGAAATCTGAACTGCTCTCCCTCCCTCTCTCTATCTCTCTTTGATTTCTTTCTTCATATATAACTTTATATGAAGATAATATATATTTTAAAAGAAAAGTAGAAAAAAGGTAAAAGGACCAAAACACCCCTCATTCTGATAGACATTATCAACAAGTTAGTGACTAGGGACCATTTTCAAAGCAAAATTAAAACCACAAGGACGATTATCAACAAGTTAGTGACTAGGGACCATTTTCAAAGCAAAATTAAAACCACAAGGACGATTTTTAGACTTATTAAAGTTTAGGACCCACTTTTAAATCTCAATGAATATTTAAAATTATAACTTACAATTTTTTTTCCTAAATTTTGTCTAACAAATCCAAAATCCAAAATTTATAATATATATGTATAAATGAATTTGAATTTTTTTAGTCAACATATTATACTATTTATTTATTATCATTTTCCTACCGTTGATTAACATATTATATTGCCGAACATTGTCTTAGGCATTGTTTGGCAAAAATAAGGTAGCTTTCACCTTATAAGCGCATCTTATTTTCTATGTAAATATTTGGTAAACTAGCTTATGACTTATAAGTTAACTTATTCATAAAATAGTTGGATGTAACTTATTGAGTTTTTTGTCATTTTTTTCGATTATAACCCTGATTAATATTAATTAATATTGTTTTGAATTTTATTAATTAATTTTAATTGTAATTATGAATTAATATTATTTTTATTTTATTGATTAATTTAATTATTAACTCATTTTAGTATTAAATTATTCACTAATATTAATTAATTATTACTTATAATTTTCCAAAATTACTACCTAATTAGAATGAATAGTTATTCATATATTACATGTAGTGATTATTTAAAATCATAAACTAATATAAAAATATTTCTAAACTTTATTTTAACAAATTCATAATTTATAATATTAATTATAATCAATTGAATTTATTAAAATAAATATGTTATATTAATTATTTTTTACTATATTATTTGAATTAATTTATTATTTTATTAAATACTTATTTTAATTACATTATAAGTGATTAATATTTTAAAATGTTTTTTTTTGTCAATTTACATGTTTATTAGCTAGTTTTTGCCAAACGAATGTTGTTCATCAACTAGTTTATCACTATCACCGTATCAGATGCCTAGTTTTCCAAACATAGCCTTAATGTTTGGAAACTAACTTATGACTTATAACTTAATTTATAAGTTATTGAGTTTTTTGTCATTTTCTTTCGATTATACCTCTGATCAATATTAATTAATATTTAATTTGAATTTTATTAATTAATTTTAATTGTAATTACGAGTTAATATTATTTTTACTTTATTAATTAATTTAATTATTAACTATTAATTATTAATTTGTATCTATTAATTATTAATTTGTATCTATTAATTATTAATTATTAATTAATATAATTATTAATTCATTTTAATTTTAATTACTAATTGATTTTAATTATACATTATATGTTAATATTAATTATTTTCTATAATATTTTTCACATCAAGTATTTTTATAATTATTATTTGATATATTTAGTTATTAAAAATGTATAAAACTTTTAAAATATTTATCATAGTTACATAAAATTACTTATTTTTTTTCATAGATAATAAAAATATATTTAATAATTCTAATAAATTATTTAATTCATGATAATCATATATTTGGAAAAAAATTATTAATTATTTAGGATATATGAGGTTGATGTTTTTATACTTATTTATATTATATCTATTGAATGTTTAAAATTATAAAAGTTATAAATTATAAATTTTTTTCTATATTTTGTCAAACAAATCCAAAATCCAAAAGTTATAACATATATGTATAAATAACTTATTTTTTTCAAAAGGTAAAATAACTTATAATTATTTGCTGATATTCAGGCAGTTAACGCGGATCTAATGAAGATTTTATCCAAAATGGGAATATCATCGTTGTCAAGGTATTTTACTCACTTTGCAGCTATTTTACTTGTTACAGCCTATATTCCCTATAGTTCACTTATGCATATCTTAATCTAATTTTTTTGACTCATCTTGTGAAATCTAAAAAGCTCTTGGATATAGTTATTCTGGCGCACAGATATTTGAGATTTATGGATTGGGAAAAGAGGTGGTTGATCTTGCATTTACTGGGAGTGTCTCAAAGATCGGCGGATTGACTTTTGATGAGGTAATATGATGCCCAAAAGCAAACCTTTTCTTCAATTCATTATATGTTTGACTCTACTTGCACTCCATTTCTTAAAAGAGTGCGTCTTTCAACGTTTTTAAGTTTTTAGTTAGGCGTTTTGTTCCATTAAGTCCATTGAAAAGTTGGTATTGATGTTTGAAACATAATCATAATTGGTGCTTCATGCTATATGACGAAATATTAAATAATTATCTGGGGATTATTGGACTGAAGTTTGGTCTCTTTCTCGCAGCTTGCAAGGGAGAGTTTGTCATTTTGGGTGAAGGCTTTCTCTGAGGATACGGCTAAAAGATTTGAAAACTTTGGATTTATACAAATGAGACCAGGAGGTATATAAAAATGTTGATATGTCATATGGTTTATTTTGATAAAATGCATACTTAAAAAGCTAAGTAATAATATGACTTGGAAGTTGGAAGTTGGAAGTCGACATATTCTCACATAGCTGACCGAATAAGTTGCGAGTCCCATTAAGCTCATTTAGCTGCTAACAAACAAGCTAGAGTTGTGACTTTTAATTCTTTGTCTAATTAACAGGGGAATATCATGGGAACAACCCTGAAATGTAAAACTGCTTCATAAAGCTGTTCGTGAAAAGTGTGAGAGTGCTTATTCATTTTACCGGCAACATTTAGCCAACCGACCTGTCAATGTAAGTACTAATAATAATAATTTGAACCGGATTATTTGTTGTTTCTTTTTCCAGCGTCTTATTTGAGTTTTTAATAAATGAATTGCACAAAATGATATATTGACCTTAATTTGGTTTTTACACAATGGGGAAAACTTCCAAAGATTAAGATCACTGTCACTACTGAGATATATATATATATATATAAAGCCCGTTACCAGTGAACCATACCGATCTCAGCTGTTTTGTGAATCCTTTACCACAGGTTCTTCGGGATCTTTTTGAATTCAAGAGTGAGCGTTCCCCGATTCCAGTGGGAAAGGTGGAATCCGCTGCATCTATCGTTGAGCACTTTCTGTACATGTTCTCAATATCATTCTAGGTAAACCCATGAAGCAATCGCCATTGCAATGAATAGGATAGGAGGGAAGTCTAATTCCGGAGAAGGTGGTGAGGTATCCTTCTCTGCATGTTCTCAATATCATTCATCTGTAAAAACCCGATTTTTACCTCTTACAATATGCATATCCTTGCAAGGCAAGCCGTAAGAACCAAGCTCGGACATATAAATCGATATTGATGATTAGGGGACTACACACACACACGTATATATATATGGGTCAGATTTAAGGGAAAACCGCAAAAAATGCAAAACTGAGGAACACTCTAGTGACTATTAATCTGTACGGTATGCCCATGTGTATACAAATGATTTGTAAGTACTTTGTCAGTTACTTGTATGCACATAGGTTATTAGGGTGTCCTCAGTTTTCTTTTTTTTTTCGGGGTTTTCCCCTAAACCTCACACACACACACACATATACATATATATATAGGGGAGGGTACAAATGAAAACTCATCTTTCATTGTGCACGTGAGGACAAAGGAGAGCACGACACGTGTCCCTTGCGCCCAAGGGTTATTCATCCTGAATAGATAATTGTAGTATCATTTATTATGACTAGTGTATGAACTTCACCTCCGTTACTCTCTATATATATATATACATATATATATATGTATAAAGAGATCCTCTATAGATAGCAAGAGGGGATACCTCTTTTTTTTATCATACCAATCTTGTGTCATCCATTTTTTTTCATCCCCTAGCTTAGAGAAACTTGCCTGGTGGGTAGAATTATTCCTCATGCAATCATTATTTACCAAGTCATCATACTACTCCTGAGTCCTTACTGCTTTGTTTGAAAAGTAATTTATTAAACTATGCTAGATGCTTTACCCAATAATACAGTAGTTTTTCCATTCACATGCAGCTACTATATGCCACTAATAGTTTTCTTTGAATAAAAGAAGTTCCCTTTAGGTTTTAAGATAGTTATCTGAACATAACAATTCTTGAAAAGATTGATAATGGATACTTGCTCTGTCCCAAAAAATGCAGATCCTTTTTCAATTAATTTTTTTGTTTGAAAAAATAACCATAGAAGGGTATTATGGTCATAGCATATCTCCAAAACCTATTTAAGTTATTATGTGCATTATAATGTGCTCCATATAGCATTGGATGGAAAGCGAATGGTGTGTATGATTGGTAAGAGGACAAGGCCGTGCCTTCCAATATTATCTAAAAGGGTTATCTATGCCTCCATATTGACACTCCATAAATTATTAAATTTTGTAAGATAATATTACAAATTGATCTTTTTTAATTCACAAACGTAACTAAAACAATATAGTTTTATATTGTTCTAGTGTTTGTTGTTTTTTTCTAAAATTTCAATCTACTTGAAAAAGATTTCCAATTTCATACAATGAACTTTGATGTAATTAATCTGCTTGTAGAGATGAGATTGGGAATGTTTTTGTTTGGTTGAGTTCTTTCATAGATGGAAGCAGCGTGTTTTTTAATTTTTTAATTGGTTTGGAGAGAACTTGGCTAACTTCTACCCTAGAATAAGCCACTTTCTATATCATTAGGGGCTTGTTTGTTAGCAGCTTAATGACTCATAGCTTACTCGTGAGCTATACATGAATATTTGTTTGTGGCTTAATAGTATAGAAAGTGACTTATTCAATAAGAATTTAGGAGGGAGCTTTAAGTATATAGGAGCCGAATTCCATTCCCATGGTTCTTACACAACCCTGTAAGTATATATGTAACAACATATAATGCATGTATACTTCCTAATGAAGACTTCTATTTTTTAAGTATAAATGTACGGAAAATGCAGCAAATAAGTTTCGTTTTCAAAGGTTAATGGAGCTATAGTGCAAGGAAGATAGCTATATGGACAACCGGTGAGTTTTTTTTCTTTTTCTTTCCTAAGAATTATTATTCGATGATTGAAAATGGCAAGTTTTTTTTTTGTTTCTTAAGATTTACTGTATCAAATCCCAACATTGTATTTGTTTGAAAACAATATAAACAAGGTTAGAAAAAACTAGAAAATTCCAAAATCAAACATATAGGTAAGTCTTCATTTAATCAACACCTCCATGGCTGGACCACCATCTCCAATTCTTCATTGCTTTCCTCAGCTGTGAAATATGAAATAAGCCATGAAATATATCATTGGGGAATGTTCATGTAGCAACTGATTCTTGGAAAAACATCCTTAGGAGATTAGTGAATGGGTGAGGTCGTTTTTGGTTCACTCTACGACTATGGGATTATATCACCTTAGATTAAACAATTTATATATTTATATGAGACTTGGATAGTTATGGGGTAGTTAGATAGTTACACAGTAATGTTTGATGACACTAAAATCACCAAACACCATAAGTTCCCATTCATCACTTTTTGCCTTGTAAAATAAATGTTTATTTTCTCATTCTATCCTCAATTATAAATGTTTACTTTCTTATTCTCTCAACTTCTCTACTAAGGCCGTTAAACTGAAGTTATGAGATGCCCCACTATCTACTAGAATGCGTTTTTAGATTATCCTAAATTAAACTTTGTGAAACTCTGGGGGTTTCATATGGTCTAAGTTATTACATTTGGAATATATTCACACACTATAACTTTCAAATATCATTTTGTTCATGTTATTTTAGTCACTACCCTTTTTATCTATACTCTTTGAATGATTCACCGTGCTATTAGGTAGGTTTCATGTTGATATGTTCATTTCTAGCAAAATCTTCTCCGTTTGTGCTTTTATTATAGTTTCACGATCTTAAACAATGAAAAGCATCTAGTAGCACCGTGTTTCAGGGTCGTGATTTTGTTGGGTACAATAATAACACAAACTTCTTTTGATAAGGTTGGTTTGTATGGTCTTTTGCTAATTCAATCGTTAATCGATTCATCTTTTGCTTTTAGAAATAAAAGATTTAACAAGATGTCATTGACCCTTTTTTTAAATCATATCAAGATTTTATAAATAAATATTTTATCACCAAAACCGTCCTCGTATAAAACCGACGTAAAGATAAATTATAAAAAATAAACGTAAGAAATTCATAAAGCAAGTATATAAAGTCGGATAGTTGCACGAATGGTGACGACCACTCTCTTTTCCACAATTGTAGCAAAAAAAGGTTCCACATCTGTAAAATAAATAAAAGTTATCATATTAGATATAGATATGATAATCAAAACAAATACACTTTAAAATATATTGGGTAGTGTCGGGTTAATTATCAATATTTTTATTGTTCTTGAATTTCGGCTCTTGAATGCTGCCTTTCGAGCATAATTAATGGTATAAAAATGGTGTTATAGGTGGTTTAAATAGCTTTTATAAATAATTAATATGTTAAAATATGATCATAAAAAAACTATCATTCAAATGTTGATATGGTTTTTATTTTTAGATTTTAACAAAATATAAATCGATTAAAGGATGTCAAAGGGATTCTTTGTAATTTGTTTAAAATAGATAATTAAAAGTCAACGTCTTTAAAAAAAAAACTAACTCCAAAAGGTTTCCTACGTAAATATTTCAACATCCATTGTATTATTAAATATTTTACAAATTTATCATCTTAATAAATTTTTTAAAAATAATCCCTTTTACATAAAAAAATAATAATAATTCAATCTCATTTGTGGAATGAAAAAAAATTTAATTTTTCTTTCCATAAAGTAAGTTTCTTTAAACTTTGAGCTTTCTTAGTTTTCTCTATTTTATAAAAAAATATAGAGAATCTGTTAGAGAAAAACAGTGAACAAACGCTCTATTTTCTCTATTTTAAATAATGTGTTGTAGTAAATGCTATAACGTGTTTTATAGAGAAAAAACAAACCTGCAAAGAACAATGTTGCAACCATCAAGCTCGACACATTGCCTGCACGCAGGACACCTCATCCATCGATTCCTCTCCAAAAGCACACCAAAAGCGATGTCGTTTCGATCCATCGTCTCCTCGATCTCCTCACACCTATACCCAGCGTGCCATGGAACTTTACACCGGAAACAAAACGGTTTCCTGCAATTAGGGCACATGCATCTTTTTAAGTTACGATCACCACACTCGTTCACTATCAATTCCGAACAGTCTTGGTTAGGACAATAAACCCTTTCAAGCTTTAACACCGCCGATTCACATAACACATTCACATTGCACCATTTATCGAACAGTTGGTGTGCAATTTTGGGACGGCATGATAAGGGTTCCAGAGGGCTATAGCCGGGCATTTGATGTCTGATACATTGTCATCGAGCTTTACTTGGATGTATTTGATCATACAATCAGTGCAAAAAGGGTGGATGCATTTGTTGCCGTTCTTGAATTTTTTGTCAGCAAGCGTTACTGGTTCACTGCAAATCTCGCAGATAAATGGTTCTTCAACTTCATCTTGATTAGGGTTTTGCAAGTTCTCTTGGGGTTTTTGAATAAGATTCCCCATTGAATCAAAAAAAAATTTGGTTGAATGTATTTTATAGATATGCTGCCACTAAGATTCGGGATAATGACTAAAATATTTGAATTTATCTGATAACTAAAATTATCATATTTGAATATATTAATTATAATACGTACATATATCTATATCTATATCTATATCTATATCTATACTATCTATATACTATATTATAAAGCATTTGGTCAAAAACTCTTAAAAACAACCCTTTAAGCTTTAGTTATTGCTATTTAATGTTAATTACTTAATTTTCAAGATTACAAGTAAATTGTGCGTAAGTACAACCTACTACAGTTTCATCTCTAAATTCGTATAACTAACTATAGATAACTATGATCAACTACAGGATAAACATCTAATTTTAAATATAAAAAATCTAAAATATAATTAAGATGATCATTGACTTTTAACAAATAAAATAATTATATCATTAAAACAAAATAAATTTTTTAAATTAAATTATGAATAAAAATTGAATTAAAGAAATTAAATAAAAAAAGAGAACTTTTAATTGAAATACTAAAATCATTTTCTCAAAACCACATAAAACCATTAAAACATTGATATAAACATAAATTAAAACGAAACTTAAAATCGAGATATATCTCGCTGCATTGCACGATACCCTTCTAGTAGTATATAAATTCAAGAGTGCAATTTGATTAAGTACAAATTCAACTTATCCGTTTTGAATTCATATAATAAACTCTAGATAAATAAGATAAATACAAGATAAACACATGTTTTTCTTTTATATTAAATATATTATTCATTTATTTTTAGAGATAGTTAACATTTAAATTAAATGATCGTTGACTCTAACAAGATACTCTACAATTATCTTTATAAAAATGATCATCATTAGCTTTATAAACATATTCATAATTAAAACTAAAATAAATGAAGTTTTATTCTAAATCTAAACTATAATAAAACTTTAAATTAAACCGGAAAATGTCAACTTTATAAATTTTAGTTTGAAGTCCATATCAATTTATATTTTAGGGTAAAATGCATATTTTTTAAAATGAAGATTAAAAGTTAATGTTGTATGAATAGAACTTGTTAAAGCTCGATATTTAAATCAGTATAACTAACATATAAAAATAACCAAATACATGATAAACATTTTATTTTAAATCTAAAATATCTCAAATTTCAAAACTTAATGTTTGGATTCATATAAAGACAAGATAAATCGAGATAAAACACCTTATTTACATGACTCGAACCTATAATCGAATTTACAACATTAAAAAGAAATCAAGCGAATAAGTAGTCAATTTTTTTAGTTCTTTTCCCTAATTTAATTGAACTTTCCCTTTGCTTGTCTTATGTTTTTATTTTTTTAAATCCAAATATATTATCTTTTTAATTTAAGATATAAAATATCTTAAATATAATCATCATTTAAATCACACTATCTTTTGACTCCTAATAAAAATACATTTCGTATTTTAAATCTAAATTATAATAAAACTTAAATTAAATCAAATAAATCAGATTTTGTTAGTATAATGTTCAGTTCGAAAACCATATTAATAGATACATTTTAAGATAAAATAGTAACCAAGAGATTTCTAGCTTTCTCAAATCTGTAAAATAAAATCAAGGAAGACAAATAACAAAACAAAATATGCATCATATTAAAATTTAAAGTTCTAGATTTTAAATCCACATCATGAATACATTTTTAGTATTTTAATAATATAATTAATATATCAATCTTTAAATTAGAGGAATGATGTAACTACCTTTTAAGATTTTAATATTTGATATTTGATATTTTTAAAAGGTTTTAAAATAGAAGATTGACATAGATGCTTTTATTGGACTAACACCATAGAAAATTGGCCCCTACTATCCATAATGATTGGGCTTCTGATACAATATAAATAATCATGTTCTCCATCCAAAGAAACGTTAAAAAGAAATGGCAAATTGTATTAAAAAGTAACATACTTCTTAAACTTTTTTCTTAAACCTTTATGTTCTTAGCCCGTTCACCATAATGAGCTGCTGTTGGAGATTCTAGGTCCAGGCATCGTCGACAACCTCTTCCTTTCTATTCTCGATGCTCCTCCGGACGCTATGCTTATCCTCTGTATAAAATAAAAACCTTATACTACTGATTAAAGTGGACGCAATGTTTATCCTCTCTTTGTTTCGTCTGGATTTTTCATAACTAAAGTAGTCTTAGGACAAAGAAATTACTACAGATTAATTGTTACATTATGTTAGCCTTTGCATTAATTTGAAGAAATGAATTAGGGGAAAATATTATGGTTTTTGAGATTCCAGAAGATGAACAAGAAAAGAAATTCAAACCCAATAAACAAATTGTTTTGTTATAAATGAATAATTTTGTTTTTTGAAAAGAAAAATAAATAATTATTAATGAACAAAATAATAAAAGAATTTAAATAATATAAACCACATCATCAGCCACATAAGAAAAATAATATGAACTTGCTTGCCACATCATCTGCCATATTGGCATGGGGACCTTTAATGGTCAAACCGGTTAATGGGATACTTAAATGTAAATTAGATCATGTTTTAGGTATCAAAATGAATGTTTTTAAAGTACGTTATCCGAAATAGGAATTATATCAAAGTACGTTACTTTTTAATGCAATTTGCCCAAAAAGAAAACCCTTCTAATTAATTCTTTTGATCTATTGGCTTCTTGGAAAGATATATTTAATCAGGGTTTATTATGAACGATTTACTATTTTATTTAATTGGGATTTTGTGTGTTCTCTTTTTTGGATTGTCTCAAATCACTTTCAAGAACTCAATTATCCACAGTTTTCTTTCACTGGTCGATTTTGTATTTCAAAAGTCCGTATTTTACATCGAGTTTCATTAATTTTTCCATGTAGTCGGTTTGTTTCTCTGCTTATGTAATCATTTGTTTGATTAATTTCTTGATGAGATTGGTTCGTATGTTAAATGTACCCAGTTTTCTCTAACTGTTTGGTTTCTTGATTTTTCAGATTATATTTTTCATCAAGTCGGTTTGTTTTTCAAAATAATTAGTTGATGTCCTGATTTTCTTGATTTATTTCTTGATGCAATTGTTTCGTATATATATATATATATATATATATATATTGTTTTTGACACCTATCTTCTTCATGACTAAGATCCCAATTTATTCCCATGATTTTTTCTTTCTTGAATTGATTAATTAATTTTATTTTTAATTTTCAATTTTGACATTTGTTAAATTCCAAATATTCTAAATATTTGATTTGAAGTTGGTTTATTGCATCCATTTATGTTGGTTTTTTTCCAAGATTTTCTTGTTTTCTTTGATAATTTTTTCAAGAAGTTGGTTTGTTTCAAATATTCCATTGAACATGAACAACAATTGTAATACAATTTTTTCAAGAAGTCGCCTAACTATCGATAGTTTTCTTTATTAGATTGGTTTTCTGAAATTGTATTTTTGAAGTTTGTTTTTAATATTAAGTTTTATTACTTTTTGTAAAGCTTTCTTTGACTTGCTTGATTACTTTTTTTTTCACAAAGTCAATTTGTTTTTCAAGTTTTGTAGTCATTACAAATTGTTATTTATTAAAAAAAATAACGGTTAAATAGTAGTAATAGAAAACAAAGTTTTGACTAAATCAACGGAAATAAAGAAAAATTATTAGAGTAAACTACGATCTTCGTTCATGTGGTTTGCAGTTTATAACTATTTTTATCCTTATGGTTTTCATTTACTTTTATTTTGGTTCTTACATCTAACCAAGTTAAAACAAGCTGTTAAAAAGTTTTAAAAAATTACATATTAGTCGTTGTGTTATAAAAAATTTAAATATCTAATCCTAAAATTTCATTTATTATATTATTAATATATATATATATATATTATTTTCTATTCCATTTATATTTTAAGAATCTTAATTTTATAAATAGAATAGAAAATAAAATAAAGAGTAAACTATAAATTGGGTTCATGTGTTTATTGAAAATAATATTTTTTATTTTAAATTATAAGATGACTCTTGTGGTTTAAAAAAGGAAAAAGAGAGAGAGGATTTGGGGTTTTATTTATGAGAAAATAAAGAGACCATTAAATTATAAATAATGAAAATTGATTTGATTCGTAATTAATACGCTATCAATCATGCCAAATCAGTTTTATTGATTGACAATCAATGATAATTTGGTTAATTCTATTTAGAGTTAAATGCAATTTCGGTCCCTGTGGTTTACAAATATTAATAGATAAGGTCTTGTTAATTTTTTTTGATGATTAACGTAACCGTGTTTCTATTTTATAACAGATAAAATATGACATTTTTAGCATATTTTCTTTATTTTTCAAACCACATGAATCAAACCTGTAAGTTACTCTAAACTAGGCATATTATGTATTATATATTTATATTTGTATTTTATTAATTATATAAATTTCAATCTTATAAATTATATAATTTACATATTTTATAAATTATATTATATTTATATGTATCTTATATTTTTATTTAAAAATTATTTTTATTTTATATATTTATATTTATATGATAAATTATATTTATCTGTCATAAAATATATTTTATATTTATATATTAAATATAAATAATTTTATAAAATGTATGGAAAGTACAGTTTATTATATTTACTTACAATTTTATATTATATATATATAAATTGTATAAATGGAATGTTCAAATACAAATTACATGGATAAAAGATTCAAATACATAAAATTAATAAATATAACTAATGATGTATTTTATGTTTTAAACTGTATCTCGACGACGAGGATAAAGAAGAACTACAGTAGTGTATATCGACTATATTGAACCAATATGGGGTGGGGGAGAGGCTAGCCGAAGATGTCGAGTTTTAAGCCGACATTGTCCCCATGGTATGTGGGTATATATATATTATTAGTGTTATTTACATAGTCGGTCCCTAAAATTTTATTGTTTTTTACAAAAATAAGAAAAAACAAAAAAGCATTGCAAAAATATGTGAAAAAGACTAAAATGCCCCTGAGTTAATGGCTGAAAATTAACAAGATTAGTATCAGGAATGGAAATAGAAGCAAAATAGAAAGCACAGGGACGGAAAAAGCAAATTTTAAACCACAAGGACGAAAATCATTATTAACATCAAACCACAGGGACGAAATATGTAATTCACTCAAGAATTATTGTTTAATTAAAAAGGAAAATATGAATTTTATTAATTTACAACGGTCGGAAAGAAAATCACCGACTCCGACCGAATACTATATAAAGAACATCCTTCTCCGATCACTCCTTCAACGCGAAAACCCTAAATTCTCAAGAACCCTAAATTCTCAAGAACCCTCCTAAATTCTCCTAAATTCTCACTTCTGCTGTTCTGTGTCACTCGATTTGGTTTTGGTTTCGCCATGAGGTGTTCCTGATTCAGAATGCCTATTTTTTTTGTAATTCAGAATCAACAATTGTAATACAGAGCAGGTAGCGTTTATTTATTTCTTTGGAATATAACGTTTTCTTTGGTGACTGGTGGTTAGGGTTTTTTTTCTCAAACTATTCTTTAAGAAATCAAAATGCCTAAATTTTGGGGTGAATATTCTTGATTTTCTGATTTATTTTATATTTTAACAACAAAAATTGGAGGGTTACTAAATACTAATTATATTAATTGTATCTTGAATTTTGTTGCTGTTAAAGATGAGTTTCCCTAAATACAGTTTATGACTATGTATTTTGGGTAGATGGGTTTGTTCTCTTTGTGACTATGTATTTTGGGTAGACTAATTCTAGGGTTTGTGAGAAATATAAGTATTAACATCTAAATACTATCTGCTTCTAGTTTACATCTTTGTGTTTATATATGTAGCTGTGTGAACTGTTATCTCAACAAACTATTGTCAAGTTTACAACGAGCTTCGCTTGTGGAGAAACCTCAAGAAAGGATCAGAGCCTTGACTGGGGTAAGTTGATAACATCTTATTAGATCTTAATCAATAAGATGTTGTAAGTTATAAATATGGTAGTTTGTATTGAACTATTTTCGTGTTTCTTTTCAGGCATCCAGGCAAAGCAACTACGAAGCCGATCCTCTGAATAATTCTACTGGCATTGCAATTACTCTGGTGGAAGGCCGGAGTTTTGGAATGGTGGAGACATGTTTCCTGGTGGTGGTCGATGGAACTTCAATAATAAGGTTGATTGTGAGCTCTTTGTTTTCAAAGGTTTACGTGTGTTGTTGGTTCTATTACCGGGTGTGTTTGTGCTCAGACAACACAAGACAAGACAAGACAAGACAAGACAAGACAAGACAGGACAACTGTTCCACATTTGGTAAGAGGACCGGTAAAATGACCAATTCAACCCTAATGAGTTGTTTATATCTTGTATACAGCTGATAGATCGATCACATAATGCTCAAACGTCAGAAATCCATACCAATACATCATCAGTAGCATCAAATCCACCTTCTGTCAACAATGGTAACGGACCATATTTACCTCCTAAGGAAATTAACCAGTGATTCCTTACTACAAACCTCCGCTAAAGTTGGTTGCTATTGATATTTCGGTTGGAGAAGAAAAAACCATAAGATTGTCCTCATCTTCTGTGTCGGTTCTAATCTATATTAAAGAAATACGAGACACATTACCTAGTAAGGTTAAACGATATATGTGTGGGTTTGCTTTGTTTCGATTGACCTGTTATGTATATATATATGTATATATATCTGCTAAATCAAGTTTTGCTTTGACAGATGTTTCCATGTTCGAGACTGCAACTTTTTGAAGCCAACACTTGGTTCTGTCAGGTGATTGTAATGGTGCAGAATTTATGATCAAATAGTGCTAAGGTGAGTTTGCTTGTTTTAATCTTGTTATGATTAGCTCTCTTTGTTGTAAGCTACAAAAAATCTAACATGAATCAAGCAAAAGCTTGCGATAATTTCATTTTCCATAACCAGAACAGATAAAAATGTGCCATTTACTCAACTTTCAGTTTCTACAGCTATAAAGACATAGGGGCTGTTTAAGTTGAATTGTTACAATATGTGCTTTAAGAGAAGTATTGATATCTTGATTGGTGTGGAATTCACTGGGGAAAGTAAAACTTTAGAGAGAATCCCCATAAACACAATGATCTTTGACATCTTGTGTGCAAAGTTGATTCACAAGGAAATTTAGCATAAACTTTAGATGGTTCGCACATTTATTAGAATAAATCTTTAGATGGTTTGCACAATCCCTCTACTTGAAAATCCTTAGAATACTTTAGGTCCCAATGTTGTTGGTTTCGCCTATAATAATTTTTTGAAAAGGTTTCACGTATCGTATCACATGAAAATCGACACAACATGAATTATTCATGGTCTTTATGTTAGTACCTTCCACCCCCCTTACATGCCTATTAACATGTTTCCTTAGGTTAGTAACTTCTTATCTCCCTTATTTTCTATTTATATTTATATAAATCTTTAAGAAGATAGCACCCTGTTTTGATGATGAAAGTGGTCATGAAAGCCATAGAACTTAAGAAGCCTGCTGCACTTGTATCTTTTTATTGAAGTATATAATATTTATATATGGCAAGTATGTAAATATTTATATATTTTGGTGAGGTTTGAACCCCCGACCTCCTAGGAGGCTTAAGGCTCACATATTGCTAGGCCAAAGGCCTTTGGTTATCTGGACCCACTTCCACCCTATGGACTAACAATAACAATAAGACTTTTATATATGATAGTTTGTTAGGTTCTTGGGAACGTAAAACATTCTACAAACTTTCTTGATGCATGCCCTGTTTCTTTGGCTCAAGTATAGCATGTTATTTATTTCATAGGTCATGGAGGCTGTTGCTAAACTTGGTATAACTGTTGCAATCAGCAAGGTAGGACTTGATTCAACAACTATCTCTTCCAATGAGAGAAATAACGATAGGCAGCCAGCATATACCTTTTATGGTAGTTTAATATATTTTTTGCTCTTTCCTGTAAAATCTAGTTATTCTTTTATGTTTTTTTAAGTCTTGTCAAATTTCATATTTTTGTAGCAAAGTCTCCCCTGGGTGGATGCCAGCACAAAACCCTTCAATCCCTGTCATACAGGAATGTATAGATGTCATAACTGAACACCAAAGCTCCTTGCTTTAGTGAAAGGAGAATGGGCGAATTTAACACAACTGAGCTTTAAATTTGAATTCTTTTTATGGCACCCATTTGAATCCATCTTCTTCTTTCATCAAGAAATGCAAATGGGTACGAATCTGGTCTTCTTTTGGGGTTTCTCATCTGTTTTTACAGCAACAACCCTTTTTAGCACTTCCTCTCGTAATCCTTCCTTTCATCTTTTAAATCCATTTCATTATGTTTTTGCTGTCTTTAGATGCATCATTTTAATGGATGTTTTTCTTGTTTCTTTAGGTTTAACTTTGATGGAGTTCAAACAAACTATGAATTTTGAGCAATTGGGTCAATAATGATGACTATGGACTGGTATTACTTGCCATCCGAGTGACCAAAGAATTTTGAGCAATTTCAAGACCTTTCCTTCGAATCTAGAGCATAAGATTATTGGATTAGAGGTATGTTCTTTAAGTTGATATTATATATTTAGCCGATGAAGATGGTGGTTAAATGTGAATTTGTTTTGTAGATTTTCACTCAGATCAAAGAATCAAAGAGATTGCCATAACAGCCTGGGTGAGGCTATTGAGATAACTGTTTATATAAACGTATAGATTATCCTTCTCTGGATGTTGGGAAGCCGAAGAGCCCTGCTTATATTCCATTGGAGGTAATCTATTTATATTTTGTTAACATCTAAATACTATCTGCTTCTAGTTTACATCTTTGTGTTTATATATGTAGCTGTGTGAACTGTTATCTCTACAAATTATTGTCAAGTTTACAACGAGCTTCGCTTGTGGAGAAGCCTCAAGAAAGGATCAGAGCCTTGACTGGGGTAAGTTGTTAACATCTTATTAGATCTTAATCAATAAGATGTTGTAAGTTATAAATATGGTAATTTGTATTGAACTATTTTCGTGTTTCTTTTCAGGCATCGAGGCAAAGCAACTACGAAGCCGATCCTCTGATTAATTCTACTGGCATTGCAATTAGTCCAGTGGAAGGCCGGAGTTTTGGAATGGTGGAGACATGTTTCCTGGTGGTGGTCGATGGAACTTCAATAATAAGGTTGATTGTGAGCTCTTTGTTTTCAAAGGTTTACGTGTGTTGTTGGTTCTATTACTGTTTATTTCTAAGGGTGTGTTTGTGCTCAAACAACACAACACAAGACAAGACAGGACAGGACAGCTGTTCAACATTTGGTACGAGGACTGGTAAAATGACCAATTCAACCCTAATGAGCTGTTTATATCTTGTATATAATTTTTGATTAATTTATGTAATGTATTAAATTTTAATAAAACGTAGGTCTGTTCCAACCTTGTTCCATGGGGTAGGGGTGGAACACACTTTTTCCACTTTGTTCCTGTGGCTGTCTGTTCCACATAGAAGTTCTGTCAAATTAACGTGGAATGTTGATCCCTTTTCTGTCCTGTCTTGTCCAGTGTACCCTAAAGGTTCTCCAATAGTTTTTGGACTTCTTTTCTCAGCATTTCGTTTCTTTTTCTGTTTTTTAGGAAACCAGCAAAGTCGGAGCACAATAACGTGGAAACCTTGTGTAACACCACTCGTTTTTCCGGTTTCTAGTGACCATATTACAAGAGGTGAGGTGAGGTGATATACAGCTGATAGATCACACAATGCTCAAACGTCAAAAATCCATACCAATACATCATCAGTAGCATCAAATCCACCTTCTGTCAACAATGGTAACGGACCATATATACCTCCTAAGGTAATTGAACAGTGATTCGTTACTAAAAACCTCTGCTAAAGTTGGTTGCTATTGATGTTTCTGTTGGAGAAGAGAAAACCATAAGATTGTCCTCATCTTCTGTGTCGGTTCTAATCTATATTAAAGAAATACGAGACACATTACCTAGAAAACTTGCCAAAAGTTTTCAAGAGTGGGCAGGGAACAAAGAAAGCTTGTATTGAACCTTTGTCTTTATGCTCCTGCTTAGAAGCTTTCCTTCATGAGGAGCCATTAGTACCTGAACACATGTGGTTAGTGTTCCTCTCTTAAATGATTTATTACTCCCTCCGTCCCAAAATACGTTTCGTGTCCACGTTTTTTTAGTTTGTCCGGAAATAGGTGTGTCTACTTCCCAATTCCACCCTTAATTCAGATTCATTAAATGTATTTCATATTCATGCGCCAAATTCAGATTGGTTGGCTGTTTACTTGACTCCATGTCCACCAAATTCAGATTGGTTGGCTGTTTACTTTACAAAAGAAAGTCTCATAGGAGAGATATTATTGAGTTCAAAATAGTTGGGTTCTAGACATTCTTATAGTTTTACTTATGTGTTTATGTTCTTTGTAGCAACTTGTAAGTTTGAGTTCAAAAGAAAGTCTCAAAATCTAGGATGTTTCTTTGTTGGAAGTTGTTACAAAAGGCTCATGCGCAAGGTCATAAAGGTATGATTCTTTTGAATGTCTCTATACTGTACCTTATATTAGCATTTCATGGAAGCTTGCTTTTCCTAGTTCATTTTTCTATTTTTCAGGGATTGATGATGATAGACAAAATGCACTAGATGACCTCTGAATGTCCTCAAGGGCTCTACCATAATGTGTTGAAGGTGTGTTAGCACATACATACATACATTATAGGGGAAAAGATTCAACATGATAGTTGGGCTCGATGACCTTTTCTTTTTCTTTCTTTATTAGTTATTGATAGTTGCAGTTAGCTACTGCTATACACAATCCTTATTGGCATTCATGCTACAGTGATTGAATTTCTCGTGTGCACAGCAGTAATTAGATAAGATACCAAGACTCATTTACATTTATATAAATGAGATACAGATTCATTGCATCATCTTAACATTTATATTACACATCTATTCCTTCCCTCAGCCTATATGTTCAACAAGTTGGCAGAGTATGGAGAATCCCGATTATCTTATGCTAACTACTCCGGTCTGCACACTTTTTCTCCCTGCCTTTCCTCCCCTTCATCTCAAAGCTGCCACCTGCTGCCATGAAACAAACCCTCTTAGGACCTTGCTTTCTGGTCTATTACCCACATGCTTTCTTGTCTCTGTTTTTTCTTGTTTCTTGGGTTTGGAACAGAGGTCGCTAGTTGTCGACATAAGTTGGACGCATTTGATGGCAAATTAAGGCTTTCCAGATACATATCTGGCCCTTAGGGAAATGGAACAATTCGACTTGAAGATTTTAGAGGAAAGGTAAGAAAGGAATTCTTGAGCTTTCAAATATATGGTATGTAATATGACCACCAAAATCTACAGGTGCTTTTTGGGGAAATAAATTGAAGACACACCAATCTGGACTCAGAACACGTTAACCAATGTATATCTCCTAGAACTAGAACTTGCTTATTTATTGTCTTGAGTTTTATCCTTGAATTGTATTTCCATTCTTTTCATTGTGCAGTCTATTTACCATTAGTAATGTTCTTCTGGTACTAAATTTGAAAGCTTGAATGGGGGTACATTACAAGAGGAGTGCTCATTTTTCAGTCCTCTATCTCTATGGTTGCCTCCTGATTCCTCAAGGGCAAAAGCATATTATTAGAAACTCTCTAAATGACAGCAGTGTTGTATGTATCTACATGACGTGATACAGGGATAAGTCTCGTTATCTACATGACATGATACAGGGAAAAGCACGTAATAAAATCATCAGGTATTGATGACTTGGCACTGGAAATGACTTGTGGTCTTAGTTCAGGTATTATCTGTTCATGTGATTTGATTTCAAATAATTGTCTTTCTTTCTTTGTAGATATAGATATGATAAGAAGAAAATTATATACATTACTACAGTTGAGTTAAGTACCCTTAAATCTTATATATATATATACATTCTGATTTATTCCTAGTCACAACGGAATTGAGAAATAACTTTACAGTCTGTATGCCTCAAAAAGGTTGTGCACTCTTTTTTAAAGCATGCATACTGAGAAAATTGTTCTTGTTCACCTGAGAATATTGATATTGACAAGTTATCACTCCACACTTTCAGCCTATATGTTCAACAAGTTAATTAAAATATAGATATGTCATTTTCATGCAGCAGTGATGTTGTATCCTTATTTGAGCTGCATTTGTTGATAAAATTCATGTTGAATCTCTAACTGATGCTGCTTCTAAAATGCACTATAGAGATGACGGATTTGACCTTTCAGCAGATGTAGGAGAAAAGGATATCTTTAACTTTTACAACATGACATACAACTCTTCCCAAGAGGACTGAGATCGTTTTCCAGTCTCATGACATACCATGAGACATTGCAAGCCGTTTGACATGATTTAGGGAAAAGTCTCACAAGTTTGAACCTGCATAATTGATTTCATATAATTGTTTTTTCTTCTTTCTAGACATGATAAGAAGAACTTAATGATAAAGCTGGGATTTCTGATTATGAAGGGGAGGTGGCCCGTTAGCTTGATGTTTACAATACAGATTCAGGTATCTTGGTTATTAATTGTAGGTATGTCTTAATTATGAGATAGAATAAGGTGATAGTCTACCTTGTAGCTACGTATTCTTCTTTCACCCCCTTAGAGAAAAATAAGAAAGAAGGCCAAATAACTAATAAAAAGAAAGGAAACCCAAGAAAGCAAGGATTGTATTCTATCCTTAAGAATTTTGCATGCATAATATGATAACACAAAACTTACATTTACACATCTAATCCTTCAAGTTTCACCTCAAAGGAAAATCAAATTATATTAAATTTTGGAGTAAAATGGCAGAATTGGTGTTCGTGGACTACACTTGAATACCTTTACAAATCATATACAAATTTTGGTTTATTCTCGGAGATAACTTTCCAATTTTGATTAGCTTTTCTCTGTTAGTGTAGAGAATCATGATGATCTTGTCAATCAGGACAATATACTTGACATATCTTTTGGGATATTGCACCTTTTTAATGATTCAACCCAAATTTACTTGTGTGCACAAAACTTATCTAAGTCGAACTCCTTGGTTGTATTTGTATGCCCTCAACCCTTCTAACGGTTTACAAACGGGTTTTGCTGCTGGCAACAATGCTTGAATATTTTTCTCAGTCCAATGTTTTTTTTACAGGAAAAACTAACAAGTTGAACTTGTATTTTGCAATACCAATGTGTAAATTTATGTATTGTTGTTGGATTAAGTTGAGTTCATTGTCTGTTTACATTGGAATTATGCAAGAGACCCCGAAGGTCGGTGGTCTCCATGAAACTGCACATGTTGTTATGTATTTTTATGCTTGACTAATTACTCCTAATTGTTTCATCTTCTTGTTTCCTATTGTTAAATGGCTGAATAGAAAATGAATCATTAACTATAGGTGTCATTTTTTGGACTTAGGAGTTCCATTATTGGTAAAGACATGTACCTTGAAGATAATATGATCCAACAGAATGCTTGATTATTAATTAGACCATGGTATCCTTCTGCTACTACAGTCTACATACCATATTTCATAACTCTATAAAATAGTAATGAAATATGGAATAGGTGACAGTTATGATGAACAGTAGTCGAATGCCAAAAATAGGTAGAATAGGGAATAAGAGGGTAATTTGAAAGTATTAGAAACATGCCATGATTTGCTTCGGGTGATGATCTTGGATGCTAAGCACTAATTGAATTCAAACACTTATGTAAGTAAATTCGAAGTTTCTAATGATCTTGCTTATCTGAACTTACAATAATTAGAGAAAATTAGAGGGTGATCGGACTTAGGATGACGATCTTGGATGTTAAGCACTAATTAAATTCAAACGCTTCTTTAATGACAATCGAAATTACTAATGATCTTGCTTATCGTCTAAACTTATTGTAATAGGAGAAAATTAGAAGGGTGATTGGACTTAGGATGATGATCTTGGATGTTAAACACTAATTGAATTCAAACACTTATTTATGGATAACAAAAGTTAATAATGTTTAAAAGATACATAATGAAATATGGAATAGGTGACCGTTATCATAAATAGTAGTCGAATGCCAAAAATAGGTGGAATTGGGAATAAGAGGGTAATTTGAAGGTATTAGAAACATGACATGATTTGCTTAGGATGATGATCTTCGATATTAAGCACTAGTGGAATCAAACGCTTAATTATGCACGTTAGGATTTACTAAGGTTAAGGAGATACGTAAGTTATAATAATTGGAGAAAATTAGAAGGGTGGTCGGACTTAGGATGATGATCTTGGATGTTATGCACTAACTGAATTCAAACGCTTATTTAAGAACAACTGAAGTTACTAATCATCTTGCTTATGGTTTAAAGTTATAATAATTTTGGTGTTCGTCGACTACACTTGAATACCTTTACAAATCATATACAAATTTTGGTTTATTCTCGGAGATAAATTTCCAATTTGATTAGCTTTTCTCTGTTAGTGTAGAGAATCATGATGATCTTGTCAATCAGGACAATATACTTGACATATCTTTTGGGATATTGCACCTTTTTAATGATTCAACCTAAAACTTATTCTTTGTTGTATTTGTATGCCCTCAACCCTTCTAATACTTCATCCCACTATGCGTCCATCAATTTCTTAATAAGCTTCACCTTATAGAGAAGAATATATTTGAGGCAAGACATGGATTCTACACACTCTTGCGGGGGCCATTTTTTATTTATTGTGAACATCATTTTAAGGAACTCTTAGGTGGCGTTTGTTTTTTAAGAGGTGATGAAGTCTGATTTCAGTTCTGAAATGGTTATGAAACGTCTAAACGAATCTTAAAATGAAAAAACAAAGTATGTAGCCAACAAAGTTCCTTCTTATTTATATGTAATAATGTATTGCATCACTAGATACAAGTACAGAGTTAGTTTACGGTGAATCATATCATGTTGAATTGACTATTTACAAACGGGTTTTGCTGTTGGCAACAATGCTTGAATGTTTTTCTCAGTCCAATGTTTTTTTTCAGGAAAATCCTTCTGCTACTACAGTCTACATACCATATTTCATAACTCTAAAATATAAAATGGCATTTGATTACAATGCAGATTTGATTTCATATAATTGTTCTTTTTTCTTTCTAGACATGATAAGAAGAAAATGATTGATATAGCTGAGATTTCAGATTATGAAGGGGAGGCAGCTTCATTGGTTGCTTCTATGATTCATTGTAATGAATTTATAGGTGGATAAATTGGTAAGAATATATTACCACATTTGTTCTTTTTCATCTTTGAATTAACATATCAGTTCATGTGATATATATATATATATATATATATATATATATATCTAGAGGTCCACTCAAGGTAACATCTCCTCATAACCTTTGACTTATATTGTGCCCTTTGATGCTATATATGGTGCTTTTTCCTTTTTGATGACCTTATTCTTGTAAAAGTTTACTTCCATGAAGAATGCCGTTTCATGCCTTTGTAGTCATGATCTCCAACTTGTACGATTGGTTTCACTCCCAGCTTAAAGTGTTTCATGCTTTCTCTAGTACCACATGGAAGTCCAATGCACATGATGTTATATGAACTTTTTGTAGGATGAACTGCAAAAGACATGGTTATGTAAACGGTGTGAAACCATGAGCACCAAATTGAGGTCTTTCTCTTTACTCTCTTGGAATATCTGAAGTATTAAGCACCTTCCATATCTACATGCTTGTCAAAATGTTACTTGTAAAATTCCTATAGCCGCAAAGGGTCATTGACCTAGTGGTACCCGAGTTTGGATTAATCCGTCTATAGATATCCGGAGGGTTTTTATTTGGGTGGGTTTTTTTCATAAAGCTCTCTTGGAATCTTACTGAATAAACCACTTTCTATATCATTAAGCCATTACCGAACAGTCATATATAACTTACAGAATAGGCTGTGAATCCCATCAAGCTCATTAAGCTGTTAACAAATAGACCTTTAGGGGCTGTTTGGTTGACCTTTCATTAAGTCCTGTATTAATAAAGCTGTCTTTGTGGATTAATCTGTCTGTATAGGTTGAGGAGGTTTTTTATTTGGGAGATTTTGTTATAGATGAAATGGTCGTTTTTTAATCGGGAGGGACATGTTTGGAAAAAAAAACTTTGCTTTCTGCATTAAGCTCCCCTCTAAAAGCTTACTGAATAAGCCACTTTCTATATCATTAAGCCACAGTCATGTATAGCTGAACTAATAAGCTGCTAGCCCCAGTAAGCTCATTAAGCTGTTAACAAACAAACCCTTGCTGTAATGCTATCTCTGCTCTCGGCCCATTGGCTATTTTTTCTCTTTTAGAGTACTGGAGCATGGTGTTGCCTAGTTATTGTCGTAGCGACTAAGTGACGTGTGCTTGATTTGGGTTAAATTTAAATCTATGGTGGTCGGTCATCTCTGTAACTCTTGTTTAGCTTGCGCTAAACTACTGGAGGAGTAATTTATTAGTTACTTATTTTCCAAAGCCAAAATTACCTAGTCTAGAGCAATATACATATTCTTTAGCATGATCCACAAACCCGTTTATGACCCGCAAACCTGTGAACGACCCGCGAACCCGAGCGTGTGCGGGTTAGGGTTGTGTATCTCAACACGATTAGCTAAACAGGTCGTGTCCGGGTTGACCTTCCCTGACCCGTTGAAGTTGAATGCAATTTTTTATGTGTGGAGAATTCGACTTTTGCTTCTCCAATTTGGAGAATTATGGAGAATCTGTTCGAGATGCTCTTATTACTCCATTTAACATCTAGAAGAGTTTAAAATGAAATGCTTATAGATTGATTGTAGTTTTAGATTTGGGATCATAGATTATGGTGAGCTAACACGTGTATTTTTTTATACTGACCCGATTGCTTGTTGGTGACACGGCTTCGTGAATATCAAGGAGTTGACCCACACTTTGACACAATTGCAAGGCAATACCAAGATGTAGTAAAGGTAAATACATAAACGTTATATGGGCCGTTTGTTTACCTCTTTAACAGTTTCATTAACGGAATCGCTAAGAGGTGAATCTTGTTTGGCAAAAAATAAGTCTGCCTCTTAATGGTTCTAAAACCTGTCGAATCATCCTGGACCTCCCTTAACCATTCAGAGCTCTAATTTCATTTTAAATAATTACCAAACAATTATATTTCATTTTGCACGTTATCATAAAAGCCTCTCAATCATTTAGACCACTTAATCATTCTGCATCACACTATTCAGCAACTGCCAAACATAGTTTGTCTACCGTCTGCTCTTTGAGGTAGAGGTCAGGTCTGTGTACATCTCTTTGAGGAGGGCAAAGGTTCTAACTCCAACTTTTATGAGTGTAAATGGTTTTACATAACTTGATAAAATCTTATTATTTATAACAGACTATAAAAAGAATTCATAATTGGAAATTCAGTTAGTTTGACACTTAAAAAGTTATAAGTGCAATAGTTGCATATAAACTATATTTTTTTTCCCTTTTCGAATGTAACTCATGTGATGGTTTCTTCACTTTTTTATTGCAAGAAGCTTGAAGAGTTGCCAGAACTTCAATATCTTGACTTATCAACTCATCTATAATTTCTCATAGCTCTAGAAACCGATTTTTATCTTTTCTTCCGCATATGAATTCCCATATTCATAGAATCAATGGAATGTTCCATAGGAATCCATACGAACGAAGAGATTTTTTGGTATGTGGATTTGAAATTTCATGGAAATAGAATTCCACGGTGATATACCAATCAAATTAAGTATGGGAAATCGTGTAAAGATCGATTTGCCTTAACGAAAAATTTAGGGAATATGGAATTTGTGTTGTTTTCAGATCCGAAAAAGTCTTATAATAGTGTAGATTACTACAAGAAACCAATGTATTTTGTGAGCTTTAATGGAGTTTATGTCCGTAATCCTCAATCCTCATCTAGACTGTTGTAGAGAATCCAAGAATGATTCGAACAGAATCCACGAGTCAGATATAATATGGTTTCATTTTACGAAAGAGAATTTGTAGAAGTTTACAAAGCATAATAGATTAAACGATCTTATCAAAGTGCAGAAAACATGTACAGTTTAAAATGGGAATACTGGATAACAAATTAGATAAATTTGCATCAAGACAAAGGATCGTATGAGAACAAGTGTTAAGGCGAGAAGTATAAGATATGATCTGGACCTTGATCACTTTTATTCTCACCTCCACTCCATGTACTACGTTTGATTAAGGAATTGATCTGGTACATCTCACAAGTGTTGATATTCAATCATATATGATTGATACAAGGGTGAACATTACTTTTACCTTACTCAACATAACTTTCATTTTCACTTGAACCCAACAGTTTGTATCAAATGTATAAATTTTGGAATATAGCAGATTTGTAAGTTATCAATTACTTATTCTTGCTCTCTTTTCCTTTTATTGTTCTCAATTAATGCTTGTTTATTTCCTTTCAATCCGTTATTATTAATCAATTGGATTTATTCTATTCATCAAAACATGATTTGATCCTATTTTTAGTAGATCTACCAGTTTGAGTCACTGGATATTTTTGCAGATAATTAATAGTTCAATCAATGGATGAGAAATTAAACCATACAATCACTTGTTCTGTTAATGGAAACAATGAAATCCCCAATTTTTATTGATTTTTTTACAAGTTTGATTGATATTAAGGTTTATTTTATGAAAGATTAGAAATGAAGCAATAATGGATGAAATGTACTCATAAAAAGCTTCTTTATATCAACTTGTAATATAACATCTTCTATTTTTGAGGTCAAAATTGTCGACTTTGAATTAGTATTTTAGTTGAATTTGATTTTAATTACTCGAATCCTGCTTTTTTTTACTTATCCATGAGATTAGAACTTGATTTTGGTCTTTTGTACACATCCATGTTGCATTATTATTTTTAAGCTACTCTTTACTGGTTTTTAACACAGCTTTCGTCATTGATAATAGCTACCACATCCGCTCAACGACATCAATGGACATATGATGTCTTTGTAAGCTTTCGAGGTGACGATATCCGTAAAAGCTTTATGGATCATCTATTCAAAGATTTTGGACAAAAAGGAATTCATGTGTTTAGAGATGATACGGATCTCACCCTAGGCGAAAATATATTTCCTAATCTCGACAAAGTCATTCAAGAATCAAGATTTTTGATAGTTATCTTCTCTAAAAATTATGCATCTTCGTCATGGTGCTTAAGGGAACTTGTAAAAATCCTCGAGTGCATGGAGACGGGAGAGCACAAACATGAGGTTCGAATAATATTTTATGATGTGAAGCCTGATGTGGTGAGGAAACAGACCGAGAGCTATGCAGAGGCATTTGCCAAACATGAAATTTCAAATAGAAGAGAGGCTGCTAAATGGAAAGAAGCTTTATTCATGGCTGCCAACTTATCTGGATGGGATCTCCATGACATGGCAAATGGGTAAGAAAAATTACTCTTTATTTTAATGATTTATATCGTTTGTCAAATGAACAAGGGGCCATATCATTTGAATATCATTAAGTAATTGTTTTTCTAACAAACCAATTCTAAATATTTTGGCCTTCTTTTTCTTTCTGGTCAACAGGTTTGAGTCCAAGTTCATTGATAGCATCTCCAAAGAAATCCTCAAGGTTTTATGCCGTGAACCTTTGCATGTTGGCGAGAACCTTGTAGGAGTGGATGTCCATGTAAATGAAATGAACTTGGTGCGTTTTGTTGGGTCAGATAAGGTACATATGATTGGAATATGTGGTATTAGCGGAATAGGAAAGACAACCCTTGCCAAGGCGATTTATAACTCGATGTATATCCCACTTTGAGGAATGTATCTTTTGTGAAGATGTCGCAAAACAACAAGGTCTATGCAACTTATTGGTAAAATCATGAAAACAAGAGTTGTAGAGATATCAAGTGTTAGTGAAGGAATTATGGTAATAAAGCAAAGGATGCCAACAAAGCCGATCCTACTTGTTCTAGATGACGTGGATCATCGCGATCAGTTAGAAGCACTAGCGGGTTCACATGATTGGTTTTTCCCAGGAAGTTTAATTATTTTCACCAGTAAAGACAAACAATTGTTACGGTCTCATAAAGTGGATGAAATTTATGACATGCCAGTTTTGCCGGATTATGATGCTTTGGAGCTTTTTAGTTTGTATGCTTTTCGGGAAAAACATCATGCAAAAGATTTCATGGAGATCGCTTACCAAGTTGTGAGATGTTTGCAAGGGCACCCATTGGCTCTCAAAGTTTTGGGTTGTTCTTTGTATGAAAAGCCTTTAAGTGTGTGGAAAAGCGAATTAGAGAGACTCAAAACGTATCCCAATGCCGAGATACAACAAAAACTTCGACCAAGTTTTAATGGTCTAGACTTCGATCAACAAAGAATCTTTCTCGACATCGCATGCTCATTTATAGGGGAAAACAAAGATTTTGCAGCGAGTGTAATAAACAGCGAGGATTGTACTGAAGATGCTAATATGGACGTTCTAGTAGATAAGTCGCTAATTACAATATCTTCGTATGATAATTCACTTCAGATGCATGAGTTGATTCGAAGCATGGCAAGGGAAATTATACGTGAAGAATCTAATTCGCCTGGACGCCGGAGCAGATTATGGATTCTAAAAGATGTTCACAATGTATTAAATGAAAATATGGTAAGAAGTGGCAAAAGATATTTTTTTCTTTGTAAATTTATTTACTTATTTCAATTGCATATGCTACTCTTATTTCCAAATAATCTATATACAATATTACAATCTTATTACTTGGACCTAGGCATCAGAGACAGTTGAAGTTCTTGATCTTTTGCAAGAGGAATCCAGTCAAATCGTCCATATTGATGGAAAAGCTTTTGCACATATGAAGAACTTGCGGATCTTAAAAATCCGTGACAAAAATTTCGGAAAATTTAGGCATCCTTTTGATTTAAAGCCGTCGAAGTACTCTAAGGTGAATTATTCTGGAAGGTTGGAATTTTTATCGAATAAGCTAAGGTTATTTTATTGGCATGGATATCCATTCAAGTTCTTTCCTCCAGATTTCTATCCGGAAAACATTGTTGCCATTGACTTGTCTCACAGCCATATCAAAAATCTTTGGACGACACCTAAGGTACATTAATATTCTATTGTTCATGAATTTCTTCTCTAGTTTTAATACTTGTAGTTAAGCATTTTGTTTTTCCCTTGATCCTAGTGTTTCGGAAGGTTGAAAGTAATGAATCTAAGTCATTGTCGTAACCTGGAAAGTGCCCCTGATTTCACAAGGATTACAAATCTCGAAAAGTTAACTCTTGAAGGTTGTGTGAATTTGGTTAAATTTCACCCATCATTTGGAATGCTCAAGAGGCTTGTTATTCTAAATATGAGAGATTGCAAACGCTTTAGAAGATTCCCCCGCAAAGTCGAAATGGATTCTCTTGAAGTTCTGATTCTATCGGGTTGCTTAAAAGTGGACACACTTCCTGAATCCTTTGGTACAATCCAAAACCTAAAAGAGTTTTTGGTTGATGGAACCGCCATAACAGAAATTCCTTCTTTTGTACTTTCACAATGCAACCTTCAAGAATTGGGATTTGGTCGATATGAGAGGGTTCGGGCTAGACGGTGGACTTCAATTTCGCAGCTTTCATGGTTACGAAGTAAGATGCAACATACCCAAAGTCTGGTAATGATGCCTTCATTGGAAAGTTTATGTTCCTTGAAAGTTGTTAATTTTAGCGGTTGCAATATATTAGAAGTGTCTGATAGCATTGGAGGTTTATCATGTCTAGAAGAACTAGTTCTGGATGACAACAACTTTACTAGCTTGCCTGGATGTTTGAGTCAACTTCCTCGTCTTACGTGGCTTTCATTTACTGGTTGCAAGAAGCTGGAAGAGTTGCCAGAACTTCCACCTACCATTTATGTTCTTTATGCAGATGGGTGCACCTCCTTGCAAGAAGTACCCAGCAGACTCTTAAATCATGATGCGTCATTCGTGGTAGTATATTTCAGAGGTTGTCCAAAATTGTTTAAGAATCACACCTATGAAAGTCAACCCCAACCTGTCAACTCATCTATTACATCTCATAGCTTTAGAAACCATCGCTTTCATTCTTTTTTTTGGTATATGAATTTTCCGAGTAACACAAATGGATTCTTCAATACACAACAAACTAACTTTCCCACCATGGCGAGTATAATGTATCATGGAAATAGAATTCCACGGTGGTTTACGAATCGAAGTACGGGAAATCACATCAAGGTCGATTTGCCTTCGGATTGGTGCATCTCTAAGTTTAGGGGATATGGAATTTGTGTTGTTTTCACACCCAACAAGTCTCATGGTGGTAAATATGGCTTGATGAATTTAAGATATTGTGTGGACAACTTTGATGGGACTTCTTTATTAATTGATGGTTATCCATACTACTACAATTGTTCCCTTGGATTCCGTAAGTCAGATATCATATGGTTTCATTTTATGATAAGGGAACAGGAACGGGAGAAATCAAAGACGTTTGTTACTTTTTCATTCAGAGACGAGAGGAATGTTTTTGATGTGAAAGAATGTGGTGTAAGACTTGTTTTTGATGAAGACATACAAGAAGAAGAAGAACAAAATTTAAGTTTCATTCGAGACCTCCCAGCTCCAACACAAGATGGAGGTTTTTGCCGTCTAGATGGTATTTCTCGTTTTTCAATAGTGAACTGGTAGCTATATAGTGTGATTAAGATAGTTGTATTCTGGAAAGTTCAGATGTCATCAATCAATCGTACTATACTTTATGGTTTTTCCACAAAAAGATGGAGAAATAGAGAACTCAATAGCATATATAGTTAAAAAGAGTTGCCCCTCTATAAACTAAAAATAGAGAACTCAATAGCATTTTACAAAAGATCCAACTTTATTTATTTATATATATGTTTTCTATTTTCAAATTCAAACAATTAATCTAAAGAAAAAACCCGAAACAAATGTAGTTGTTACATTTTAAATATTTGATCCAATTAAGCCTTTCTTCAATTCATACCATAATTCTTTGAAATAAAAGATGGAGAAAGGGTGGAGGAAGAAGCAATAATGGAATCAACGCCCTTTCCTTTCCTTTCACCTTACACCATCTTCATCTTTCTTAATCTTTGTTGGGGTAGTAAAGGTTGTCAAATACTTTTAAAAAATTATTAAAACAAATTAACATAAATCTTATCATTATAACAATATGGCAATGATGAGGAATTCGACATTAAAGACCTTGATGACCAAAAGGCTCTTAGAAGAATTCAAGCCAATGAAACTCTTTGTATTTTTTTAAGAATTGAATATTTGAATGTAATTTCAAATCGAAATTATAATAAAACATACTTTTCTAAAGTGTATTTGAGTGACCCAATTACATATATTAAAATAACATTAAAGTATTATTAAAAAACTATCAAAAAATAAATTCAATTTTTTTTTAACAAAAGGACAGTTTGGGCATGGCCCGGAACCGGTTACACATAACCGGGCCACCTCCATTTCGTAGTCCCGGTCCCGGGACCGATCCATGAAGTTACTATTTCGGCCCAGGACTGATTTTTGGCCATGTTTATAGGGGGTATGGTTAGCAACCCCTTGTTTGCTGTAATTTTTATATGATGCATGTATAGAATATATTTTACTATCTTTAACCTAAAATAATAATATGGCGTATAACTCAGTTGCAAAGGACGTGTAGCTGAGCGAGTCAAAAAATGTCCTTTTATGTTAGTGTCCTTAGAGATAGTTCCGTATAGGTAATTCTATATTGGTATGCAAATGAATTCGTACTTGCTCGAGCTTGAGATAAATATGGTTAAAAACTTGATTTTAGAGATTCATAAAGCAAGTGTGGACCTTTAAAGCACGATTTTAGAAAGAAAAGAAAGAGGTGCTTTTTCAGGCTTGATTCGAAATTTTGTGTAAACACGGGTTTGATTTGGCTCTTTTTGACCGTGTTTTTTTTTTGCCTTTTAGTAAAAAAAAAAACTTAGTCCTCCTTTATGCACTACAAAATGGAAGGTTTTTGACAGAGTTCCGACTGAATTTATCGTCGGTAACATTTAGTTGAATATGCTTATTGCTTAAGGATGAAAGATAACAACTAAAGCAATAATGGGTGAAATGTAATCATAAAAGCTTCTTTATATCAACTTGTAATTTAACATCTTGTTCTTCTAGGTCAAAATTGTTGATTTTGGATTAGTATTTTAGTTCGATTCGGTTTTCATTACTCAGAATCCTACTTTATTACTTATCCATAGACTAGAATTTGATAAATCACCATTTGTGGTACTCTTACCTGCACGGCCTTCTCAGTCTATATAGGCAGATTAATCCATACAGCCAACTTTAGCCTCACCCACTTGGGTTCTAACACAAGTCTTCGATCTCTTGTACATATCTTGAATTTCTATAACATGCCTCCACATCATTTCCCATGGTATGCTATCGTAGGCCTTTTTCTATGTCTTTTGAGCCTTGAAACAGTGTAAGAGATTAATAGAGACAAGTGTTGTCTGTATTATTGATTCAAGTTATATAAATAAAAGCTTAGTGAACATACAATCGCTAAAATGACAAGAGTCATGAGATAGAAAATCGGGCACGACCATGATCAGATTCCGCGAACCGCTCCGAGATGCCTAAATGCGCCATCAGAAGCCAAACATGAGTAAGAAATTCTCCCCCTTGGGGAAGCTGTTGCACATGGTTAAACCCTCTGCAGTGAGCAGCAGCATAAGCTAGGATCTCGATCCATACTTGACTCATGACATTCCACATTCGTTCCCTTTCCATCTCTCTCAAAGCTGACGCAAGCCTGCAACCATCAAAAAGTACAGATTTGGATCGATCCCCCTTCACCATTCTTGGCAACACTACCTTACAATCAACTTGAAGCAACTTTCTACTGGCTTCAACCTTTTCAAAAATATTAGGTCCCTTTTCTATGAAGAAACGCATGGCCTCAGCACAAGTGTCATGATACCCGACTATGCCACTACCTATTGGCAACATAATGGGGTATGACACCAGAAGATGTAACAGATAGTCGGATATGTGCTTGCTTTCCGTACACCGGATATCAATGTCACCTTGATCTTTATCATCAAGATCTAAGTGATAGCAAAGAGTGGTAGCGATGTGCCATGTAAGAATGATCTGGTCGAATTCCAAGCTACTAATACTCCATAAGAGTGCGTCGCACTCATGCTTGTGGAGAGAAAAACTACCTTTATGAGTACAAAATGCTACGGAATCGGAGTTGCAACCCATGACCTCATGACATCGACTGTAAATCAAATCTTTGAGGTTTTCGGAAACTTTGATGTAAGTTTTGTAACTGTGCTTTATGCGATACTTATCTATCCCAAAGAATTTCTGAGCTGTCAAAAAACTAGCATGCTTCTCCCCAAGGACAATACTTAGTAGGTCCAACTGTGCAATGGAGTTGGACCATCGTAGTTTAGTCGGTTGCTTCAAGAATGGCAATATGAGGATGTTGCGAGTGCGGTTATGTTGGTTCAACCAGTGATCTGTCCAATCAGAGCACAACATGCCAATAACCGCAAAGATTTCTATTACAACTGCTGTGGCAATTAGTAGGTAAGTTATGACGATGTCAATGACTCTGTAATTGTCAATTTCACAGAGAAAACAGAAGCCGACCAGTATCAAAATATTAAGAAAAATGCTAGTAACACGAAGTATGAGCCCCATACGGGTATAGACCACACTTGCCTTGGTGTAAAGCATGTCATATGCAAATCCAAGTTCAATCTCAACAATAGAGAAAGCTTTACTAGATGAAAGATTACTGAAGTTGGATAGGCTTCTATCGCGATCTTGACATTTGAGCTTGAAGTCGAACAAAAGCCGCTTGAACGTTTGGAATATATCATAAGCTTCAGATATTACCCTAACCCGACCTTGAGGATATACATGAGCATTTTCTGGGAGAGGGGGCTTAGAGGCCTCTTCAATCTTTATAGTAAACCCTAGTGACGTTTGATATCGGAACTCCTCTACGAACTTATGATAATTGGGACCTGGGTCAGCAGCACCACGAATCAAGTCTTGGATATGCTCAGTGCTTGATAACCTTAAAGCCTGAACACGTTCGAAACACTTGATGAAACCCGCTACATAAATCAATATGCTTAGTTTGGGGAGATGAGAACAACCTGGCCAGGACAGCAAGAAGATATAGAGAGCTACTACAGATTGAAACAGTAGCTCCACAAACTGTCTTAACCAAAGGTCGTTGTCTTCGATTGCAAAGGCCGTTATGGTATCTGGACCACCAAGATGAAGGAGGATAAAGGGTGTCCAAAAAGACATGAGCTCACTCGTGTTTAGTTTGTGTGAAGTGCATACATCTAAGGCAGTTTGGACAATAATACCAAGAGATGTTGATGCCACTCCGTATGCCAGTAAGTAGGCGCACCACAGAATGATTCTGTATCGAGTTCTTGCATTGTATTTCCGAAGGTTTCCTAGTAGAGTTAAGATGATCTGCGAAGCAAGGCTGATGAAAATCAGTCCACGCAGGGCCCACTCGTTCCATATCTGCTTAACATCATCTGGTACCACCTGAAATAACTTTCGATGGTTCAACAGACCTACAACTGGAAACAAGTTGAAAATCCCATTACTTTGTTTACCACATATACCTTAATTCAAAGCAGGGAAAAGACACAAGTGATCACAAAATTTACCCCCAATCGATGTCATCTTCAAACCAGCTTGTGTCTTGATCGATCGACGAAGAAAGAATAGGATCTTCGATTAGTATGTAAACTTGTTTAATTATCATGAAATGGAACTTACATGTAATTAAGTCACTTTCATCTAATATTTGTTTATGAAACAGGGGTAGGTAACCAATCAATTTGGTCTCTTTGCCTAGCATTTTCCTTGTTTGTCTGTATTGTGTCAAAATGTTTGACCACACATAAAACAATTCATGGTGCAATTCGCTGTAAAATTAACTTGTTTGTTGTTAGCTATTGTGGGTCATATATATATATATATATAGAGAGAGAGAGAAGGCCGTTATTATATAACCCATTGCATTCCTACAACCTATACAACCTAATCATGACCGTCCATTTTGATCATCAATGGTTATCATTTAATCAGTTGTAACTACCATTAATTAAAAAATCAAAAAAGAAATGGATGGTGGATGAGTGGGTTGCATAGGTTGTAAGATCTAGAGGGATTGTATTTCAACACCTCTCTCTCTCCCTCTCTCTCTCTCTCTATATATATATATAGAGAGGGAGGTTCAAATACAAACCAGTTAAATGTTTCAAACTATACAAACTTGAATAAACCACAAAGATGAAAACACAATAAATTGTAATTTATAAACCATAATAGGATGAAAACTGTAATTTGAAAAGGATAGGTATGAAAATAGCAATTTTCAACAAACCACAGGACTAAAAATGTAACTTACTCTACTTAAAATTTCTTGCCAATTTCATTTGATTCAATGGAAAGCAATTTAAGTCGTTTCCGTAGCAATTTGGAGTGAAAAGAAATGTATGTTGATTGGGTCTAATTACATTTAAAATAATTATCATAACATATACAAATAAATTTATATAAAAATATAAATTGCTTTATATTATGCTTACGTATTTAAAATCAAATTATTATTTTGAATATAATAGCATCTTCTAAAAATCAAGATATGTATCATGTTTAGTGACATCAGTTTATTTTCCCATTTTGAACAAAATAATATAAACTAATTATGAAGTAAATTTACCATCAACATTTTTGTATGCGCATAACTCGACAATCCCATGAGCTTTGAAGTTAACAGCAAAGACAAACCTCCAACGACCCTAAGGGGGTGATCACTAGGGACCAAACAAAGGTCTGTACCAGTTAAGCTACCCCTCAAGGATGACTGAACTATGCCCGACTGTTTTTGAAACCCGTTTACGAGACATAACAATACTTACACTTTCAGCCTTCTCCCATCTTTCCGAGGCAGCATACATATTGGACATAAGCACATAGTGAGAACCATCTCCAGATTCTTGATCTTGCCACCTAGCCATCTTCGTATCACCTGTTTTAGCATACCTTTCAATCATTTCGATCCATGAAACCGTTGTCCTATAATGCATCTTTTCAAATAAGCATAATGCTGGTTTCGTTATTCCATTCCTCATATATCCACCTATCATTGCATTCCATGTCACAGCATTCTTCACATGCATTTCATCAAACACTTTGCGAGCATCATTCACTATTGAAGTTTCCACCACTACATCGGATTGCACCCCAGCTTTGATTGATTCGGAATGCAAGGCCTTTCCGAAATTAATCATGGAGAGAGAAGCGCAAGCTTTGAGAACCAAAGGGACTACACCCAGTATGCAAAGTGGGTTACCACGATTTTGGGCGTAAATTAAAAGGGCTTCCTTTGGTGTGCCATTAGAAACGTGAATTCTTATAGATGAATACCGGCGGTGATGCGATGTCCTTCATCAAGTAAAGGCTGCGTCAAAAGATCTTCCTTTAATTGCTTCAATGGAGTTCTGTGTCATATTTAACGACAACAATTTATTTCATTTGCAAACCAAAAGAGATAAAAAGTTGTAAACAACTTATTATTAAAAATATATATTTTTTTAAAAGAATTTAAAAACCATCAAGTGAGATCTAATATCGGTTGGGAGGGGAACAAAATAAGGAAGTCAATCCTCCTATCTGTAGACCGATTTTTAAAATTGTGAGTCTATATTTATAGATAAAGTGCATAATATCATATACGGTTGACTACAAATAATATCAGAGCAAGGACCGGTTCTAGACTGGTGTGTTGGTGAGGATAGGGCTTGGGAGTGGTTTGTAAGACCTCATATTGGTTGAAAAGGGAACCAAAGTGGCTTTATAAGAAACAGAATACCTCTTCTACCATACGTGTTTCCTACTTCTCAATATTAATATTATGTGTGTATTACTGTAGTTACTACTTTAAAAGATAAAACAAACCGATGAAATCCTTTTATTAATTTGTTGCATTTGCTAGTTTATAGATGTTAATTAGTTTGGAGAAAAATGGTTGTTGGTGTTTTCCAAATATTTTACCTACATAGGGGCTATCATTTCTTCTTGATATTAGTGTGATGCCTTGTACAAACATAAATTGTTTTTTACAGCAAAATCACCTTTTATTCCAACCAAAAACTAGCGATGCGCTAGATAACACAGGCAATTATCACAACATAAAGCTCTATCAATCTTTGAACTAGCTTTAATCCGGTTAAGAATTCCACTATTGATGCAGATGAGCTCCCACCTCCCGAGCCGTAGAACATTGCACAAGAAGATGGTCAGAGTTTTTAGGTTTTTTTTTCGAAACCGCCACCACCATTTCCCCAATATTGAAAGATTTTAAGGCTCCCAATTCCCTTGACTTTGCTATTTAGAACTTTATCCCAAGTGACCCAACAAATGTTTTTCTTATCTTCATTACCCCCAGACGAATCGACATTGAATACTTTCAAGAGTATGGAGATAAATCATCGAAATGCAAATTTTCTTCATTGAAAAACCACAACTATCAAACAATGTGGTTTATTTTACATCGAGACTCATAAATACACAATTTCTCAATTAGAAGACCACATTAATCACACGTGCGGATCTTCTTAAATGGAGGCTCGTCTTTTGTTGTTTGTAAAACCAACTCACTATTTGGGTGGAAGACATCGCCTTCTTGTGTTGAAGATGGAGGGCGATGGGTCATACTTGAATCTAGTAGTCCTTCGTGTATATCTTCATCGCAAACAAGTCTTACACCACATAGCTTCACCTCAAAAAAGGGACAAGTGAACGAAAAAGTTACGGAATTCTTTGCTTTGATCCAATGTGGATTAGACTTCCAATAACACAACCATATCACATCTGAACCATCGATCCTTGTGTGTTTATCCACATATTTATAAGACGTGCCACACATTTTCTGCTGGTATATCAAACCTCCATCAAAGTTTTTCACCGAGTGTCCTAGACGGCAAAACGTATATTGGGTTTTATAAGATCTCTTTAGAACAACACAAGTTTCATATCCTTTAAACGTATCATGACACCAATATGGAGATAAGTCGACCGTTATACATGTTCCCATACTTCGATGTGTAAACCACTGAGGAATTCTATTCCCATGAAAAATTATATTTAAAACGTTACCCCAGTAATCCAATCCCTGCACACAAAGGAATTCACATATGTTAATATGAATACATACATTCTGAAGCATAAAAAAAGCTAGTTGCTAGAGCCATGGGAAGTTA
The DNA here is from genome assembly GCA_036898165.1 of Silybum marianum. Classification (NCBI taxonomy): domain Eukaryota; kingdom Viridiplantae; phylum Streptophyta; class Magnoliopsida; order Asterales; family Asteraceae; genus Silybum; species Silybum marianum. Next base: position 49,703,104 of record CM072532.1, on the reverse strand, counting down.
TTATATATATATATATATATATATGGGCGGGTTCAAATGGCGCGACACATGTCATATTCAGATTGAATAATCAAAGAAATATTCAGACCGAATAAAACTGAATAATCAAAGAAATATTCAGGCCGAATAAAACTAAATATAGTATTTATTCGGTTTGAATAAGCATTAAGAAATATTCAAGCCGAATAAAACTAAATATAGTATTTATTCGGTTTGAATAAGCATTATTCAGACTGAATAAATACTATATTCAGTTTTATTCGGCCTGAATATTTCTTTGATTATTCAGTCTGAATAATTTACATTCAGACACGTGTCACGCTCTCATTTGTCCTCACGTTCACAACCAAATTTGAGTTCTCATTTGAACTTTCCTCTCTCTCTCTCTCTCTATATATATATATATAGATAGATAGATAGATAGAGAGAGAGAGAGAGAGCGAGGGAGGGAAAAAAGAAAACTGAAGAACACCCTGGGAGCCCTCCATCCTGACGGTATGCATTAATGCATACAAGCCTTTTTTGTTGCTATGCACCAATGCTTCTATCATTACATCATTACATTTGCATTGATGCATATTCACAAATGCATGTTACAAATACCGGTATGCATTAGTGCATACCGTCCAGATGGAAGGCTTCCAGGGTGGTGTTCTTCATTTTTTTTTTGGCGTTTTCCATTGAACCTAACCCTATATATATAAATAGAGAGAGAGAGGTTCAAATGAGAACTTTGTAAATTTAAAGGAACAAAGGAACACCTTGTGCACACATATGATATGGGTCCCACACATTAAAAAGTCATATCTGATTCAATGATGGCCCCATTGTGATTTTTTAATGTGTGGGACCCACATCATATGTGGTCCACAAAGTGTTCATTTGTTCCTTTAAAGATGAGGTGTTCTTGTATGATCCCCCTATATATATATATATACACACACAAGTAGAGAGATAACCTGAGGTAGCAACATAGCCACTAGGGTTTCAATGGTATGTTTCTCGACCAATTTTTGACAACTCAAAAGACCAACTTTCAAACCACCATAATGCATGCTTGATAGTTTCTGCAACTTGTGCAAGGAGGTGCAACCAGATGCAAAAAAACCAACAATGCTAGGTGGAAGTTCTGGCAACACTTCAAGATTCTTGCAATCAAAAATTTCCAAAGTTTGAAGTTGTGAAAGTTGACTCAAACTTGCAGGCAAGCTAGTAAAATTATTTTCACTCACGTCTAGATGTTGTAGACATGATAAGCCTTCAAAGCTGCCAGGGCTCACTTCAGATATATTGCAATTGCTAACATTTAGATCCCTTAGAAAACGTAAACTCGTAAATGAAGGCAACACAAAACTTAGGGGCCGTTGCAGTTTACTTAGTAAACATATAGGTCGAAAAATTGAAGTCCACCATCTAGATCGGATCCCCCCATGTCCGCAAATTGACAATGTTTGAAGGTTGCTTAGAGAGAATAAAAAAGATGGAAGTTCGTTTATGGTAGTTTGATCAACATGAAGCTCCACCAAAGTCTTGATCGTGCCTAACACCTTAGGCCATTTGTCCACTTTTGAGCAACCTGATATAATCAAAACTTCAAGAGAGTCCATTTCCACTTTGCAGGGGAAACTCCCAACGTTGTGACAATTTCTCATATTTAAGACAACAAGTCTCTTGAGCATTCCAATAGACGGGTGAACTTCAATCAAACTTACACAACCTTCAAGAATGATCTTTTCAAGATTTGTAATCTCTGTGAAGTCGGGCGTCTTTGTTAGGTGACGACAATGCCTTAGTGTCATTAGCTTTAGCTTGTTAAAACACTGGCATCAAGGATAGAGAAGAAAGTTAGGTTGTTAAGTAGCCACTATAAAACAAATGACTTTTACCCGCAGAAATCACCGAGGGAAATTTCCATCAGTAATTATCCATGGATCACCCCAAAAAATACCAGTGGTTCGGTAGAATCCGATGTTTTATGAGAAAATATCAATGGATCACCCAGACAATTCTGAATCCTGAATCCCTGGTTAATTTGTCATTGATTTGAATTACCGACCAACTTTTGTGATGGTTTTGTGACGAATCACGCTTTAGCGACAGATTTCTAGGGAAAAGTGTGTAGGAAAAACTCTTTTATTTAGTAGTGAGTAAATTAAAGGTATGACAAAGGAAATACCTTAGGTGTTGTCCAAAGATTTTTGATGCGGCTATAAGACATGTCAATAGCAACAATGTTTTATGGATAAAATTGTGATGGTAGGAACTTGAAAGGGCATCCATGCCAATAAAACAATCTTAGCTCATTGGACAAAAACTCCAAAGTTCCAAAGAATTTCACCTTAGATTCCTTCCATAGATTCATTTTGAATGTGTCATCAAATATTTTCAATTCTGGATAGCAAACTTGAAGGATCCGCAAATTATTCATACGTGCCAAAGAGTTACCATCCATGTGAACCTTTTGACTAGATTTTTCTAGCAAAAGGATTAGCACTTCAACTGCTTCTGTTACCTAGATATGAGTAATAACATCTCAAGATTGTTAGTATCGTGAAACACATAATATGAAGTTGCATATACTTGTATATATATATCAAATATCTTCATATATATATATATATACACACACACACCAATGTAATTTTACCTTATTCCTGTTCAGTACATCACAAACTTCTGATTGAATCCACAATCTGCTCTGGCCACCAATCGACTTAGATTCTTCACGAACAATCTCTCTTGCCATGCTTTGAATCAAGTTGTGCATTTCAAGTGACATAGTGCTAGAAATCGTAATCAATGACTTGTTAACTAGGGCCTTGATACTAGTGTCAGCAAATAAATTACAGCCATCTAGTACAGTTGCTGCAAACTCTTTATTTTCCCCAACAAGGTAACTAGCAATATCAAGAAAGACTCTTTGTTGAACAAAGTCTAGTCCATCAAAACTTAACCGAAGCGCTTGTTGTACAACTGCGTTGGGATATGTCTGTAGCTTATCAAGTTCGCTTGTCCACACATGCACACTCTCGCCATACAAAAAACCACCCAAAACTTTGAGAGCTAGAGGGTGCCCTTGCACATATTTCACAATATGGTAAGTGAGCTCTTCAAAGTCTTTTGTAGGATGTTTTTCTCTAAATGCATACAAACTAAAGAGCTCAAGAGCTTCATCATCATCTAAAAGTTCCGTTTCATAGATTTCACCCACCTTATGAGCCAACAATTGTTTGTCTTTACTGGTGAGAATAATTAAACTTCCCGGGAAAAACCAATTACGTGAACCTGCTAGTGCTTCTAATTGTTCGTGATGATCGACACCATCTAGAACTAGTAGGATACGCCTAGATGCCATCCTCTGCTTCATTACCATAAGCCCTTGACCGATGCTAGATATTTGTACATTTTTTGTTGACATGATGTCGTTAATAAGTTTCATTACTACATGAGGTAGTCCATGTCGTTTTGTGGCTCCTTGGACATCATCTAAAAAGCTACATTCCTCAAAGTGGATATGCATGAAGTTATAAATAGTTTTGGCAAGGGTTGTCTTTCCTATCCACCAACACCACATATTCCAATCATGTGAACGTCGCTTGAGCCAACAAAGCGCGACAAGTTCATATTATTTACACGGACATCCACCCCTACTAGGTTCTCACCAACATGCAAAGGTCCATCACATAACTTCTTCAATATTTCTTTGCAGATACTATCAATGAACTTCGACTCATAGCTGTTGACAATAAGAGCCACAAATAAATGACCGAGTTTTTGTAGACTTGTTAGATCATTTCGTTTAGGGAGAAGAACACATATGTACATGATACATAAAGACATATGACTAGTTAATTTCATTGAAAAAGAGAATCATTGCACTAATTAAAGAACAACTTACCCATCCACCATGTCTTGAAGATCCCATCCTGATAAGTTGCTTGCTGCATATAAAGCTTCTTTCCATTTAGCAACCTCTGTTCTATTTAAACATTCATGTTCTGCAAACGCTTCTGCATAGCTCCCACTTTGTTTCCTCACCACATCAGGCTTGACATCATAAAAGATAATCCGAACCTCGTGTTTGTGCTCTCCCATTTGCTTGCACTCGAGGATTTTTACAAGTTCCCTCAAACACCATGAGGAAGAAGCATAATGTTTGGAGAAGATAACTATCAAAAACCTTGATTCTTCAATGGCTTTGAAGAGTTGAGAAGATATTTCTTCTCCTCTCAACAACTGATTATCATCTTTAAAAACATCAATTCCCTTTTGCCTAAAATCTTTGAGTAGATGATCAATGAAGCTTTTACGGATATCTTCACCTCTAAAACTTACAAAGGCATCGTATGTCCACGGATGGGGAACACATGTAGTAGCCATTATGAATAATATTGAAAGCTGTGTGTACATATGGAGATTAGCTAAAGAGTAGCTTAAAAATAATTATTCTAACATGCCATTATGAATAATATTGAAAGTTGTGTGTACATATGGAGATTAGCTAAAGAGTAGCTTAAAAATAATTATTCTAACATGCCATTATGAATAATATTGAAAGTTGTGTGTACATATGGAGATTAGCTAAAGAGTAGCTTAAAAATAATTATTCTAACATGCCATTATGAATAATATTGAAAGTTGTGTGTACATATGGAGATTAGCTAAAGAGTAGCTTAAAAATAATTATTCTAACATGTGCAAAACGAAAAAAGTTGAGCAAGAAAGAACTCAAAAAGGTGAAGTTGGTGAATGATCATTTGGTATGTGGTCACATATATAGAAAGACCATGAGTTGCAACAGACTTAAACATGTAAAAAGGTAATCAACTATACATATATGTATATATATAGAGAGAGAGAGGCACGTTCATGCAAGGACGGTAACAACTTACGAGAATGCAAGGACAATCCTCAGTTAATCATTTTGTACATGAATTTTTTTTCATGTACAAAATCATATGAGATTTTGTACTAGCATCAAAAATGACACGCGCGACTTTTTCCGCGGAAAAAGTCTCGGCTAATCATATGTAATCATATATATATGATTTTCTATGTGAATCATATGTGATTTTGTACATGAAAAATTTCGTGTACAAAATGATTGGCTGAGGATTGTTCTCGCATTCTCATAAATTGTTACCGTTTTCGCATGAACCTCTTTCTATATATATAATATAACCTTATGATCAGTTACTTGTTTCCGAGCATGGGAAATTAATGGCTAATCTTAATTAGTACATATGAATACTATTTCTATATAGTACCTAAGCAAAGAATGATTTATGGATAAAACCATATGCAAAACTCAAAGAAACACTAGAAGATAATTATTGGAGAATAAAAAACAAACTAAAATTTCATATAAATGAATCAAAGTGAATCACATCTGCGTCATGATTTTACCCATATCACAGGAAATGGTCCACAATCTCTGGATATATGATTACTATCTGTGCAACTGCAAAAGCTATACTATATATAAAGAATATGATCTTAGGTAAAAGAGTATACTATTGATGATAAGATGACAACTCACTGTTTAACTTGCGATGACTCTTTATGAAGCAGAAAAGATGAAATATAGATGAAGGATGGGTTACTCTTCAAGAGTTTTAGTTTCCTTGAACAAATGTGTGAATGATGTTTTACCTCCTGTATCTATATATATATATATATATTATATACACAACTTGATAGTTGATAATGAAGTCATGAATTATTATCTTTGATTATTATTAGTTTCAAGCTAATTATTATAACGAGTAGCACTGCCAAAAGATGATAGTCTGTTCTTAAAAGGTTAAAGATTCAAATCTCACCAAATTAAGGTAAGGACTAAGGACTAAGGAATGTGTATGAGTTTTGTTTTATATATATTATAACACTTATAAATGAGTCCTACAAGATGAATGGGGATTTTTTGGCTGTTCACCATACTCCTAGGATTAATTAATTGATGTGCATCCAAGCTGACCCGGACATCCATAATTAACAAAAAACACACACTAAATGTAACAAGTTGAGAGAGATTAATAATTTGTTTCCAAACAAATCACAAATCACCTAAATTTGTTAGTTTACTGAATTTCCACAATTAGTTGACAAGTATATAATATATAGAAGTATAAATACAATGATTAAGAAATTAATTCTTTCTCTTTCAAAAGAAGAAACAATTTCTTTAAAAAAAACTCATTGTTGACCCTTGTCCAAGTTTATCTACCTTATTTATTCACAATAATATTAAAGAAATGATTAGTAGTGCAATTTTTATGATAATTTACTCTTAATAATTGACAATTAAAGTAATTACTAAAACTTTATCAAAGGTTTGGATTTATGTATGAACATCTTGTTGGACGGCAACTTACTTTTAAAAACAATGTTATCTTTATGTTGCTGGGGTACATTTATTTGTAAACAATTTGTATTTTGTCAAAACAAACAAAATGAACACAATTAGTTATGAATTATACATTACACATACTAATTGAACGGAAAGTTCAGAAAAAACAATGGACTTCTAATTAATGTTGAAAGATTGGTCTTTGGATAATTTTTTAGAACACATAATCAAATCTTTAAATTTTTTAAAACATATGAAATAAGTTTTTTTTTGCTTGAAAAATGACCGCAAACCTACTATGCATATAAAAATCAAACTAAAGAAAATAAAAAATTAAACCCTAACCCATCCCTCTAAATCACCACCACATAATTAATACAACTATGGGTGTAAACGAGTCGAGCCGAATCGAGTACGTACTAGGCTATTCAAGATTGTCTTGAAAAAATTATATGTGGCTCAAGCTCGAGCTCAAATAACTTTTACAAAGTAGGACTCGAGATCAAATAATTTGAATTATTGAGCTCGAACTCGAGGTTCATTTATGGGCTCGAACTCGCTATCAGTTGTCTCGTTTATGGGCTCGAGCCTGATAACTTGTATATTTTTATGGTTGAAGGGTATTCGAGCTCAAGTAACTCCATTTATATACCCAGGGCCGGTCCAATGGTTTTGGATGCCCCGGCCGGAGAGTGAAAAATTGCCCTTAATTTAAGAAACGAATACCGCACGAATACATGCTTTTTAAATATGCAAACATTTTTGTGTAGCGAGTATTATGTAGTATAAGCAACCGTATATAGTCTAAGGCAACAAAACAGTATGAGTTATAACAAAATTGGATTGATGGGATTCAACATCGAATCAAAAACATAAAACAAAATGAATAATAATTTTCGAAAATCGTATTTATGCATGTAGAAATAATTTTTTAAAGTAATGTAAATTATTTCATACATGGTTTGGTTTGATTTTTAGAAAACATAAAAAAAGATGTTTGTGGTTTCAAATTCAAATTACCTAGCAATCTAAATGTTTCACGTAGAGTTTGATCCTACCAATTCTCTACAAAAAATGTTTGGCAAAAATAATAAGACACTACATATCAGATAGTTTTTCAAAACAAAAACACATACAAATTAATAATTGTTAAATAGGTTTATTTTATTTCAGATAAATAAATGTTATGAAATCAAGCTAAAACTTGAGAAAAAGAAAGAAAAAAGAATCAGTAATATAAGTATCTTAGAGGTTTAGGATTCAAATCGTATGGTCTTCACTTTTTTTTAATTAATAATAACATCATTGGGCCTAAAATGATGCCCCCTTGGGCTTTGCTGCCTTGGGCCGCCGCCCGGCTCGCCCAGTCTTTGGACCGGCACTACAATATTCAATAAACAAAGTGGGTTACGACGATTTTGAGCATAAATTACAATGGCTTTTTTTTGGCGTACCACTAGAGAGATGAATTCTTATCCTGTGGCGGCAGAGATCTGGTTCTTTTTGGATTAACTGGGTGTCTATTTGTAGGTTATTTTTCAGTTCTGAAGGAGACCCAAAATATGTTGATATCATGAGTATAACTAAAAAAGAAAAAAGAAATCAACAGCCTTTCTCAGTGTAATATGTTCTTCGTAAACGTCATTAGATCTGTAACTTTATGTATGTCAGTATGTTCTTCGTAAACGTCACACGTTATTTAGGTTAGTCTATATTAATTATGATTAAAAAAAGGTTATTATTTTAATAAAAGGTAAGTTTTTTTTTTTTTTGATAAAACAATATAAAAAGTTTAAATAATTAAATATGTTTTGGATAGCTTTCAAACTATCAATCCAATTTTTGTCAAATTATTTCAACTTCTCCGTTTGATTTGTAATGAAAAAAATACAAATCAATTTGATTTATTTCGTATAAATCACTATCCAGTGGCGGATCCAGAAATTTTGTCCATTGGGGTCCCATTAAGATAGACTAAAGGCGCGTAAAGTCATCCGACGTGTTTCAAAAAATATTTATAAGTTTTTTAGTTGATTTCAAGGGATTTTCTTAGTGTTTTTGTCGATTTTAAAGAGTTTTCTTAGTGTTTTTGTGGATTTCGAATGAATTTTTTCGGTTTTTATATTGATTTTAAGAGACCTCTTTAGTGTTTTTGTCAATTGCGAGCAAGATGGGGTCCTCTAAAAAAATTCACTGGGAGAAACTAAGACTAAATATAGTATTTTTGAGAATTTTTAGCCTATAGTTTTTTTTTTTTAAAGATTGATTGGGGTCTTGGGACCCCCCTTTAAAGGGCTGGATCCGCCCCTGTCACTGTCACTTCCTCCAAAGCCAAGAGACTAAAGTGTAAATTTCTCATATAAATATATTAAATCGCATGTTCTTGTATTGTTAAGGGACTACAAGTGTAACTTTTTATATAATAAATTGACTTGGCGTCAACCTCTACATCCATTCTTTAAATTATTAAACCGTAAGTTAACAATAAATTATTCTGCTTTCTTTTATTTTTATTTTCAATTTCTCGTTTTATTCATTCATCTAACAATATTTTGAAGCATCTATGGCCTATGGGTAAAGTTTACTGTTTTATATATGAATATGTATATAGATTGATCATATGCAAACGATTAATTGATTTTGTTGGTCTGCCTCTCGGTAAAGTTATTGTTTTACCAATCAGTCTAACCTTGATCACAATATTATTTGATTTAATTTGATCTGTTTATATTAACTAACATATCATTGAAAAGATTAATTGATACGACTTAGAGGTCGTTTACCAAACACTTACCCGGTAAAATTCAACACTATCTATCAGCTACTTATCGAGTAAGATTTTAGTCCACAAAAATGACATTTTATGAAATAATTTACCCGGTAAGCGTTTACCGTGGAAAGAGTCGTCACACTCACTTTCCGGGTAAGACTCTTGGTACTTGGCTCGCTCTTAGAGGGTAAGATTCTTGTTTCTTACCATATTCATCCGGTAATGTAACGTGACTCGGTAAACAGCTTACCTAGGTAAGTTTTGGTAAACTGCCCCTTGGTTGATCTACTTCTTAAGATGGGATTTTTTTGCAGATAATTTGGTAAATAGATTACCATTAAACAACATAATTACATTTTTTTTGTTAATGAAAACAACTGATCTATGAAATCTCCATTTTTAATAGTTTCTTTTTAAAAGAAAATACCTCTTAAGATGGGTATTTTATTAGCTTCTTTATATCAACTTGTAATTCAACATTTTGTTTTTGAGGTCAAAATTTGGACTTTCTATTATTATTTTATTTCGATTAGATTTTCATTACCCGAAATCCATCTGATTAGAACTTGACAAATCACTGTCTGTGACACTCTTTTTACTTACTTGCTCATATTTTTCATTATAAAGTTAAGCAACTCTTTTTGCTAATGTTTATACATAAACTTAACACAACTTCAATTATAGATAATGGCTAGTACAAGTGCATCCGCTCAACATCAATGGAAATACGATGTCTTTGTAAGCTTTAAAGGTGAAGATATACGTAAAGGCTTCATGGATCATCTATTCAAGGATTTTGGACAAAAGAGATGATAATGATATCTCTTTAGGAAAAAATCTATCTCCTCAACTCGACAAAGTCATTGAAGAATCGAGATTTTTGATAAGGTTGGTTTGTATGGTCTTTTGCTAATTCAATCGTTAATCGATGCATCTTTTGCTTTTAGAAATAAAAGATTCAACAAGATGTCATTGACCCTTTTTTTTAAATCATATCAAGATTTTATAAATAAATATTTTATCACCAAAACCGTCCTCGTATAAAACCGACGTAAAGATAAATTATAAAAAATAAACGTAAGAAATTCATAAAGCAAGTATATAAAGTCGGATAGTTGCACGAATGGTGACGACCACTCTCTTTTCCACAATTGTAGTAAAAAAAGGTTCCACATCTGTAAAATGAATAAAAGTTATCATATTAGATATAGATATGATAATCAAAACAAATACACTTTAAAATATATTGGATAGTGTCGGGTTAATTATCAATATTTTTATTGTTCTTGAATTTCGGCACTTGAATGTTGCCTTTCGAGCATAACTAATGGTATAAAAATCGTGTTATAGGTGGTTTAAATAGCTTTTATAAATAATTAATATGTTAAAATATGATCATAATAAAAACTATCATTCAAATGTTGATATGGTTTTTATTTTTAGATTTTAACAAAATATAAATGGATTAAAAGATGTCAAAGTCAAAGAGATTCTTTGTAATTTGTTTAAAATAGATAATTAAAAGTCAACATCTTTTAAAAAAAATTAACTCCAAAAGGTTTCCTACGTAAATATTTCAATGTCCATTGTATTATTAAATATTCTACAAATTTATCATCTTAATAAATTTTTTAAAAATAAATTTTTACATAAAGAATAATAATAATTCAATCTCATTTGTGGAATGAAAAAAAAATTAAGTTTTATTTCCATAAAGTAAGTTTCTTTAAACTTTGAGCTTTCTTAGTTTTCTCTATTTTATAAAAAAATATAGAGAATCTGTTAGAGAAAAACAGTGAACAAACGCTCTATTTTCTCTATTTTAAATAATCTGTTGTAGTAAATGCTATAACGTGTTTTATAGAGAAAAAACAAACCTGCAAAGGACAATGTTGCAACCATCGACAAGCTCGACACATTGCCTGCACGCAGGACACCTCATCCATCGATTCCTCTCCAAAAGCACACCAAAAGCGATGTCATTTCGATCCATCGTCTCCTCGATCTCCTCACACCTATACCCAACGTGCCATGGAACTTTACACCGGAAACAAAACGGTTTCCTACAATTAGGGCACATGCATCTTTTTAAGTTACGATCATCACACTCGTTCACTATCAATTCCGAACAGTCTTGGTTAGGACAATAAACCCTTTCAAGCTTTAGCACCGCCGATTCACATAACACATTGCACCATTTATCGAAGAGTTGGTGTGCAATTTTGGGACGGCATGATAAGGGTTCCAGAGAGTGATTGCAGGCTATAGCCGGGCATTTGATGTCTGATACATTGTCATCGAGCTTCACTTGGATGTATTTGATCATACAATCAGTGCAAAAAGGGTGGACGCATTTGTTGTCGTTCTTGAATTTTTTGTCAGCAAGCGTACTGGTTCACTGCAAATCTCGCAGGTAAATGGTTCTTCGACTTCATCTTGATTAGGGTTTTGCAAGTTCTCTTGGGGTTTTTGAATACGATTTCCCATTGAATCAAAAAAAAAAAATTGGTTGAATGTATTTTATAGATATGCTGCCACTAAGATTCAGGATAATGACTAAAATATTTGAATTTATCTGATAAACTAAAATTATCATATTTAAATATATTAATTATAATACGTACATATATTTACATCTATACTATCCATATCTGTATCTATCTATACTATATTATAAAGCATTTGTTCAAAAACTTTTAAAAACAATCTTTTAAGCTTTAGTTACTGATATTTAATGCTAATTACTTAATTTTCAAAATTACAAGTAAATTTTGCGTAAGTACAATCTACTAAAGTTTCATCTCTAAATTCGTGTAATTAACTACAGATAACTATGATCAACTACAGGATAAATATCTAACTTTAAATATAAAAAATCTAAAATATGATTAAGATAATCATTGACTTTAAACAAATAAAATAATTATATCATTAAACCAAAAATAAATTTTTTAAATTAAATTATGATAAAAAATTGAATTAAAAAAATTAAATAAAAAAAGAGAATTTTTAATTGAAATACTAAAATCTTTTTCTCAAAACCACATAAAACCATTTAAACATCGATGTAAACAGAAATTAAAACGAAACTTAAAATCAAGATATATCTCGTTGCATTGCACGAGTACTCTTCTAGTAATATATAAATTCAAGAGTGCAATTTGATTAAGTACAAATTCAACTTATCCGTTTTGAATTCATATAATAAACTCTAGATAAATAAGATAAATACAAGATAAACACATGTTTTTTTTTATATTAAATATATTATTCATTTATTTTTAAAGATTGTTAACATTTAAATTAAATGATCGTTGACTCTAACAAGATACTCTACAATTATCTTTATAAAAATGATCATCATTAGCTTTATAAACAGATTCATAATTAAAACTAAAATAAATGAAGTTTTATTTTAAATCTAAACTATAATAAAACTTTAAATTAAACCGGAAAATGTCAACTTTATAAATTTTAGTTTGAAGTCCATATCAATTTATATTTTAGGGTAAAATGCATATTTTTTAAAATGAAGATTAAAAGTTAATGTTGTATGAATAGAACTTGTTAAAGCTCGATATTTAAATCAGTATAACTAACATATAAAAATAACCAAATACATGATAAACATTTTATTTTAAATCTAAAATATCTCAAATTTCAAAACTTAATGTTTGGATTCATATAAAGACAAGATAAATCGAGATAAAACACCTTATTTACATGACTCGAACCTATAATCGAATTTACAACATTAAAAAGAAATCAAGGGAATAAGTAGTCAATTTTTTTAGTTCTTTTCCCTAATTTAATTGAACTTTCCCTTTGCTTGTCTTATGTTTTTATTTTTTTAAATCCAAATATATTATCTTTTTAATTTAGATATAAAATATCTTAAATATAATCATCATTTAAATCACACTATCTTTTGACTCCTAATAAAAATACATTTCGTATTTTAAATCTAAATTATAATAAAACTTAAATTAAATCAAATAAATCAGATTTTGTTAGTATAATGTTCAGTTCGAAAACCATATTAATAGATACATTTTAAGATAAAATAGTAACCAAGAGATTTCTAACTTTCTCAAATCTGTAAAATAAAATCAAAGAAGACAAATAACAAAACAAAATATGCATCATATTAAAATTTAAAGTCCTAGATTTCAAATCCACATCATGAATACATTTTTATATTTTAATAATATAATTAATATGGAGTAGTATCCGTTGCAAACTATTCAATATTTGCAAACTTGCAAACTCACCATTATCCAATAGAAATAAGGCATGTGGATAATATTATTTTAATATTTTATTAATAGTTTATTAATTCATTGAGGGTATCATCATCATTTTATAATTTAACCATTTTTAAATTAATATTTACTAATTTCCTATCATGAACACACTTTCTGACTACTTCGTCTTCTCTAGCGAGTTTTCCGGCAAGTTTTCTCATTCATGAATATACTTTTGTCATTCGTGAATACAATTTCACCATTCATGAACACTTTCAACATTCATGAATATCCAATTGGTGCTTTATCATCGTGTTCACAACGAGTTTGCACAGTTTGTAAAAATCGATTAGTTTACAACGGATACCACCCCTAATTAATATATCAATCTTTAAATTAGAGGAATGATGTAACTACCTTTTAAGATTTTAATATTTGATATTTTTAAAAGATTTTAAAATAGAAGATCGGCATAGATGCTTTTATTGGACAAACACCATAGAAAATTGGGCCCATGCTATCCATAATGATTGGGCTTTTGATACAGGATAAATGATCATGTTGTTAAAAAAAATTGGTAAATTACGTTAAAAAGTAACATATTTTGATATAATTCTATTTTTGGTAACGTACTTTAAAAACATTTATTTTGGTACCTAAAACATGAACTAATTTACAATTTAGGTATCCGAATAACCGGTTTAACCATTAACAGGTCATCATGCCAATGTGGAAAGCAAGTTCATAATATTTTTCTTATATGGATGATGATGTGGTTAATATTATATATATATATATATATATAATTTTAATTCATTTATATATTTTGTGTTAAAATTGTCAAATAGAAAACCCTTTCTAACCTAACAATCTTCATTGCAGCCACCGCCATCCCTTCCAACAAATCATCTTCAATTGACAAAAATAAACAAATGAACAAAATAATAAAATAATTTAATAAAAAAGAATTTAAATAATATAAACCACATCATCATCAGCTACATAAGAAAAATAATATGAACTTGCTTGGCACATCATCTGCGATATTGGCATGGTGACCTGTTAATGGTTAGGTTACTCGGGTACCTAAATATAAATTAGATCATGTTTTGGGTACCAAAATGAATGTTTTTAAAGTATGTTACTCGAAATAAGAATTATATCAAAATACGTTACTTTTTAATGCAATTTGCCCAAAAAGAAAACTTTTTAATTAATTCTTTTGATCTATTGGTTTTCTGGAAAGATATATTTAATCAGGCTTTATTATAAACGATTTACTATTTTATTTAAAATTGGGATTTTGTATGTTCTCTTTTTTGGATTGTTTCAAATCACTTTCAAGAACTCGATCATCCACAGTTTTCTTTCACTGCTCGATTTTGTATTTCAAAAGTCCGTATTTTACATCGAGTTTCATTAATTTTTCCGTGTAGTCGGTTTGTTTCTGTGCTTCTGTAATCATTTATTTGATTATTTCTTGATGAGATTGGTTCGTATGTTAAATGTACCCAGTTTTCTTTAATTGATTGGTTTCTTGATTTTTCATATTATATTTTTCATCAAGTCGGTTTGTTTTTCAAAATAATTAGTTGATGTCCTATTTTCTTGATTTATTTCTTGTTCTTGATGCAATTGTTTTGTGTATATATATATATGTATATTCGTTTCGACACCTATCTTCTTCATGACTAAGATCCCAATTTATTTCCATGATTTTTTCTTTCTTGAATTGATTAATTAATTTTATTTTTAATTTTCAATTTTGACATTTGTTAAATTCCAAATATTCTAAATATTTGATTTGAAGTTGGTTTATTGCATCCACTTATGTTGGTTTTTTTTCAAGATTTTCTTGTTTTCTTTGATAATTTTTTCAAGAAGTCGGTTTGTTTCAAATATTCCATTGAACATGAACAACAATTGTAATACAATTTTTTCAAGAAGTCGCCTAACTATCGATAGTTTTCTTTATTAGATCGGTTTTCTGAAATTGTATTTTTGAAGTTTGTTTTTAATATTAAGTTTTATTACTTTTTGTGAAGCTTTCTTTGACTTGCTTGATTACTTTTTTTTTTCACAAAGTCAATTTGTTTTTCAAGTTTTGTAGTCATTACAAATTGTTATTTATTAAAAAAAATAACGGTTAAATAGTAGTAATAGAAAACAAAGTTTTGACTAAATCAACGGAAATAAAGAAAAATTATTAGAGTAAACTACGATCTTCGTTCATGTGGTTTGCAGTTTATAACTATTTTTATCCTTATGGTTTTCATTTACTTTTATTTTGGTTCTTACATCTAACCAAGTTAAAAAAAGCTGTTAAAAAGTTTTAAAAAATTACATATTAGTCGTTGTGTTATAAAAAATTTAAATATCTAATCCTAAAATTTCATTTATTATATTATTAATATATATATATATATATTATTTTCTATTCCATTTATATTTTAAGAATCTTAATTTTATAAATAGAATAGAAAATAAAATAAAGAGTAAACTATAAATTGGGTTCATGTGTTTATTGAAAATAATATTTTTTATTTTAAATTATAAGATGACTCTTGTGGTTTAAAAAAGGAAAAAGAGAGAGAGAGGATTTGGGGTTTTATTTATGAGAAAATAAAGAGACCATTAAATTATAAATAATGAAAATTGATTTGATTCGTAATTAATACGCTATCAATCATGCCAAATCAGTTTTATTGATTGACAATCAATGATAATTTGGTTAATTCTATTTAGAGTTAAATGTAATTTCGGTCCCTGTGGTTTACAAATATTAATAGATAAGGTCTTGTTAATTTTTTTTGATGATTAACGTAACCGTGTTTCTATTTTATAACAGATAAAATATGACATTTTTAGCATATTTTTTTTATTTTTCAAACCACATGAATCAAACCTGTAAGTTACTCTAAACTAGGCATATTATGTATTATATATTTATATTTGTATTTTATTAATTATATAAATTTCAATCTTATAAATTATATAATTTACATATTTTATAAATTATATTATATTTATATGTATCTTATATTTTTATTTAAAAATTATTTTTATTTTATATATTTATATTTATATGATAAATTATATTTATCTGTCATAAAATATATTTTATATTTATATATTAAATATAAATAATTTTATAAAATGTATGGAAAGTACAGTTTATTATATTTACTTACAATTTTATATTATATATATATAAATTGTATAAATGGAATGTTCAAATACAAATTACATGGATAAAAGATTCAAATACATAAAATTAATAAATATAACTAATGATGTATTTTATGTTTTAAACTGTATCTCGACGACGAGGATAAAGAAGAACTACAGTAGTGTATATCGACTATATTGAACCAATATGGGGTGGGGGATATATATATATATATATATATATATATATTATTAGTGTTATTTACATAGTCGGTCCCTAAAATTTTATTGTTTTTTACAAAAATAAGAAAAAACAAAAAAGCATTGCAAAAATATGTGAAAAAGACTAAAATGCCCCTGAATTAATGGCTGAAAATTAACAAGATTAGTATCAGGAATGGAAATAGAAGCAAAATAGAAAGCACAGGGACTGAAAAAGCAAATTTTAAACCACAAGGACGAAAATCATTATTAACATCAAACCACAGGGACGAAATATGTAATTCACTCAAGAATTATTGTTTAATTAAAAAGGAAAATATGAATTTTATTAATTTACAACGGTCGGAAAGAAAATCACCGACTCCGACCGAATACTATATAAAGAACATCCTTCTCCGATCACTCCTTCAACGCGAAAACCCTAAATTCTCAAGAACCCTAAATTCTCAAGAACCCTCCTAAATTCTCAAGAACCCTCCTAAATTCTCCTAAATTCTCACTTCTGCTGTTCTGTGTCACTCGATTTGGTTTTGGTTTCGCCATGAGGTGTTCCTGATTCAGAATGCCTAATTTTTTTTGTAATTCAGAATCAACAATTGTAATACAGAGCAGGTAGCGTTTATTTATTTCTTTGGAATATAACGTTTTCTTTGGTGACTGGTGGTTAGGGTTTTTTTTCTCAAACTATTCTTTAAGAAATCAAAATGCCTAAATTTTGGGGTGAATATTCTTGATTTTCTGATTTATGTTATATTTTAACAACAAAAATTGGAGGGTTACTAAATACTAATTATATTAATTGTATCTTGAATTTTGTTGCTGTTAAAGATGAGTTTCCCTAAATACAGTTTATGACTATGTATTTTGGGTAGATGGGTTTGTTCTCTTTGTGACTATGTATTTTGGGTAGACTAATTCTAGGGTTTGTGAGAAATATAAGTATTAACATCTAAATACTATCTGCTTCTAGTTTACATCTTTGTGTTTATATATGTAGCTGTGTGAACTGTTATCTCTACAAATTATTGTCAAGTTTACAACGAGCTTCGCTTGTGGAGAAACCTCAAGAAAGGATCAGAGCCTTGACTGGGGTAAGTTGATAACATCTTATTAGATCTTAATCAATAAGATGTTGTAAGTTATAAATATGGTAATTTGTATTGAACTATTTTGTGTTTCTTTTTAGGCATAGAGGCAAAGCAACTAAGAAGCCGATCCTCTGATTAATTTTACTGGCATTGCAATTACTCTGGTGGAAGGCCGGAGTTTTGGAATGGTGGAGACATGTTTCATCGTGGTGGTCGATGGAACTTCAATAATAAGGTTGATTGTGAGCTCTTTGTTTTCAAAGGTTTACGTGTGTTGTTGGTTCTATTACCGGGTGTGTTTGTGCTCAGACAACACAAGACAAGACAAGACAGGACAACTGTTCCACATTTGGTAAGAGGACCGGTAAAATGACCAATTCAACCCTAATGAGTTGTTTATATCTTGTATACAGCTGATAGATCGATCACACAATGCTCAAACGTCAGAAATCCATACCAATACATCATCAATAGCATCAAATCCACCTTCTGTCAACAATGGTAACGGACCATATTTACCTCCTAAGGAAATTAACCAGTGATTCCTTACTACAAACCTCCGCTAAAGTTGGTTGCTATTGATATTTCGGTTGGAGAAGAAAAAACCATAAGATTGTCCTCATCTTCTGTGTCGGTTCTAATCTATATTAAAGAAATACGAGACACATTACCTAGTAAGGTTAAACGATATATGTGTGGGTTTGCTTTGTTTCGATTGACCTGTTATGTATATATATATGTATATATATCTGCTAAATCAAGTTTTGCTTTGACAGATGTTTCCATGTTCGAGACTGCAACTTTTTGAAGCCAACACTTGGTTCTGTCAGGTGATTGTAATGGTGCAGAATTTATGATCAAATAGTGCTAAGGTGAGTTTGCTTGTTTTAATCTTGTTATGATTAGCTCTCTTTGTTGTAAGCTACAAAAAATCTAACATGAATCAAGCAAAAGCTTGCGATAATTTCATTTTCCAGAACCAGAACAGATAAAAATGTGCCATTTACTCAACTTTCAGTTTCTACAGCTATAAAGACATAGGGGCTGTTTAAGTTGAATTGTTACAATATGTGCTTTAAGAGAAGTATTGATATCTTGATTGGTGTGGAATTCACTGGGGAAAGTAAAACTTTAGAGAGAATCCCCATAAACACAATGATCTTTGACATCTTGTGTGCAAAGTTGATTCACAAGGAAATTTAGCATAAACTTTAGATGGTTCGCACATTTATTAGAATAAATCTTTAGATGGTTTGCACAATCCCTCTACTTGAAAATCCTTAGAATACTTTAGGTCCCAATGTTGTTGGTTTCGCCTATAATAATTTTTTGAAAAGGTTTCACGTATCAGATCACATGAAAATCGACACAACATGAATTATTCATGGTCTTTATGTTAGTACCTTCCACCCCCCTTACATGCCTATTAACATGTTTCCTTAGGTTAGTAACTTCTTATCTCCCTTATTTTCTATTTATATTTATATAAATCTTTAAGAAGATAGCGCCCTGTTTTGATGATGAAAGTGGTCATGAAAGCCATAGAACTTAAGAAGCCTGCTGCACTTGTATCTTTTTATTGAAGTATATAATATTTATATATGGCAAGGATGTAAATATTTATATATTTTGGTGAGGTTTGAACCCCCGACCTCCTAGGAGGCTTATGGCTCACATATTGCTAGGCCAAAGGCCTTTGGTTATTTGGACCCACTTCCACCCTATGGACTAAAAATAACAATAAAACTTTTATATGATAGTTTGTTAGGTTCTTGGGAACGTAAAACATTCTACAAACTTTCTTGATGCATGCCCTGTTTCTTTGGCTCAAGTATAGCATGTTATTTATTTCATAGGTCATGGAGGCTGTTGCTAAACTTGGTATAACTGTTGCAATCAGCAAGGTAGGACTTGATTCAACAACTATCTCTTCCAATGAGAGAAATAACGATAGGCAGCCAGCATATACCTTTTATGGTAGTTTAATATATTTTTTGCTCTTTCCTGTAAAATCTAGTATTCTTTTATGTTTTTTAAGTCTTGTCAAATTTCATATTTTTGTAGCAAAGTCTCCTCTGGGTGGATGCCAGCACAAAACCCTTCAATCCCTATCATACAGGAATGTATAGATGTCATAACTGAACACCAAAGCTCCTTGCTTTAGTGAAAGTAGAATGGGCGAATTTACACACAACTGAGCTTTAAATTTGAATTCTTTTTATGGCACCCATTTGAATCCATCTTCTTCTTTCATCAAGAAATGCAAATGGGTACGAATCTGGTCTTCTTTTGGGGTTTCTCATCTGTTTTTATAGCAACAACCCTTTTTAGCACTTCCTCTCGTAATCCTTCCTTTCATCTTTTAAATCCATTTCATTATGTTTTTGCTGTCTTTAGATGCATCATTTTAATGGATGTTTTTCTTGTTTCTTTAGGTTTAACTTTGATGGAGTTCAAACAAACTATGAGTTTTGAGCAATTGGGTCAATAATGATGACTATGGACTGGTATTACTTGCCATCCGAGTGACCAATGAATTTTGAGCAATTTCAAGACCTTTCCTTCGAATCTAGAGCATAAGATTATTGGATTAGAGGTATGTTCTTTAAGTTGATGTTATATATTTAGCCGATGAAGATGGTGGTTAAATGTGAATTTGTTTTGTAGATTTTCACTCAGATCAAAGAATCAAAGAGATTGCCATAACAGCCCGGGTGAGGCTATTGAGATAACTGTTTATATAAACGTATAGATTATCCTTCTCTGGATGTTGGGAAGCCGAAGAGCCCTGCTTATATTCCATTGGAGGTAATCTATTCATATTTTGTTAACATCTAAATACTATCTGCTTCTAGTTTACATCTTTGTGTTTATATATGTAGCTGTGTGAACTGTTATCTCTACAAATTATTATCAAGTTTACAACGAGCTTCGCTTGTGGAGAAGCCTCAAGAAAGGATCAGAGCCTTGACTGGGGTAAGTTGTTAACATCTTATTAGATCTTAATCAATAAGATGTTGTAAGTTATAAATATGGTAATTTGTATTGAACTATTTTCGTGTTTCTTTTCAGGCATCGAGGCAAAGCAACTACGAAGCCGATCCTCTGAATAATTCTACTGGCATTGCAATTAGTCCAGTGGAAGGCCGGAGTTTTGGAATGGTGGAGACATGTTTCCTGGTGGTGGTCGATGGAACTTCAATAATAAGGTTGATTGTGAGCTCTTTGTTTTCAAAGGTTTACGTGTGTTGTTGGTTCTATTACCGTTTATTTCTAAGGGTGTGTTTGTGCTCAAACAACACAACACAAGACAAGACAGGACAGGACAGTTGTTCAAGATTTGGTACGAGGACCGGTAAAATGACCAATTCAACCCTAATGAGCTGTTTATATCTTGTATATAATTTTTGATTAATTTATGTAATGTATTAAATTTTAATAAAACGTAGGTCTGTTCCAACCTTGTTCCACGGGGTAGGGGTGGAACACACTTTTTCCACTTTGTTCCTGTGGCTGTCTGTTCCACATAGAAGTTCTGTCAAATTAACGTGGAATGTTGATCCCTTTTCTGTCCTGTCTTGTCCAGTGTACCCTAAAGGTTCTCCAATAGTTTTGGACTTCTTTTCTCAGCATTTCGTTTCTTTTTCTGTTTTTTAGGAAACCAGCAAAGTCGGAGCACAATAACGTGGAAACCTTGTGTAACACCACTCGTTTTTCCGGTTTCTAGTGACCATATTACAAGAGGTGAGGTGAGGTGAGGTGATATACAACTGATAGATCACACAAAGCTCAAACGTCAAAAATCCATACCAATACATCATCAGTAGCATCAAATCCACCTTCTGTCAACAATGGTAACGGACCATATATACCTCCTAAGGTAATTGAGCAGTGATTCGTTACTAAAAACCTCTGCTAAAGTTGGTTGCTATTGATATTTCTGTTGGAGAAGAGAAAACCATAAGATTGTCCTCATCTTCTGTGTCGGTTCTAATCTATATTAAAGAAATACGAGACACATTACCTAGAAAACTTGCCAAAAGTTTTCAAGAGTGGGCAGGGAACAAAGAAAGCTTGTATTGAACCTTTGTCTTTATGCTCCTGCTTAGAAGCTTTCCTTCATGAGGAGCCATTAGTACCTGAACACATGTGGTTAGTGTTCCTCTCTTAAATGATTTATTACTCCCTCCGTCCCAAAATACGTTTCGTGTCCACGTTTTTTTAGTTTGTCCGGAAATAGGTGTGTCTACTTCCCAATTCCACCCTTAATTCAGATTCATTAAATGTATTTCATATTCATGCGCCAAATTCAGATTGGTTGGCTGTTTACTTGACTCCATGTCCACCAACTTTTTGCACCATTTTGTCTACTGGCCTATAAGTTGTGTAGTTTAGTTTAAATGGCTAATGTTTCTTTGTTCGATTTCAGGAACTTATCCACCAACTTTTTTTCGGGGGAAATTCCAAATTTTGGAGCATGGGAAGACGGGGAGCTTCCATCTCTAAGCTCAACCACAATTATCTTGAATGAAAAAAAGAGAAAAGAGGGAAAACAGAAAAAAAAAGAAAAAGAAAAAAAAAGAAAAAAAAGAAAAAAAAAGAAAAAAAGAGAAAAAAAAGAAATAAAAGAAATAAAAGAAATAAAAAGAAAAAAAAGAAAAACAAGAAAAAAAAAGAAATAGATATAGATGCCATTTTCATGCAGCAGATGTTTGATCTCTTTGAAAGAGTTGCTCGTGCGCACCATATATGCCCTTGCCGTGAGAGTCCTTCGTTTAAAATAACTACAAACTCGAAATTCGTGTGGTGGTGAGTATTACTTCCTTGTTCTAGTTTTTGTCATACCTTTTCTTCCATCAGTTTATTAGTGATCAAAGTTAAACTTCATTGAGGGGCTATTTGGTAGGTTTTCCGTCAAATTGCATAATTAATCTGCCTATAGAGATGAGATTGGGAAGGTGTTTGTTTGGATGGGTTCTTTCATAGATGGAAGGAGCGTGTTTTTTAATTGGTTTGGAAAGAACTTGGCTTTCTCATAAAGTTCTCCCTAGAAGCGTACTGAATAAGCCCATTTTCTCAATCATTAGGGCTTGTTTGTTAGCAGTTTAATGACTCGTAGCCTACTCTGTCAGCTATACATGAATATTTGTTAGTGGCTTAATAGTATAGAAAGTGACTTATTGGATAAGAATTTAGGAGGGAGCTTTATGTAGAAAGCCAAGTTTTTTTAAAACCTGTCATTACCAATAAAAAAAACGCTCTCATTCCATCTATGAAAAAACCCTTCCAAACAAAATCTTCCCCAATCTATACAGAGATAAATCCACACAGACAGCTCTATCCATATTGGATTTAATATAAAACCAACCAAACAGCTCCTAAGGCAGTCATGTATAGCTGACTGAATAAGACGAGTCCCATTAAACTGCTACCAAACAGGCCCTGAATTGAAAACGCTTTTAAATCAATAATTTTAATTCATAGGTTAATTATTACCTCTATGAAATAATAAAATCCTATACTTGAAAAAACTGAATTCTCATGGTCAAATCAGCAGCTTCTGAGATCTGGGGCGGATGATGAGGAAGAACGGAGGGTTATTCTTCTTTTTCATGGTATGGATTACAACTTTTTAGCAAGACTTTTTAGGGATCATGCGTACTTTCTAATTCAGTATTTCGAGTTCATTAAGCCACTTTCTGAAAATTTAGCTTTTTGATTCAGATACAAAGCCTCTATTCTTGAATGGGAGGATTGTGTTCACTAAGCAAGTGGAACCTGTAATCCCTCTAGAGGATCCGACGTCAGATATGGCTATTATTTTAAGAAGAGGTTCCAACAATTAAACACTTTGAGAATGTTTCATATCTTTCTTTAGTGGATTTGTTTATTAGGACAAATTCTTTCCCAAAAATTGTGGATGTCGTTGAAGAAATGATCAAAGCCGGAATCTTTCATGGATATAATGAAAGTGCATTGTCGATATATAAGCTCGTGTGTTCTGGAATGTCTATTTCAGCTGCAAAAGTATTCAATTTGTTACCGGATAACGAGAAGAGCACGGAAAACTACACTGCTTTAATGGCAGCATAGTTTGCTTCAAGAAATGCTTCTAAAGGACTCCAGACATTTAAAGACATGAAAGAGGCAGGGATTCCTGTTGCTCTTAGACCTTATAATGTGTTGTTGGCTGGTCTTGAAAAAAGTGGTAGAGTTGTTGAGTTTGAGCTTTACAGAAAGGAGAAAAACGGATGCAAAACACTGGTTTTTTTTTTCTGAAAATCAAGAATCTATGGAAGAAACGAGTTGTTACCTGTTGTTTGCGAGGGATTATATATGTTGAATATGTTCGAACTACTTGTATGAGATCATCTGGTGATGATGGCTTGGAATAAGCACAACCATCCACCCACTATTTATGTAGGTGGTGTGTATTTGGGACTTAATGGGTTATGGGCTAGATGGAATGAGGGTCTTATTTCAGTAAGCTGTTGTTTGTTTGGGACTTAACTGGCCAAGCCCTTGGCCATCAGTTTTCCCATTCAACATTTTCCGTTTTCCAATATTACCCGCTTCTTGTTTCAACGAATCTCTGCTTGAAGCACCAATTTTTGTGAGGAGTTTCTCCGCTCCCCTTATGGTATGTGCCCTTCTTCTATCTCCTTTTTGGTTTTTATTTATTTTGTGAATACGTGTGTTTTGATGATTTATTTGACGTTAATGATGAAGAAAGTTTGAGGAACTTTAACTGTGTGTTAATTTCTTTGAGTACACCTTCGATTTGTTTGATGACCTTTTAGTTTCTTACTAGCACCAAATGTTGGATAAATTAGAGTAAAGTTTGAAGACACAATTGGTGAGGAGACATAGGTAGTTTTGACAATTTTGAGTACTTATTTTAACCTATATGTGGATAAAGTTTAACTCAAAATCGTTCGGTTTTTAGATAAATGGATCGAAATTGTTGCCTCTGGTTTTATATTATAAAAGTTCTTGATAAAGTGGTTGTTTTTGTATGGTTGAATTTTCTTTAATTCTTAAATGGAGAATACATGTTCTTGTAGTATGTTTGATTAAGGGTAAATCTTTCTCATGAGCGTGTTTGTTATGATCTAGAAGTGTAGAATTGATGATGAGGTTTATATGAAGCTTAAAATGCCTAAATGTTTAATAGATTGTCTTTTAGGACGCCGATTTATAGGATCAAATATTTGTGTGTCCTAAAAGTGTTACTAGTTTATATGACATTTTTTGGCGTTTATTTGAACAAGTATCTTAGAATAATTTTAAATACACCTAATTCTTAACATCCACCCCCCCCCCCCCCCCTCTCTCTTTCTTTCTGACTCATGTAAGATTCCGCATTGGTTGGAAGGGGAACAAAGGTTATCTTATAAGGAACTTGAGGGACCATCAATATAGATAGTTTGTTTTAGGGACCAAATCCAAAATTTGAGTAAACCACATGGACCACCAATGTAATTCACTCTGGTATAAATTTTGATACAACCCTTTTCAGCACTTCCTCTTCGCTGGTAATCCTTCCTTTCATTTTTTAAATCCATTTCATTCTGTTTTTACTGTCTTTAGATGCATCATTTTAGTGGATGTTTTTCTTGTTTCTTTAGGTTTAGCTTTGCTGGAGCTCAAACAAACTTTGGACGACACCAAGAACATTTTGAGCAATTGGGTCAATAATGATGAAACCCCATGTCTATGGACTGCTATTACTTTCCATCCGAGTGAGCAAAGAGTTTTATATGTGTAAAAATCCTCACTTTTTTTATTTCAACTTTTTAATTGCCCGTTTTACATAAGAAAAAGATTGACAAAAGAAAAACCCTAATTTTGTATCAAGATTAGTGCTTTTTTCGAAGTTATCAGAAGAAGTTTTAGCTAACGCTTTTGTGGTTTTCACAGAAACTTGCCATACATGGAGTTTGGGGGGTTTATATCTCCAAGCATTGGTAAACTCAGTAGATTACAGAGATTGTAAGTGTATTTTGTGGCTATAAAAGTTGTAAACTCTACAAATTTGGTGGTACTTTCTATTATCTCTACAAATTATCGTCAAGTTTACAACGAGCTTCGCTTGTGGAGAAACCTCAAGAAAGTGTCTACTTCCCAATTCCACCCTTAATTCAGATTCATCAAATGTATTTCATATTCATGCGCCAAATTCAGATTGGTTGGCTGTTTACTTGACTCCATGTCCACCAACTTTTTGCACCATTTTGTCTACTGGCCTATAAGCTGTGTAGTTTAGTTTAAATGGCTAATGTTTCTTTGTTCGATTTCAGGAACATATCCACCATCTTTCTTTCGGGGGAAATTCCGAATTTTGGAGCATGGGAAGACGGGGAGCTTCCATCTCTAAGCTCAACCACAATTATCTTGAATGAAAAAAAGAGAAAAGAGGGAAAACAGAAAAAAAAAAAAAAAAGAAAAAAAAAAAAAAAAAGAAGAAAAAAAGAAAAAAGAAGAAAAAAAAAAGAAGAAAAAAAAGAAAAAAGAAGAAAAAAAAAAGATATAGATATAGATGCCATTTTCATGCAGCAAATGTTTGATCTCTTTGAAAGAGTTGCTCGTGCGCACCATATATGCCCTTGCCGTGAGAGTCCTTCGTTTAAAATAACTACAAACTCGAAATTCGTGTGGTGGTAAGTATTACTTCCTTGTTCTAGTTTTTGTCATACCTTTTCTTCCATCAATTTATTAGTGATCAAAGTTAAACTTCATTGAGGGGCTATTTGGTTGGTTTTCCGTCAAATTGCATAATTAATCTGCCTATAGAGATGAGATTGAGATTGGGAAGGTGTTTGTTTGGATGGGTTCTTTCATAGATGGAAGGAGCGTGTTTTTTAATTGGTTTGGAAAGAACTTGGCTTTCTCATAAAGTTCTCCCTAGAAGCGTACTGAATAAGCCCATTTTCTCAATCATTAGGGCTTGTTTGTTAGCAGTTTAATGACTCGTAGCCTACTCTGTCAGCTATACATGAATATTTGTTAGTGGCTTAATAGTATAGAAAGTGACTTATTGGATAAGAATTTAGGAGGGAGCTTTATGTAGAAAGCCAAGTTTTTTTAAAACCTGTCATTTCCAATAAAAAAAACGCTCTCATTCCATCTATGAAAAAACCCTTCCAAACAAAATCTTCCCCAATCTATACAGAGATAAATCCACACAGACAGCTCTATCCATATTGGACTTAATATAAAACCAACCAAACAGCTCCTAAGGCAGTCACGTATAGCTGACCGAATAAGACGAGTCCCATTAAACTGCTACCAAACAGGCCCTGAATTGAAAACGCTTTTAAATCAATAATTTTAATTCATAGGTTAATTATTACCTCTATGAAATAATAAAATCCTATACTTGAAAAAACTGAATTCTCATGGTCAAATCAGCAGCTTCTGAGATCTGGGGCGGATGATGAGGAAGAACGGAGGGTTATTCTTCTTGTTCATGGTATGGATTACAACTTTTTAGCAAGACTTTTAGGGATCATGCGTACTTTCTAATTCAGTATTTCGAGTTCATTAAGCCACTTTCTGAAAATTTAGCTTTTTGATTCAGATACAAAGCCTCTATTCTTGGATGGGAGGATTGTGTTTACTAAGCAAGTGGAACCTGTAATCCCTCTAGAGGATCCGACGTTAGATATGGCTATTATTTTAAGAAGAGGTTCCAACAATTAAACACTTTGAGAAAGCTTCATATCTTTCTTTGGTGGATTTGTTTATCAGGACAAATTCTTTCCCAAAAATTGTGGATGTCGTTGAAGAAATGATCAAAGCCGGAATCTTTCTTGGATATAATGAAAGTGCATTGTTGATATATAAGCTCGTGTGTTCTGGAAAGTCTATTTCAGCTGCAAAAGTGTTCAATTTGTTACCGGAAAACAAGAAGAGCAGTCACGTATAGCTGACCGAATAAGACGAGTCCCATTAAACTGCTATCAAACAGGCCCTAAATTGAAAATGCTTTTAAATCAATAATTTTAATTCATAGGTTAATTATTACCTCTACGAAATAATAAAATCCTATACTTGAAAAAACTGAATTATCATGGTCAAATCAGCAGCTTCTGAGATCTGGAGCGGATGATGAGGAAGAACGGAGGGTTATTCTTCTTTTTCATGGTATGGATTACTACTTTTTAGCAAGACTTTTTTGGGATCATGCGTACTTTTCTAATTCAGTTTTTCGTGTTCATTAAGCCACTTTCTAAAAATTTAGCTTTTTGATTCAGATGCAAAGCCTCTATTCTTGGATGGGAGGATTGTGTTTACTAAGCAAGTGGAACCTGTAATCCCTCTAGAGGATCCGACATCAGATATGGCTGTTATTTTACATCACATATGGCTATTATTTTAAGAAGAGGTTCCAACAATTAAACACTTTGAGAAAGTTTCATATCTTTCTTTGGTGGTTTTGTTTATTAGGACGAATTCTTTCCCAAAAATTGTGGATATCGTTGAAGAAATGATCAAAGCCGGAATCTTTCCTGGAATTAATCAAAGTGCATTGTTGATATATAAGCTCGGGTGTGCTGGAAAGTCTATTTCAGCTGCAAAAGTGTTCAATTTGTTACCGGATAACGAGAAGAGCACGGCAACCTACATTGCTTTAATGGCAGCATACTTTGCTTCAAGAAATGCTTCTAAAGGACTCCAGACATTTAAAGACATGAAAGAGGCAGGGATTCCTGTTGCTCTTAGACCTTATAATGTGTTGTTGGCTGGTCTTGAAAAAAGTGGTAGAGTTGTTGAGTTTGAGCTTTACAGAAAGGAGAAAAACGGATGCAAAACACTGGTTTTTTTTTTCTGAAAATCAAGAATCTATGGAAGAAATGAGTTGTAACCTGTTGTTTGCGAGGGATTATATATGTTGAATATGTTCGAACTACTTCTATGAGATCATCTGGTAATGATGGCTTGGAATAAGCACAACCATCCACCCACTATTTATGTAGGTGGTGTGTATTTGGGACTTAATGGGTTATGGGCTAGATGGAATGAGGGTCTTATTTCAGTAAGCTGTTGTTTGTTTGGGACTTAACTGGCCAAGCCCTTGGCCATCAGTTTTCCCATTCAACATTTTACGTTTTCCAATATTACCCGCTTCTCGTTTCAACGAATCTCTGCTTGAAGCACCAATTTTTGTGAGGAGTTTCTCCGCTCCCCTTATGGTATGTGCCCTTCTTCTATCTCCTTTTTGGTTTTTATTTATTTTGTGAATACTTGTGTTTTGATGATTTGTTTGACGTTAATGATGATGAAAGTTTGAGGAACTTTAACTGTGTGTTAATTTCTTTGAGTACACCTTCGATTTGTTTGATGACCTTTTAGTTTCTTACTAGCACCAAATGTTGGATAAATTAGAGTAAAGTTTGAAGACACAATTGGTGAGGAGACATAGGTAGTTTTGACAATTTTGAGTACTTATTTTAACCTATATGTGGATAAATTTAACTCAAAATCGTTCGGTTTTTAGATAAATGGATCGAAATTGTTGCCTCTGGTTTTATATTATAAAAGTTCTTGATAAAGTGGTTGTTTTTGTATGGTTGAATTTTATTTAATTCTTAAATGGAGAATACATGTTCTTGTAGTATGTTTGATTAAGGGTAAATCTTTCTCATGAGCGTGTTTGTTATGATCTAGAAGTGTAGAATTGATGATGAGGTTTATATGAAGCTTAAAATGCCTAAATGTTCTAATAGATTGTCTTTTAGGACGCCAATTTATAGGATCAAATATTTGTGTGTCCTAAAAGTGTTACTAGTTTATATGACATTTTTTGGCGTTTATTTGAACAAGTATCTTAGAATAATTTTAAATACACCTAATTCTTAACATCCACACCCCCCCCCCCTCTCTCTTTCTTTCTGACTCATGTAAGATTCCGCATTGGTTGGAAGGGGAACAAAGGTTATCTTATAAGGAACTTGAGGGACCATCAATATAGATAGTCTGTTTTAGGGACCAAATCCAAAATTTGAGTAAACCACATGGACCACCAATGTAATTCACTCTAGTATAAATTTTGATACAACCCTTTTCAGCACTTCCTCTTCGCTGGTAATAAAAACCAAAAAACGGCTTCAGTTACTTGTATGCACACCGTCCAGATGAATGGTTACCCGGGTGTTCCTAAGTTTTTCACTTTTTGGAGGTTTCCCTCTGAACCTCCCTCTAAACACACACACACACACACAAATATATATATATATATATATGTCTGTTTTCTTTATTTCTTATGGTTTGTATCTCATCTTTCTTTTCTATAGGTTCTTGATAGAACCAACTCTCTTGTTAATGAATGTGGAACGTTGGATGGAAAACCGTTGGAGTTCAAACAACTTTGAAATTTTGAGCAATTGGGTCAATAATGATGAAACCCCATGTCTATGGACCGGTATTACTTGCCATCCGAGTGACCAAAGAGTTTTATCCGTGTAAAAATCCTCACTTTTTTATTTCAACTTTTTAATTTCTCGTTTTACATAAGAAAAAGATCGACAAAAAAACCCTAATTTTGTATCAAGATTAGTGCTTTTTTCGAAGCTATCAGAAGTTTTAGCTAACGCTTTAGTGGTTTTCACAGAAACTTGCCATACATGGAGTTTTGGGGGTTTATATCTCAAAATGTGCGAATCATTTAATGTTGACTGGCTTAAGGTAAAAATCTTTTATGTTTAAGATTAGTTTGTAGCTTGGATTGTTACACATATATTGATTGATTAATTGTTTATGTTAAACAGGCTAAAAGGCTAAAACAACCTTTATTGATTATTTTCATATTGATTATTAGGAGTCGTGTTCTCACTGGTAACTTTTCATAACCTTTTATATTCCTATGTGAGCTTATCGAAAAGTTTCGAGTTCTAGAACCATTACTTATTAAATCTTGTTGTGTAGTTTATTGCTATTAACTGTTCTTGGGAAGAACTTGGTGAATGGACAGTGGACCAGTACACATCACTTTGTTTGTTTGATTGGATATGGTGCAAGGTATTTTCAAATTCTCAAAAAAACACCTTCCAAATTTGCTGTTTTTTCTTTATTCTTTATTGCTTAGAACTTTTTTCTTTGTTTATTTAGCATTTCATTGATCCCCAAATGATCAATTTATGTATTGTGGAAATTACTATTTTTTGTAGTGTTGTTTGTCCTTACCTGGCACTGGAGACATGTCGACAATGGCGATTGAGCAAGAAAACTTTAAACCTTATGAGAAATGGGAAGATGCAAATGGTTTCGATCGAAAAGGCTCAAAATAACTTTCGCAAGGTTTGGACTTGATAAAGATCATTATTGCTATTTATCTAAGCTGCTTTCTTTGATTATTTGCTTCGTTAAGACGCATCTAATCTAGAAAATTTCTTGTCACTTGCTTAAGGGATTCATTTAGCTATTTTTTTAATTACCATTTTGAAAAGTGGCCTTTCCCTCCGTCTCAGTTTACAATTGTCATTCAATTAGGAACCTTTTTTTTTCATAAGCTAACATAACTTATAATTATTTGCTGATATTCAGGCACTTAACGGGGGTCTAACGAAGATTTTATCCAAAATGGGAATATCATCGCTGTCAAGGTATTTTGCTCACTTTGCAGCTATTTTACTTGTTACAGTCAATATTCCCTATAGTTCACATATGCATTGCTTAATCTAATTTTCTTTTACTCATCTTGTGAAATCTAACAATCTCTTGGATATAGTTATTGTGGCGCACAAATATTTGAGATTTATGGATCGGGAAAAGAGGTGGTTGATCTTGCATTTACTGGGATCGGTGGATTGACTTTTCATGAGGTAATATGATGCCCAAGAGCAAACCTTTTCTTCAATTCATCATATTACTCCCTCCGTCCCAAAATACGTTTCGTGTCCACGTTTTTTTAGTTTGTCCGGAAATAGGTGTGCCTTTTTAAAAGTGTCTACTTCCCAATTCTACCCTTGATTCAGATTCATCAAATGTATTTCATATTCATGCGCCAATTCAGATTGGTTGGCTGTTTACTTGACTCCATGTCCACCAACTTTTTGCACCATTTTGTCTACTGGCCTATAAGCTGTGTAGTTTAGTTTAAATGGCTAATGTTTCTTTGTTCGATTTCAGGAACATATCCACCATCTTTTTTTCGGGGGAAATTCCGAATTTTGGAGCATGGGAAGACGGGGAGCTTCCATCTCTAAGCTCAACCACAATTATCTTGAATGAAAAAAAGAGAAAAGAAAAAAAATAAGAAAAAGAATAAGAAAAAAAAGAAAAAAGAAGAAAAAAAATTGAAAAAAAAGAAAAAAGAAGAAAAAAAGAAGAAAAAAGAAGAAAAAAAAGAAATAGATATAGATGCCATTTTCATGCAGCAGATGTTTGATCTCTTTGAAAGAGTTGCTCGTGCGCACCATATATGCCCTTGCCGTGAGAGTCCTTCGTTTAAAATAACTACAAACTCGAAATTCGTGTGGTGGTGAGTATTACTTTCTTGTTCTAGTTTTTGTCATACCTTTTCTTCCATCAGTTTATTAGTAATCAAAGTTAAACTTCATTGAGGGACTATTTGGTTGGTTTTCCGTCGAAATGCATAATTAATCTGCCTATAGAGATGAGATTGGGAAGGTGTTTGTTTGGATGGGTTCTTTCATAGATGGAAGGAGCGTGTTTTTTGATTGGTTTGGAAAGAACTTGGCTTTCTCATAAAGTTCTCCCTAGAAGCGTACTGAATAAGCCCATTTTCTCAATCATTAGGGCTTGTTTGTTAGCAGTTTAATGACTCATAGCCTACTCTGTCAGCTATACATGAATATTTGTTAGTGGCTTAATAGTATAGAAAGTGACTTATTGGATAAGAATTTAGGAGGGAGCTTTATGTAGAAAGCCAAGTTTTTTTAAAACCTGTCATTTCCAATAAAAAAAACGCTCTCATTCCATCTATGAAAAAACCCTTCCAAACAAAATCTTCCCCAATCTATACAGAGATAAATCCACACAGACAGCTCTATCCATATTGGACTTAATATAAAACCAACCAAACAGCTCCTAAGGCAGTCACGTATAGCTGACCGAATAAGACGAGTCCCATTAAACTGCTACCAAACAGGCCCTGAATTGAAAACGCTTTTAAATCAATAATTTTAATTCATAGGTTAATTATTACCTCTATGAAATAATAAAATCCTATACTTGAAAAAACTGAATTCTCATGGTCAAATCAGCAGCTTCTGAGATCTGGGGCGGATGATGAGGAAGAACGGAGGGTTATTCTTCTTGTTCATGGTATGGATTACAACTTTTTAGCAAGACTTTTTAGGGATCATGCGTACTTTCTAATTCAGTATTTCGAGTTCATTAAGCCACTTTCTGAAAATTTAGCTTTTTGATTCAGATACAAAGCCTCTATTCTTGGATGGGAGGATTGTGTTTACTAAGCAAGTGGAACCTGTAATCCCTCTAGAGGATCCGACGTTAGATATGGCTATTATTTTAAGAAGAGGTTCCAACAATTAAACACTTTGAGAAAGCTTCATATCTTTCTTTGGTGGATTTGTTTATCAGGACAAATTCTTTCCCAAAAATTGTGGATGTCGTTGAAGAAATGATCAAAGCCGGAATCTTTCTTGGATATAATGAAAGTGCATTGTTGATATATAAGCTCGTGTGTTCTGGAAAGTCTATTTCAGCTGCAAAAGTGTTCAATTTGTTACCGGAAAACAAGAAGAGCAGTCACGTATAGCTGACCGAATAAGACGAGTCCCATTAAACTGCTATCAAACAGGCCCTAAATTGAAAATGCTTTTAAATCAATAATTTTAATTCATAGGTTAATTATTACCTCTACGAAATAATAAAATCCTATACTTGAAAAAACTGAATTATCATGGTCAAATCAGCAGCTTCTGAGATCTGGAGCGGATGATGAGGAAGAACGGAGGGTTATTCTTCTTTTTCATGGTATGGATTACTACTTTTTAGCAAGACTTTTTTGGGATCATGCGTACTTTTCTAATTCAGTTTTTCGTGTTCATTAAGCCACTTTCTAAAAATTTAGCTTTTTGATTCAGATGCAAAGCCTCTATTCTTGGATGGGAGGATTGTGTTTACTAAGCAAGTGGAACCTGTAATCCCTCTAGAGGATCCGACATCAGATATGGCTGTTATTTTACATCACATATGGCTATTATTTTAAGAAGAGGTTCCAACAATTAAACACTTTGAGAAAGTTTCATATCTTTCTTTGGTGGTTTTGTTTATTAGGACGAATTCTTTCCCAAAAATTGTGGATATCGTTGAAGAAATGATCAAAGCCGGAATCTTTCCTGGAATTAATCAAAGTGCATTGTTGATATATAAGCTCGGGTGTGCTGGAAAGTCTATTTCAGCTGCAAAAGTGTTCAATTTGTTACCGGATAACGAGAAGAGCACGGCAACCTACATTGCTTTAATGGCAGCATACTTTGCTTCAAGAAATGCTTCTAAAGGACTCCAGACATTTAAAGACATGAAAGAGGCAGGGATTCCTGTTGCTCTTAGACCTTATAATGTGTTGTTGGCTGGTCTTGAAAAAAGTGGTAGAGTTGTTGAGTTTGAGCTTTACAGAAAGGAGAAAAACGGATGCAAAACACTGGTTTTTTTTTTCTGAAAATCAAGAATCTATGGAAGAAATGAGTTGTAACCTGTTGTTTGCGAGGGATTATATATGTTGAATATGTTCGAACTACTTCTATGAGATCATCTGGTAATGATGGCTTGGAATAAGCACAACCATCCACCCACTATTTATGTAGGTGGTGTGTATTTGGGACTTAATGGGTTATGGGCTAGATGGAATGAGGGTCTTATTTCAGTAAGCTGTTGTTTGTTTGGGACTTAACTGGCCAAGCCCTTGGCCATCAGTTTTCCCATTCAACATTTTACGTTTTCCAATATTACCCGCTTCTCGTTTCAACGAATCTCTGCTTGAAGCACCAATTTTTGTGAGGAGTTTCTCCGCTCCCCTTATGGTATGTGCCCTTTATCTATCTCCTTTTTGGTTTTTATTTATTTTGTGAGTACTTGTGTTTTGATGATTTCTTTGACATTAATGATGAAGAAAGTTTGAGGAATTTAACTTTAACTGTGTGTTAATTTCTTTGAGTACACCTTCGATTTGTTTGATGACCTTTTAGTTTCTTACTAGTATCAAATGTTGGATAAATTATAGTAAAGTTTGAAGACACAATTGATGAGGAGACATAGATAGTTTTGACAATTTTGAGTACTTATTTTAACCTATATGTGGATAAATTTTGGCTCAAAATCGTTCGGTTTTTAGATAAATGGATCGAAATTGTTGCCTCTGGTTTTATATTATAAAAGTTCTTGATAAAGTGGTTGTTTTTGTATGGTTGAATTTTCTTTAATTCTTAAATGGAGAATACATGTTCTTGTAGTATGTTTGATTAAGGGTAAATCTTTCTTATGAGCGTGTTTGTTATGATCTAGAAGTGTAGAATTGATGATGAGGTTTATATGAAGCTTAAAATGCCTAAATGTTCTAATACATTGTCTTTTAGTACGCCAATTTATAGGATCAAATATTTGTGTGTCCTAAAAGTTTTACTAGTTTATATGACATTTTTTGGCGTTTATTTGAACAAGTATCTTAGAATAATTTTAAATACACCTAATTCTTAACATCCACACCCCCCCCCCCTTCCTTTCTTTCTGACTCATGTAAGATTCTGCATTGGTTGGAAGGGGAAAAAAGGTTATCTTATAAGGAACTTGAGGGACCATCAATATAGATAGTTTGCTTTAAGGACCAAATCCAAAATTTGAGTAAACCACATGGACCACCAATGTAATTCACTCTAGTATAAATTTTGATACAACCCTTTTCAGCACTTCCTCTTTGCTGGTAATCCTTCCTTTCATTTTTTAAATCCTTTTCATTCTGTTTTTACTGTCTTTTGATGCATCATTTTAGTGGATGTTTTTCTTGTTTCTTTAGGTTTAGCTTTGCTGGAGCTCAAACAAATTCTGGACGACACCAAGAACATTTTGAGCAATTGGGTCAATAATGATGAAACCCCATGTCTATGGACTGCTATTACTTTCCATCCGAGTGAGCAAAGAGTTTTATATGTGTAAATATCCTCACTTTTTTATTTCAACTTTTTAATTACCCGTTTTACATAAGAAAAAGATTGACAAAAGAAAAACCCTAATTTTGTATCTAGATTAGTGCTTTTTTCGAAGTTATCAGAAGAAGTTTTAGCTAACGCTTTTGTGGTTTTCACAGAATCTTGCTATACATGGAGTTTGGGAGGTTTAAATCTCCAAGCATTCAGTAGATTACAGAGATTGTAAGTGTATTTTGTGGCTATAAAAGTTGTAAACTCTACAAATTTGGTGGTACTTTTGGTTAATTTGTTGCATTTTTTTCTTTATTATTATCAAGGCACTTCACCAGAACAACTTACATGGTCTAATTCCTAATGAAATCAGTAAACGTGTTGAACTTGGAGCTTTGTAAGTGAATGATTTACAAGTTGTTTTGTTTATGGAAATGATTTAGAAAAATGTAGAAATGATTGATGCCCATATTAATTATATGCAATGTTGAATCTTGTTTAGATACTTGAGAGCTAATTATTTTCAGGGTGGCATACCTTCAAATATTGGTAACCTCTCTTTACTAACTATACTGTAAGATACTTTGTAGCTTTCTTCGATTCTACATTGTTTTTCTTTAAGAGTTTGTTTTGCTAACTATGGGTGTCCGAATAAACCCTACTTTCGAGAGAGATATATTGGGTTCCTTTTTGTTTATATAATTGTATCTCTAATTCTTTTATCGTTATTTAGGGATTTGTCGAGCAATACTTTGAAGGGAGCAATTCCTTCATCGCTTGATCATCTCACTCGTCTCAAGTACTTGTAAGTACATGGTGGTGTTGTATTCTTGAATTACTTGAAACTTTAGAGGATTAAAATTGTCTCAATAGCTAATATTTCTTTGTTCGATTTCAGGAACTTATCCACCAACTTTTTTTTCGGGGGAAATACCGAATTTTGGAGCATGGGACGATGGGGAGCTTCCTTAGGGAGAAAAAAATGAAAAAAAAGATGAAAAAAAGAGAGAATGCAACCCTACGGTCTGTATTCCATTTAAAGTTTTTCTTTATCCTATAAACACATAGGGTGTGGTTAAGGGGAAAACGTGTGCATAACATGCACACGTGCATAAAAACCAAAAAACAGCTTCAGTTACTTGTATGCACACCGTCCAGATGAATGGTTACCCGGGTGTTCCTAAGTTTTTCACTTTTTGGAGGTTTCCCCCTGAACCTCCCTCTAAACACACACACACACACAAATATATATATATATATATATGTCTGTTTTCTTTATTTCTTATGGTCTGTATCTCATCTTTCTTTTCTATAGGTTCTTGATAGAATCAACTCTCTTGTTAATGAATGTGGAACGTTGGATGGAAACCGTTGGAGTTCAAACAACTTTGAAATTTTGAGCAATTGGGTCAATAATGATGAAACCCCATGTCTACGGACTGGTATTACTTACCATCCGAGTGACCAAAGAGTTTTATCCGTGTAAAAATCCTCACTTTTTAATTTCAACTTTTTAATTTCTCGTTTTACATAAGAAAAAGATCGACAAAAAACCCTAATTTTGTATCAAGATTAGTGCTTTTTTCGAAGCTATCAGAAGTTTTAGCTAACGCTTTAGTGGTTTTCACAGAAACTTGCCATACATGGAGTTTTGGGGGTTTATATCTTAAAATGCGCGAAGCATTTAATGTTGACTAGCTTAAGGTAAAAATATTTTATGTTTAAGATTAGTTTGTAGCTTGGATTGTTCCATATATATTGATTGATTAATTGTTTATGTTAAACAGGCTAAAAAGGCTAAAACAACCTTTATTGATTATTTTCATATTGATTATTAGGAGTCGTGTTCTCACTGGTAACTTTTCATAACCTTTTATATTCCTCTATGAGCTTATTGAAAAGTTTCGAGTTCTAAAACCATTACTTGTTAAATCTTGTTGTGTAGCTTATTGCTATTGACTGTTCTTGGGAAGAACTTGGTGAATGGACAGTGGACCAGAACCCACCTTTGGCTTGTGGATTTGGCCGGAAGTGAACGAGTGGGAAAGATTGAGGTGGAAGGTGAAAGACTGAAGGAATCCCAATTTGTAAATAAATCTTTGTCAGCTTTAGGAGATGTAATTTCCGCTGTTGCTTAAAAGACGACTCACATTCCTTACAGGTATGCGTCACACCTTCCCTACGCCCTTACCTCTTACTAACGATGTTAGCATCAATTTCATCTAATTTCCATCAACTTTTTTTTTTCTTTGTTCGATTTCAGGAACTTATCCACCAACCTTTTTCCGGGGGAAATTCCGAATTTTGGAGCATGGAAGATGGGGAGCTTCCATCTCTAAGCTCAACAACAATTATTTTGAATGAAAAGGAGAGAAAAGAGGGAGAAAAAGAAAACAAAAGATGAAAGAGAAGAAAAAGATGAAAAAAAAAGACAAAAGAAAGAAAAAAAAGAAAAAAGAAGGAAAAGAAAGAAGAAAAAGATATAGATGCCATTCTCATGCAGCAAATGTTTGATCTCTTTGAAAGAGTTGCTCGTGCGCACCATATATTCCCTTGCCGTGAGAGTCCTTCGTTTAAAATAACTACAAACTCGAAATTCGTGTTGTGGCGAGTATTACTTCCTTGTTCTCGTTTTCGTCATACCTTTTTTTCCGGAAGGGCTTGATGGTTTGTTGGAGAAGACACTGGTTAAGCTCTGTGAAGCGGCTGATGAAGCCGTTAGAAATGGTTGCCAGCTACTTGTTCTTTCTGACAGATCTGATGAACTAGTAAGCATTGTATATATATATATTCATATGATTCAGTAGTTTGTGTTATACTAGTAAGCACTGTATATATATATATATATGTTCTTTGAATCTTTGTTGGTTCTTTTGCAGGAACCCACTCGTCCTGCTGTTCCAATACTTCTCGCTGTAGGTGCTGTCACCAGCATTTGATACAAAATGGACTGCGGATGTCTGCTTCGATTGTTGGCGATACTGCTCAATGCTTTAGTACACATCACTTTGCTTGTTTGATTGGATATGGTGCAAGGTATTTTCAAATTCTCAAAAAGCCACCTTCCAAATTTGATGTTTTTTCTTTATTCTTTATTGCTTAGAACTTTTTTCTTTGTTTATTTAGCATTTCATTGATCCCCAAATGATCAATTTATGTATTGTGGAAATTACTATTTTTTGTAGTGTTGTTTGTCCTTACTTGGCATTGGAGACATTCGACAATGGTGATTCAGCAAGAAAACTTTAAACCTTAAGAGAAATTGGAAGATGCAAATGGTTTCGATCGAAAAGGCTCAAAATAACTTTCGCAAGGTTTGGACTTGATACAGATCATTATTGCTATTTATCTAAGCTACCCTAGAAGCTTAGGGGAAAACCCTAAAAATAGAGAATTGAAGAACACCCGGTGAGCATATATATGCGTTAGTGCGTATGCACAAATGCATGTTTACCAATTACCAGCATGCATACCGTCCAGATGGAAGGATCCTAGGGTGTTCTTCAATTTTTTTTTTTTGCGTTTCCCCCTGAACCTGACCCTTAGTCAAATGTATATTTGGGAATTTAGTTATCTATTTTTGAAACTAGACACTTATTTGGGGCAAACATAAATAGAGATATAGACATTTATTTTGGGACAGAGGGAGTAAATGATAATTTTGCCTCGATGATAGAGAGAGTTGAGGGTAGAATTGGAAAGTGGGAACGTGAACATTTATTTTGGGCCAAACTGCATTATAGAAATGTGAAGGGGGTATTATGAAGAGATGGAAACTAGAATTTGATTTGATTGGTTTTGCCTTTTGTAGAGTTGGTCGAAATGTGGCAGCTGGTATGACCGGTGGTTTGGCATATATTCTTGATGATGATGATACTCTCATTCCCAAGGTTTGTATTAAAACACTTGTTTTACAATGTCGATCTTTTACTTATACTAGAAATCACATTTTGGCTTTAACTCAAATTGTCAATAAAGAAATTGTGCAGATCCAGAGAGTAGTTGCACCAGTGGGGCAGATGCAGCTCAAGAGCCTTATAGAAGCACATGTCGTAAGTACAAAATGCATATATGCTCTTATTAAACTATTTTATTGCATACATATTAAAGTGTCGTTAACCCATGTTACATCAAATGGTTGCGAAAGCACATGAAGTTGCCGTTTATACCAAGAAAGTTCTCACCTTTTTCTATCAAACGTTTTTCGGTCAGCTATAGAGAACTATTTGGTAGTGGCTTAATTATACAGAAAGCGGCTTATTCAATAAGCTTCTAAGAAAGCCAAGTTTTTTCCATACCTTCCCCTCCCAAATAAAAAACACGCTCCTTCCATCTATGAAAAAACCCTCCCAAACAAAAACATTCCCAATCAATATAGAGAGTGGCTTCTCCGGTAAGCTTCTAGGGGGAGCTTTATGCAAGAAGCCGATTTTTTTACCAAACTTGTCCCTCCCAATTAATGGAAAAAACCACGCTCCTTCCATCTATGAAAAAACCCTCCTAAACAAAAACCTTCCCATTCTATATAGACAGATTAATCCACACGGACAACTTTATCCATACAAAATTTAATGGAAAACCAACCAAACAGCCCCTTAATGGAAAGCCAACCAAAACGATAAACACCATTTATAAGAACAAAATAGGAGAATTATTGCAATCTTTTATCTTTTCATGTGGTTATAAGTTTATATGATTCACATGTGAATAGGAAAAAACGGGGAGCACCAAAGGTGCTGCTATCTTGAAGGAATGGGACAAGTATTTGCCTCTGTTTTGGCAGCTGGTTCCACCAAGTGAGGAAGACATGCCCGAGGCTTGTGCTGAATACGAGCAGACCACCACTGACCAGGTGACCATGCGGTCTGCATAACACATCAACTTTTGTACTCCCTTGAAGACATTGTTATGATACCAACAAACGGATTCTTTCTACTCGTCGGAAATTGGATTCATTCAGTCGATTAGATGCCACAAAGCTCCACTTTTTGAAGAAGATCAAGAAGGAACAAGTCATGGTTAGGTGTTGTCTGATCTGGTTCAGTCTGGTCTTTTTGGTTGAAAAAAACATAGCCTTTTGAAGGTGAGAATGTATAGATTATCAAGTGTGCTTTCTTTTTAACATCCTTTCCCAATATCATACCCCCAATTATAAAAATAGTATGGATGTTATTCTTTGACTGAAGTTATATGGTTAATATCTTTGACCCAGGTGACCTTGTCCAACCCTGTACTTAAGGAAAATCAGCTCGAAGCATTATTTAAGGACCCACATTTGAAACCGCAAATTTTACCAACATTTTTTGACATACGGAAAGGGCTTGGTGGTTCCTTGGAGAAGACACTGCTTAAGCTCTTTGAAGCGGCCGATGAAGCCGTTAGAAATGGTTGCCAGCTACTTGTTCTTTCTGACAGATCTGATGAACTAGTAAGCACTTTATATATATATATATTCATATGATTCAGTAGTTTGTGTTATACTAGTAAGCACTGTGTATATATATACATATATATTCTTTGAATCTTTATTGGTTCTTTGGCAGGAACCCACTCGTCCTGCTGTTCCGATGCTTCTTGCTGTAGGTGCTGTCCACCAGCTCTTGATACAAAATGGACTGCGGATGTCTCCTTCGATTGTTGCCGATACTGCTCAATGCTTTAGTGCAATCACTTTGCTTGTTTGATTGTATATGGTGCAAGGGATTTTCAAATTCTCAAAAAAACACCTTCCAAATGTGCTGTTTTTTTTACTCTTTATTGCTTAGAACTTAATTCTTTGTTTTTTTTAGCAGTTCATTCATCCCCAAATGATTAATTTATGTATTGTGGAAATTACTATTTTTTGTAGTGTTGTTTTTCCTTACTTGGCATTGGAAACATGTCGACAATGGCGATTGAGCAAGAAAACTTTAAACCTTATGCGAAATGGGAAGATGCAAATGGTTTCGATTGAAA
Source organism: Silybum marianum (assembly GCA_036898165.1). Lineage (NCBI taxonomy): Eukaryota > Viridiplantae > Streptophyta > Magnoliopsida > Asterales > Asteraceae > Silybum > Silybum marianum. Next base: position 49,661,183 of record CM072532.1, on the reverse strand, counting down.
AGGCTCAAAATAACTTCCGCAAGGTTTGGACTTGATAGAGATCATTATTGCTATTTATCTAAGCTGCTTTCTTTGATTATTTGCTTCGTTAAGACGCATCTAATCTAGAAAATTTCGTGTCACTTGCTTAGGGATTCATTTAGCTATTTTTTTAATTACCATTTTGAAAAGTGGCCTTTCCCTCCATCTCAGTTTACAATTGTCATTCAATTAGGAACGTTCTTTTTTCATATGATAACATAACTTATAATTATTTGCTGATATTCAGGCAGTTACGCAGGTCTAATGAAGATTTTATCCAAAATGGGAATATCATCGTTGTCAAGGTATTTTGCTCACTTTGCAGCTATTTTACTTGTTACAGTCTATATTCCCTATAGTTCACATATGCATTGCTTAATCTTATTTTTTTTTACTCATCTTGTGAAATCTAACAAGCTCTTGGGTATAGTTTTTGTGGCGCACATATACTTGAGATTTATGGATTGGGAAAAGAGGTGGTTGATCTTGCATTTACCGGGAGTGTCTCAAAGATTGGTGGATTGACTTTTGATGAGGTAATATGATGCCCAAAAGCAAACCTTTTCTTCAATTCATCATATGTTTGACTCTACTTACACTCCATTTCTTAAAAGAGCACGTCTTTCAACGTTTTTAAGTTTTTAGTTAGGCGTTTTGTTCCATTTAGTCCATTGAAAAGTTGGTATTGATGTTTGAAACATAATCATAATTGGTGCTTCATGCTATATGAAGAAATATTAAATAATTATCTGGGGATTATTGGACTGAAGTTTGGTCTCTTTCTCGCAGCTTGCAAGGGAGAGTTTGTCATTTTGGGTGAAGGCTTTCTCTGAGGATAAGGCTAAAAGACTTGAAAACTTTGGATTTATACAAATGAGACCGGGAGGTATATAAAAATGTTGATATGTCATATGGTTTATTCTGATAAAATGCATACTTAAAAAGCTAAGTAATAATATGACTTGGAAGATGGAAGTCGACATATTCTCACATGGTATAAATCATTAAGACACCACCAAACAGTCATATATAGCTGACCGAATAAGTTGCGAGTCCCATTAAGCTCATTAAGCTGCTAACAAACAAGCTAGAGTTGTAACTTGTAATTCTTTGTCTAATTAACAGGAGAATATCATGGGAACAACCCTGAAATGTCAAAACTGCTTCATAAAGCTGTTCGTGAAAAGTGTGAGAGTGCTTATTCGTTTTACCAGCAACATTTAGCCAACCGACCTGTCAATCTAAGTACTAATAATAATAATGGTTAAACCGGATTATTTGTTTTTTTCTTTTTCCAGCGTCTTATTTGAGTTTTTAACAAATGAATTGCACACAATGATATATTGACCTTAATTTGGTTTTTACAAAATGGGGAAAACTTCCAAAGATTAAGATCATTGTCACTGATATATATATATAGATATATAAAGCCCGGTACGAGTGAACCATACTGATCTCAGCTGTTTTGTGAATCCTTTACCACAGGTTCTTCGGGATCTTTTTGAGTTCAAGAGTGAGCGTTCCCCGACTCCAGTGGGAAAGGTGGAATCCGCTGCATCTATCGTTGAGCGTTTCTGTATTGGTGGTATGTCCATAGGGGCTATTTCTAGGGAAACCCATGAAGCAATTGCCATTGCAATGAATAGAATAGGAGGGAAGTCCAATTCCGGAGAAGGTGGTGAGGTATCCTTCTCTACATGTTGTCAATATCATTTATATTTAAAAACCGAATTTTTACCTCTTACAATATGCATATCCTTGCAAGGCAAGCCATAAGAACCAAGCTCGGACATATAAATAGATATTGACGATTAGGGGACTACACACACACACACACATATATATGTGGGTCAGATTTAGGGGAAAACCGCAAAAAATGAAAAACTGAGGAACACTCTAGTGACCATTAATCTGTACGATATGCCCATGTGAATACAAATGATTTGTAAGTAATTTGTCTGGTGGTATGCACACAGGAAACATCTTCAGTTACTTGTATGCACATGTGCATACGGCACAGATAAACAGGTTATTAGGGTGTCCTCAGTTTTTCTTTTTTTTTGGTAAATTATTAAATTTTGTAAGATAATCTTTTTTAATTCACAAACATAACTAAAACAATATAGTTTTATATTGTTCTAGTGTTTGTTGTTTTTTTCTAAAATTTCAATCTACTTGAAAAAGATTTCCAATTTCATACAATGAACTTTGATGTAATCAAAGTTAAACTTCATTGAGGGGCTGTTTGGTTGGTTTTTCGTCAAATTGCATAATTAATCTGCCTGTAGAGATGAGATTGGGAAGGTTTTTGTTTGGTTGAGTTCTTTCATAGATGGAAGCAGCGTGTTCTTTAATTGGTTTGGAAAGAAAGCGTGTTCTTTAATTGGTTTGGAAAGAACTTGGCTTTCTCATAAACTTCTCCCCTAGGATAAGCCACTTTCTATATCATTAGGGCTTGTTTGTTAGCAACTTAATGACTCATAGCTTTCTCTGTGAGCTATACATGAATATTTGTTTGTGGCTTAATAGTATAGAAAGTGACTTATTCAATAAGAATTTAGGAGGGAGCTTTAAGTATATGGGAGCCGAATTCCACTCCCATGGTTCTTACACAACCCTGTAAGTATATATGTAACAACAAATAATGCATGTATACTTCCTAATGAAGACTTTTTTTTTTGAAGTATAAATATACAGAAAATGCAGCAAATAAGTTTCTTTTCAGGTTAATGGAGCTATAGTGCAAGGAAGATAGCTATATGGACAACCGGTGAGTTTTTTTTTTCTTTTTCTTTCCTAAGATTTATTATTCGATGATTGAAAATGGCAAGTTTTTTTTTTTGTTTCTTAAGATTTACTATATCAAATCCCAACATTGTATTTGTTTGAAAACAAAATAAACAAGGTTAGAAAAAACTAGAAAATTCCAAAATCAAACATATAGGTAAGTCTTCATTTAATCAACACCTCCATGGCTGGACCACCATCTCCAATTTTTCATTGCTTTCCTCAGCTGTGAAATATGAAATAAGCCATGAAATATATCATTGGGGAATGTTCATGTAGCAACTGATTCTTGGAAAAACATCCTTAGGAGATTAGTGAATGGGTGAGGTCGTTTTTGGTTCACTCTACGACTGATGGGATTATATCACCTTAGATTAAACAATTTATATATTTATATGAGACTTGGATAGTTATGGGGTAGTTAGATAGTTACACCGTAATGTTTGATGACACTAAAATCACCAAACGGTTACATATGAATAAATCATTCCAAAGACCCCACATTGCCACATCTTAAAGGTCTTCAAAACGGTGATACTGCTACAAGGGCCATCAAGCAGGTTACATATGAATAAATCATTCTTTTATAAGACATGAGTGGCAAATAAGAGATAAAACTTCAAAACAAACCACTAATTTTGTATTATTTGTGCCTTTCAGGTTGCATCAGGACGTTTTGGTGTCACGCCAACGTTTTTGGTGAATGCTGATCAGATAGAAATCAAGAGGTCTGAAGGTGCAAAACCAGGTGAAGGTGGTCAATTGCCAGGGAAGAAAGTCAGTGCGTATATTGCAAGATTGAGAAATTCAAAACCTGATCATGACATTTACTCTATTGAGAATCTTGCTCAATTAATCTTTGACCTTCATCATCAGGTGAAGATGTGAAACATATATATGTTTAAATTATTAAATATATAAAAGATGAGAAGAGCGAGTCCTGAGATTTTATGTGATGAACAACAGATAAACCCTAAGGCTAAGGTATCTGTTAAGCTCGTGGCTCAAGCTGGAATTGGCACGGTGGCTTCTGGAGTTGCAAGAGGTAATGCTGATGTCATACAGATATCAGGGCATGATGGTGGAACTGGAGCCAGTCCCATAAGTTCAATTAAGCATGCTGGTGGTCCTTGGGAACTTGGAGTCACCGAGACGCACCAGGTTTGTTTTGATCTTTTTTTTTATATCAATTTAATCATTTTTTATTGTTCTTTTTTATGTCACTTAACTTTAATTTTTTTATAAACCATCTTTGGCAGACTCTCATTGCAAATGGTCTTAGAGAAAGGTTGATTCTTAGAGTCGATGGTGGGTTTAAAAGTGGAGTTGATGTCCTTATGGCTGCTAATGAATATGGATTTGCTTCAGTTGCTATGATTGCTACCGGATCTGTCATGGCTCGTATTTGCCACACAAATAACTGTCCGGTTGGTGTTGCTAGTCAGGTAAGTGGCCTACAATGTTCAATTTTGTCAGATTTCATTTAAAAAAATGAACGTAAATATATTATCTTTAATTGTATTTACCTTTCAGCGAGAAGAATTACGAGCTCGTTTTCCTGGTGTCCGTGGTGACCTTGTGAACTACTTTTTATATGTTGCTGAAGAGGTAATTTCTGGCCAATGTTTTTTTTAATATATATTTATAGTTATTGAAATTCTATATTTAATGTGCGTTAAAATATTCAAGTTTGAATTTTTATCGTATCAATTCATCATAAATATTTATATGTATAGGTTAGAAGCACGTTGGCTCAGCTAGGGTACGAAAAGCTTGATGATATTATTGGACACACAGAGCTATTAAGACCTCGAGATATTTCATTAGTGAAAACTCAACATCTTGATCTTAGCTATCTTCTTTTTTGTATGTATGCTGTGGATTATCTACAATCTCAAAACCGCATTTTTTTCCTTATAGTTAAATGCTAATATCTCATTTATCGTTTTTAGAATGTTGGGTTCCCAAAATGGAGCAGCAGTACTATCCAGAAGCAGGAGCAGTACTATCCAGAAGCAGGAGGTTCGTAGTAACGGTCCTGTTCCGGATGACATTTTGCTTTCTGACATGGAGGTAATTCTTGAAAACAGTGTCTGTTTGCCAACTTATGTCTTAATGGAGTCCAGATTATGTGACTGTATGCAATATAAGATATAGTTGGAAGTAGTGACGTTATATGTGTGTTTCCTTTTGTCTACAGATATCAGATGCGATTGAAAATGAAAAGGTATACAATGTGGATCGTGCTGTTTGTGGTCGTTTAGCGGGTGCTGTTGCAAAGAAGTATGGAGATACTGGTTTTGCTGGCCAACTTAACATCACGTAAGGCCCTGCTTCCAAATCTAAATGTTTAATAAGTTGTTCTTAAGACTTCTATCTAAATGTTTTATAATAATAGCATAGATAAGTAAGGCTAATATGAGAACTTTTATATTACAAAATGCAACTTGTTTAGCATCATTTATAAAATTTCTTTTTCCGTTTGTTCTAGATTTGAAGGGAGCGGCGGACAATCATTTGCTTGTTTCCTTACACCTGGAATGAACATACAGTTAGTAGGAGAAGCCAATGACTACGTGGGAAAGGTTCGATTACCAATTAGTATTCCAATATTTACATTGCCTTTGTTATATCATATTTTCGCCATTAAACTATGATGAGGCCAACTTTTGGAGAGAAAAGAGTGATGGATCAAATTCTAGAATAAACTGCTTTTTAGCAACAATGTTTTCTTGTACCTGCTTTTGTTTGTATGTTGTTACTTACTCGTAACCAGCTTTCCAAAAGTTATCATATCTATTTTTCCTATCTCAAAGTTATCTTTTTCGTAGTCTTCGTTTTTTCAATATGAGACGCTCTACTCTTTGGAGGCAGAGGTCATGCTTCATGGTCAGGTTATGGGAAACTGCAAAAAAAATGAGGAACACCCGGTAACTATTTATCCGGATGGTATGCACATGTGCATACAAGTAATTTGTAAGCAATTTGTTTTGTATACACATGTGCATAACAAGCACACATGCACAAAAACCAAAAAACAACTTCAATTACTTGTATGCACATGTGCATACCGTTAAGATGAATGGTCACTAAGGTGTTCCTCGGTTTTTCATTTTTTTGGGGGTTTTCCCATGAAATTGGGAAATGATCATTCATGCATAATGTTTGAGAGAATCTTTTTCGTAGTTTTTTTCTTACATATATAGTTATCTATTAGGATATGGCAGGTGGTGAATTGGTTGTGACGTCCGTTGAAAAGACTGGGTTTATCCCGGAGGAAGCTGCGATTGTTGGGAACACGTGCTTATATGGAGCTACCGGAGGTCAACTTTTTGTTAGAGGCAAAACCGGTGAGCGTTTTGCTGTTAGAAATTCTCTTGCTCAAGCAGTGGTGGAAGGCACCGGAGATCGTTGTTGCGAGTACATGACCGGAGGTTGTGTCATTGTCCTCGGGAAGTAAGCATCTCTACCACAAATGATTGTCCTAAAATACTTTTTAATTTGCTATTTCCTCTGTCTCAAAACAAGTGTCCATAATAAAAATGACAGTTTTAAACATGCATAATTATTACACTTTTTAATTAAGCAAATGGCAACTTTATCTTTATTTCATTTCTCTCTCTTCACAACTCTTAAATATTTGTGCATTAAGTCAAGAGGGAGGTTTAGGGGAAAACGCTAAAAAAAGAGAAAATTGAAGAACACCCTGGGAGCATATATATGCATTAGTGCATATGCACAAATGCATGTTACAAATTACCGGTATGCATTTGTGCATACCGTCCAGATGGAAGGATCCTAGGGTGTTCTTCAATTTTTTTTTTTTTTTGCGTTTCCCCCTGAACCTGACCCTTAGTCAAGGGTAGATTTGGGAATTTAGTTATCTATTTTTGAAACTTGACACTTATTTGGGGCAAACATAAATAGAGATATAGACATTTATTTTGGGACAGAGGGAGTAAATGATAATTTTGCCTCGATGATAGAGAGAGTTGAGGGTAGAATTGGAAAGTGGGAACGTGAACATTTATTTTGGGCCAAACTGTATTATAGAAATGTGAAGGGGGTATTATGAAGAGATGGAAACTAGAATTTGATTTGATTGGTTTTGCCTTTTGTAGAGTTGGTCGAAATGTGGCAGCTGGTATGACCGGTGGTTTGGCATATATTCTTGATGATGATGATACTCTCATTCCCAAGGTTTGTATTAAAACACTTGTTTTACAATGTCGATCTTTTACTTGTACTAGAAATCACATTTTGGCTTTAACTCAAATTGTCAATAAAGAAATTGTGCAGATCCAGAGAGTAGTTGCACCAGTGGGGCAGATGCAGCTCAAGAGCCTTATAGAAGCACATGTCGTAAGTACAAAATGCATATATGCTCTTATTAAACTATTTTATTGCATACATATTAAAGTGTCGCTAACCCATGTTACATCAAATGGTTGCGAAAGCACATGAAGTTGCCGTTTATTCCAAGAAAGTTCTCACCTTTTTCTATCAAACGTTTTTCGGTCAGCTATAGAGAACTATTTGGTAGTGGCTTAATTATACAGAAAGCGGCTTATTCAATAAGCTTCTAAGAAAGCCAAGTTTTTTCCATACCTTCCCCTCCCAAATAAAAAACACGCTCCTTCCATCTATGAAAAAACCCTCCCAAACAAAAACATTCCCAATCAATATAGATAGATTAATCCACACAGGAAGCTTTATTCCATAAAGGACATAGGGTCTGTTTGTTTACAGCTTAATGAGCTTGATGGGATAACAGCTTATTCAATCAGCTATAAATGGCTGTTTAGTAGTGACTTAATGATATAGAGAGTGGCTTCTCCGGTAAGCTTCTAGGGGGAGCTTTATGCAAGAAGCCGATTTTTTTACCAAACTTGTCCCTCCAATTAATGGAAAAAACCACGCTCCTTCCATCTATGAAAAAACCCTCCTAAACAAAAACCTTCCCATTCTATATAGACAGATTAATCCACACGGACAACTTTATCCATACAAAATTTAATGGAAAACCAACCAAACAGCCCCTTAATGGAAAGCCAACCAAAACGATAAACACCATTCATAAGAACAAAATAGGAGAATTATTGCAATTTTTTATCTTTTCATGTGGTTATAAGTTTATATGATTCACATGTGAATAGGAAAAAACGGGGAGCACCAAAGGTGCTGCTATCTTGAAGGAATGGGACAAGTATTTGCCTCTGTTTTGGCAGCTGGTTCCACCAAGTGAGGAAGACATGCCCGAGGCTTGTGCTGAATACGAGCAGACCACCACTGACGAGGTGACCGTGCGGTCTGCATAACACATCAACTTTTGTACTCCCTTGAAGACATTGTTATGATACCAACAAACGGATTCTTTCTACTCGTTGGAAATTGGATTCATTCAGTCGATTAGATGCCACAAAGCTCCACTTTGAGAAGAAGATCAAGAAGGAACAAGTCATGGTTAGGTGTTGTCTGATCTGGTTCAGTCTGGTCTTTTTGGTTGAAAAAAACATAGCCTTTTGAAGGTGAGAATGTATAGATTATCAAGTGTGCTTTCTTTTTAACATCCTTTCCCAATATCATACCCCCAATTATAAAAATAGTATGGATGTTATTCTTTGACTGAAGTTATATGGTTAATATCTTTGACCCAGGTGACCTTGTCCAACCCTGTACTTAAGGAAAATCAGCTCGAAGCATTATTTAAGGACCCACATTTGAAACCGCAAATTTTACCAACATTTTTTGACATACGGAAAGGGCTTGGTGGTTCCTTGGAGAAGACACTGGTTAAGCTCTTTGAAGCGGCTGATGAAGCCGTTAGAAATGGTTGCCAGCTACTTGTTCTTTCTGACAGATCTGATGAACTAGTAAGCACTTTATATATATATATATATTCATATGATTCAGTAGTTTGTGTTATACTAGTAAGCACTGTGTATATATATATACATATATATTCTTTGAATCTTTATTGGTTCTTTGGCAGGAACCCACTCGTCCTGCTGTTCCGATGCTTCTTGCTGTAGGTGCTGTCCACTAGCTCTTGATACAAAATGGACTGCGGATGTCTCCTTCGATTGTTGCCGATACTGCTCAATGCTTTAGTGCAATCACTTTGCTTGTTTGATTGTATATGGTGCAAGGGATTTTCAAATTCTCAAAAAAACACCTTCCAAATGTGCTGTTTTTTTTACTCTTTATTGCTTAGAACTTAATTCTTTGTTTTTTTTTAGCAGTTCATTCATCCCCAAATGATTAATTTATGTATTGTGGAAATTACTATTTTTTGTAGTGTTGTTTTTCCTTACTTGGCATTGGAAACATGTCGACAATGGCGATTGAGCAAGAAAACTTTAAACCTTATGCGAAATGGGAAGATGCAAATGGTTTCGATTGAAAAGGCTCAAAATAACTTCCGCAAGGTTTGGACTTGATAGAGATCATTATTGCTATTTATCTAAGCTGCTTTCTTTGATTATTTGCTTCGTTAAGACGCGTCTAATCTAGAAAATTTCTTGTCACTTGCTTAGGGATTCATTTAGCTATTTTTTTAATTACCATTTTGAAAAGTGGCCTTTCCCTCCATCTCAGTTTACAATTGTCATTCAATTAGGAACATTCTTTTTTCATATGGTAACATAACTTATAATTATTTGCTGATATTCAGGCAGTTACGCAGGTCTAATGAAGATTTTATCCAAAATGGGAATATCATCGTTGTCAAGGTATTTTGCTCACTTTGCAGCTATTTTACTTGTTACAGTCTATATTCCCTATAGTTCACATATGCATTGCTTAATCTTATTTTTTTTACTCATCTTGTGAAATCTAACAACCTCTTGGGTATAGTTTTTGTGGCGCACATATACTTGAGATTTATGGATTGGGAAAAGAGGTGGTTGATCTTGCATTTACCGGGAGTGTCTCAAAGATCGGTGGATTGACTTTTGATGAGGTAATATGATGCCCAAAAGCAAACCTTTTCTTCAATTCATCATATGTTTGACTCTACTTGCACTCCATTTCTTAAAAGAGCACGTCTTTCAACGTTTTTAAGTTTTTAGTTAGGCGTTTTGTTCCATTTAGTCCATTGAAAAGTTGGTATTGATGTTTGAAACATAATCATAATTGGTGCTTCATGCTATATGACGAAATATTAAATAATTATCTGGGGATTATTGGACTGAAGTTTGGTCTCTTTCTCGCAGCTTGCAAGGGAGAGTTTGTCATTTTGGGTGAAGGCTTTCTCTGAGGATAAGGCTAAAAGACTTGAAAACTTTGGATTTATACAAATGAGACCGGGAGGTATATAAAAATGTTGATATGTCATATGGTTTATTCTGATAAAATGCATACTTAAAAAGCTAAGTAATAATATGACTTGGAAGATGGAAGTCGACATATTCTCACATGGTATAAATCATTAAGACACCACCAAACAGTCATATATAGCTGACCGAATAAGTTGCGAGTCCCATTAAGCTCATTAAGCTGCTAACAAACAAGCTAGAGTTGTAACTTGTAATTCTTTGTCTAATTAACAGGAGAATATCATGGGAACAACCCTGAAATGTCAAAACTGCTTCATAAAGCTGTTCGTGAAAAGTGTGAGAGTGCTTATTCGTTTTACCAGCAACACAATGATATATTGACCTTAATTTGGTTTTTACAAAATGGGGAAAACTTCCAAAGATTAAGATCATTGTCACTGATATATATATATATATAGATATATAAAGCCCGGTACGAGTGAACCATACTGATCTCAGCTGTTTTGTGAATCCTTTACCACAGGTTCTTCGGGATCTTTTTGAATTCAAGAGTGAGCGTTCCCCGACTCCAGTGGGAAAGGTGGAATCCGCTGCATCTATCGTTGAGCGTTTCTGTATTGGTGGTATGTCCATAGGGGCTATTTCTAGGGAAACCCATGAAGCAATTGCCATTGCAATGAATAGAATAGGAGGGAAGTCTAATTCCGGAGAAGGTGGTGAGGTATCCTTCTCTACATGTTGTCAATATCATTTATATTTAAAAACCGAATTTTTACCTCTTACAATATGCATATCCTTGCAAGGCAAGCCGTAAGAACCAAGCTCGGACATATAAATAGATATTGACGATTAGGGGACTACACACACACACACACACATATATATATGGGTCAGATTTAGGGGAAAACCGCAAAAAATTCAAAACTGAGGAACACTCTAGTGACCATTAATCTGTACGATATGCCCATGTGAATACAAATGATTTGTAAGTAATTTGTCTGGTGGTATGCACACAGGAAACATCTTCAGTTACTTGTATGCACATGTGCATACGGCACAGATAAACAGGTTATTAGGGTGTCCTCAGTTTTTCTTTTTTTTTTTGGTAAATTATTAAATTTTGTAAGATAATATTCGTAGTATCATTTATTATGACTAGTGTATGAACTTCACCTCCGTTACTCTCTATATATATACATATATATATATATATATGTATAAAGAGATCCTCTATAGATAGCAAGAGGGGATACCTCTTTTTTTTATCATACCAATCTTGTGTCATCCATTTTTTTCATCTCCTAGCTTAGAGAAACTTGCCTGGTGGGTAGAATTATTCCTCATGCAATCATTATTTACCAAGTCATCATACTACTCCTGAGTCCTGACTGCTTTGTTTGAAAAGTAATTTATTAAACTATGCTAGATGCTTTACCCAATAATACAGTAGTTTTTCCATTCACATGCAGCTACTATATGCCACTAATAGTTTTCTTTGAATAAAAGAAGTTCCCTTTAGGTTTTAAGATAGTTATCTGAACATAACAGTTCTTGAAAAGATTGATAATGGATACTTGCTCTGTCCCAAAAAAATGCAGATCCTTTTTCAATTAATTTTTTTGTTTGAAAAAATAACCATAGAAGGGTATTATGGTCATAACATATCTCCAAAACCTATTTAAGTTATTATGTGCATTATAATGTGCTCCATATAGCATTGGATGGAAAGCGAATGGTGTGTATGATTGGTAAGAGGAGAAGGTCGTGCCTTCCAATATTATCTAAAAGGGTTATCTATGCCTCCATATTGACACTCCATAAATTATTAAATTTTGTAAGATAATATTACAAATTGATCTTTTTTAATTCACAAACGTAACTAAAACAATATAGTTTTATATTGTTCTAGTGTTTGTTGTTTTTTTCTAAAATTTCAATCTACTTGAAAAAGATTTCCAATTTCATACAATGAACTTTGATGTAATTAATCTGCTTGTAGAGATGAGATTGGGAATGTTTTTGTTTGGTTGAGTTCTTTCATAGATGGAAGCAGCGTGTTTTTTAATTTTTTAATTGGTTTGGAGAGAACTTGGCTAACTTCTCCCCTAGAATAAGCCACTTTCTATATCATTAGGGGCTTGTTTGTTAGCAGCTTAATGACTCATAGCTTACTCTGTGAGCTATACATGAATATTTGTTTGTGGCTTAATAGTATAGAAAGTGACTTATTCAATAAGAATTTAGGAGGGAGCTTTAAGTATATAGGAGCCGAATTCCATTCCCATGGTTCTTACACAACCCTGTAAGTATATATGTAACAACATATAATGCATGTATACTTCCTAATGAAGACTTCTATTTTTTAAGTATAAATGTACGGAAAATGCAGCAAATAAGTTTCGTTTCAGGTTAATGGAGCTATAGTGCAAGGAAGATAGCTATATGGACAACCGGTGAGTTTTTTTTCTTTTTCTTTCCTAAGAATTATTATTCGATGATTGAAAATGGCAAGTTTTTTTTTGTTTTTTAAGATTTACTGTATCAAATCCCAACATTGTATTTGTTTGAAAACAATATAAACAAGGTTAGAAAAAACTAGAAAATTCCAAAATCAAACATATAGGTAAGTCTTCATTTAATCAACACCTCCATGGCTGGACCACCATCTCCAATTCTTCATTGTTTTCCTCAGCTGTGAAATATGAAATAAGCCATGAAATATATCATTAGGGAATGTTCATGTAGCAACTGATTCTTGGAAAAACATCCTTAGGAGATTAGTGAATGGGTGAGGTCGTTTTTGGTTCACTCTACGACTGGTGGGATTATATCACCTTAGATTAAACAATTTATATATTTATATGAGACTTGGATAGTTATGGGGTAGTTACATAGTTACACCGTAATGTTTGATGACACTAAAATCACCAAACACCATAAGTTCCCATTCATCACTTTTTGCCTTATAAAATAAATGTTTATTTTCTCATTCTATCCTCAATTATAAATGTTTACTTTCTTATTCTCTCAACTTCTCTACTAAGGCCGTTAAACTGAAGTTATGAGATGCCCCACTATCTACTAGAATGCGTTTTTAGATTATCCTAAATTAAACTTTGTGAAACTCGGGGGGTTTCATATGGTCTAAGTTATTACATTTGGAATATATTTCACACACTATAACTTTCAAATATCATTTTGTTCATGTTATTTTAGTCACTACCCTTTTTATCTATACTCTTTGAATGATTCACCGTGCTATTAGGTAGGTTTCATGTTGATATGTTCATTTCTAGCAAAATCTTCTCCGTTTGTGCTTTTATTATAGTTTCACGATCTTAAACAATGAAAAGCATCTAGAGGTTTTTTTCTCTCTTACATTATTATGAAATATGAGTACATCTTCTTTCACATGAAAATTTCAAGTTACTTTGTCATATATTTTTTATATACGTCCTCTTTCCTTGAAAAAAATTGCAATTATTCGAGGTTGAGACATACCCTTTACTAAATTAAGGACTCTTTTTTGACCAACTTTTAAACTAAACGAGGTGTATCGAGTAGCGTTGGGAGTTGCGCACATCACAAATTAGTCGAGAGAGAGAGACATATGACAGCCAGTGAGGAGGATAGAGGATAAAAATTGTAAGGGTCGAGGGTGTAAAGAGGAGGGGTAAGTTGAGAGTTAGACATACTCACAATAGATACGTTTTTTGGAAGATGACCTCTTATAGGAGATAGTAGAGTAGGGGCGAAAATTTGTAGTTAGCCTAAACAGAAGGGAAGGGATGTTGAGAGTTAGAGGATGAGGATAGGGTTAGTGAGCTTATAGTTAGATTTTGTTAGTCCTAGGTCACAATAGCGTCTTGAGGCGCGCCATGGTATGGCATTATTTTTTTCAAAAGAAAATTTTTTTTAATTTTTTTTATGTTTTGTATGTTTAAACTTTTAACTTTAAATTTTACACTTTACCCAAATAACCAATATCTCTTGCTGACTTTTAATAAGGACTTAAATGTATTCGAATTTTTGAGAAAAGTATGCAAAAATTACCATTTTTCGAAGGCATTTTACAATTTTCGAATACCTTTGTAATTTTCGAATACCCTTTGTAAATTTTGAATACCTTTGTAATTTTTGAAGAGGTTTGGTCAATTTCGAATACCTTTTGTAATTTTCGAAGAAGTTATGGCTATTTTGGTAAATTTAAAAAGATATTGATTATTTGGATAAAAACTTTATAAAAATGGTTATAATAATTAAACTCCTTGCAATGATTATTTAAAGTTATAAACAAATGTAATTTTTTTTCTAAACTTTATTTTAACAAATTCAAAATTTATAATATTAATGATAATCAATTTAATTTATTTAAATAAATATATTATATTATATTAATTATTTTTTATTATTTTGTTTGAATTAAAATGTTATTTTAATTATATTATAAGTGGTTAATATTTCAAGATGTACTTTTTGGTCGTTTTACATGTTTATCAGTTAGTTTTTGTCAAATGTGATTTGTTCATCAGTTAGTTTATCAATCATCAAGTACCTTATAACTCATCAACTACAACATTATCAGCTAGTTTTTCAAACATAGTCTAAATGTTTGGTAAACTAGCTTATAACTTATAAGTTAACTTATTGATAAGCTAGTTACAAATAATTTATTGAGTTTTTTATCATTTTTTTTTCGATTATATCCCTTATTAATATTAATTAATATTTATTTTGAATTTTTTTAATTAATTTTAATTATAATTATGAATTAATATTATTTTTATTTTGTTAATTAATTTAATTATTAATTCATTTTAATTTTAATTATTAATTCATTTTAACTTTAATTATTAATTCATTTTAATTTTAATTATACATTATATGTTAATATTAATTTTTTTCTATAATTCTTTTCATGTCAAGTATTTTGTAATTATTATTTGATATATTTCATTATAAAAAATATATAAGAACTTTAAAACATTTATCATAGTTACATAAAATTACTTATTTTGTTTCATAGATAATAAAAATGTATTTAATCATTCTAATAAATTATTTAATTTAATTGATAATCGTATATTTTGAAAAAAAATATTAATTATTTAGGATATATGAGGTTGATGTTTTTATGCTTATTTATATAGTAAACTCTAATTTTGGTCCCTATGGTTTAGTGAAATCTTTGAAAGTGGGACCTAAGCTTTAATAAGTCTAAAAATCGTCCTTGTGGTTTTCATTTTGCTTTGAAGATTGTTCCCTACTCCCTAGTCATTAACTCTGTTAATAATGTCGGTTAAAGTGAGGGGTGTTTTCGTCTTTTTCTTCGTTTCATTAATTTTGTTTAAAACTTAAAGAAAATGTATTGTTTATATTAAATGATATTATATTATTTTAATAGGATTACATTATATAATAGTTATATAATTTTGTTTCCTCGAGTTCACATACGAAAAGGGTCCGTGGATTTCTTCGAGTTCGAGTATCGAGAAGAAATCTGAACTGCTCTCCCTCTCTTTCTCCTTTCTCTTTTCTCTTTTTTGAGTTCTTAATGTTCAAGCACATGGAAGAAATCTGAACGACTCTCTCTCTCTCTCTCTCTATCGATTTTTTTCTTCAGTTCTTCCATTTCGAGAACAGGGACGAAATCTGAACTGCTCTCCCTCCCTCTCTCTATCTCTCTTTGATTTCTTTCTTCATATATAACTTTATATGAAGATAATATATATTTTAAAAGAAAAGTAGAAAAAAAGTAAAAGGACCAAAACACCCCTCATTCTAGTAGACATTATCAACAGAGTTAGTGACTAGGGACCATTTTCAAAGCAAAATTAAAACCACAAGGACGATTTTTAGACTTATTAAAGTTTAGGACCCACTTTTAAATCTCAATGAATATTTAAAATTATAACTTACAATTTTTTTTCCTAAATTTTGTCTAACAAATCCAAAATCCAAAATTTATAATATATATGTATAAATGAATTTGAATTTTTTTAGTCAACATATTATACTATTTATTTATTATCATTTTCCTACTGTTGATTAACATATTATATTGCCGAACATTGTCTTAGGCATTGTTTGGCAAAAATAAGGTAGCTTTCACCTTATAAGGCATCTTATTTTCTATGTAAATATTTGGTAAACTAGCTTATGACTTATAAGTTAACTTATTCATAAAATAGTTGGAAGTAACTTATTGAGTTTTTTGTCATTTTTTTCAATTATAACCCTGATTAATATTAATTAATATTGTTTTGAATTTTATTAATTAATTTTAATTGTAATTATGAATTAATATTATTTTTATTTTATTGATTAATTTAATTATTAACTCATTTTGGTATTAAATTATTCACTAATATTAATTAATTATTACTTATAATTTTCCAAAATTACTACTTAATTAGAATGAATAGTTATTCATATATTACATGTAGTGATTATTTAAAATCATAAACTAATATAAAAATATTTCTAAACTTTATTTTAACAAATTCATAATTTATAATATTAATTATAATCAATTGAATTTATTAAAATAAATATGTTATATTAATTATTTTTTACTATATTATTTGAATTAATATATTATTTTATTAAATACTTATTTTAATTACATTATAAGTGATTAATATTTCAAAATGTTTTTTTTTTGTCAATTTACATGTTTATTAGCTAGTTTTTGCCAAACGAATGTTGTTCCTCAACTAGTTTATCAGTCATCAGCTACCGTATCAGCTAGTTTTCCAAACATAGCCTTAATGTTTGGAAACTAACTTATGACTTATAACTTAACTAATAAGTTATTGAGCTTTTTGTCATTTTCTTTCGATTATACCTCTGATTAATATTATTTAATATTTAATTTGAATTTTATTAATTAATTTTAATTGTAATTACGAGTTAATATTATTTTACTTTATTAATTAATTTAATTATTAACTATTAATTATTAATTTGTATCTATTAATTATTAATTTGTATCTATTAATTATTAATTATATCTATTAATTATTAATTCATTTTAATTTTAATTACTAATTGATTTTAACTATACATTATATGTTAATATTAATTATTTTCTATAATACTTTTCACATCAAGTATTTTTATAATTATTATTTGATATATTTAGTTATTAAAAATGTATAAAACTTTTAAAATATTTATCATAGTTACATAAAATTACTTATTTTTTTTTATAGATAATAAAAATATATTTAATAATTCTAATAAATTATTTAATTCATGATAATCATATATTTGGAAAAAAATTATTAATTATTTAGGATATATGAGGTTGATGTTTTTATACTTATTTATATTATATCTATTGAATGTTTAAAATTATAAAAGTTATAAATTATAATTTAAATTTTGTCAAACAAATCCAAAATCCAAAAGTTATAATATATATGTATAAATGAATTTCAATTTTTTTAGTCAACATATTATACTATTTATTTATTATCATTTTTCTGGTGTTAATTAAATATTATATTATGATGTAATAAATTAATTTTGAAAGACTCTTTTTGGTCGTTTTACATTTGATAAAGCTAGTTTTTGACAAACATAATTTGTTCATCTGCTAACTTATCAGTTACCTTGTTAGTTATCAGCTTATCAGCTAGTTTGTCGAACATAGCCTTAGGTAAAACATAATTTGTTCATCTGCTAACTTATCTGCGTGTGTGTGTGTGTGATATGTGTATTAAAATATAATAAAGAAAGTAAAGGTAAAAAATTATAATATATATAAATGTCAAATTTATAGTTTATTAATATAATAAATAAAATTGAAGGATAAAATATTTTAAATTTTATATAACACAAAGACTAAATATTTTAAAGTTTACATAATACAAGGGCTAAATTTGTAACTTCTTGAAAGTTTTTAACGGATAATTTTAACAGTGTTAGTTGTAAGGGTGAAAATAGAAGCGCAATGAAACCACAGGGATCAAAAAAGCAGTTTTTAAACCACAGCGACGAAAATGGTTATAAACTGTAAACCACAGGGACCAAAATCGTAGTTTACTTTTATTTCTATTTTATAACTTAATTTTATTATTATTAATACATTTTAATTTTAATTATTAATTCGTTTTAATTTTAAATTATTCACTAATATTAATTAATTATTACTTATAATTTTTTAAAATTTACTAATTAATTAGAATGATTAGTTATTTATATATTACATGTAATAATTATTTAAAATCATAAACTAATGCAAAAGAATTTCTAAACTTTATCTTAACAAATCCAAAATTTATAATATATATGATAATCAATTTAATTTATTTAAATAAACATATCATATTATATATTATATATTTTTAGGAGAATTTCACATACGTTCTTAAAAACTTGTAATATTACGTATATATATTCTTGTAAAATTTCAAATTACGTGTATATTTTTCTAAACATGAAAAACTCACGTATATATCTTTTTTCCTAATTTAATTATTATTAAACATTTTAAAAATACGTAATATTACAAGTTTATTCGTTAAAAAAAGATTTAGAAAAAAGAGATTTATTCGTTAAAAAAAATAAAAAACTTAATAATTCAAAATTAGATAATTTTAGGGGTTTTTAGGTTTTTTTTCAAAATTTTATCATATTAGCCTGTTTTTATAGGATTACAAAAATGTATTTAATCGGTTTTAAAAAGTTTAAGAGTTTTATAATTTATAAAAATAGTTTTAAGGATTTAATTATTTAAAATCAAATAGTTTAATGAATTTTATAGACTTTTTCTAAAAATAATTAGTATCTATGGTCTAATATAAAAATCATTGACTAAATAATAAAGAAGTAATATAAAAGAGTAAACTACAAAAATGGTCTCTGTGGTATACCACTTCCTTTGAAACGACTCCTTATGGTTCACTAACTACAGTGATGGTCCCTAACGTTTCACTTTTGCTTCGAAAGTGGTCCCAGCTCGTTAGCTTCGTTTATTTTTTCTGTTAGGTCACCATCTTCGACAACTGGACTTGCTCCGGTCACATCAATTATATTTTGTAACCTGTTGTTTGGGTGTTGGTGTTGTTTGGGTTGGTGGTTTATTCCTTGCAAGCCACCTCCTTGTTGTATTTGGTTTGAACCTTTGTAAAGTTTGGTTGGTTTTTATGTGATGTGCCTTTCAATGAAAAAAAACCCAACAAAACCCAGATTGAAGGGTTTTTGTTCAAGATATTGAAGAAATATGGGAGGGTTTTAGAATTAAAAAATGAGGATTAAATCAAGGTAAGGTTGCCGGAGATGGTTACCGGAGCAAGTCCAGTAGTCGGAGATGGTGACCGGAATAAGTTGTAAGTTGTTCCGATGTGGTGTTCGTCGGACTTGGTTGCCGGAGATGAGATGAAGATGACCTCTTGGTTTAATATTTTATATTATGTATTATGTGTGTATGTATTTATGCCTCTCTTTGCGTTTATATATATCGATAATATATAAATGTATATCATATTATTATATATATTTATATATATGTAGGATTAGATGTGTGTGAGATTATATATATATATATAGAGAGAGAGAGAGAGAGAGAGGAGGTTCAAATGAGAACTTTGTAAATTTAAAGGAATAAATGGACATTTGTGGACCACATATGATGTGGGTCCCACATAATATTGTTTCTTTCCTTTAAAAATGGGTGGTTCTCGTATAATCCCTCTCACATATATATATATATATATATATATATATATGTGTGCGCGCGCGCGTGTGTGTATATATATGTATGTATGTGCTGAGAGAGATAATAGGAAGAGGACAAAATAATTTACATATTTGACCCTTCATCTTTGATTTGAGTAAATACCAAACAAGAAAAGAATAAAAAGGGGGAAATGACGAAGGTATCCTTCATTTAACTGGATTTTTTAACGGAGCTAACGAGCAAGGACCACTTTCGAAGCAAAAGTGAAACGTTAGGGACCATCACTGTAGTTAAGTGAACCATAAGGACTCGTTTCAAAGGAAGTGACATATCACAAGGACCATTTTTGTAGTTTACTCAATATAAAAATCACATTAATTTGGAAATAATATGATTTTATATATGGAAAGTAAGAATTAATTTGATTAATTCACAACGGTCACAAACAAAATCACCGACTCACGACCGAATACTATAAATAGCTCCGATCTCCCTTCTCCCTCTTCCCAAGCGAAAACCCTAAATTCGAGGATCAAAATTACAGAGTGATTCAGAAAACAAAAATGGCGATTCAGAATCAACTCGATTTGGTTTTAGTTTTGGTCGCGAAAACCCTAAATTCGAGGATCAAAATTGGGTTTCTCGTGATTCAGAAGTTACAGAGCAGGTAGGGTTATGTTTCTTTTTTATGTTCTTGATGCTAGTTAAGGTTTTTTCTCAAAGTATTCTTAAATTAAAAATCAAAATAAATTTTGGGTTGAATATTCTTGATTTATATTATGTTTTAACAACAAAAATTGGAGTGCCGAGTTTTTACTAATTGTATTTTGAATTTTGGTTTTGTTAAAAGATGATGAAATCCTAAATACAGCGGTGTTCTCTTTAGGATACATGGTATGACTATGGATTTTGAGTAGATCGATGGGTTTGAAGAGAGGACTAAATCTAGGGTTTGTGAGAATTAATAAAATTCAAATTGTTATTGGAATCTTGATGCTGCTGCCACAAAGGTAAGGTATGAACAACATTTTCAATTAGTCCACCATCTATTTTGATTGATTTTTTTGGTTTCTTGATAATGTTATTGGTCAAAATAAAATGGTGCTATAATATACACCTGGTATTCAGATGATGAGAGTGACTTAAGACACAAAGCTCTAAAAAATTGAAACAAACATGAATAATTGCGGGGAACCTTACATGTTGATCTATTTATTGTTATTCTATGCTTATCATCGTAAGTTATACCGGATTCAAGGTCGAAGAGGTATGACTGTGGATTTTGAGTAGATATATGGGTTTGAAGAGAGGACTAATTCTAGGGTTTGTGAGAAATATAAGTATGTGTGCGTGTGAGTAGTGGAGCGATGAATACCTGGTATCAATATCTTGTTATTGGGGGATCAAAGCATTGCCGGTGTTCAACAGCCTTGATGCTGCTGCCACAAAGGTAACATTTTCTATTGCTCAGTTCCCCAATTATAAGGTATGATGCATTTCTGGTGCTA
The DNA here is from genome assembly GCA_036898165.1 of Silybum marianum. Classification (NCBI taxonomy): domain Eukaryota; kingdom Viridiplantae; phylum Streptophyta; class Magnoliopsida; order Asterales; family Asteraceae; genus Silybum; species Silybum marianum. Next base: position 49,639,905 of record CM072532.1, on the reverse strand, counting down.
TAAATTATTCACACTTGAAGTTTATAGCAGATGTTGAACTTAGAATGACATCTTATTATTTCTCAGGTTGTCTTTTGTACCACAGCAATCATGTTTTCCTTTCTTTGTGAGATGAAAACGAGATTCATTCAAAGAAGCAAGACATCTTATTTTAATTACATCTGAGGTATCGGCTCGTGGGATGTCAGTTTGGTAATTCAGGTAACAAGAAATAGCTAACATACATTGCGTATATTTGATTCATACAGCTCCCTTTCAAATGGAAATATTACTCTCTGCACCCCATCCAGCCTAGCTAATTTCCAATTCTACCCTTATTTATGAGATGGATATATCATTACTTCCTCTATTATCAAGGGTAAAGTTGTCATTTCGTTAATTAAAGAGTATAATTTTACATTTCTAAAACTATGTGCATTTCTCATCTATATAAATTACGATGTGAACCAGGTGGGTGTCCCTACGGACCGCGAACAGTATATAAATCGTCTTGGAAGGCAAAGGTGGAGAAGGGATAATGTTACTTGCATCATGGGAAGAATATTTTCTCGATGAAATTAAAGACCTCCCTCTTCATAAATCCTCTTCACCGCATTTAGATCCAGATACGAAAGTAAAGGTCCGTTTCCAACTAAAATCTCACATAGATTACAAAATATGTGTGCATTTCAATTTTAATGAAATTTTGGATAGTGATTTATGTTTGTAGAACAAGTATGAGTGTCACGATGGCCATCATGGGATTGATAGGTGTTAGAATGATAATATACATGACATGGGGTTGTTCGCCGATGAACCAACTATTTCACGTGTTATTCATAATGAATAAACGAATAACCCTGAATAAGGAAAAGTATTCATGATGTATGTCATGATAGCCTGAGTGGTATCCATGACTAAATTTAGGGCTATTCATCATGGATGACATAGGGCCTTTACTTACAACTTAACGAGCTTAATGGTTTAGGCGGCCTATATGTTCAGGAGTGTTTCTTTATCGCTTAATCGTTAAGCCATTAAGCCAAATGGCTATATGGAATAAGCCACAACTCCTCACTTGTCTCCATGGCTGTTTGGTTGGTTTTCCATTAAGTCCTGTATAGATAAAGATAATGCTCTTTGTATGTGTATAGATTGAGAAGGTTTTTGTTGGGAGAGGTTTTTCATAAATGGAAGGAGCGTGTATTTTAATTGGTTAATTGGGAGGAATAAGTTGTAAGTTATGGAAGGAGCGTGCTTTCAAAAGTATAATAATGCTTAAATAGATGACTGACTGCTTTACAAAAGAAAGTCTAATAGGAGAGATATTGAGTTCAAAATAGTTGGGTTCTAGACAATTCTTATAGTTTTACTTATTGTTGTATGACTGTGTTTATGTTCTTTGTAGCAACTTGTAAGTTTGAGCTGCTGGCTGATATGGACGCTGTTCCAGAAAGCTTTGGCTTTTGTGGGAAAGCCCTAAGTTCAATTTCCGACGTTTCTTAACTGGAAGTTGTTACAAAGGCTCATGCCAAGGTCATAAAGGTATGAATCTTTTGAATTTCTCTATACTATACCTAAATGTTCTTATATTAACATTTCATGGAAGCTTGCTTTTCCTAATTCATTTTCTATTTTTCAGGGTTGCAAGTACTTGTATCTAGGGATTGATGATGATAGATAAAAGGGCTCTACCATAATGTGTTGAAGGTGTGTTAGCACATACATTGTAGGGGAAAAGATTCAACATGATAGTTGGGCTCGATGGTCTTTTCTTTTTCTTTATTAGTTATTGATAGTTGCAGTTAGCTAGACATGATAAAAATATAATTACTAATTAAGCTGATATTTCAGATTACGAAGGGGAGGCAGCCAGTTGGGTTGATGTTTACAATACAGAAAAGTATTTCGGCTATTAGTTGTAGGTGTGTGTTAGTTATGAGATAGAATAGAGTTGTAGCTACATATTCTCCTCTCATCCCCTTGGTAAAAAATAAGAAAGAAAGCCAAATAACTAGTGAGTAAAAGAAAAGAAAACAAGGATTGTTTTCCATCTAAAGCCAAATAACTAGTAAGCCAAACACAAAACTTTATATTACACATCTTCTATTCCTTCAAGTTTCACCTCAAAGTAAAATTCCAATTTGACAAGCATATCTTTCTTTATTGTCCTTCCTCTTCTCCTTCTGCCTTTCCTTCCCTTCATCACGAACCTGCCCCTTAAGAATTTTACATGGAATATATATTAGTCATAGTAGTGATTTATGGCGGTGGTCCTGCATTCGCTCGAAAAGATATAACTCGTGGCTCTACGCCTTCAACTGCATTTGATATCATGGGCCGACCATAAGAATGAGTAGAAAGGTACATTATATGATTACCCGCTCCTGCATTCTTGAAATAATTCATCCCATCTCGCTTTGTGAAAAGATGTAGCAATTCTGATTTTGAGGAACATCACAAGATGTTAAATCTTTCTGGACAGGAAGGCTTGTTAGATCTTAATTCAGATAAAGTAAAGGATGTCTTATATGGATTTTTCTCCCTGATTTTTCATGTCTTTTTCTTGTTCTCTGGTAGGTACATGTTTGGGATTACTATACTATGGCTGTCGGAAACATATTTTGTTGAATGACCTAGATAAAAACGCTTGATGACGTGAGTTACTTTATCATGTGGAACTTGAGCTCTTTCGAGAACCACTATCTTTTAGCTTAAAATTTGTTTCACATATAGGGCCTGTTTGTTAGTAGCTTAATGGGACTCATAGCTTATTTGGTATAAATTATAAGGTATGATGCATTTCTGGTGCTATAAATTATTCATATTTGAAGTTTGTAGCAGATGTTGAACTTAGAATGACATCTTATTATTTCTCAGGTTATTGTCTTTTGTACCACAGCAATCATGTTTTCCCTTCTGTGAGATGAAAACGAGATTCATTCAAAGAAGCAAGACGTTTCTGGTAACACTACTTACATTTTTTAAACAGACGTTTTTGTGCGCCTTCTCTTTTCTGCTATATCACTAGTTGATTTGGCATATCGCTTCTGTGCGCCTTCTCTTCAGGTACTAATTCTTAATTTTGCACCAGATAAGTGGCCAAAACTTATATGTTCCTTCAGGTTTCTCCTCAAAGTAAAATCAAGGTGCATTTGATTTTGGGGGGAAAGGGCACTACAGTTGAGTACCCTTTCCAATCGTATATACATTATGGTTTATTCCTAACCACTAGGGATTTAAGAAATAAAATTCCAATTTGATAAGCCTATCTTTGTTTATTGGCAGAGTATAGAGAATCCCGATGATTTGTTTATTGGCAGAGTAGAGAGAATCCCGATGTGCACACTTTGTATTGGCTTAAATGACAAGGGAATCCTCGGTCAGTATTGCTCCCTCCCCGCCTTTGTCCTTTCTCTTCTCTGCCTGCCTGCCTGCCTTTCCTCCCCTGCTGCCATGAATAAAACCCAGCAGGATTTCCCCTTTCTTTAACCCGAATTTCTTCCCCTCACACCTTTCTCTCGACCAAAGTCACCCGGCCCTCTTCTTTATGCGAATTTTTGCACTCTTTTTGACCAGCCTCACATTTTTAGCTGTATGCATTGCTGGGACCAATGTGCCATTATTGGTATTGCTGTTGGAATGTGCTTCAAAGTGATTGACATTGAGAGGTTATCACTTCCACACTTTCAGCCTATATGTTATTTAGTTTTATGTTCAAGAATAGAAATGTTATTATGAGCTTCTTTCTTGTATCCTTTTTATCTGCCTCTTTGCCCCATTTGACGAGTGGGTTTGTAACAGGGTCGCTAGTTCTCTACATAACTTGGATGCATTTGATGGAACTTTCTTTTTGAAGGTATGTAAGTTGACATTTATACTTCAAATCCTCTCTTTTCTTTTGTTTTTGTCCTCATTCATTTCTTATTCTAGGATGCTTATTTTGCAGGCCTTCCAATAGTTTTATATCCATGTTCTTGCATTACTTCTATGCTTCATTGTAATGGGTTATGGGTATAAAAATTTGTAAGAATATATTACCACATTTGTTCATTTTGACCTTTAAACTAAGATACCTAGAGGCCTACTACTGAATCAGTTGGCTACCATGCATATATAGCTCTCCAGATTTGTTGAAGGTAGGGTTTTTCTGGTTATGTTTTTTATTTATTTGGAATAACGTTTTTTGGTGACGGTGTTCTTGATGCTAGTTAGGGTTTTTCTCAAAGTATTCTTAAATAGAATTCAAAATGCCTAAATTTTGGGTTGAATATTCTTGATTTTCTGATTTATATTATATTTTAACAACAAAAATTGGAGGGCTGAGTTTTTACTAATTATATTTTGAATTTTGTCTCTGTTAAAGATGAGTTTGACAAGTGATGAAATCCTAAATACAGTGAGTTCATGATACAAGGTATGATGACTATGTATTTTGTGTAGATCGATGGGTTTGAAGAGAAGACTAATTCTAGGGTTTGTGAGAAATATATAAGTATGTGATGAAGCTTGTATTAATAAAATCAAAATATATGGTGTGCGTGTGAGTAGTGGAGTGATGAAAACCTGGTCTCATTATCTTGTTATTGGGGGATGAAGAGTATCATTATCTTGTTATTTTGCAGGTTTGTGGTATCAACAAACGAGTTGGATCTGGATCAACAAATCCACTTTTTGCATAAAAAAGATTCATGAAACACCTAGGTTTATAACACCGGATGGATTGGTTTTGTTGGGAGAAAGATACGGTAATTGATTTTTTTTCTCTCCATAAAATAGTATCATATCCATCCACATGATGGATTTGTATGTTCATTACATTGACGTATCATGCTGTTACCTCTGCGTGGGAACTAAATGAACGTTGGATGGTGGTTAATTCGTATCCTTAGTTTCCTGCAGTTTTAACCCTAAAGTAAATAAGTTCTTTGATATAAATGAAATGCAGTAGGTTCAATGTGATAGAACTAAATGATAAGAGTTTTAAATGGCTGATGCTTAAACTAAAATTGCTGCTGAATGGAAAATAATGTTTGATAACTGTTCTGAATGACCCTTCTTATTAACAAAAAATTGAATTTGCCACTTTAACCCTCTAAATGTTGAGTAACCTTATCGCATAAAAGTTTTAGCTTCAACTTTGTAACTGTGATCTAAGGTTGCAAATATTGTTTCTTGCAAATGTCCACCGTTTTCAGACCGGTTCAACATTTTGCCCAAATATAGCAGACGGAACATCAATAATTGTCTTTTTCGTCCAATTTGAGCTCCAAAAGTTGAAATAAACACGTAATTTCATGTGGGTTACCTACCTCTATATACTGTGAATTGAGTTCTATCTATTTTCTTTGATGCAGATAATGGACTAAAACTCAATTATTATTTGGGAAGGCGATTATGTGGTACTTGTTCTTTCCCCTTAAAATATCCTTTTCATAGTCTACTAAGAGGCTGTGTGGTTGGTTTTTCATTAAGTTCTATAGACGAAAGATCGTATGAGAAAAGCTTAAGAAGGGATCTGCACCCTTGATCACTTTTAATCACACCCATCCATGAAATGTGCTTCTCACGGGTATTTAATATGGTGCATCTCGGTGCATAGATCTCATTAGTGTCGACCTTCAATTAGGATTGATCCAAGAGTCTAGATCCTTTCTTACGTTTCTCAACATAATTTCTCTTCTCATCGGAACCCAACCGTATGTATATATATAGGCGAAGGATCGTGTGAGAAAGAGTGAAGCTGAGAAGCGTAGGAAGGGATCTCTGCCTTTCATCATTTTTAATCTCATGCCCACCCATGAATTTCACTTTAGAAAGGATTTGAATTTGCCACTTTAACCCTCTAAATGTTGAGTAACCTTATCGCATAGAAGTTTTAGCTCCCACACAGGAAGGTTGAGTAACCTCATTGCATTAAAATTTAACAAAAATAATGTAAGCTAACTACATCTTGAGCTTGATCAACTTGCTTATAAGTTATAGGTGCCCATAGCACAAAAGCTTGGATATATATTCACTTCATTTCTGATGGACATAAAAAATGAATGCTCTTATATATTCACTTCATTTCTGATGGACATCAAAAATGAATGCTCTTATATTTTATATGTTTACGTCTCAAAAGTATAATAATGCTTAAATAGATGACTGCTTTACAAAAGAAAGTCTCATAGGAGAGATATTATTGAGTTCAAAATAGTTGGGTTCTAGACAATTCTTATAGTTTTACTTATGTGTTTATGTTCTTTGTAGCAACTTGTAAGTTTGAGTTCAAAAGAAAATCTCAAAATCTAGGATGTTTCTTTGTTGGAAGTTGTTACAAAAGGCTCATGCGCAAGGTCATAAAAGTATGATTCTTTTGAATGTCTCTATACTGTACCTTATATTAGCATTTCATGGAAGCTTGCTTTTCCTAGTTCATTTTTCTATTTTTCAGGGATTGATGATGATAGACAAAATGCACTAGACGACCTCTGAATGTCCTCAAGGGCTCTACCATAATGTGTTGAAGGTGTGTAAGCACATACATACATTATAGGGGAAAAGATTCAACATGATAGTTGGGCTCGATGGCCTTTTCCTTTTCTTTCTTTATTAGTTATTGATAGTTGCAGTTAGCTACTACTATACACAATCCTTATTGGCATTCATGCTACAGTGATTGAATTTCTCGTGTGCACAGCAGTAATTAGATAAGATACCAAGACTCATTTACATTTATATAAATGAGATACAGATTCATCGCATCATCTTAACATTTATATTACACATCTATTCCTTCCTTCAGCCTATATGTTCAACAAGTTGGCAGAGTATGGAGAATCCCGATTATCTTATGCTAACTACTCCGGTCTGCACACTTTTTCTCCCTGCCTTTCCTCCCCTTCATCTCAAACCTGCCACCTGCTGCCATGAACAAAACCCTCTTAGGACCTTGCTTTCTGGTCTATTACCCACATGCTTTCTTGTCTCTGTTTTTTTTTTGTTTCTTGGGTTTGGAACAGAGGTCGCTAGTTGCCGACATAAGTTGGACGCATTTGATGGCAAATTAAGGCTTTCCAGATACATATCTGGCCCTTAGGGAAATGGAACAATTCGACTTGAAGATTTTAGAGGAAAGGTAAGAAAGGAATTCTTGAGCTTTCAAATATATGGTATGTAATATGACCACCAAAATCTGCAGGTGCTTTTTGAGGAAATAAATTGAAGACACACCAATCTGGACTCAGAACACGTTAACCAATGTATATCTCCTAGAACTAGAACTTGCTTATTTATTGTCTTGAGTTTTATCCTTGAATTGTATTTCCATTCTTTTCATTGTGCAGTCTATTTACCATTAGTAATGTTCTTCTGGTACTAAATTTGAAAGCTTGAATGGGGGTACATTACATATCTGTCACCTCTCAAATAATTAACTTGCACTTCTTAAGGAACGAATCTGACATGTTCATGTTGTATGTATTTTTAGGCTGCGTTTGGTTCGGTGGAATTATATGTAGTTTTTGTTCTCTTTAAAAGGAAGTTGAAACATTATAGAGATGACGGGTTTGACATGTCCACAGATGTAGGAGAAAAGGATAACACAGCTATTCACAAGAGGAGTGCTCATTTTTTCAGTCCTCTATCTCTCTAAATGACAGTGTTTTGTTTGCACAGCAGTGTTGTATGTATCTACATGACATGATACAGGGATAAGTCTCGTTATCTACATGACATGATACAGGGAAAAGCACGTAATAGAATCATCAGGTATTGATGACTTGGCACTGGAAATGACTTGTGGTCTTAGTTCAGGTATTATCTGTTCATGTGATTTGATTTCAAATAATTGTCTTTCTTTCTTTGTAGATATAGATATGATAAGAAGAAAATTATATACATTACTACAGTTGAGTACTCTTAAATCTTATATATATATATATATATACACACATTCTGGTTTATTCCTAGCCACAATGGAATTGAGAAATAACTTTACAGTCTGTATGCCTCAAAAAGGTTGTGCACTCTCTTTTAAAGCATGCATACAAGTTATCACTCCACACTTTCAGCCTATATGTTCAACAAGTTAATTAAAATATAGATATGTCATTTTCATGCAGCAGTGATGTTGTATCCTTATTTGAGCTGTTCAGTTACTAATCAAATATTTAAATCCAACTTCCTATGTGTTATAATTTGTCATGGTGCTCCTATCCTATGTGTGAAGAGGATACTATATGGAACCTACATCTTTAAGTTATTTCATTAGTTTATCTTTAAGAATAGTGCTTCTTACTTCATTAGTTCATGCATACAAAATTGCCTGCTAAATTTGTTTCTCTTCCCGTTCCATGTTTCAATTTTACATAGTTTTACAAAAATGCTTTACTATCTGCAAATGTCTTAGTTGCCCTCCAATAATGAAGAAATATGAGATTCTTGTAATTTAACCTTCTTGTGATGAGTAACATCAACATCAACATGTACACCCTTACAAAAATCTTAGATACATTCTGGTTTATTCCTAACCACAACGGAGTGAAGAAATAAATTTTCAATTTGATTAGCTTTTCTTTTACATTAATTGTCGGAGTAATGGACAAAACTAAATTAAACCCTAAAATATTAAAATCAAACCTTAAACTAAAACTGAAAACCTAATTCAGATCACCATTTTGAGACTGTATTTTGTTTACATATTTTTGTTTTTGCGAATTGCAATAATATTTGATTATCGAGTACGATGTAATATAGTTACAGAAATTTATAGCAATTTGGGTTTACAGCGTATTCTTTATATTTTTATTATTTGTTCTGCTGCATTTGTTGATAAAATTCATGTTGAATCTCTAACTGATGCTGCTTCTAAAATGCACTTTAGAGATGACGGATTTGACCTTTCAGCAGATGTAGGAGAAAAGGATATCTTTAACTTTTACAACATGACATACAACTCTTCGCAAGAGGACTGAGATCGTTTTCCAGTCTCATGACATACCATGAGACATTGCAAGCCGTTTGACATGATTTAGGGAACAGTCTCACAAGTCATAAGTAACACTTATATATATATATATATATATATTTGGCATGCACAAGACAGTCATCAGTTGCTGATTACTTGGCACTGAATGAAGGTTCCGGAGATGACTCGCGGACTAAGGCTAGGTAATGTCACCCACGTAGTTTGAACCTGCATAATTGATTTCATATAATTGTTTTTTCTTCTTTCTAGACATGATAAGAAGAACTTAATGATAAAGCTGGGATTTCTGATTATGAAGGGGAGGTGGCCCGTTAGCTTGATGTTTACAATACAGATTCAGGTATCTTGGTTATTAATTGTAGGTATGTCTTAATTATGAGATAGAATAAGGTGATAGTCTACCTTGTAGATACGGTATTCTTCTCTCAACCCCTTAGAAAAAAATAAGAAAGAAGGCCAAATAACTAATAAGAAGAAAGGAAACCCAAGAAAGCAAGGATTGTATTCTATCCTTAAGAATTTTGCATGCATAATATGATAACACAAAACTTACATTTACACATCTAATCCTTCAAATTTCACCTCAAAGGAAAATCAAATTATATTAAATTTTGCAGTAAAATGGCAGAATTGGTGTTCGTGGACTACACTTGAATACCTTTACAAATCATATATAAATTTTGGTTTATTCCTAATCACAGTGGAGCTCGGAGATAAATTTCCAATTTCATTAGCTTTTCTCTGATTTCAGTTCTGAAATCTAAACGAATCAGACATAAGTGGTGATTAAGAGCTTAAAATGAAAAAACAAACAATGCCTTAGTAAAGAAAGTGCACAAAGTATGTAGCCAACAACTTTCCTTCTTATTTATATGTAATAATGTATTGCATCACTAGATACAAGTACAGAGTCAGTTTACGGGTGAATCATATCATGTTGAATTGACTATTTACAAACGGGTTTTGCTGTTGGCAACAATGCTTGAATGTTTATCTCAGTCCAATGTTCTTTTACAGGAAAAACTAACAAGTTGAACTTGTATTTTGCAATACCAATGTGTAAATTAATGACCACGTAGTACTTATGACGATTTATGTATTGTTGTTGGATTAAGTTGAGTTCATTGTCTGTTTACATCGGAATTATGCAAGAGACCCCTATTGTTATGTATTTTTATGCTTGACTAATTACTCCTAATTGTTTCATCTTCTTGTTTCCGATTGTTAATTGGCTGAATAGAAAATGAATCATTAACTATAGGTGTCATTTTTTGGACTTAGGAGTTCCATTATTGGTAAAGACATGTACCTTGAAGATAATATGATCCAACACAAGTAATATAACTAATAGTATATCAACTAATCAGAATGCTTGATTATTAGACCATGGTATCCTTCTGCTACTACAGTCTACATACCATATTTCATTACTCTATAAAATATAAAATGGCATTTGATTACAATGCAGATTTGATTTCATATAATTGTTCTTTTTTCTTTCTAGACATGATAAGAAGAAAATGATTGATATAGCTGAGATTTCAGATTATGAAGGGGAGGCAGCTTCGTTGGTTGCTTCTATGATTCATTGTAATGAATTTATGGGTGGATAAATTGGTAAGAATATATTACCACATTTGGTCTTTGAATTAACATATCAGTTCATGATATATATATATAGAGGTCCACTCAAGGTAACATCTCCTCATAACCTTTGACTTATATTGTGCCCTTTGATGCTATATATATATGGTGCTTTTTCTTTTTTGATTGACCTTATTCTTGTAAAAATTTACTTCTATGAAGAATGCCGTTTCATGCCTTTGTAGTCATGATCTCCAACTTGTACGATTGGTTTCACTCTCAGCTTAAAGTGTTTCATGTTTTCTCTAGTACCACATGGAAGTCCAATGCACGATAAACATGATGTTATATGGATGAACTGCAAAAGACATGGTTATGTAAACGGTGTGAAACCATGAGCGCCAAATTGAGGTCTGTCTCTTTACTCTCTTGGAATATCTGAAGCATTAAGCACCTTCCATATCTACATGCTTGTCAAAATGTTACTTGTAAAATTCCTATAGCCGCAAAGGGTCATTGACCTAGCTAGTGGTACCCGAGTTTGGATTGATCTGTCTGTAGATATCCGGAGGGTTTTTGTTTGGGTGGGTTTTTTCATAGATGGAAGGAGCGTGTTCTTTAATTGGAAAAAAACCGGGCTTTCTGCATAAAGCTCTCTTGGAATCTTACTGAATAAGCCACTTTCTATATCATTAAGCCATTACCGAACAATCGCATATAACTTACAGAATAGGCTGTGAATCCCATCAAGCTCATTAAGCTGTTAACAAACAGATCTTTAGGGGCTGTTTGGTTGACCTTTCATTAAGTCCTGTATTAATAAAGCTGTCTTTGTGGATTAATCTGTCTGTATAGATTGAGGAGGTTTTTTATTTGTGAGATTTTTTTATAGATGAAATGGTCGTTTTTTAATCGGGAGGGACATGTTTGGAAAAAAAACTTTGCTTTCTGCATAAAGCTCCTCTCTGAAAGCTTACTGAATAAGCCACTTTCTATATCATTAAGCCACATTCATGTATAGCTGAACTAATAAGCTGCTAGCCCCAGTAAGCTCATTAAGCTGTTAACAAACAAACCCTTACTGTAATGCTATCTCTGCTCTCGGCCCAATGGCTATTTTTTTCTTTTAGAGTACTGGAGCATATTCTTCTGCTTGAGACTTGCACCCAAGAATCAATTCCAGCACTGCATAAGATAAGCCTAGGGGTGGCAATTCCCGACATGACACGAAAATAAACGGGTTAGGGTTGAAGTTTCTGACCCGCCAACCCGCCAAATAAATGGGTCGTGTTCGGGTCAACCCGCCAATTTTCTTTTTAATTTTTAAAAACTTTTATATTTAACTTAAAGTCTAGTAAAATAGAAGTCAAAATAGGTTAAAACTTAAAACATCTGGATATGCCGTATCGCCTCCAAATCCAATTCAATTCCATATCGCAAACCCGTTTTCGACCCGCCAACCCGTAAACGACCGCCAGCCCGAGGGTGTGCGGGTTAGGGTTGTGTACCTCGACACGATTAGCTAAACAGGTCGTGTCCGGGTTGACCCTCTCTGACCCGCCAACCCGAACACACCCGATTGCCACCCCTAATTAAGGTAAATACGATGATGTTTTTATAAATTTTTTATCTCTTCCGGAGTTTAAGAAAAGTTCATCTAATCATTTGATTTATCTATTTTACCCTTTTTTGCAGGAAATATCTGGTCGCGCTCTCATTTGTCCTCACGTTCACAACTAAATTTGAGCTCTCATTTGAACTGTTCTCTCTCTCTCAATTTTGAGCTCTCTCTCTCTCTCTCTCTATATATATATATATATATATATTGCTTCACTCAATCTCTCCATCGAGAGGGTAGATAAATGATTTAAAAATGGAAAAACCAACAAAGAAATATCTATTTTTCATTTTTCACCAACCTCTTGATCGAGAGGGGTTTTCACGAGGACATGGACCAAAAGTGTAAAATTTCTAATTCTGTTTTGAATGAGATCGCGATCGAGAGGGGGTTCATGAGGATATGGGTTATTATGGTAAACCAGGAAAGCGAATGGTTATATTACGTATAAAGTTGTCTAAAATGGTTATTTTTAATTAATTTCCCTTTTTATATTAAGGGAAAACAGTAAAGTGGAAACTTACTTTTTGAAGGTGGGCATTTATTTTGGCACAAACTAAAATAGAAATATAGAGACTTAATTTGGGACGGAGGGTATATTATATATCTAATATTGGAATCCCCAAAAATGGAGAAACCGTTGAAGTTGAATGCAATTTTTTGTGTGTGGAGAATTTGACTTTTGCTTCTCCAATTTGGAGAATTATGGAGAATCTGTTCGAGATGCTCTTGTTACTCCATTTAACATCTAGAAGAGTTTAAAATGAAATGCTTAGATTGATTGTAGTTTTAGTTTTCGGATCATAGGTTATGGTGAGCTAACGCGCGTATTTTTTTATACTGACCCGATTGCTTGTAGGTGACACGGCTTCGTGAATATCAAGGGGTTGACCCACACTTTGACACAATTGCAAGGCAATACCAAGATGTAGTAAAGGTAAATACATAAACGTTATAGGGGTTATTTGTTTACCTCTTTAACAGTTTCATTAAGAGACAGACTCTGAATCGCTAAGAGGTGAATCTTGTTTGGCAAAAAACAAGTCTGCCTCTTAATGGTTCCGCCGAATCATCCTGGACCTCCCTTAACCATTCAGAGCTCTAATTTCATTTTAAATAATTACTAAACAATTATATTTCATTTTGCACGTTATCATAAAAGCCTCTTAATCATTTAAACCACTAAATCATTCTGCATCACACCATTCAGCAACTGGCAAACATAGTTTGTCTACCGTCTGCTCTTTAAGGTAGAGGTCAGGTCTGTGTACATCTCATTTGATTTGGTTTGGTGTTATCTATTGTTTTACTTTTGAGTTATAGTTTTTGGTATATTCCAAAGGAGGGCAAAGGTTCTAACTCCAACTTTTATGAGTGTAAATGGTTTTACATAACTTGATAAAATCTTATTATTTATAACAGACTATAAAAAGAATTCATAATTGGAAATTCAGTTAGTTTGACACTAGTTATAAGTGCAATAGTTGCATATAAACTTTGTTTTTTTTCCCTTTTCGAATGTAACTCGTGTGATGGTTTCTTCACTTTTTTTATTGCAAGAAGCTTGAAGAGTTGCCAGAACTTCAATATCTTGTTGCAAATAACTGCAACATTTGATTGCTGCAAATATATTGACTTATAACTCATCTATAATTTTTGATAGCTCTAGAAACCGATTTTTATCTTTTCTTCCGCATATGAATTCCCAAATTCATAGAATCAATGGAATGTTCCATAGGAATCCATAGGCACGAAAGAGATTTTTTGGTATGTGGATTTGAAATTTCATGGAAATAGAATTCCGCAGTGATATACCAATCAAATTAAGTATGGGAAATCGTGTAAAGATCGATTTGCCTCGAGGTTGGTGCAATGAAAACTTTAGGGGCTATGGAATTTGTGTTGTTTTCAGATCCAAAAAAGTCTTATAATAGTGTAGATTGCTACAAGAAACCAATGTATTTTGTGAGCTTTGATGGAGTTTCTGTGCTTGATCCTCATCTAGACTGTTGTAGAGAATTCAAGAATGATTCGAACAGAATCCACGAGTCAGATATAATATGGTTTCATTTTACGAAAGAGAATTTGATATGGATGAAAGCAAAGAATTTTGCTACTTTTTCATTTGAAGATATATAGTGATGATCTTTTAGCTCGGTAAGTCCTGTTTAGAATTTTTTTTTACTTAAAGATTTATACTCTGTTTTTCTTTGATTTTGGCTTATGATCACTTCTTCGATTAACATTTGTTGTTTCGATTTACGCTAAACCCGTCAATCTTGTTTTATTATTTATGCTAAGCCCATTGATGTTGACGGTTTACCATTCTGCAATCTTTTCTTTTGCATAAAGCATTGGAGATAAACAGTGGCAACTTACTTCTGCAATCTTTTTTACTATTTATATCTGTTGTTTGTTTACTTCATTTAACATACAAATGTAAGTAGCATCCTTTTGCCGTTAATTTGTACAAGTTTACAAAGCATAATAGATTAAACGATCTTATCAAAGTGCAGAAAACATGTTACAGTTTAAAAATGGGAATACTGGATAACAAATTAGATAAATTTGCATCAAGACAAAGGATCGTATGAGAAACAAGTGTTAAGGCGAAAAGTGTAAGAAATGATTTGGACTTTGATCATTTTTATTCTCACCCTCACTCCATGTACTGCGTTTGATTAAGGAATTGATCTGGTAAGTGTTGATATTCAATTATGATTGATCTAAGGGTGGAGATTATTTTTTACCTTTCTCAGCATAACTTTCATTTTCACTAGAACCCAACAGTTTGCATCAAATGTATAAATTTTGGAATATAGCTTAACTTGCCAATAGTGTTATTTAATTTATTTTTAAAATTTATGACTATATTAAATACGATTAGTAGTATCAAAATTATTCTGCAATATTTTTAACCAACTTTGTTAAATGAGCCTAGTTTTATTTGTTATCTATAAAAATATTTTAAATTGATCTTTTTTGTTTAAAATTGATGAAAAGGACAAGTTTAATTGTTGAGGGACTAGAAGTGTAACTTTTCTCTTTCATCATAATTTGAGCTTCCATTTCAGTTCCATTTGCTCTTCACTCAGGAGATTTCCAACACCAGATCTGTAAGTTTATCAATTACTTATTATTGCTATCTTTTCTTTTATTATTCTCAATTAATGCTTGTTTATTTCCTTTCAATCCGTTTTTATCAATCAATTGGATTTATCTTTCAAAATTATTATATTAAAAAGAAAAGATATTAAAATAGATAAAGAAAAAATAAAAAATATATATATATAGTATTAAAATATAATATAATAAATATATATATTACTACTATAATAAATGAAATTTAGGATTAAATATTTAAACTTTTTATAACATAAGGACTAAATGTGTAATTTTTTAAAGGTTTTTAACAGCTCCTTTTAACTGAGTTAAATGTAGGGACAAAAATAGAAGTAAATAAAAACTACAGGGACGTAAATAGTAATTGTTAAACCACAAGGACAAAAATCGTTATTAACTGCAAACCACAAGGACGAAAATTGTAGTTTACTCTTTTTATAAAGATAATTGTAGAGTATCTTGTTAGAGTCAACCATCATTTAATTTAAATGTTAATAATCTTTAAAAATAAATGAATAATATATTTAATATAAAAGAAAAACATGTGTTTATCTTTTATTTATCTTGTTTATGTACAGTTTGGATAAGTTGTATTTGTACTTGATCAAATTGCACTCTTGAATTTTATATACTATATATATGCACGTATTATAATTAATACATTCAAATATGATAATTTTAGTTTATCAAATAAATTCAAATATTTTAGTCATTATCCTGAATTTTAGTGGCAGCATATCTATAAAATACCTTCAACCAACAAAATTACAACAAAACTATTTTGATTCAATGGGAAATATTATTCAAAAACCCCAAGAGAACTCGCAAAATCCTAATCAAGATCAAGATGAAGTCGGAGAACCATTTACGTGCGAGATTTGCAGCGAACCAGTAACGCTTCCCAACACCAAATTCAAGAATAGCAACAAATGCGTCCACCCTTTTTGCACTGATTGTATGATCAAATACATCCAAGTGAAGCTTGATGAAAATATATCTGACATCAAATGCCCGGCTATGGCCTGCAATCACTCTCTGGAACCGTTATCATGCCGTCCAAAAATTGCACACCAACTTTTCGATAAATGGTGCGATGTGTTATGTGAATCGGCGGTGCTAAAGCTTGACAGGGTTTATTGTCCTAACCAAGATTGTTCAGAGTTGATTGTGAACGAATGTGGTGAGCGTAATTTAAAGAGATGTATGTGCCCTAATTGTAGGAAATCGTTTTGTTTCCGGTGCAAAGTTCCATGGCACGCTGGGTATAGGTGTGAGGAGATCGAGGAGACGATGGATCGAAACGACATCGCTTTTGGTGTTCTTTTGGAGAGGAATCGATGGATGAGGTGTCCTGCATGCAGGCAATGTGTCGAGCATGTCACTGGTTGCATGATTATTCTTTGCAGGTTTGTTTTTCCTCGTTATAACATCTACAACAACAGATTCTTTAAAATAGAGAAAATATGACGTTTGTTCACTATTTTTCTCTAACAGATTCGGTATATTATTTTATAAAATAGAGACAACTAAGAAAGCTTCAAGTTTAAAGATACTTACTATATGGAAACAAAAATTAGTTTTTTATTCGTTCCACAAATGAGATTGAATTTTTTTTATGTAAATTTATTTTTAAAAAGTTTATTAGGATGATAAATTTGTAGAATGTTTAATGATACAATGGATGTTGAAATATTTATGTAGAAAATCTTTTGGAGTTAGTTTTTGTTAAAGATATGATTTTGACTTTTAATTATCTATTTTAAAAAATTATAAAAATCTGTTCGACATGCTTTAATTAATTTATATTTTGTTAAACATCTAAAAATAAAAACCCTATCAATATTTGAATGATAATTTTTATGATCATATTTAACATATTAGTTAAATTAGTTATTTATAAAAGCTATTTAAACCACCTATAACAGGATTTTTATAGCACTAATTATGCTTGAAAGGAAGCATTCAAGTGCCGAAATTCAAGGACAATAAAAATATTGACAATTAACCTGACACTGCTCAATATATTTTAAAGTGTATTTGTTTTGATTATTATATCTATATCTAATATGTTAACTTTATTTTACAGATGTAGAACCTCTTTTTGCTACAATTGTGAAAAAGAGGGTGGTCACGTCCATTCGTGCAACCATCCGACTTTATGTACTTGCTTTATAATTTCTTTTGTCATTTTATGTTTATTTTTTATAATTTTTCTTTTATTCAGTATTATAGTTTTAGTGATAAAATATTTAATATTTATTTATAAAATCTTGACATGATTTAAAACAAGGGGTCAATGGCATCTTCACGTCTTGTTGAATCTCTTTATTTCTAAAAGTAGAGGATGAATCGATTAATGATTGTGTTATTTACTTGGTTATTTACATGTTTATGAAATATATTTTTCTTATAAATAAAATACCTATAGTTTGAGCTTAACTGATAAAGTTAGGGTTTGACAAATTTATTTGAGAAATGATACATGTTATAAAATCAGAGTTTGATGTTAAATTATATATCTATTAAGTATAGATGTTAATGTTATTTATATAAAACATTGTGAAAGTTATCTTTACAGTATTTTACTGTGAAATTTTAAGTGTAAAAATGTGGTTTTGTGGTTTCACGGATCTCACGAAAACAACCTAGTCTCATATGATCTCAAGCTCTTTATTATTTCGTTAGTTTTTACTACACTTTATATTATGTTGTAAAAAATTTGACCCCAGTCAACCAAATTCCCGGATCCGCCACTGCGGTACCGAATATCATTACTGGTTCGATGTTCGGTACCAAGATTTTCCATATTCGGGATTCGGTACCGGTACCGGTACTCGTCCCAGTAAATCCCGAACCGAACTGGGGAATTTAAAAAGTCATTTTTTATTTGAATTTGTAACAATTTTTTTTTTATAGAAAATCCTCCTAAACATATTATAAATTCCGGTTCTTGTATTTTCCACTCAAATACCGATTTTTTTTCTTGCAATTCTTCATATTTCGGTTATTGCAATTCTCCAAAATCGGTTCAGTAATTTATCCAAAACCCAGTTCTTGCACAATCGGCTCTCCCAATCCGGCTTCCGCTTAAGTGATTTTGGTTTTTGTTATTGTGTTTAATGGTCAACGGTGAAAAATGGTTGTCGTTCCAAAAAATGGTACCAAACGGTTCTAGTCCCTGAAAATCCCGGTACCGGTACCGAACTTCTCTTATCGGTTCGGTATTCGGTATTGATTTTTTCCACTCTCGGTTTCGATACTACCCAGTTTCGGTACCGAGCTCATCCTTATTGTAATTTCAAACATCATACAATTGTACCCCAAAAAAATCACGACCCTGAAACACCGTGCTACTAGAGTACCACATGCACCAATAAAAATCTGAAGAAGATCATATAAACGTTTTACATGTTTTTGTTTGTTTTTAGAGCAGAGTAAACTACGTTTTTTGTCCTCATGGTTTGTAAAAAATTGTGATTTTTGTCCTTGTGTTTTTAAAATTATGATTTTTTCCCTGATTTATAATTTATTATTGTTTTAGTCCCTAAAACTAACTCCATCAGTAATAGTTTATCATTCAGTATGTGGGATGAAAACAACAATAGTAACAAGGACGAATTAGAGTAGACCCATCTGATATAGAATCTTTTAGCAAACAGAAAGCATCCAAAACCGCCACCACAATATGGAATTTTCTCACATTTTTTATTCTATTGACGATAAAATCATGTTGAAATTATCTAGAAAAAAAAAAGAGAAGGGCATTATCCATTGCAATCAAATTATGTTCATTTAGGATTGATTTCATTAAAAACTAACATTTACAAAACTAGATCATCTAATTAAAATTATAAATAAAAAAACAGTTTGCAATCTATGTCATTTACACCAAATTTTGTTAGAAGTATGCCAATAAAATTTGATAAAATGAGAGTTATCTTTACCATATTATAAAACATTTCTCCAATGTTCTTAAAATTATTACATACTTAGGGGCTGTTTGGTTCGCGGAATTCAAAAGAATTTAATGGAATTGGAATGACAAATTCCTTTGACCAAATTCTTTAACGTTGTTTGGTTCGCGGAATGAATCGACTGAATTCCATCGGATTCCACCGAATTTCATGGTTGAGGGATTTGATCATTCCTTAGCATATGTGAAAGATTTTGAATTCCATTTCGTGGCAAATGTAACATAATTTATAATTTTCATTTAGAAAGACAAAAATAAATCAACCACTATCCTCACCCCGCACCACCCTTGCCGGCAACATATCTGCCACCACCACCATCAATTAATATTATCATTCCACCAACGCCACCGCCACCGCCCCCACCCCCGCCCCCAACACCACCATCAATTAATATTATAATTCCACCACCGCTACCCTACCCACCGTTACCGGTACCTCCACCCCCACACCACCTACCCACCACCACGCTACTAACGTTGTCGACACAATTGTGACCCTCCCCGATAAATGCATATTTCTATGTTCGCTACTAACGTTGTCGACACAATTGTGACCCTCTCCCGATAAATGCATATTTCTATTTTCGCTACTAACGTTGTCGACACAATTGTGACCCTCCCCCGATAAATGCATATTTCTATTTTTTTTTTGCGAGATTCCATTCCAATTCCTATCAACCAAACACGTGGTCAAATTCTATCAAATTCCATTCCAATTCCTTCGAAGTCAAATTCCTTTGATGGATTCCAGTTCCATCGAATTCCATTCCGCGAACCAAACACCTCCTTACTTTTTAAAACTTCATGCTTGAACTCCATAAACTAACTGATAAATATGTTCAAATTCAGGACAAACATTCAGTCATGTTGATATGATTTTCACGGAGATGGTCAGTGTTTCGTAACCGTAGAGCCTGAACACGTTGAAAAGATTTGATGCAACCGGCCAGGATGACAACAGGATATAAAGAGAAACTCCTGATTGAAAACCCAAAAACACCAAGGTAGCGTTTGTTCTTTAAAAGGTGGTGAAGTCTGATTTCACATCTGATTTATAAGAGGTGGTGCTGAAGTCTGAAATTTGAATCAGTTAGACCGTTTGAAGTCTGAAATCTGAATCAGTCATTGATTAAAAATCCCTAACAATGCAGGTGTACACGAATAAGAGGAATTAAGTGGTGAGGTTACCACTTTTTTTTTCCAGATGATTTTCAGACTTGAGAGGGTCTGAAAAACAAAACAAAAAAACAAACGGTCAGAATTTAAAATGTCTGAATGAATAAGTGATAAGTAGTCATTGAGAGGTAAAATTGAAAAAAACAAACAGGGCCCGGGTGTCTTAACATCTACTGGTATCAACTGGAGTAACATTCTCTCATCTTCAAGCATGATTGAACCTAATATGATTGAAAACACGTTAAAAAGATGAGAAAAGTTTGATATTGATGGACCATGCTATCTATGTTTACTAGAAAAGTTGGTCTCTAGCACATATTTATAACAGCATGGTAAGAGTAAAAAAGTATAAAACAAAAATAAAATGTTAAACTTATGAACCAAAATACAAAACTTACGAGTTCCTTCAACTATTCAACAGAAATTCACTTAAGAAAAAGGTTTCAGTAACTGAAATTCTTAAATTAGATTCTTGATTGTGTGTTGATGAAGGAATAAGCAAGGTGTGTATATGCATATATATATATATAGAGGGCCCTTCAAGTGTTAACCCAATAACTTGTGTTAACCGTGTTAACCCATCGTTCACTGGTGAACACCATGCTCGTTCACTGGTGAGACACCATTCATCAGTGAACGAATGGTTCCATACATGCATAAGGTTTCAGTAACTGAAATTCTTAAATTAGATTCTTGATTGTGTGTTGATGAAGGAATAAGCAAGGTGTGTATACGCATATATATATATATATAGAGGGCCCTTCAAGTGTTAACCCAATAACTTGTGTTAACCGTGTTAACCCATCGTTCACTGGTGAACACCCTGCTCGTTCACTGGTGAGACACCATTCATCAGTGAACGAATGGTTCCATACATGCATGCTCGTTCACTGGTGAACACCATTCGTCAGTATACGAGCATGGTGTTCACCAGTGAACGATAGATTAACACGGTTAACACAAATTATTGAGTTAACACTTGAAGGAGCCTCTATATATATATATATTATGTAAGTGTGATATATCGTCTCGTAATTACTAAGAAAACTCCATCACAATTTCCTTGTTCATATATTAAAATCAAGAAGATTAGACCAAGAGAAAGTATTTCCCATACTTTTAGTAGTATTTTACGTAGTTATACCAGAAAAGCCTTCTACCAACTTTCTTGTGAACATGCTTATAGCTCCATTTTCATCAAACAGACACTTTTTAATAACTTACTAGAAGATTTTAATGGCTTCATCCCTATTTCTAATACTTTTCCTATGAAATAGGAGTCAGACCCACTTTGATTTCTCCTTTTC
The DNA here is from genome assembly GCA_036898165.1 of Silybum marianum. NCBI lineage: Eukaryota > Viridiplantae > Streptophyta > Magnoliopsida > Asterales > Asteraceae > Silybum > Silybum marianum. The sequence continues at coordinate 49,618,171 of CM072532.1, read as the reverse complement.
TTGATCATTCCATGTCTGAATAGTTTGACTTACATGAAACAAAAGTATCAGTTTTCTCGTATCTTAAATGAACTTACCCTGTTAAAAAGACTGAATTTCACATGAAATAGTTCAACAGTCAACAAATATCAAACTACGTATATACACAACCCAATTATTAAAGACCACTCACAATCAAATAACCGGATCGTGTTACGAATGGTTGAGTGAAAGTTCTTCCTTCATGGCCCCCTTTCTCCTTTCTTCTTGATTCTGGTGCTACAAACCACATGACATCCAATCCGGAGGTCCTGCAACATTACAAACCACGTTATATCTATTTCAGGTGTTAAATTTTGTCTATATATAGTTGATGATATCCTTCATTATATTATATATTACTTTTTCCTGAAACTTGGTTTTGCTATGCATCATTTATATATTCGGAAAACCATGAACTCATTAAGCATGATAACTTATAATTTCAGGAGATCAGAATCGAGTACAAAGGGCAAAGAGAAGGTATAAGATGGTTGAAGCATCTTTTTAGCTTGACAAAGAAGATGTTAGGCTAGTTATTTTAAGCTTTTGATGTAACTATGTAAAACATGATTTTTTGTATAAGCCTTAAATGTAAGAAAACATGTTCATAATATTATTATGTATATTATTTATTTTCTCTGAAATGGGTGTCACAAATCAAACCAATGTAAGTATGAGCCTTGCTTATTTGACAATGGCACCAATATGGAAACTAATGTGAGTGATGTGTATTGCAGGAGATTAGAACGCTGGTCTAAGGGTTTATATAAACCCAACAACCCAAGCCAAATGAAAAATAGGCCAAATAACCAAACCTGAATCTTAACCGATGTTTAAAATTTACAAACTGAGTTAGTTAGGTTTGATTAGGGTTACGCCTAAATCAATCCAATCCAACCCAACGGACTAAATCCAAAATCCAAATCATCCGTACCTAGAAGTTCAATTCAATTCAAACCTTTTATTGTAATATCTATCTAGACATCTTAAGGGTTGTTTGTTTACCTCTTAACAGTTCCATTAAGTTCCATTAAGAGGCAGCCTTTGAATCGTTAAGAGGTGAATCCTGTTTGGCAAAAAAATAAGTCTGCCTCTTAATGGATCCAAAACCCTCGGAATCATTTTATATCATGAACCTCCCTTAGCCATTAAGACCCCTGATTACATTCTGAACAATTACCAAACAATTATTTTTCATTTTGCACTATATCATAAGAGCCTCTTAATCATTCTGACCACTTAATCATCCTGCACCAAACGATTCAACAACTGCCAAACAGCCCCTAATATTCGGATGATTGTAATATACTTTCTTGTTAAGTACTGACCACTAATACTGGAGACTCTTGTTTTTAGATAGGTGTTAACTTTACTTTAACCATCTTTTCAGCACTATGTTCAACCCAACCTGTGGGTTCGGTTTTACATCAAAAAAAATTCAGTGGGTTAGGATTTTCTAGGCCGAAGTAGTTGGTGTAAGTTACTCAACTGCTCGCAACCCGGACAACAAAATCCATGTGCACCCTTACCAGGTCAGAGTTCAAAAGGCAAAGAGAAGATATAAGCTGGTTGAAGTATCCTAGTTGGATGAAGAAAATGTAAGGGTTATTTGTGATGTAACTATGAACACATGATTTCAGTATGATCTTTGCTACGAATATGATTGAGATCGTATACATGGATAAGATTTCAGTCTTTTCAACATGGTAATTTCATTTAAGGTACGAGGAAACTGATACTTTCATGTTAGTCAAACTATTCAGACATGGAATGATAGAAAAAGGAGAAATCAAAAGGGTCCTACTCCTATTTCATAGGAAAAGTATTAGATGAAGAGATGAAACCATTAAAATACTCTGTTTCTTGAAGGAAGTTTCTGTTTCTTGAAAATGGAGATACAAGTACATCCATAAGAAAGTTGGTAGGATACTTTTCTAGTATAACCGTATAACTACGGAAAAATACTTTATGATATGGAATCTGGCTAAAAATATGGGAAAGACTTTATCTTGGCTAATCTTGTTGGTTTAAGGTATGAAGGAAAATGTAAATTTGGTTATCATTAAGTTGTCAATACAGACCACCCCACACCGGCCTCAGGAGTCAAAACCACTGTTAATTCAAAAGTCATGAAGGGGTGCGAATTATGGGAATATGTCCCTGAAAGAACATAGAAAAGAATTGGAAGAATAATAAGAATTCATAATATTTTCCTGTGTCTTTGACCACTTGTAGGATATTTAATTACTCATTTCCAAATATATTGCAACTTTACATTGAAATTGTAATGGAGTTTTCTTGGTAATTTAGAGACAAAGTACCACTAACCATCCATCCCTTATATAGTACTCGTGATTCCTTCATAAAGACACAACCAAGAATCTGGTTTAAGAATTTCAGTTACTGACACCTTTCTTAAGTGAATCTCAGTTAAAGAATTGAATAACTTCCATTAGTAAGTTTTGTCTTTTGGTTCATAAGTTAACGTTTTAGTTGTGTTTTATACTTCTTTACTCTTACAATGTTTTATCTTTTTTACTTCTTTTTGGTCATAGGTTCAATCATGATTGGAGATCACAGAACGTTATTCATGCATCTTCTGGAAGTCCGGAAAAGGAAATTCTTGAAGCATATGATCTATTCCAAACATTCAAGCGGCTTTTTGTTGATCTTATACTCACATATGAAGATAAGGATAGGAGCACATCCTATTTCCGCCATCTTAATTCTTCTTGTGAAGCTTTCCGTGCGGTTGAGATTGAATTCGGATTTGCACATGACAAGCTTTACACAAAAGCAACGGTGGTCTATACTTACACGGGCCTCGTACTTCATGCTACTAGTGCTTTTCTCGTTCTTCTGGTACTTCTAGGCTTTGTTTTCTATGGTGAAATGAGCAATTTCCATGTTATTGATGTTGTCATTACTTACCTACTAATGGCAGCGGAAATGACTAGTTATTCATATATTAATTCTTACATTATTCACTAATATTAATTATTACTTATAATTTTTCAAAATTACTAGTTAATTAGAATGACTAGTTATTCATATATTACATGCAATTTTCTAAAAATCTCGCCACGACAGCAACAATGGCACACCATGGCTTAAGGCTTATATATATGACGCCACGTTATACCTATGGCACGCGATGGCCCAATACGTAATTTTTATAACATCATATTTGATTTTTCTTATCCTTTAGTATCTTAATTTTTCTGTTTTTAATATAACCTAATTTAAAATGTTTAATATCATTAACTCATTGAGTAATAGTAGAAAACAAAGGTTTATATATGTGTAATATTATATATGATATACAAATTTATCGTCATAAGATACGCCTTGAAAAACGTATAATAAAGAAAGTAAAGGTAAAAAATTATAATATATATAAATGTCAAATTTATAGTTTATTAATATAACAAATAAAATTGAAGGATAAATATTTTAAATTTTATATAACAGAAGTACTAAATATTTTAAAGTTTACATAACACAAGGGCTAAATTTGTAACTTCTTGAAAGTTTTTAATTGATACTTTTAATGGTGTTAGTTGTAAGGACGAAAATAGAAGCACAATGAAACCATAGGGACGAAAACAGTTATAACCTGTAAATCACAGGGAACCAAAATCCTAGTTTACTTTTATTTTTATTTTATTAATTAATTTAATAATTATTATTACTAATTATTAATTCATTTTAATTTTAATTTTAAATTATTTACTAATATTAATATTAATATTAATTAATTATTACTTATAATTTTTTAAAATTTACTAATTAATTAGAATGACTAGTTATTTATATATTACATGTAATGATTATTTAAAATCATAAACTAATGCGATTTTTTTTCTAAACTTTATCTTAACAAATCCAAAATTTATAATATATATGATAATCAATTTAATATATTTAAATAAACATATTATTTATTTTTGGGAGAATTTCATATACGTTCTTAAAAACTTGTAATATTATGTATATATCCTTGTAAAATTTCAAATTACGTGTATATCCTTCTAAAACTGAAAAACTCACGTATATATATTTCTTCCTAATTTAATTATTATTAAACATTTTAAAAATACAAATAATTAAAACTACATAAAATATATTTTGGAAATTATTAATATAACCTTCACATATATATTTTCCAAAATACGTTTTCATTTTTCAAGAGAACTTTTTCATTTTTCAAGAAAACGTTTTCAGAAAATGAAGTTAAGTTTTCATTTTCAGTTTTCTATGAATTTTTTTTAGAAAACGCGTTTAACTGAAATGGTGAAGTTTTTATGTTTCATTTTTAGAAAATTAGAAAACGCATTTGGTTGTGCATTTTCTACCACTTTTCATTTTCCATTTTTCTTTTCAAATTAGAAAGTGTGTGTGTGTGTGTGTGTGAAAGTGAAAGTGTGTGTGTGTGTGTGTCTGTGTGAAAGTGTGTATCTCTGCATGTGTGAAATGTGTATGTGTGTATGAGTGTGTGAAAATGAAAGTGTGTATAAAAGTGAAAATGAAAGTGTGTGTGTGTGTGTGTGAGAGAGAGAGAGAGAGAGAGAGAAAATGTGTGTGTGTATGTGTGAAAATGTGTCTGTTTGTGTGTGAAAGTGTGTATTTGTGTATGTGTGTAAAAATGAAACTCTGTGTGTGTGTGTGTGAAAGTGTGTGTCTGTGTGTCTGTGTGAGAGAGTGTGTGTGTGTGTGTGAAAATGAAATTGTGTGTGTGCGTGTGAATGTGAATGTGAATTTGTTTGTGAAAATGAAAGTGTATGTGTATGAATGTGTGTGTGAAAGTGTGTGCGTGAAAGTGTATGTGTGTGTGTGAATGTGGAAAAGTTTTTAGAAAACAAGAAATTGGAAAAGTGGTAAAAATAATTTTCTAAAATTCAATGTAATTTTAGAAAATGAGAATTTTCTTTTTATTGAAATTTTTTTGAAAACTGAACGAACTAAACGCGTTTTTTAAATTTTCATTTTATCTGGAATTTTTTTTCTAGAAAACAGATTTTTTTTTTCTGTAACTAAACGCACCCCGAATGGTTTGGTTTTTCAGAAACCGAATGGCTCAGTTTGTGGTTCGGTTGTGACCAAAAACCGCATCCCCTAGTTTAAATTGTTAAAAACCTAATAAACTATCTGGTTTTAAATGATTAAGGGGCCGTTTACCAAGTGCTTACCCGGGTAAGTGTTTACCAAGCCATATTACCTTACACGAGGGATATAACAAGTACCAAAATCTTACCCGGTAAGAGCGTAGACAAGGAAAACAATGACCAAGAGTCTTACCCGGGTAAGTGATTGTGACGACTCTTACCACGATAAGCGCTTACCGGGTAAATTGTGTTGAATTTTGTGGACTAAAATCTTACCAGGTAAGTAAGTAATAGTGTTGAATTTTGCCGATAAACAATTACCCGGTAAGATTTGTAAACGACCCTCAAGTTTTTAAACTATTTTTTTGAATGATAAAACTTTTAAACTTTCCAAAACCGATTGAATTGTATATAATTTTTTGTTCAAAAAACGTTCGGGATTTATTTATTCAAAATTAAGTTCGTGATTTTGCATTTTTTAAAAAGTTTGAGATATGTTTGTTCAAAACAAGTTTAAGTATTTATTTGATAAAAAGATTTAGAAAAAAAAAAGATTTATTCGTTAAAGAAATAAAGAACTTAATAATTCAAAATCAGAAATTTATTTGGGGATTTTTAGGCTTTTTTTCAAAATTTATCATATTAGCCTGTTTTTATAGGATTACAAAAATGTATTTAATCGGTTTTAAAAAGTTTAAGAGTTTTATAATTTAAAAAAATAGTTTTAAGGATTTAATTATTTAAAATCAGTTAGTTTAATGAATTTTATGGACTCTTTTCTAAAAATAATTAAGTTCGTAATTTTGTTTCTTTAAAAAAGGTTTGAGATCTGTTTATTCAAAACAAGTTTAAGTATTTATTTGATAAAAAGATTCAGAAAAAAGAGATTTATTCGTTAAAAAAATAAAAAACTTAATAATTCAAAATCAGATAATTTATTTGGGCTTTTTAGGCTTTTTTCAAAATTTTAGAGTAAAGTTCACTTTTGGTCCCTGTGTGATGTCCATTTCAACGTTTTTCGTCCCTAAAGTTCATTTTCTTATTTTTAACCCTCACGTTTGAGACTTTCCCCCAATTTCAGTCCCTCCGTCAAATGGACATTAAAATTTTCTGATTATGAAGGGGAGGTTGCCTGTTAGCTTGATGTTTACAATACAGATTCAGGTATATTGGTTATTAATTGTAGGTATGTCTTAATTATTGAAATAGAATCAGGAACCACTAAGTCGTGAACTTTTAATCCAAAATGTAACACCTAACAAAACAATCTACTCTAACAAAACCTTGAATTTGAATCAAACCTATTTCGAATAAAAAAAAATCCAATTTGAATAAAAAAAACAAAACAAACCTCTGTGTTCACGGTGGATGCAGATGAATCAAATCCATTTTGTATCAAAACCCCATATCAAGTAGAAGAAGAAAAAAAGCCTGCTGTGTTCATGAACCAAAATGGTGGGTGCCGATGAAGTCTTTCAAAGAGATAGTAGGAATTGAGAGAGAGAGAGATAGAACTTTTGTTGACAACAATCTACAAACAATACCTTGTGCTTTTGTTTTAGATTTCTTAAAACAAGATGAAACCTGAAAATAAAACCCAGCAAAATCCCTCTTCTTCTGCACCAAAAGTAGAAACGTAAAATCAAAGTTTCGTTCATGTTCTCCAAAATCGAAGTGGGCATCGGTTAAAGAATGAGTTTTGTTGGATGCAAATAGATGATCTATGTGTGGCTTTTGGTTGATCTGTATGTGCTCTGATTCATATGGCTTGGCTCACATCGTCTTATAACTTTCGATTTCGTCATAAGTCCAAGCCACGAGGAAGGTAGGGATGGGTTTTTTGTTACCGGAGATGAGGGGTTTTGTCGCCGAGGGTGTGAGTTTCCGGAAAAGGGATGAGACGGTGGGGCTCTGTTTATGTTTTTGTTTTGTGTTTTTATATGTTTATGTGTTGGTCCCTGCGTATGTATGTGTGTATATATATATAATATGTTATAGGTAATTACATAACATAATTACATAACATGTCACTGATGTTTGATTTTTTTGTAAAAACGAGAAAATTAAGAAAACGTAAAATGACTAAAATACCACTCTCTAAATTGGACTTAACAGAAAATTTTAACGTCCATTTGACGGAGGGACTGAAATTGGGGGAAAGTGTCAAACGTGAGGGTTAAAAATGAGAAAATGAACTTTAGGGACAAAAACCATTGAAATGGACATCACACAGGGACCAAAAGTGAACTTTACTCAAAATTTTATCATATTAGCCTGTTTTTACAGGATTACAAAAATGTATTTAATCGGTTTTAAAAAGTTTAAGAGTTTTATAATTTAAAAAAATAGTTTTAAGGATTTAATTATTTAAAATCAGTTAGTTTAATGAATTTTATAGACTTCTTTCTAAAAATAATTAAGTTTGTAATTTTGTTTCTTTAAAAAAAAATTTGAAATCTATTTGTTCAAAACAAGTTTAAGTATTTATATGATAAAAAGATTTAAAAAAAAGAGATTTATTCGTTAAAAAAAATAAAGAACTTAATTCAAAATTAGATAATTTATTGGAGTTTTTTTTCAAAATGTTATCATATTAGCCTGTTTTTATTTTTATAGGATTACAAAAATGTATTTAATCGGTTTTAAAAAGTTTAAGAGTTTTATAATTTAAAAAAATAATTTTAGAGCTTTAATTATTTAAAATCAGATACTTCAATAAATTTTATAGACTTTTTTTTTAAAATAATTAGTATCTATGGTCTAATATAAAAATCACATTAACATGGAAATAATATGATTATATACATGGAAAGTAAGAATTAATTTGATTAATTTGCAACGGTCACAAACAAAATCACCGACTCACGATCGAATACTATAAATAGCTCCGATCTCCCTTCTCCCTCTTCCCAAGCGAAAACCCTAAATTCGAGGATCAAAATTACAGAGTGATTCAGAAAACAAAAATGGCGATTCAGAATCAACTCGATTCGGTTTTAGTTTTGGTCGCGAAAACCCTAATTAAATTCGAGGATCAAAATCGGGTTTCTCTTGATTCAGAAGTTACAGAGCAGGTCTGGTTATGTTTCTTTTTTATGTTCTTGATGCTAGTTAGGGTTTTTTCTCAAAGTATTCTTAAATTAAAAATCAAAATGCCTAAATTTTGGGTTGAATATTCTTGATTTATATTATGTTTTAACAACAAAAATTGGAGTGCCGAGTTTTTAGTTTACTAATTGTATTTTGAATTTTGTTTTTGTTAAAAGATGATGAAATCCTAAATACAAGGTATGACTGTGGATTTTGAGTAGATCGATGGGTTTGAAGAGAGGACTAAATCTAGGGTTTGTGAGAATTAATAAAATTCAAATTGTTATTGGAATCTTGATGCTGCTGCCACAAAGGTAAGGTATGAACAACATTTTCAATTAGTCCACCATCTATTTTGATTGATTTTTTGGTTTCTTGATAATGTTATTGGTCAAAATAAAATGATGCTATAATATACACCTGGTATTCAGATGATGAGAGTGACTTCAGATGGTTTTAGTTTTGGTCGCGAAAACCCTAAATTCGAGGATCCAAACTGGGTTTCTCGTGATTCAGAAGTTACAGAGCAGGTAGGGTTTTTCTGGTAATGTTTATTTTTTATGTTATTGATGCTAGTTAGGGTTTTTTCTCAAAGTATTCTTAAATTAGAAATCAAAATGCCTAAATTTTGGGTTGAATATTCTTGATTTATATTATGTTTTAACAACAAAAATTGGAGTGCCGAGTTTTTACTAATTGTATTTTGAATTTTGTTTTTGTTAAAAGATGATGAAATCCTAAATACAAGGTATGACTGTGGATTTTGAGTAGATCGATGGGTTTGAAGAGAGGACTAATTCTAGGGTTTGTGAGAAATATATAAGCATGTATTAATAAATTCAAATTGTATGGTGTGCGTGTGAGTAGTGGAGCGATGAAAACCTGGTATCAAATATCTTGTAATTGGGGGATCAAAGCATTGCCGGAAGAGCTGGTGTTCAACACCTTTCTCTTGACCAAAGTCACCCGTCATTTTTCGGCCCTCTTCTTTGTGCGAATTTTTGCACTCTTTTTGACCAGCCTCACATTTTTACTGTATGCATTGTTGGTATTGCTGTTGGAATGTGCTTCAAAGTGATTGATATTGAGAGGTTATCACTTCCACACTTTCAGCCTATATGTTATTTAGTTTTATGTTCAAGAATAGAAATGTTATTATGAGCTTCTTTCTTGTATCCTTTTTATCTGCCTCTTTGCCCCATTTGACGAGTGGGTTTGTAACAGGGTCGCTAGTTCAAGAATAGAAATGTTATTAATACATACTTATTAATATATAAGTATGTATTAATAAAATCAAATTATATGGTGTGCGTGTGAGTAGTGGAGTATCATTATCTTGTTATTCGGGGATGAAGAGTATCATTATCTTGTTATTTTGCAGGTTTGTGGTATCAACAAACGAGTTGGATCTGGATCAACAAATCCACTTTTTGCATAAAAAAGATTCATGAAACACCTAGGTTTATAACACCGGATGGATTGGTTTTGTTGGGAGAAAGATACGGTAATTGATTTTTTTTCTCTCCATAAAATAGTATCATATCCATCCACATGATGGATTTACATTGACGTATCATGCTGTTACCTCTGCGTGGGAACTAAATGAACGTTGGATGGTGGTTAATTCGTATCCTTAGTTTCCTGCAGTTTTAACCCTAAAGTAAATAAGTTCTTTGATATAAATGAAATGCATTAGGTTCAATGTGATAGAACTAAATGATAAGAGTTTTAAATGGCTGATGCTTAAACTAAAATTGCTGCTGAATGGAAAATAATGTTTGATAACTGTTCTGAATGACCCTTCTTATTAACAAAAAATTGAATTTGCCACTTTAACCCTCTAAATGTTGAGTAATCTTATCGCATAAAAGTTTTAGCTTCAACTTTGTAACTGTGATCTAAGGTTGCAAATATTGTTTCTTGCAAATGTCCACCGTTTTCAGTGTGAATTGAGTTCTATCTATTTTCTTTGATGCATATAATGGACTAAAACTCGATTATTATTTGGGAAGGCGATTATGTGGCACTTGTTCTTTCCCCTTAAAATATCCTTTTCATAGTCTACTAAGAGGCTGTGTGGTTGGTTTTTCATTAAGTTCTATAGACGAAAGATCGTATGAGAAAAGCTTAAGAAGGGATCTGCACCCTTGATCACTTTTAATCACACCCATCCATGAATTGTGCTGGATCAATTCATAAAATAGATTCATGAAACACCTAGGTTTATAACACCGGATGGATTGGTTTTGTTGGGAGAAAGATACGGTAATTGATTTTTTTTCTCTCCATAAAATAGTATCATATCCATCCACATGATGGATTTGTATGTTCATTACATTGACGTATCATGCTGTTACCTCTGCGTGGGAACTAAATGAACGTTGGATGGTGGTTAATTTGTATCCTTAGTTTCCTGCAGTTTTAACCCTAAAGTAAATAAGTTCTTTGATATAAATGAAATGCATTAGGTTCAATGTGATAGAACTAAATGATAAGAGTTTTAAATGGCTGATGCTTAAACTAAAATTGCTGCTGAATGGAAAATAATGTTTGATAACTGTTCTGAATGACCCTTCTTATTAACAAAAAATTGAATTTGCCACTTTAACCCTCTAAATGTTGAGTAACCTTATCGCATAAAAGTTTTAGCTTCAACTTTGTAACTGTGATCTAAGGTTGCAAATATTGTTTCTTGCAAATGTCCACCGTTTTCAGACCGGTTCAACATTTTGCCCAAATATAGCAGACGGAACATCAATAATTGTCTTTTTCGTCCAATTTGAGCTCCAAAAGTTGAAATAAACACGTAATTTCATGTGGGTTACCTACCTCTATATACTGTGAATTGAGTTCTATCTATTTTCTTTGATGCAGATAATGGACTAAAACTCAATTATTATTTGGGAAGGCGATTATGTGGTACTTGTTCTTTCCCCTTAAAATATCCTTTTCATAGTCTACTAAGAGGCTGTGTGGTTGGTTTTTCATTAAGTTCTATAGACGAAAGATCGTATGAGAAAAGCTTAAGAAGGGATCTGCACCCTTGATCACTTTTAATCACACCCATCCATGAAATGTGCTTCTCACGGGTATTTAATATGGTGCATCTCGGTGCATAGATCTCATTAGTGTCGACCTTCAATTAGGATTGATCCAAGAGTCTAGATCCTTTCTTACGTTTCTCAACATAATTTCTCTTCTCATCGGAACCCAGCCGTATGTATATATATAAGCGAAGGATCGTGTGAGAAAGAGTGAAGCTGAGAAGCGTAGGAAGGGATCTCATGCCCATGGCCACCCATGAATTTTACTTTAGAAAGGCTTTGAATTTGCCACTTTAACCCTCTAAATGTTGAGTAACCTTATCGCATAAAAGTTTTAGCTCCCACACAGGAAAGTTGAGTAACCTCATTGCATTAAAATTTAACAAAAATAATGTAAGCTAACTACATCTTGAGCTTGATCAACTTGCTTATAAGTTATAAGTGCCCATAGCACAAAAGCTTGGAGATATATATATACATATATATATATTCACTTCATTTCTGATGGACATAAAAAATGAATGCTCTTATATTTTATATGTTTACGTCTCAAAAGTATAATAATGCTTAAATAGATGACTGCTTTACAAAAGAAAGTCTCATAGGAGAGATATTATTGAGTTCAAAATAGTTGTGTTCTAGACAATTCTTATAGTTTTACTTATGTGTTTCTGTTCTTTGTAGCAACTTGTAAGTTTGAGTTCAAAAGAAAGTCTCAAAATCTAGGATGTTTCTTTGTTGGAAGTTGTTACAAAGGCTCATGCGCAAGGTCATAAAGGTATGATCTTTTGAATGTCTCTATACTGTACCTTATATTAGCATTTCATGGAAGCTTGCTTTTCCTAGTTCATTTTTCTATTTTTCAGGGATTGATGATGGATGATAGACAAAATGCACTAGATGACCTCTGAATGTCCTCAAGGGCTCTACCATAATGTGTTGAAGGTGTGTAAGCACATACATACATTATAGGGGAAACGATTCAACATGACAGTTGGGCTCGATGGCCTTTTGTTTTTCTTTCTTTATTAGTTATTGATAGTTGCCGTTAGCTACTACACAATCCTTATTGGCATTCATTCTACAGTGATTGAATTTCTCGTGTGCACAACGGTAATTAGATAAGATACCAAGACTCATTTACATTTATATAAATGAGATACAGATTCATTGCATCATCTTAACATTTATATTACAGATCTATTCCTTCCTTCCTTCAGGTTTCACCTCAAAGTAAAATTCCAATTTGACAAGCCTATCTTTCTTTATTGGCAGAGTATGGAGAATCCCGATTATCTTATGCTAACTACTCCGGTCTTTCTCCCTGCCTTTCCTCCCCTTCATCACAAGAACAAAACCCTCTTAGGACCTTGCTTTCTGGTCTATTACCCACATGCACTAAACCGGTTCACGACCTTGCTTTCTTGTTTCTTGTTTTTTCTTGGGTTTGGAACAGAGGTCGCTAGTTCTCGACATAAGTTGGACGCATTTGATGGCAAATTAAGGCTTTCCAGATACATATCTGTCCCTTAGGTAAAGGTTAAAAAGGAATTCTTGAGCTTTCAAATGGTATGTAATGTAACCACCAAAATCTACAGTTGCTTTTTGGGGAAATGAATTGAAGACACACCAATCTGGACTCAGAACACGTTAACCAATGTATATCTCCTAGAACTGTAACTTGCTTATTTATTGTCTTGAGTTTTATCCTTGAATTTGTATTTCCATTCTTTTCATTGTGCAGTCTATTTACCATTAGTAATGCCACAAGCTGTTCTTCTGGTACTAAATTTGAAAGCTTGAATGAGGGTACATTACATATCTGTCACCTCTCAAATAATTAACTTGCACTTCTTAAGGAACGAATCTGACATGTTCATGTTGTATGTATTTTTAGTTCGATGGAATTATATGTAGTTTATCGTTTTTGTTCTCTTTAAAAGGAACTTGAAACATTATTCACGGATGTAGGAGAAAAGGATAACACAGCTATTCACAAGAGGAGTGCTCATTTTTCAGTCCTCTATCTCTATGGTTGCCTTCTGATTCCTCAAGGGCAAAGCATGTTATTAGAAACTCTCTAAATGACAGTGTTTTGTTTGCACAGCAGTGTTGTATATATCTACATGACATGATACAGGGAAAAGTCTCGTTATCTACATGACATGATACAGGGATAAGTCTCGTTATCTACATGAACATGACATGATACATGGAAATTTACAGAAATTTATAGCGTATTCTTTTTATTTTTATCATTTGTTCTGCTGCATTTGTTGATAAAATTCATGTTGAATCTCTAACTGATGCTGCTTCTAAAATGCACTATAGAGATGATGGATTTGACCTTTCAGCAGATGTAGGAGAAAAGGATATCTTTAACTTTTACAACATGACATTGACATACAACTCTTCCCAAGAGGACTGAGATCGGTTTCCAGTCTCATGACGTACCATGAGATATTGCAAGCCGTTTGACATGATTTAGGGAACAGTCTCACAAGTCGTAAGTAACACTTATATATATATATATATGGCATGCAGAAGACAGTCATCAGTTGCTGATTACTTGGCACCGAATGAAGGTTCCGGAAATGACTCGCGGACTAAGGCTAGGTAATGTGACCCCACATAGTTTGAACCTGCATAATTGATTTCATATAATTGTTTTTTCTTCTTTCTAGACATGATAAGAAGACTTAATGATAAAGCTGGGATTTCTGATTATGAAGGGGAGGTGGCCCGTTAGCTTGATGTTTACAATACAGATTCAGGTATCTTGATTATTAATTGTAGGTATGTCTTAATTATGAGATAGAATAAGGTGATAGTCTACCATGTAGCTACGTATTCTTCTCTCTCCCCCTTAGAAAAAAATAAAAAAGAAGGCCAAATAACTAATAAAAAGAAAGGAAACCCAAGAAAGCAAGGATTGTATTCTATCCTTAAGAATTTTGCATGCATAATATGATAACATAAAACTTACATTTACACATCTAATCCTTCAAGTTTCACCTCAAAGGAAAATCAAATTATATTAAATTTTGGAGTAAAATGGCAGAATTGGTGTTCGTGGACTACACTTGAATACCTTTACAAATCATATACAAATTTTGGTTTATTCTCGGAGATAAATTTCCAATTTGAGTAGCTTTTCTCTGTTAGTGTAGAGAATCATGATGATCTTGTCAATCAGCACCTTTTTGATGATTCAACCTAAATTTACTTGTGTGCACAAAACTTATCTAAGTCGAACTCCTTGGTTGTATTTGTATGCCCTCAACCCTTCTTAATAAGCTTCACCTTATAGAGAAGAATATATACGAGGCAAGACATAGATTCTACACACTCTTGTGGGGGCCATTTTTTATTTATTGTGAACATCATTTTAAGGAACTCTTAGGTGACGTTTGTTTTTAAAGAGGCGATGAAGTCTGATTTCAGTTCTAAAATCTAAATGAATCATACATAAGTAGTGATTAAGAGCTTAAAATGAAAAAAAACAAACAATGCCTTAGTAAAGAAAGTTCACAAAGTATGTAGCCAACAACTTTCCTCCTTATTTATATGTAATAATGTATTGCATCACTAGATACATGTACAGAGTTAGTTTACGGTGAATCATATCATGTTGAATTGACTATTTACAAACGGGTTTTTAACTGTTGGCAACAATGCTTGAACGTTTTTCTCAGTCCAATGTTTTTTTACAGGAAAAACTAACAAGTTGAACTTGTATTTTGCAATACCAATGTGTAAATTTATGTATTGTTGTTGGATTAAGTTGAGTTCATTGTCTGTTTACATTGGAATTATGCAAGAGACCCCGAAGGTCGGTGGTCTCCATGAAACTGCACACATTGTTATGTATTTTTATGCTTGACTAATTACTCCTAATTGTTTCATCTTCTTGTTTCCGATTGTTAATTGGCTGAATAGAAAATGAATCATTAACTATAGGTGTCATTTTTTGGACTTACGAGTTCCATTATTGGTAAAGAACCTCTTGTTTTTATTTTTAATCTGGTGATACTTTTGAAGGATTGTGTTTATTAGTGTTAATTTGGGTGAAAATTCATATGATTTTAGGGTTCTTTGTTAATATGAATTCTTGTTTGTATAGATGATGAGAGACTCCAAAATCAAAGATATGGTTCGTTTTGTTGATACTGCAAAGGCGAATTTGATCATCAGTATGAAGCAAAAAGAAGCAATTATACACAAACTTTAATTTGGTCAGTTCTTCACCACTTCCATTTCTCTGTTTCCATTTTCTGAAAAAACCTTCTACTAATTTACAACCATTTGATGCATTGGATATTTGGATATATTTATTGCAGAAGATTTAGACGATGAACGAATTGACCTGAAATTTCTCTTCGACGATCTCTCTCAGTTTTTCGCCGACCCAAAAGTACGTTTATTCTTCACCTATTTATATTTTTAAGTACAGTTCGTTCTTTAGCTTGTTAAATGTGTGAAATTGAAAATTACCCCAAAGTTCAGGGTCTTTCATCAACGAACGTAAAACTATATCCCACCTCGGTGTCTCTTTAATTTTTATCATAAGACATAACTAATACGCCTCATTATTACCTCTATAATTTGTATATATATATATGCATCTTTGTTTTTTCATAAAGACTGAATAAGTAGCGAGTCCCATTAAGCTCAAGATGCTAACAAACAGGCATTAAAAGATGCTGACAGAATAAGTAATGAGACCCATTAAGCTGACTAAGATGCTAACAAACAGGCATTAAGATGTTGACTGAATAAGGCGTGAGTACCCTTAAGCTCATTAACAAACAGGCATTAGGATGCTGAATGACTAAGTAGTGATTCCATTAAGCTCATCAGAATAAGTAGTGAGTGCCATAAAGTAAACTAAGATGCTAACAAATAGGCATAAAGATGCTGACTGAACAAGTATAGAGTCCCATTAATTAAGCTCATTTAGATGCTAACAAACATACCCTTTTAGAGACTTTCTATTCATTAAGATGATAACAAACAAGAGAGCAAAAGACTGTTTTAACCTTGTCAAGTCTAGCAAATATGTTGTTCTCATGGGGATTTGGTGAAAAAAATAGCACAAGTCATGGTGAAGTTGTTGATTATTGAACAAAAAATCTAGATTGAATTGAAATACAAAAACGTAATAAATTCTCCATAATAGACAACAATAACTAAATCCATGATATTTGAAATAAAGAACTCTGAATCTAATTTATAGAAGATAACATCGTCATGTAAAGAAAATGTAATAGATATATTACATATATATATATATATATGTTTAAATCCGTGATTTTAGGTTGTTTTTACGATTTTATTAAATTTGCTTTATAAGGTAGTATGGATATATTGTAGGTTTTACATATTAAATCTTCAACTCATATACTCTATTATCAGATATATATTTTCCACATATATATAGACACATCTTAAAATACAAACCAGTTAAAGGTTACAAACTCGTACAAACCAATATAAAAATAATTTTTTTCATGATTTTGTTTTATCAAATGCTATGATTTAAGATATTATTACACATGTTTGTTTCATCTTGTGAAATAATTGCATGGGAAAAAAATACATGTGAAACTTTTATATTATGAAACAAATATATGTATAACTTTCATCCTTATGAAAACAAATACATGTGAAACTTTTACATTACAAATATATGTATAACTTTCACTCTCTCTCTCTAGGGTGATCGGACTTAGGATGATGATCTTGGATGTTAAGCACTGATTGAATTCAAACGCTTACTCAAGGACAATAGAAGTTACTAATGATCTTACTTATGGTCTAAAGTTATAATAATTGGAGAAAATTAGAAGGGTGATCGGACTTAGGATGGTGATCTTGGATGTTTAGCACTCATTGAGTTCAAACGTTTATTTATGGATAACAAAAGTTAATAATGTTAAAAAGATACATAATGAAATATGGAATAGGTGACCGTTATGATGAACAGTAGTCGAATGCCAAAAATAGGTGGAATAGGGAATAAGAGGGTAATTTGAAGGTATTAGAAACATGTCATGATTTGCTTAGGATGATGATCTTGGATGTTAAGCACTAGTTGAAATTAAATGCTTATTTATGCTCGTTTGGATTTACTAAGGTTAAAGATATACGTATATGGAATAAGTGACCATTACTATGAATAGTGGTTGAATGATAAAATAAGTGAAATGGGAAATAAGAGATAATTTGAAGGTATTAGAAATATAACATTATTTGCTTATGGTATAATAAAGGTATTACAATTGGAGAAATATAAAAGGGTGATTGGATTTAGGATGATGATCTTGGATGTTAAGCACTAATTGAATTAAAATGCTTATCTATGTACAATCGAAGTTTCTTATATCTTGCTTAACGTCTAAACTTATAATAATTGGAGAAAATTAGAAAGGTGATCGGACTTAGGATGATGATCTTGGATGTTATACACTAATTGAATTCAAACACTTATATATGGACGATTGAAGTTACTAATGATCTTGCTTATGGTCTTAAGTTATAATAATTGGAGAAAATTAGAAGGGTGATTGGACTTAGGATGATGATCTTGGATGTTAAGCACTACTTGAATTCAAACGTTTATTTAAGGACAATAGAAGTTACTAATGTTAGAAAGTTACATAATGATATATGGAATTGGTAAAATAGGGAACAAGAGCATAATTTGAGTTATAAAAAAAATATGACCTGATTTGCTTGGGGTCTAAAGTTATAAAACTTGAAGGAAAATAGAAGGGTGACCGGGGTTAGGATGATGATCTTGGATGTTAAGCACTAATTGAATTCAAAGGCTTATTTAAGGACAATTTAATTTAGTAATGTTAAAAGAATACATAATGAAATATGGAATAGGTGGCTATTATGATGAATAGTATCGAATGCCAAAACAGGTGAAATTAGGAACAATAGCATAACTTGAAGGTATTAGAATTACGACTTGATTTGCTTACGATGATGATTATGGATGTTCAACACTAATTGAAATCAAACGCTTAATTATGCACGTTTTGATTTCCTAAGGTTAAGGAGATATGTAAGTAAAAAAATATGGAATAGCTGAAGATTACTATGAGTAGTGGTTGAATGATAAAATAGGTGAAATGAGAAATAAGAGATAATTTGAACGTATTTGAAATATGAAATTATTTACTTATGGTCTAAAAGTATAACAATTGGAGAAAATTAAAATAGTGATTGAACTTAGGAAGATGATCTTGGATGTTAAGCACTAATTGAATTCAAACGCTTACTTAAGTACAATAGAAGTTACTAATGATCTTTCTAATAATGGTCTAAAGTTATAATAAATGGAGAAAATTAGAAGGGTGATCGGACTTACGATGATGATCTTGGATGTTATGCACTAACTGAATTCAAACGCTTATTTAAGAACAATTGAAGTTACTAATGATCTTGCTTATAGTTTAAAGTTATAATAATTGGAGAAAATTAGAAGGGTGATCGGACTTAGGATGATGATCTTGGATGTTAAGCACTAAGTGGATTCAAACGCGTATTTTAGGACAATAGAAGTTACTAATGATCTTGCTTATGGTCTAAAGTTATAATAATTGGAAAAATTAGAAGGGTGATCGGACTTAGGATGATGATCTTGGATGTTAAGCACTAATTGGATTCAAACGGGTATTTTAGACAATAGAAGTTACTAATGATCTTGCTTATGGTCTAAAGTTATAATTATTGGAGAAAATTAGAAGGGTGATCGGACTTAGGATGATGACCTTGGATGTTATGCACTAACTGAATTCAAACGCTTATTTAAGTACAATTGAAGTTACTAATGATCTTGCTTATGGTTTAAAGTTATAATAATTGGAGAAAATTAGAAGGGTGATCGAACTTAGGATGATGATCTTGGATGTTAAGCACTAATTGGATTCAAACGGGTATTTTAGACAATAGAAGTTAATAATGATCTTGCTTATGGTCTAAAGTTATAATTATTGGAGAAAATTAGAAGGGTGATCGGACTTAGGATGATGACCTTGGATGTTAAGCACGAACTGAATTCAAACGCTTACTTAAGGACAATAGAAGTTACTAATGATCTTACTTATGGTCTAAAGTTATAATAATTAGAGAAAATTAGAAGGGTGATCGGACTTAGGATGATGATCTTGGATGTTATGCACTAACTGAATTCAAACGCTTATTTAAGAACAATTGAAGTTACTAATGTTAGAAAGTTACATAATGAAATATGGAATAGGTGAAATAGGGAACAAGAGCATAATTTGAAGTTATAAGAAATATGACATGATTTGCTTGGGGTCTAAAGTTAGAAAATTGAAGAAAATTAAAAGGGTGTCCGCAGTTAGGATGGTGATCTCGGATGTTTAGCACTAATTGAGTTCAAAAGTTTATTTATGGATAACAAAAGTTAATAATGTTAAAAAGATACATAATGAAATATGGAATAGGTGACCGTAATGATGAACAGTAGTCGAATGCCAAAAATAGGTGGAATAGGGAATAAGAGGGTAATTTGAAGGTATTAGAAACATGCCATGATTTGCTTAGGATGATGATCTTGGATGTTAAGCACTAGTTGAAATTAAATGCTTATTTATGCTCGTTTGGATTTACTAAGGTTAAAGATATACGTATATGGAATAAGTGACCATTACTATGAATAGTGGTTGAATGATAAAATAGGTGAAATGTGAAATAAGAGATAATTTGAAGGTATTAGAAATATGACATTACTTGCTTATGGTATAAAAGTATTACAATTGGAGAAATATAAAAGGGTGATTGGATTTAGGATGATCATCTTGGATGTTAAGCACTAATTGAATTAAAACGCTTATTTATGGACAATCGAAGTTTCTTATATCTTGCTTATCGTCTAAACTTATAATAATTGGAGAGAATTAGAAGGGTGATCGGACACAGGATGATGATCTTGGATGTTAAGCACTAATTGAATTCAAACGTTTATTTAAGGACAATAGAAGTTACTAATGTTAGAAAGTTACATAATGCTATATGGAATTGGTAAAATAGGGAACAAGAGCATAATTTTTGAGTTAAAAAAAATATATATATAGCATGATTTGCTTGGGGTCTAAAGTTATAAAAATTGAAGGAATATAGAAGGGTGATCAGGGTTAGGATGATGATCTTGGATGTTAAGCACTAATAGAACTCAAAGGCTTATTTATGGACAATTTAATTTACTAATGTTAAAAGGATACATAATGAAATATGGAATAGGTGACTAATATGATGAATAGTATCGAATGCCAAAACAGGTGAAATTAGGAACAATAGCATAATTCGAAGGTATTAGAATTATGACTTATTTGCTTACGATGATGATTATGGATGTTCAACACTAATTGAAATCAAACGCTTAATTATGCACGTTTGGATATCCTAAGGTTAAGGAGATATGTAAGTAAATAAATATGAAATAGGTGACGATTACTATGAATAGTGGTTGAATGATAAAATAGGTGAAATGATAAATAAGAGATAATTTGAAGGTATTTGAAATATGACATTATTTGCTTATGGTCTAAAAGTATAACAATTGGAGAAAAATTTAAAATGGTGATTGGACTTAGGAAGATGATCTTGGACGTTAAGCACTAATTGAATTCAAACACTTACTTAAGGACAATAGAAGTTACTTATGATCTTTCTAATGGTCTAAAGTTATAATAATTGGAGAATATTAGAAGGGTGATTGGACTTAGGTCTAAAGTTGTATGACTGTGTTTATGTTCTTTGTAGCAACTTGTAAGTTTGAGCTGCTGGCTGATATGGACGCTGTTCCAGAAAGCTTTGGCTTTTGTGGGGAAGCCCTAAGTTCAATTTCCGACGTTTCTCTGCTGGAAGTTGTTACAAAGGCTCATGCCATGGTCATAAAGGTATGAATCTTTTGAATTTCTCTATACTATACCTAAAGGTTCTTATATTAACATTTCATGGAAGCTTGCTTTTCCTAATTCATTTTCTATTTTTCAGGGTTTCGTGGCTCTACGCCTTCAACTGCATTTGATATCATGGGCCGACCATAAGAATGAGTAGAAAGGTACATTATATGATTACCCGCTCCTGCATTCTTGAAATAATTCATCCCATCTCGCTTTGTGAAAAGATGTAGCAATTCTGATTTTGAGGAACATCACAAGATGTTAAATCTTCCTGGACAGGAAGGCTTGTGAGATCTTAATTCAGATAAAGTAAAGGATGTCTTATATGGATTTTTCTCCCTGATTTTTCATGTCTTTTTCTTGTTCTCTGGTAGGTACATGTTTGGGATTACTATACTATGGCTGTCGGAAACGTATTTTGTTGAATGACCTAGATAAAAACGCTTGATGACGTGAGTTACTTTATCATGTGGAACTTGAACTCTTTCTAGAACCACTATCTTTTAGCTTAAAATTTGTTTCACATATAGGGCCTGTTTGTTAGTAGCTTAATGGTACTCATAGCTTATTTGGTATAAATTATAAGGTATGATGCATTTCTGGTGCTATAAATTATTCACATTTGAAGTTTGTAGCAGATGTTGAACTTAGAATGACATCTTATTATTTCTCAGGTTATTGTCTTTTGTACCACAGCAATCATGTTTTCCCTTCTGTGAGATGAAAACGAGATTCATTCAAAGAAGCAAGACGTTTCTGGTAACAATACTTACATTTTTTAAACAGACGTTTCTGTGCGCCTTCTCTTTTCTGCTATATCACTAGTTGATTTGGCATATCGCTTCTGTGCGCCTTCTCTTCAGGTACTAATTCTTAATTTTGCACCAGATAAGTGGCCAAAACTTATATGTTCCTTCAGGTTTCACCTCAAAGTAAAATCAAGGTGCATTTGATTTTGGGGGGAAAGGGCACTACAGTTGAGTACCCTTTCCAATCGTATATACATTATGGCTTATTCCTAACCACTAGGGATTTAAGAAATAAAATTCCAATTTGATAAGCCTATCTTTGTTTATTGGCAGAGTATAGAGAATCCCGATGTGCACACTTTGTATTGGCTTAAATGACAAGGGAATCCTCGGTCAGTATTGCTCCCTCCCTGCCTTTGTCCTTTCTCTTCTCTGTCAGCGTCTGCCTTTCCTCCCCTGCTGCCATGAATAAAACCCAGCAGGATTTCCCCTTTCTTTAACCCGAATTTCTTCCCCTCACACCTTTCTCTCGACCAAAGTCACCCGGCCCTCTTCTTTATGCGAATTTTTGCACTCTTTTTGACCAGCCTCACATTTTTAGCTGTATGCATTGCTGGGACCAATGTGCCATTGTTGGTATTGCTGTTGGAATGTGCTTCAAAGTGATTGATATTGAGAGGTTATCACTTCCACAAAAGCTTGGATATATATTCACTTCATTTCTGATGGACATAAAAAATGAATGCTCTTATATATTCACTTCATTTCTGATGGACAAAAAAAATGAATGCTCTTATATATTTTATATGTTTACGTCTCAAAAGTATAATAATGCTTAAATAGATGACTGCTTTACAAAAGAAAGTCTCATAGGAGAGATATTATTGAGATCAAAATAGTTGGGTTCCAGACAATTCTTATAGTCTTACTTATGTGTTTATGTTCTTTATAGCAACTTGTAAGTTTGAGTTCAAGATGTTTCTTTGTTGGAAGTTGTTACAAAAGGCTCATGCGCAAGGTCATAAAGGTATGATTCTTTTGAATGTCTCTATACTGTACCTTATATTAGCATTTCATGGAAGCTTGCTTTTCCTAGTTCATTTTTCTATTTTTCAGGGATTGATGATGATAGACAAAATGCACTAGATGACCTCTGCATGTCCTCAAAGGCTCTACCATAATGTGTTGAAGGTGTGTAAGCACATACATACATTATAGGGGAAAAGATTCAACATGACAGTTGGGCTCGATGGCCTTTTCTTTTTCTTTCTTTATTAGATAAGATACGAAGACTCATTTACATTTATATAAATGAGATACTTTTTCTCATTTTTCTCCCCTTCATCACACTTTTTCTCCCTGCCTTTCCTCCCCTTCATCACAAGAACAAAACCCTCTTAGGACCTTGCTTTCTGGTCTATTACCCACATGCACTAGACCGGTTCACGACCTTGCTTTCTTGTTTCTTGTTTTTTCTTGGGTTTGGAACAGAGGTCGCTAGTTCTCGACATAAGTTGGACGCATTTGATGGCAAATTAAGGCTTTCCAGATACATATCTGTCCCTTAGGTAAAGGTTAAAAAGGAATTCTTGAGCTTTCAAATGGTATGTAATGTAACCACCAAAATCTACAGTTGCTTTTTGGGGAAATGAATTGAAGACACACCAATCTGGACTCAGAACACGTTAACCAATGTATATCTCCTAGAACTGTAACTTGCTTATTTATTGTCTTGAGTTTTATCCTTGAATTTGTATTTCCATTCTTTTCATTGTGCAGTCTATTTACCATTAGTAATGTTCTTCTGGTACTAAATTTGAAAGCTTGAATGGGGGTACATTACAAGAGGAGTGCTCATTTTTCATTCCTCTATCTCTATGGTTGCCTCCTGATTCCTCAAGGGCAAAAGCATATTATTAGAAACTCTCTAAATGACACTGTTTTGTTTGCACAGCAGTGTTGTATGTATCTACATGACATGATACAGGGATAAGTCTCGTTATCTACATGACATGATACAGGGATAAGTCTCGTTATCTACATGACATGATACAGGGAAAAAGTCTCGTTATCTACATGACATGATACAGGGAAAAGCACGTAATAAAATCATCAGGTATTGATGACTTGGCACTGGAAATGACTTGTGGTCTTAGTTCAGGTATTATCTGTTCATGTGATTTGATTTCAAATAATTGTCTTTCTTTCTTTGTAGATATAGATATGATAAGAAGAAAATTATATACATTACTACAGTTGAGTTAAGTACCCTTAAATCTTATATATATATATATATATACATTCTGATTTATTCCTAGTCACAACGGAATTGAGAAATAACTTTACAGTCTGTATGCCTCAAAAAGGTTGTGCACTCTTTTTTAAAGCATGCATACTGAGAAAATTGTTCTTGTTCACCTGAGAATATTGATATTGACAAGTTATCACTCCACACTTTCAGCCTATATGTTCAACAAGTTAAAATATAGATATGTCATTTTCATGCAGCAGTGATGTTGTATCCTTATTTGAGCTGCATTTGTTGATAAATTCATGTTGAATCTCTAACTGATTCTGCTTCTAAAATGCACTATAGAGATGACGGATTTGACCTTTCAGCAGATGTAGGAGAAAAGGATATCTTTAACTTTTACAACATGACATACAACTCTTCCCAAGAGGACTAAGATCGTTTTCCAGTCTCATGACATACCATGAGACATTGCAAGCCGTTTGACATGATTTAGGGAACAGTCTCACAAGTCATAAGTAACACTTACATATATATATATATATATATATATTTAGCATGCAGTAGACAGTCATCAGTTGCTGATTACTTGGCACTGCATGAAGGTTCCGGAAATGACTAGCGGACTAAGCTAGGTAATGTCACCCCACGTAGTTTGAACCTGCTGCATAATTGATTTCATATAATTGTTTTTTCTTCTTTCTAGACATGATAAGAAGAACTTAATGATAAAGCTGGGATTTCTGATTATGAAGGGGAGGTTGCCTGTTAGCTTGATGTTTACAATACAGATTCAGGTATATTGGTTATTAATTGTAGGTATGTCTTAATTATGAGATATAATAAGGTGATAGTCTACCTTGTAGCTACGGTATTCTTCTCTCACCCACCCCCTTAGAAAAAAATAAGAAACAAGAAAAAAAAATAAGAAAGAAGGCCAAATAACTAATAAAAAGAAAGGAAACCCAAGAAAGCAAGGATTGTATTCTATCCTTAAGAATTTTGCATGCATAATATGATAACACAAAACTTACATTTACACATCTAATCCTTCAAGTTTCACCTCAAAGGAAAATCAAATTATATTATGTTTTGGAGTAAAATGGCAGAATTGGTGTTCGTGGACTACACTTGAATACCTTTACAAATCATATACAAATTTTGGTTTATTCTCGGAGATAACTTTCCAATTTTGATTAGCTTTTCTCTGTTAGTGTAGAGAATCATGATGATCTTGTCAATCAGGACAATATACTTGACATATCTTTTGGGATATTGCACCTTTTTGATGATTCAACCTAAATTTACTTGTGGCTTATTCAGTAAGCTTTTAGAGGGAACTAATAAGTTGCTAGCCCCAGTAAGCTCATTAAGCTGTTAACAAACAAACCCTTACTGTAATGCTATCTCTGCTCTCGGCCCATTGGCTATTTTTTTCTTTTAGAGTACCGGAGCATATTTTTCTTTTAGGTTGGTGTTCCCTAATTATTGTCCCAGCGACTAAGTGACATGTTGTCTCCTGTGCTTGAAGGTTCTCATATTCTTTAGCATATAAAGTTTGAAACTTCTATATGCATATTCTTTAGCATGACCAGTAAACCCGTTTTCGACCCGCCAACCCGTGAACGACCCGTGAACCCGAGCGTGTGCGGGTTAGGGTTGTGTTTCTCTACACGATTAGCTAAACAGGTCGTCTCCGTGTTGACCCTCTCTGACCCGCCAACCCGAAGACGACCCGATTGCCACCCCTAATTAAGGTAAATACGATGATGTTTTTATAAAATTTTTATCTCTTCCGGAGTTTAAGAAAAGTTCATCTAATCATTTGATTTATCTATTTTACCGTTTTTTGCAGGAAATATCTGGTTGCGCTCTCATTTGTTCTCACGTTCACAACTAAATTTGAGCTCTCATTTGAACTTTTCTCTCTCTATTTTTCATATATATATTGCTTCACTCAATCTCTCGATCGAGAGGGTAGATAAATGATTTAAAAATGGAAAAACCAACAAATAAATATCTATTTTTCATTTTTCACCAACCTCTCGATCGAGGTGCTTTCACGAGGACATAGACCAAAAGTGTAAATTTCTAATTCTATTTTGAATGCAATTTTTTGTGTGTGGAGAATTTGACTTTTGCTTCTCCAATTTAGAGAATTATGGAGAATCTGTTCGAGATGCTCTTATTACTCCATTTAACATCTAGAAGAGTTTAAAACGAAATGCTTAGATTGATTGTAGTTTTAGTTTTGGGATCATAGGTTATGGTGAGCTAACGCGCGTATTTTTTTATACTGACCCGATTGCTTGTAGGTGACACGGCTTCGTGAATATCAAGGGGTTGACCCACACTTTGACACAATTGCAAGGCAATACCAAGATGTAGTAAAGGTAAATACATAGACGTTATAGGGGCTGTTTGTTTATCTCTTTAACAGTTTCATTAAGAGACAGACTCTGAATCGCTAAGAGGTGAATCTTGTTTGGTAAAAAATAAGTCTGCCTCTTAATGGTTCTAAAACCTGTCGAATCATCCTGGACCTCCCTTAACCATTCAGAGCTCTAATTTCATTTTAAATAATTACCAAACAATTATATTTCGTTTTGCACGTTATCATAAAAGCCTCTTAATCATTTAAACCACTTAATCATTCTGCATCACACCATTCAGCAACTGCCAAACATAGTTTGTCTACTGTATGCTCTTTGAGGTAGAGGTCAGGTCTGTGTACATCTCATTTGATTTGGTTTGGTGTTGTCTATTGTTTTACTTTTAAGTGCAACAGTTGCATATAAACTATGTTTTTTTTTCCTTTTCGAATATAACTCATGTGATGGTTTCTTCACCTTTTTTTATTGCAAGAAGCTTGAAGAATTGCCAGAACTTCCACCAACCCTTTCAATATCTTGTTGCAAATAGTTGCACGTCGTATTGGATCATGATCAACGACAATCTTATGTAAATATTAAGGAATCATACCTTTGAAAGCAAGATGTCTATGTCACCACCTTGACTTATCAACTCATCTATAATTTCTCATAGCTCTAGAAACCGATTTTTATCTTTTCTTCCTCATATGAATTCCCAGATTCATAGAATCAATGGAATGTTCCATACGCACGAAAGAGATTTTTTGGTATGAGGATTTGAAATTTCATGGAAATAGAATTCCACGGTGATATATACCAATCAAATTAAGTATGGGAAATCGTGTAAAGATCAATTTGCCTTAACGAAAAATTTCATAAATTGAATTCAAACGAAGTTCTTAATAAGTTAATATTGGTTTTAAATGGAAGCATCAAGGAAACAACATAGCTCTTTTCATTTTTCATGAATGAAAATAATTTTGTAATTGATTAAATACATTAAATATGTTTATATAAAATGTTATTATTTTAAAGCCATGCAATTTTTATTAATAACTCAATTTAAGATTTTTTTTTTGAGAGTATCCCAGGTAAAACCTAGACTAATTCCGGTAAAAAAAAATTATTGCAATAATCAGTCCCTAATAAACTCAGTGACCACAATTGTTGAGAGTGCCTGGATTCGAACCCTGAATGACTGAGATATTTCTTCAAGCCCAGGCATTCGACCACCAGTAGGCCACAATCATTATCGTTCTCAATTTAAGATGTTGTAAACACTTAAAAGTTACTTTTAAATCATTTTCTAATGCATTCTTTTGATTTGTTATCAATCAGGCATTACTTAAAAAAATGGATATATTTTCATATAAATGGATTAGATTGCAAGTTCTTCTAGTTTTAAGGGACTAGAAATGTAACTTTGTGATATAAAGTTGACTTGGCGGTCAACCCACACTCTATTGAATTCTATATATAATTGAGCTTCAATTAATCTTGTTCATTCATATCTTCTCTTATCTCCAAGACTTCCATCGCCAAAATTGTAAGTTATGAATTGTTTTATTCTACTTTCTTATTAATATGAATTGATTTGGTTAGTGTGCATTAACTAACAAATCATTGGAAATAATTATTTACATTTAGTTGCTCTATCTCTAGAAATGGATTTTTAGTTACAGTTTTAACTGTTTGATCATAATCAATCCGATATATGATTGTGATTGGATCCCAAATTGGATAGACGTACGGTCAATTCATATATTATTTTCTTTCTAAATAAAGTTCAGTAACTACTGATTTTTTATTTTAACCCGAAAATGAATAACCTTAAACTATTATATATGCACTATTTTTAATATTACAACTAAAAAGGTTGTAAAGACGAGTTTTGAACTGTACATTGTATAATCCATTTTTTAAGTAACTTTGTTAATGTACCTAGATTTACATTGATCCATTATAATTGATTAAAAAGACAAGTTTTTAAAGTTGAAGGACTAAAAGTGTAACGTTTCCATATAAAGTTGACTTGAGGTCAACACACGTTTATTTCTTTAAGAGACTACTATTTTAGTTTCTGTGGTTTGATGTTTATAACGGTTTTAGTCTCTGTAGTTTAAAAACTATCTTTTTCGTCCCTATGGTTTGCATTTCATTTTCTTTTTAGTCTCTCAAACAAAGTTTATTAAATTTAAATCATTAAATCAAGGGTATATATGTCTTTTTCTATTTTATTTAATTTTTTAATTAAAAATTATTTAGCAAATGATTCAAAAATAATAATAATATATTACATTTTTAGTATTTAATATTATCCTATTATACTTTATATTATATATATAGGGACGGGTTCAAATGAGAACTCAAATTTGGTTGTGAAGGTGAGGACAAATAAGAGTGCGACATGTGTCATATTCAGACTATAAATAATAAAAGAAATATTCAGACCGAATAATAGTATTATTTAGTATTATTCAGTCTGAATATTTTCTTTATTATTTGGTCTGAAAATGCTACATTCAGACACGTGTTTCGCTCTCATTCGTCTTCATGTTCACAACCATACTATATTATAAAGCATGCTAAAAAGTTATTGTTAAAATGTACAAAATTTTAAAACTACACTAATATTAAAAATAAAATCATTTTATAATTTTAAATTACACTTTATATCCTTATTATGCTAAATGTACAAGATTTTAAAGATACATTATTCCTACAAACCTTACGAATTTAAATAATATAAAAACAAATTAATCATTATAAAATTTTAAATTATACTTTATGCTCCTTTAAAAATATATTTTCACAAATTATATTATTATGATTGCCACATCAATAACTTTAAAGTTAGCTTAATATTGAGTATTTTAGGATTTAATAATTTTATAAAATATCGTAACTTTGGTTCTTTATTTGACTTAGAAATAATACTTAACATTGAGTTCTTTTTTTATATTTGAAATAATATTATCTTTATGTTCTATTGCTTTATAAATGCAATTTACTTTAATTAAAAATTTGGGGGTGTAAAATGAACATAAACTTAATACCCTTGATTTACAAAAAAAAATCTTGTACATTTAGCATAATAAGTTGTACCTATTAATTTTTAACATTTTTTAAATATTCTTTATAAAAGTGTATATATATATATATAAAATATAATAAGATAATAGTAAATACTAAAATATAATACATTATTTTTTTCGAATCAATTATTAAATAATTTTTAATTAGAAAATTAAATAAAATAAAAAAACATATATATCCTTGATTTAATGATTTAAATTTAATAAAATTAGTTTGAGGGACTAAAAAGGAAATGAAATGTAAACCATAGGGATAAAAAAGATAGTTTTTAAACCACAGGAACTAAAACCATTATAAACATCAAAGCACAGGGACTAAAATAGTAGTTTACTCTTTCTTTAATTTGATGAGCTTCCATTTCCACTTCCTTCACTTGCATATCACTTCCAACACAAACACTGTAAGTTATGAATTACTTATTTTGCTTTCTTTTCTTCTCAAATTCGTGTTTATTTCCTTTTAATTCTTGATTGAAACATGATCTGATCTCATCTATTTTTAGTAAATCTACCAATTTAGATGGAATTTCTTTTTTTGCTGATAATAGGTCAATGGATGAGCAATTAGACCAATAATGGAAACAATCATCTATGAAATCCCCAATATATTTTTTTATGGATTTTGTTACATAAGTTCAAAATTGAGGTTTATTTTGAACTTCAAAATTTGCCTCTCAAAAAGAAGATGGTTTATTGTTGAATTAATACTTGGGAGGTTTTAATTTTGTATCAACTTTTAATTAACATATAGCTTTTGAGATCACGTATCTGACTTCATAACAGGTTCTTAGTTCGATTCGGTTTTCATCTGAATAGAACTTGACCAATGAAAATCTTTAATTGTCATTTCACTTTGATATTTTTCAGTCTGAATGTTTAATAACATTTTTAAGCTATTTCTTTTTGCTAATCTTTAAATGTAAACACTATTGTAATTATAGATAATGGCAAGTACAAGTGCAGCATCCGCTCAACATCGATGGACATATGATGTTTTTGTAAGCTTCAGAGGTGAAGATATCCGTAAAAGCTTCATGGATCATTTATTCAAAGATTTCAAACAAAAAGGTATTAATGCCTTTAGAGATGATAACGAAAACCTTAAAGGAGAGGAGCTTCCTCCCGAACTATACAAAGCCATTGAAGAATCATGGTTTTTGATAGTTGTCTTCTCCAAGAATTTTGCATCTTCATCATGGTGTTTGAAGGAACTTGTGAAAATCCTTGAGTGCAAGCGAATGGCAGAGCCAAAACATGAGGTCCGAATTGTATTCTATGATGTAAAGGCTGATGTAGTAAGGAAACAAACTGGAAGCTATGCAGAAGCCTTTATCAAACATGAAATTTCAAATACAACTGAGCAGGTTGCTAAATGGAAGGAAGCTTTACGCAAGGCTACCAACATTATTGGATGCGATCTCCAAGACTATGCAAATGGGTAATTTTCTCTTTAGTACAATGATCAATTTGTTTTCTCCATTCAAATGAACCAACACCATATATATCTATATCTATATACACACACACACACATCGTATTTCATTATTTGTGCGGTTTTTTGGCCAACAGGTATGAGTCTAAGCTCATTGAATCTATCTCCAAAGATATTATTGATATGAGATATAAAATTAGATCAATGGATGATGGTGAGAAGCTGGTAGGGGTGGATGACCAGATAGCGAAAATAGACTTGTCACGCTTTAGTGGACGAAGTAAGGTGCACATGCTTGGAATATGTGGTATTAGCGGTACAGGGAAGACAACTCTTGCCAAAGCTATTTATGACAAGATGTGTAAGAACTATATGGGATGTTGTTTTTTTGAAAATGTCCAAGGAGTAGCAAAAACTAAAAGCATAACTGAAGTCCAAATGCAAATTATCAACGACATCTTGAAAACAAGAGTTGAAACGATAACAAATGTGAGTGATGGAATTAAGTTGATAAAGGAAAGGATAGCATCTAAGCCGGTCTTGCTTGTTTTGGATGATGTGGATGATCGGGAGCAGTTAGAAGCATTAGCCGGTTCCCCCGATTGGTTTTCCCCTGGAAGTTTTATTATTTTCACAGGTAAGGACAAACAGTTGCTAAAGTCTCATAGAGTTGATGACATTTACGACATGCTAGTTTTACCGGTTAATAAAGCTTTGGAGCTCTTTAGTTTGTATGCTTTTGGCAAAAACCATCCTACCGAGGATTTCATAGGGGTCTCTAACCAAGTTGTGGACTGTTTGCAAGGGCACCCTTTGGCTCTCAAAGTTTTGGGTTGTTCTTTGTATGAAAAGCCTTTGGGTGTGTGGAAAAGCGAATTAGAGAGACTCAAAACACATCCCAATGCCGAGATCCAACAAAAACTTCGACCAAGTTTTAATGGTCTAGACTTCGATCAACGGAGAATCTTTCTTGACATCGCAAGCTCATTTATAGGGGAGGATAAAGATTTTGCAGCGAGTGTAATAAACAGTGAGGATTGTACTGAAGATGCTAATATCGACGTTCTAGTAGATAAGTCGCTAATTACAATATCTCCCGATGATAATTCACTTCAGATGCATGAGTTGATTCGAAGCATGGCAAGGGAAATTGTACGCGAAGAATCTAATTCGCCTGGATGCCGAAGCAGATTATGGATTCTAACAGATGTTCACAATGTACTGAATGAAAATAAGGTAAGAAGTGGCAAAAGGCATTTTTTTGTTTGTAAGTTTATTTACTTATTTCAATTGCATATGTTATTCTTATTTCCAAATAATATATATGTTGCATAATATTTACAATATAACAATCTTGTTACTTGGACCTAGGCATCAGAGACGGTTGAAGTTCTTGATCTTTTGCAAGGGGAATCTAGTCAAAAGGTCCATATTGATGCTAAAGCTTTTGCACATATGAAGAACTTGCGGATCCTAAAAATTCGTGGCAAAAATCTCGGAAAATTTAGGCAGTCATTTGATTTAAAGTCGTCGAAGGACTCTGAGATAAATTATTCTGGAAGGCTGGAATTTTTATCCAATAAGCTAAGATTATTTTATTGGCATGGATGTCCTTTCAAGTTCTTGCCTTCAAATTTCTATCCAGAAAACATTGTTGCCATCGACTTGTCTTACAGCCGTATTGAAACTCTTTGGACGACACCTAAGGTACATTAATATTCTTTTGTTCATGAATTTCTTCTCTAATTTTAATACTTGTAGTTAAACATATCTGTTTTTCCTTGATCCTAGTGTTTTGGAAGGTTGAAAGTAATGAAGCTAAGTCACTGTCGTAACTTGAAAAGTACCCCTGATTTCACAAGGATTACAAATCTTGAAAAGTTAATTCTTGAAGGTTGTGTGAATTTGGTTAAATTTCATCTGTCTTTTGGAATGCTCAAGAAGCTTGTTATTCTAAACATGAGAGATTGCAAATGTTTTAGAAGATTCCCCTGCAAAGTCGAAATGAATTCTCTTGAAGTTTTGATTCTATCGGGTTGCTTAAAAGTGGACAAACTTCCTGAATCCTTTGGTACAATCCAAAACTTGAAAAAGTTTTTAATTGACGGAACCGCCATAACAGAACTTCCTTCTTATGTACTTTCTCAATACAACCTTCAAGAATTGGGATTTGGTCGACATGAGAGGGTTCGGGCTAGACGGTGGACTTCAATTTCGCAGCTTTCATGGTTACGAAGTAAGATGCAACATACCCAAAGTCTGGTAATGATGCCTTCATTGGAAAGTTTATGTTCCTTGAAAGTAGTTAATTTTAGCGGTTGCAATATATTAGAAGTGCCTGATAGCATTGGAGGTTTATCTTGTCTAGTATATCTACGCTTGGATGGGAACGACTTTACTAGCTTGCCTGGATGTTTGAGTCAACTTCCTTGTCTTCAACAGCTTTCACTTATTGGTTGCAAGAAGCTGGAAAAGTTGCCAGAACTTCCACCTACCATTTATTTTCTTGATGCAGATGCGTGCACCTCCTTGCAAGAAGTACCAAGCAGACTCTTAAATCATGATGCATCATACCTGCATGCATATTTAAGAGGTTGTCCAAAGTTGTTTGGGAATCACACCTATGAAGATCAAAGTGAGGTGTCTATGTTGCAACCTCAACCTGTCAACTCATCTATTACATCTCATAGCTCTATAAACCACCCATTTCATTCTTTTCTTCGGTATGCGAATTTTCCCACTAACACAAATGGAATCTTCAATACACAAGAAACTAATTATCTCACCAATGTGAGTATAATATATCATGGAAATAGAATTCCACTGTGGTTTACGAATCGAAGTACGGGAAATCACATCAAGGTCGATTTGCCTCCGGATTGGTGCTTCTCTAAGTTTAGGGGATATGGAATTTGTGTTGTTTTCACACCCAACAAGTCTCATGGTGGTAAATATGGCTTGATGAATTTAAGATATTGTGTGGACAACTTTGATGGGACTTCTTTATTAATTGATGGTTATCCATACTACTACAATTGTTCCCTTGGATTCCGTAAGTCAGATATCATATGGTTTCATTTTATGATAAGGGAACAGGAACGGGAGAAATCAAAGACGTTTGTTACTTTTTCATTCAGAGACGAGAGGAATGTTTTTGATGTGAAAGAATGTGGTGTAAGACTTGTTTTTGATGAAGATGAACAAAATTTAAGTTTCATTCGAGACCTCCCAACTCCAACACAAGATGGAGGTTCAATCGAAACATGGTGGAATGGTCGATATTTCAGCTGGTCGTGGTAGTGGTAGGTAGTCTTTAAAAAAGATGTATTGTGTGGTAACCTATATATATATATGTACTTCAGATGCCACCGATTATGCTATATATATTTTATTGTGGTAATAAAATTATATCTTATCTGACTTCATGTTCTTTGGATTCAAAATTCTAACATTGGTTTTTCAGCTTTTTAATATAATTTTTTTAATAGCATGTAAATACTTTCATAATTTCATGAAATATTTATAACTAATAAAAATTTTAATAAGGACCCCATCGACATCCTAGTGACAATTCTGCAAAGTTTTGATTTTTAAAGTCAAGCAAATGACGATGTTTAATTAGAAATGCACAGAGGATAAAATCATGATCAGATTAGAATTATTGGCACTTTTATCCAAGGCAAAGATCATCCTACAATTTAACAAAGAAACAAATTGTGGACCACATATGATGTAGGTCACACATAATATTAAATTATTTATAATTTAATATTAAATCATATTAATCATTTATGATTTAATATTATGTGGGACTATATATGAGTCCACAAGTGTCCCCGTATTTCTTAAAAAATACAAAGTTTTCATTTGAACATTTCTATATATATATATATATATATTTTAAGAGTATCTACTGTGATGTCATTTAGAATGCCTTTCGAAAGTTTCGAAGAAAGTGGAAAATATGAAGGAAACAAGACTTCCAAGAAGGTTTTTTGCAATTAGTTTGATTGAATAAAGTAGTCTACTTTTGATAATTTGATAAAGGGAAATGTTTGAAAAACCCCAACAAACTATCCTATTTTGAATGGTTAAGTCTCTAAACTATTTTTTTGAATGAAAAAATCATTAAATTTTCTCGATTTGAATGATTAAGTCCCTGAACTATTTTTTTGAATGAAAAAATCATTAAACTTTCTCATTTTGAATAGAAAAACCATTAATCTTTCTTATTTTGAATAGAAAATACCATTGTTTGTTAGGAGTTTTAATTGCGTAGGGTTTTTGGAATGGTAAAATCGATTTAAGTAACTTATTTAAAGTTTTACTTTAAAACTTTTTTAGTGAGTTATAAGTAACTTATTTAAAAAAAATATGTAGGTAACTAATTTTAAAAGATCAATAGTTTATTTATTCAAAAAAATGTTTAAGAACTTAATCATTCAAAATGAGAAAGTTTAATGGTTTTTCATTCAAATCAATAGTTCAGGGACTTAATCCTTCAAAATGAGAAAGTTTAAGGGTTTTTTCAATCACAAAAATAGTTTAAGGACTTAACCATTTTAATAAGATAGTTTGTCGGGTTTTTTCAAACATTTCTCATTTGATAAAATAAGGTTCATAAATTTTGGAAGGACTAATAGTGTAATTTTCCCATACAAATAGGACTTGAGGTATTTTTTGTTTTTAAATGTGGTATAAGTGGTAAAAATAGGTGGATTAGATATCCGATTTAATTAGGTTCAGGTCTAATAAATAAATTTTAAGATGGATAATATAAGTTGTATTGTTTTTTCTTTTGAATTTTATAAAAAATTAATATATTAAATATGATTACACAAATATTGATTATTTGGATAATAATGCAATTTTAGTATTACAAATAAAAGTATTATAATCAGTTTTAGTATGTTTTGAATGAATCTCGAGTTGTTCCATATTAAATTATTTATTTAAGTTTATACTAAATTATTTATAGAGTGATTTGGATTCAACAAATAGTAGAAAGTTAGTCTAACGTTGTTTTAGTTGGAAGTTTCATAAAGATACCAATTACTTTCAAGTAATAAAATGGTAAGTACCAAGTATCGTTCCACAGGAATAGGTATCTTAAGTTGCAAGATCTCGATATGAGAAACTAACTTCAGATGGCGAATTTGAAGAATATATGATTTGTTGATTGTTGTGACTTCACAGTTTATAATAACAGAATAAAGCAGGTAGCATGGGTGTAAGCTATTGAGGCAAGACCTAAACATAAATTCTGGTGGACAATTTGGCAATAATAAATTCCACCATCCATTTTGAGGGTATTCCTGCCGGACTTGACCATTGATACTAATGTTTAGCTTTCAGCCCATATACCTATGTAGCATCCGGACCAGTGATAGTATCAGATGGTTTCCTCAAGATGTATGGACTAGCAAATTTCTTTGTCTAAAAATCACTCTGCCGAGTAGATTCCCATATCATTCAAGTTGGTATGTCATAGTGGCTCATGCCTGAGTCCACCACATGTTAACACTTTGAAAAGCGACCAACCCATCGAGAATAATCTGTTAGAAAAATATAGAGAGCGACTCTTCCAAGTCTACTTCCTATGTCATTCAAGCCTACGTGCATATCGTGGCTTATGCCTAAGTCCACGGCACTTAAACACTCTCAAATGATCAGCTCGTCAAGAAGTGCATTTGGCTTTATAAAACTTGAATGAAATAATGGAATATTATTATTACTAAACAAAATCCACCATAATTTAGTTTAGAATCTTACCTTTTCATCTCACACCCAAGCTAATAAATTTAGCTACACATTGTAAAGACAAGAAAGAACTTCAAAAGATTTACTAGATTAGAGAGAGAATCCATCTAGAGAGTTGTCAATTCTCTAGATGGTGGTGTCTTTTTATTACAATAACTAAACTCTCTATTTATACTAACTAGTAAGGGTAAACTAGTAAATACTTTGGAAACCAATAGTCCACCAAGTCAACAAAAGAGAGTGTTCCCCAAGATTATAAAAGGTGAAATTGCTCCTCAAGATTAAACTAGAGAAGCTTCCTACCTATTTAGCTATTACATTAATAATTAAAAATAAAACTTTGTTCAAAAGAAGAGATCAAAAATCTCAGAATATGTCTTTTTGTCCAAGATTGCTGACCGAATCAGCACTTCCATTCAGCACCAACCATCAGCTCCGTGATGCTGCAGCATTTCCATCCAGAAATCTGCATATTGTATCTAAAATTAGCTAAAACACACACAAAACAGGTTAATCACTTCACTTAACTTCAAGACTCAAAGAAATGTAAAATAAGACACTAAAGGACTCAAAGTTGGGATAAAAGTGTAAAATAGCTAATTAAAAGACACAATAAAGGGCATTAATGTATTGAATTCTCAACACATATCAGCTACTTTACTTGTTGCTGCCAGAAACACTCTCATTTTGTAGTTTCCTACCCAGATTCTAATCTGTTGAGGTTCTTCTCCATCTGGATACTGTTGTGGGTTCGGTATCTAACAAAACCGAAACTTTGTCCGTTCCTTAACCTCTTCCTTGCAAGTTACACATCAGTCAAGACCCCATAGTTCCTAAAAATTTTCCATAAAGCTCCCAACTCCATTGACTCAGGGAAGTTGAAAAACAAAAAGGACACTTCGCTTGAAATCTTGCTAACTCTGGTTGACGCAGATTGGATGCTACTCTCAACTAACTTATTAATAAGCTAGCTTATAAGTTAACTTATAAGTCATAAATTAGTTTGTCAAACATGTACCTAGAAAATAAGGTAGCTTATAAGTCATCTTATTTTTGCCAAACAATGCCTTGGTAGTTTAGAATAGCGAAATTGATTGGAAAACCTCGGGTGCACAGAAAGTCAACCAAATCAATTAGAACCGACTGACAATAATCGGATATCTAATTATAATTTGATCGGATCAGATCCAAAATTTCAACATCCAAATCGGATATCTAATTATAATTGGATCGGATCAGATCCAAAATTTCAACATCCAAATCGGATCGGTCGGTTCTTGGATGGCAGTCTAGCTTCCAACAGAATTGAACCGATCAAATCCAATTATCATCCAATTAATAACTATATATAATTATTAATATTATATGATATTGTTTTTTAGTTGATACTTATATACATTAAATTTTTAATAACATAAGAAAATATATGAGTAATTAGTTGTAACAATGGATTAATTGGTTGAAAAAGATTGGATGAATCCAATATGATCCAATGGATAACCGTTGCCATTTTGTATTACTTTATGGTTCGAGTGCAATCCCTAAGTTAGATCTTATATGGTTTTGTTTCTCGATATAAATGGTGGGAAGCAAAGAATTTTCTTACTTTTTCAATTGAAGAAAGTTGATGTTGTTGAGGTCAAAAAGTGGGGTGTAAGACTTGTTTTTGATGAAGATATACAAGGAGAAGAAACGAATTTTAACATCTTTATCGATGGGTAAGTTTATAAAGTAAACAATTTAACATATCATATACATGGTGTAAACGTCATTTATAATGGTTTTTAAAACCATATATATATATATATATAACATTTTGCTACAAGTTGTTTGCGTCTGGATTCGAACCTGGGGTAGATGGGTTACCTAGCCTCATCCCGCACAAGTCTTAACCAGTATGCCACAAGCCTTGTGGTTCTATTTTATTTTCTTCTTAGCACCTTTCTGCCAACTTTGACAGAAATCGACGATTATCATTATAACTTACAATGCAAAGCCTTCCCACCACTTTCATCAGAGAAATACAAGATTTTCATGTCTATAGCATATCATGATCTCTTTCTTTCCAAAACTCGGGGTTTCCTTGTCCAAGTGTGGAATCTAAGCGCTTTATAGCAAACATAACCTGACTTCCAGAGTGTACGAGTTCTCCTTTGTAAACCTTCCCAAATCCACCTCGACTGATGCAGTTATTGTACCAAAATTGTCGGTGGCTAATTTTATGAGGGAATTCTAAACTCTTTAATACAAGACATCTTTATGATTTTGGTAATAAGGAATGACGGAGGAAATCAAATATGATAAAAGCCAAGTGAAGAAGAAGAAGAAGAAGATAAGATATGGAA
The DNA here is from genome assembly GCA_036898165.1 of Silybum marianum. Lineage (NCBI taxonomy): Eukaryota > Viridiplantae > Streptophyta > Magnoliopsida > Asterales > Asteraceae > Silybum > Silybum marianum. The sequence continues at coordinate 49,578,966 of CM072532.1, read as the reverse complement.
TGCATCCCTTGTTTTTATTTAAAAAACTATCAATACATATATATATATATATATATATACAAAGTCTGAACTCAAATAATAATAGTTGGTGAAATTTCTCCCATTCTACGAATTTTAAACTGACTGACCTGTTCAAAAAGTACCATATGGGGTTATAAACTTTTTGAAGAAACAAGAAGAAAGAAACATAAAGTTCGTGTTATAACCCCCAATAACATGAGAAAAAGGAGAGTCGGTTGCTTTCTAAGAAACGAACTATGTTGATATCAGCAAGATAATTTTTATTAATTATAAAAAAATCTTCAGATTCTAAACTAAGAAAGATGTTGCATGATCATTCATTTGGTTCAGTGACATTACTATAAAACTACATCCTTAAATTTTCTTTAAGGAGGCTTGAAGTTCTATGGACTGAGTATGTAATACTAGGATTGGACTTATGTCATAGATATAATAACTCTTTTAAAAAGTTTAGGAGATGAGAAGATGAGAAAACTTATTTGGTCTTGTGTGTGTGTCATATATATATATATATATATATATATATCAAAATGGATGTTAAATTATAGATAATAAAATGATCATTTTTTGTGTTATTTGTTTCTCTCAAAGTTTGATCATATTTCTTCCAATTAAAAAATGATATGTGATATTTTTATATTTTTTCTAAAAAGTGGTTATAATGATCTTTTTAACCATATTCGTTGCATCATCTCGCTCCAACGATTTGAATGAATTCTTCGGTTCTCTTATTTCAAGGTGCTCTTTAGATCTCATCCTATATTTAAGAAAAAGACTAAGAGAGAACTTTAAAAGAAAAAGAACTCAAAAACTCATCCAATTATTCAAACGATTTGATTGAGATGATCCAATGAATATGGAATAGTGCTCGTGTTGGTTCTGCACCAGCTCCTTCCCTTCCAGGTGGAAGAACAAACAAACACAGCATACGATAGTGACCCGTTTTTTAGTGATTATGTAGTCAAGCAGAGTATATTTGGCTTGTGCTAGTAAAGACCAAGTGCATAGAAGGAAGACATACAACTAAAACAATGACTCGAGTCAAATAACTTCTGTCTACAAGATCTCCAAGTTTCTTAACATTCTGAAACTTCAAAGAAATCTACAGAATTAGAGAACTGCAGCAATAAACTGTTAAAATCAACCATATAAAACGTCATCCAATACAATTCATAAAAAGAAAAAAAAGTTGCTGGTTTTGAGAATTTTACACCTTGTAGCTGTAAGATCGCGTACCACCACCTAGAGCACCTGAATAAATATATATAACATGAATAAATCTTATTGTGTGCTTTCATTTGTATGCTATTTTTAAGGGGAAGGCTAATGGCACCCCAATCATTAGGGGTGTAAAAAATGTACCGAGACAAACCAACCAATTAAGATACCAACCGTACCAATTTAATTGGTACTAACTAAATTGGTACCGATTATATTGGTTGGTATTACCGTACCAATTTCACAAACATGGTTGGTACGTGGTATCGAAAATCCAATACGACGGTACTACCGTACCGCACCGACTTATATATATATATATATATTATTTTTTTAATTATTTTTTATATTAATAAATCAATTAAATGTATTATATAATAATTATTTACAGTTTAGTTTTTACAATTTTATATTTTTTCTGTTTTTTACGTTCACTTTGGGTTTGGGTTTGGATTTGTGTCTCACTTAGGGACTTATTGTCTTTAGTTTACTTTAGAGTTTAGAAGACCTTTTAGTCTCATTTCAATATAGTAGATAACAAAAGGTACCAACCCAACCCTAACCTAATCTCAAAGACTCAAAGTTTCAGCGCAAACACAACACAGTGACACACAAGCAGATTTTGGACAACATATCATGTTAATTAGTTTGTATTTTATATTAAACTTTGCGAACTTTGAGATGTTGGTATAAATATTATACCAACCCGTACCAACCGAAATAAGTTGGTATCAATTACAGTTGGTTGGTACACGGTATAAATTTTTGAATACCAGTTATAATTAATTGGTACACGGTATTGAGGAAAAAAACATGGTACCGTACCATGTTCACCCCTACCAATCATTGCTAAGAGCATCCCTAACCCCTATTTAATCATTACTTTTTTTAGTCTTTTGTATTTTTGTTGTTTTTGTCTTTTGTCTTTTTATTAATTAAATATATTTATATCATATTTTAATTAAATATAAATTATATAAATTATGTTTTATTTGTATTATATTTTAATAATATGAATCATTAATGAATGTATTTTTTATTTTATTTATGTTATATTTTCTTCTACATTTTATACGTGTATATATGTATATATATTGTATTTTAATATTTATTTTACAACATTCCACCATATTATTTTACATATAAATTGACGTCCTTTTTTTTATTTTTTTTTATATCTAAAAATAAACAAATTCTTATTAATATAAATATTACTATAATTTTTAATAATTATACAATTATAAAATCTAAACATTAAGATTTGACGTATAAATAAAAATGTAAAAAGCAAAAAGTATATGAATAAAACATAAAATAATGTATATTACATTTGTACTTATTCTAAAATGACATTACCTATGATACAATTAACACGTAAAAGCTAAAATTCGACTCTTTAGAATAGAATATGATCAAAGGTTTTGAATATATATATATATATATATTTTGTATGTCTCCATTTTTTATGCCCAAACCTTATACAACAGATCAAAAATTAACACAAAAGCCTTCATTATTCGAGTGGATTACGATGTAATATATATATATATATATGTATATAATATAATAAAAATGAAAAATAAAAAATAAAAAAAATATATTCATATATGTGTGTATATATAGTAATATTAATTTTTTTAATTTGTAATATATACTAGGATTAGGATATATGTATTTAACAATAATAGAATTGGAAATTTTATACAGGGAAATCAGCAAAATAGCCATTTTTTATTTGGGTTTTTAACAAATAGCCAATTTTTCTTCAAAGTTACTAAAATAGACATCAGGTTCTCAATCAAACTGAAAATGTAAAAAAAAAAATGTTTATGAACTAGGTTCACAATTTCAGGAACCAAATATGTAAAATTTGAAAATTACATTCACAATTGCGAAACGGGGGTGGGGACGGGGATCTATATTCATACCCAAAGCGGGGGCAGGTCAGAGGCGGTGATGGCATTACCCCCTAATCATATATGATTACACCCTCCTTATTTACACCGTATGACTTCTCTGATTACATCAACTTGTTTTTCCTGCATGAAAAAAACTATAAACATCTTTTCTTATAATCCATCATCCTTTTAAAGGTCTATGCTGGAGACAACATCAAAAGGTGTTCTTTATTTTAACCTAACTAGTCAAGTCATATTGCTTAAACTGCCTCTATTCTACTATCAGATTCCCCATAATATTATTTCAAAACAGAAACAAAATAAACGGTCGAAGATCCTGGCAAGCCATCAGGGCATTCCCTTACTAGCTACAGATTGAAGATGGTTGGTATCTTGCATAAATATAACAAGAATAGGACCACTCTAAATCTATAAAAATCAATTAAAATTTAGGTTAGAAGATGATTGTCCAAAACCAACATGCTTGTCAATCTGATTATAATTGAATGATTTAAAATATATATGATGATTTTGTTCAAAGAAAATACATGTTAGATGAGCTTATATGGAGATCTTTATACCATTCATATGGAAATGTTGGTACAGACCAGCTACACTCTCCTTGCCTTCATACATGTCTGAAAGCATGAACCTATCAAGAACTTGACAACTCCAAATTTATGAATTTAAATCAAAATTTTAAAGTTAGAAGAAAACCTACAAAAGAAAAAAAGATAGATTCAAAAATCAAATGATCATTGCAGGTCTAGTATAAGTATTGCAGAAGGTATGTATTTTGTCACCTTGACTAAAATACCAATTTCAAGTACTCAACTAAAAGGTTTTGCACTTTTTCCATTATTTGGATCAAATAACCTATCTTTATGGTTTAGCAAAATAAGTTATCGTGATTCTTTAGATATTTTAGACTTGTAATAAAGAGCTTTATTATATTAAGAAAGTCACAAAATGTTAATAACTTGGACTTAGAATATGCAAAGACAATGATCAGCAATGGCACATTGAGCGATGACCTACAGCAATTCAGAAATATTTGATTCTACGTTGCTCTATAAAACCAGCTTTTTGAGCATGATTACCTGCAAAGAACAGAAAGATCATTGAGATAATATAACCCCATTTGAATCGAACATTTCCAGCAGAACTTTTTTGCAATTGAATTTGGTTCCTACCAAAACTTTCAGCAGTTCTGAAGTTGTTTATAGTTCTTATGGCTGTTTGTAGTTTGCTGGTCGTTTTGTATTTGTAATGGATCCCAAAGATCCAATCGAGACTACAGCAATGGGGATGCAAGATACCATCTCAGGAGCTATATTGAAACCTAACCAAACTGAAATAATGAATCACTTATTGCTTGCTATCCCTGTATTCATCTGTCAAGATAGCCAACTTTATATATACAACTGAATAGATCTTGCTTACTGGAACAGATGAAGATGGTGCAGACCAAGAGGCACAAAATCTGATCACCAACCAAAACCACTGGCACTAGATCCACAAATTAAGAGCATAACACCCCGTTGAAGACATGGTAACGGCTAGAAGGAGAACTTGAATAGGAAGTTCCTTAGAATTTTAGGTAATTCCACTGAGCAACTTACTTGTTTCTTGCAGATGTCTACCCACGTTGCATTCTTACACAACTAAGTTACTGCACATACACACAATAGAAACACGATATTAGCTCCAAACACTGTGCAAAAAACTAATGCAAGTTTTATCAACTTCAACTACTCCTTAAAAGACAAGGTACAAATCAGAATTTGAAAGTTGTAAGCTTCGATCATTGACCCAACAAGGATAGTTCATTGTATTGTATGTATGACAAATCACTGCATGAAGAAAACTGAACAGAAATGCACCACCATACCAGACCTTCATATCAATTGTGCCTAAAAACTCACCTTACACACCTATAGGCTATATTAATTTCAAAACATCTCACAAGGAACGCAAGTATGTCAGATATATAAAATAGGGGCAGGTTCAAACGAGAAGCCAAACATTTTGCGAGAAGTGTGATATCATATATGACACACAAGCTTAATCATAATATATGATTAAACACATGTTACATTAACCGTACATAGACGTTCACTCATATATGATTGAACATACCCAATAGAAGTGTAATCATATATGATATCACGCTTCTCGCAAAATGTTTAACATCTCGCATGATCCTTCCTCATATAAAATAAAGTAAACAAACACGATAAATCACTAACTCCCACACAAAATAGTAGTTGGAGGAGGGTAAGATGTACATAAACCTTTATCTAAAGACTCTGTTTTGTAAAAAGCTATAGAATACATGAGATTGCAAGAAACATTTGGTTCTAAAAGTTGGACAAAATATAAATGGTCATTAAGCAGGTAAAGATAACCGAATGAAAGATAATTAAGAAGAAAGATACTAAAGGGTCTATGTACAGTAAAAATACAAAAAAAGGTTCTAGACCTCTTCCGACAATCCTAGCAAATCAATACCTCAATGTCTATTTGTTGTTAAAATTATTTTCTCCTTCCAAGCTTCTGATTCCGGAGTCAGGAACAGGATTGCTAATGGTAAAAGTTGGTGCAAATAACTGGTATTGTTGGTCTAATGGTCCATCATAACCTGGCCCATCCAAACTATAAAAAGAAACAGCACACAATGTTAAGAATCAATACAAGGTGAAGTAGGCGTTAATTAAAAGTAACACTTTACTTGGGTAATTGATCCTCCATTATGTTTCTCATCACAACTTCACGCATATCCTGGAAAAGGATTACAACTTGATCCCGATTTCCTAACTGCGAATAGTAAACTGTATAGCAGTAGCATATCCCTATAAGCTACTTGAAGTGCATTGAAAGTTGTTTCAAAAAGCTACTATTCACAGTTGGCAAATAAGCATTGAAAGTTGTTTCAAAAAAGCTACTCAAGTACATACCAAGATAAGCTTGACAATGTGGTCATAGAGCACTCATTTTGAATTTGCTCACTAGATTGCCTTCTTCAATATGTTTGTCAACTTGCAAAAATATATAGTTGATAACCCTGAAAACAAAAACCAAGTTGTGCTACACATAAATGGAAATGGAAATACCAGTCCACGAAATCTTGTTTTGTGATACGAACTTGTTTAACAAAAATCGATTCTTCTCTACCACAAAACCACAGTGAACTTACTCCTCATGGCGACCATAAACTAAACACTGAATAATATTGCGGAAAGAAGCATAGCATTCACGAACTGCACAAGACATATAATCATTGTTTTCAATGCAATAAAGATTCGACCGAGCTTTCTTAAACTGCTCAATAACTGTGAAATGCATCTTTGCCAATATAGCTAAAACGGTCTGTAGTTTCCAGTATTACAAGCATACCATGCTTGGAAGCAGAAATGGAGGCCACTGTATTAGTTCCAAGTCTCGATCTGCCCAGTATGGAACAAGCAAGAGGTTCATTTCCCTGTTCACAAGAAGCTTTTCATTAAATAAATTTGAAGCAACAAATTACATTTATAAGAGGAAAAAGGGAGTAAAACTCCAACCACTTCTTCAAAATCACATATTTACTATTACCTATTATTAATAAGATCTTCCTCTCGGAAACTTGCGATGATTTTGTTCCATAATTGAGCAAATCTTGCAGCTTCTTCTCTTTATTGGAAGGGATCTCCAGCAATAACAAGAAGCATATCCTCAATTTAGTACCACATCTAGAACAGCTGCAAAACAAATAAGATAAGTTACTCTTATCATAAAATTACATGTACTTATTCGTTGGACTAATACAATACTAACTAAATTATCACTATAAACATTTTAAACAAATAATACAACTTAGCAGGTACTCTAATATTTTTGAGCATAAAATGCAGAAAGTGATGGAAAATGTAGAGACGTAAAACTCTGCAAGAACAACTCTTCCAACAAGTGCTTTAACTTACCTAAAGAAATGCATTTAAATCTATTACCTTTGCTCTAGAGAGTAGCAACACCAGGCTAGGCTAGACTAGGCTGTAGGTGTGAGCAATTGCTTCATAGTTTAGTGAGAATTGAGCCTAAGGGTGACTGCCTCCTGAAATTTAGAGAGAAACCACATTATTATATATTGTTATTATATAACAACAAACATAGCCGATATGCCTGCCTCCTAAGATGGCAGGGTGCAAGAAAGACCTACCACATCCTTGTTTAAATTGATTGCAAATGTCATTCTGCTCAATGGCAAAATTATTATATATTTATTATTATTTGATCTTTGTTCCCCTTGGCCTGAGACCTCTTAGCATCACGAGAGCAACTGTTCAAGATAAAAAAAAATTAAAATAAGATTTAGTTATTGCAATTAAAAATTTCATTTTATAACTCCAGACTTTAAAAGATAAATTCAAACGACACATAATGAAATCTTAACAACAACAAATTTTACCAACAATAGATGTCGAGTATAATACAACATTAGCAATGTCGGTTGCTTCTGCATGAGTTGGCCTTAAATTTTCGGTCATGCTATGTGCAAAACGAGTAAGGACAATGAGTTTTCCGGCCATGTTGCACTTGTAAAGAGTGGCTGACTGAAATAAAAACACCTGCAAAGTATTTATATATATAGGGGGGCAATTCGAGGAGAACTGATTAGTTAGCATGACTAGTCCACAAAGGCTTTTCAAATATTATAAGAGTTGGGACCATGAGCATGACTAAAGGCCAAGAACCGTGCACAAACTAATTTTTAAAGCAGTTTCATTTCCAAATAATTATGTTTTATCTAGAAAATAGTTTCAACTATTTATCACGTCTTGAATGGTGACAAATCTCTAATCGGCACTTGTGGGTTGCCCATTAACTGAACACAAGTTTTCACCTTCCCAATTTACTCACTTCAAAAATTATAGAAAGTGATATTGTGTACATCAATAGGTGACAAAGAGGTTAGATTATAAATTGAAACATATTAACATGGATATTAACGTACTCAGTCATTGTCTTCAGCTAATTCAGCCAGATACTTGGTGCTCATGGGACATTAATACAGAACTCTGTAACTAAACTCCAGTGCTGACTTGCCGGATACTTGGTGCTCTGGAGCTTGAACTCTCACCCTCTTCCCATTTTACAGGTAACTTGGAGGATGAAAGGGGTTCGTCATCCTCATCACAAAAATAGTAGTAATGGAGAAATATTATAAATTTATGTGTGCCTAGAGCACGTCTGAAAGAAAATGCATAAAAATGAATATAAACACACATATACAGGCATACCCACAATGAGAATGTGTGGATGGCAAAATGTTGCTCAACAGGCCTCATCAAGTAGAGCAATGATCTCACCATGTTTCTGCAAATACAAAACCCTACGAAAACCAGAAGACTACTTCATCATGCCAACAAAAAGTTGCATGTTTCCACTTTAGCAAGTGACCCAATTCCTAAGCATCTAAATATTTGTAGACAAATGGACAAGAAATAACAAGTCCAGGTGTAAACATCCTTAGATTGATCATTCTGAATATGTGATTCAGTAAATTCTTATATTATACATAGCATGACACTTTAGACTTTCTACTCGACAATCATTGACACAGCCCCCTCTGGTTTGCCCTCTTTCCAGAATGACAAAATCTTCAAACAGCATTGCCAAAAGAAACTTGAAATGTTGAAACGGAACGTTTTGTTTCTCAATTGTGTCTTCTCTAGCATAGGGGTAAAAGTGTCTTCAATGCAGAAATAAAAAGAAAGGTTCATTTTATAATTCATTAAGTTTTATAGTACTTGTATTTTACATACATTAATAGATATTTAATCTACACAGATGAAAAATAAAAGGATGATCAAATTACTTCCCAGGAAGTTAACTGTGGCCATACTAAGAGCTCAGCCAGAGCATTCTGCAAAGGAAACAGAAGATGTAAATTACCTGACCATGTACATCATAGTAAATTGTAAAATGCTTTCGACATATTAACACGGATTTCAATGTACCCAGTCATTGTCCTAATACAGCTAGATACTTGGTGCCCATATGTATCTGATACAGAACACTGTAACTAAACTCCATTTCCACTCATTAGCCAAGATGCACATGTTTCTCCACTGGCCAGTGACGAGAAAATTATCAAGGACAAGTACAAGTGCACGAGCGGCTAGTTTGGTGCTCTGTTTATCTTTTTCTTGATAGTTTTTCAATTACTACTCTGTTAGCCAAACTGTTGACCAAGATGGAGAATTTAAGCCACATGCATCCTGGAAATTACATATGTTATTGACAACTTATTACAACAAAATAATAAACAATCCAGTTTGAAGATGTTAAAACGTACCATTTGGGTTATTCCATGATGGTAATCATGGGCATCTCTTATTCCAACAACATCCATGGCTCTCCTAGTGGTAAGATATCCATGGCTCTCCAGGATGGAATCTTCATCAAAGAGACATTTTTCAGCACTTGTACCCACCGACTTTGATTGGCTTGCCCAAAGGAGACGAAAGAAATACATTAATAATATTCTAATAACTCAAATATTTCATACATTAATATATTATGAGACTCCCAATAGTGAACAGTTGAGAGAGAAGAAAAGACAATAGAAATAATGCATATCATTATAATAACCGAAAGAAAAAACTTGCTATGGAACTCAAATTCTTCTGACTCGTCGATAAATTAAAACAGGTGCCTGTTACAGTTCACTGTCTACCTGCAATGCAAAGGTGGCATATATTGAACACAAACAGGACCACTCTCCAAGTCCAAATAATCTAAAATCAAATAAAAATTTATGGCTATTAAAAAAAAACAAGATGACCTGTCTCTATTGTGTAGACAAAGAAGTTCCAAGGGTTTGAAGAAAAAAAGGAAGAACCAATAAAAAGTAAAAAGAGGGTATTTTTTGGAAAAAGATCGGCTTAATGGGTAAAGAAAAGACGAGTTGGCTTAATAAATTAAATCATGGGTTTAGCATAAAGTTATAATCAAACACCCCAGTATAACTGAATAAATTAACCCAAAAGCCCATTAAGCTTGTTAAGTCAAAATCAAACGCTCCCTATGTTTGTAGAACTTAATGACTGCATCACAATATTGAAGCATCATAATGTACCTTGGTATATTCAATAAAAAACCAAGTGAAATGTAAATACCACATGCCCTATAATGGTCCATTATGATGCTTCAATATTGTGATGCAGTCATAATGCACCTATAATGGTCCCCTATAGGTTGACAAGCATATGACAACTCAAACTAAAAACATACCTCGATTGGTTCAGATCAAAGAGATGTCTGGATGAGAGAAAAATCGCTATAGACATATGATCAACTTGTTTTTCCTGCATGAAAAAAAACTATGAATGTCTTTTCTTCTAATAAGCCATCATCCTTTTAAAGGTCTATGCTGGAGACAAGCTCACAACATCAAAAGGTGTTCCTTATTGTACCCATCTAGTCAAGTCATGTTGCTTAAACTGCCTCTATTCTACCATCAGATCCCCATAAAATATTATTTCAAAACAAAAACGAAATACACGGTTGAAGATCCTGGCAAGCCATTAGGGTATTCCCTCACTAGCTACAGACTGAAGATGGTCACTATGACACTTTTGCACTTTTTAGCCAAACTATATACAATCAGAGTCTTACTTTTTATGGTTGCTAATCTGGACCTGTCTCTACAACAACTAGATGTAAACAACTTAATAACAATGGTTACCCGGTATTCAATTTGGTTCCTACCAAGACTTTCAGCAGTTTTGAAGTTGTTTATAGTTCTTATGGCTGTTTGTAGTTTGCTGGTCATTTTGTTTTTGTAATGGATCACAAAGATCCAATCGAGAGTACATCCATCAATGGGGATGCAAGATACCATCTCAGGAGCTACATTGAAAACCTAACCAAACTGAAATAATGAATCACTTGTTGCTTGCTATCCCTGTATTCATCTGTCAAGGTAGCCATTGCTTACTGGAACAGATGAAGATGGTGTAGACCAAGAGGCACCAAACCCACTGGCACTAGACCCACAAATTAAGAGCATAATACCCCGTTGAAGACATGGTAACGACTAGAAAGCAGAACTTGAATAGAAAGTTCTTTACAATTTTAGGTGATTCCACACTGAGTAACTTACTTGTTTCTAGCAGATGTCTACCCATATTGCATCCTTACGATGTATTTTCTGAGGACCGATGATAATGATGGGAAATTATTTCAGAAAAAATGATGATCGAAAAGAAATCTGAGACCCTGCCTTAGCTAGGTCGGTCACCCAATTTTTCTAAGCTTCGTTTCTTGAATTCCAAACTGAAGACTCATGACTGAAGACTCGCGATCTTCCAGTAACACTAATAATTGATAACTAGCAACTTGAAGTTTTAAGAGCTCTCAAAAATAGAGCCAGCACTCAGGTAGGCAGCAAAGAACAAGAATAGAAGGCGTCTCAACATACCTGTGACTAAGCACATGCAGAGAGTTATATGCGATCACTTCGTTTACCCTAATAACAAACATCAATCAAGCATATCTTCATATAGATGTAGATACATCACAAGAAATTAAACCGCTAAAAGAAACTCGAATTTAATTATACATGAATCAAAAGATGGTATTGTAAGATAGATTAATGTTTTGATAAATAATAGACAGGGGTGGCATTGATCAATGTTTTGATGCATGTAGCCTGGAAGATGATTGTCCAAAACCAACAGTTTGAAACTGAAAAGAAGACAGAGAGGGAGCTAAAAATAGATTATGTAATAGAAAAACAAATAATTATAGTATGCCATTTCTGAGAAGATGTTTTGCCCATTAAGATAGATTTACCTGATAACTAGGGCATCTAAAATTGCTTCTTGACCAAAGCACCACACTTAAACAAACAAAAGGATTACGAACTAAACTCCATAATAACCTAGACATCTGAAGAGTCTTCAATATAGAAAACTGGAAGATAAAATAAGAATCTGGATACTTGAGGGAACAAAAGACCATGGTAACAAAACGTAAGAATATGCTGCAAGAAAAGATAAACTAAGAAGCAATCTAAGATGAGAAGACCACGATTCATAAATCCGATCAGATCCCGGCTTTTCTCTTATCTTGAATTTTGATTTGTTGCCTAGTAAGGGGTATACACTAGTCGAAGATTTGGACTTTGTTACATTGTCTTCAATGGCAAAACTTGATGTCAAATTGTTGATGGTCATATTTAAAATTATTACAGTGCAACTCATATGACTCATATATATCTGGTTGTTTAAGATGAATCTTACCATCAAGCTGCCCATCCTTCCATAAATTCTGGCTATTGCATTGAAACTACGGTTTGCAATTTTGCTCTCAGAATAGATCCATGATTCCTTTTGGTTTCCATGACAGACTTTAGCTCTGTGATTTTCTGTATTGCTGCTTGCTCAAGAGTCATCAGTGTCTCTTGTTCTTTTGAACATTCCTACAAACCACAGAATGATTTTAACAATTTTGCAAATTGGCAAGAAGAGTAGAGGTTGAAATATATTAGAGAAAGAGACATGAAGACAAACACTCTTGGTGTTGAGGTCACATACTGTTTCACTTTACGAGCTTTTGATGATTCAATCTTGTTTCTCTCTAACTGGGTTTGCATGTCCTTCGTGCTTCAAGTCTTTATGAATACAAGCAGAGAGGTTGTTGCCTGTTGGTATAACTCCCGATGACCTTGGTGCCACAATTTAGAAATCCCACTACAGGAACCAAAAAGAAAAGAAAATAAACCTGATGAAGGGGCAAAAGGAGTATATTCCATTTATTAGCAAGTGTGCATGGGCAACAAGTTAAGACCACAAAGAATCACCCTTAAAGCATGAAAGCTAATGAGAAACTTCTTTTGGCATGAAAGCAACTCCATATGTCAAATGAACAAGATCGAAAAGGTAGTGGCATGAGGGAATCAACTATGGATAACCCTCGTTGACACCAAATATGGGATTCATCTAGGCAATAGGACTCCCGAAAAACCTTTCCAGTCCTCATGGCATAGGGCTGCAGTGCAGAAGAGGACAATGAAGAATGCCAAATAGATAAGAGTTATAATGGGTAAAAAATATTTCCAAATCCATTTGGCAATCCAACCACAAAACCTATGAAAGACTCACAACGATCGGCAAAGGTACAATTAACAATCGATATACCTGGATCTGTATCGTAAACATCAAGCCAATGGGCCGCCTCCTCTTCATAATCTAAAATCTCAGCTATAGTTTGGGCAACCCCCACATCGCCACTAATTTACCACCATGCCTTTATGCCTCTGGCATTTCTTAAAACCATGCTCTCGTGTAATTTGTACTTGTCTAGCCCTCTCTCGATATAGGACAATCTACAGTATTTGAACATAGAAGAGGTTGGATTTGATTTTCGATTTTACCAGGAGTTATGTTGCCACTCGATCGTCCAACCGCTACATTGATAACCGATAGTTATCTGCATGAGTCCCCAAAACCAAGATTTTTGATGTCTTCTTAGGAAGAGGTAGCAATAGCTTCTTCAAAGATTCACCAATTTTCAGTAGCGCCAAAGATTTTCTCACGGGTTCTCGATGTTCCGACTTGAAAAGCATATATAATATAACCAAAAACGAAAATCAGAACAACACTTACCAAATGATTTCTCATGCTAAGATCTGCAAATGGTTTTTCAAAAAGACTCGTTGCAAACTTTACCCTTAAGATCCTTTTTCACTGCATCATCAACTCCGCTCATTGGGATAAATTTGTTCTTTACTAGGTTAGTTAATGAACTCTGTATAATTGTAAGGTATCATGAACTGGAACCGCAATGAACCAGGGAAAGATCACAGTGGATATTAGAAAGAAGTCTGTATAATTCTCCTATAAAACCGGTTTTATTATAGAAAGAACTCTGTAATCAAAACTCAATGGAACCAAAATCTTTATGTGAACTTAAGGTGTTTTGATGATGAGTGATTTTGAAGATTATCTATCAACTTAAGGTGTGGCAACAAATCGATCAATCTGCGTCATTTGACCAATCTATTCTTCCAAAGTCATTTGATTCATCAAGTAGTAAGTGGTGTTTGTGCTAACAACAAACTGTTTCAAGCTACTGTAATGGATTATGGTAGTACCAAAAACAGGGTACCAAGGAGATATTTACACTTAGAGGGTATTTATAGCTAAGGGTGTAAAAAACCCTGAAACTTAATAACCCACCTAGTCGATTGAGAGAATATGGAGGATGATAGAGAGAACTGATCGCCAATAGATGTGTCTCTCCAGCTGAAACTGAAGTAGCCCGCTTGATACCATGTAACCGAGTAACGACTGAAGTGAATATAACTATATTAAAGAAACAGATAAAGATACTTCAAATTCAAATTTATTGTCATGATAAATAGAAAGCTTCGTGCACCTGAACCGAGCCGAGCTCAGAGTATCAGTATGGTTCCATATTTTTTTCATGAGCTGATGAATAAGATAGACACGATAAAACTGATTCTATCCATTAACCCAAAATCAAATCATTGTTTCTCAACGTACTATACATCGCAAAATGAATGTTATATGACCATTCAAACCATAGTAGGCACTCCATTTCTTAACAAGCAACATCCTTGTAAAAATGATTATATCCAAATTGTAATTTTTTTCTAACTACAAATCATCATCAAAAGAATTCATGTTACCTGTGGATGTCAAAATCAGGCGACCACCCCGACCAAATCCCCAACTGACAGCCACACTATTAAACTTGGCTGAAGAAATGAGCTTAATAGAAGATCCATGAAGTGAATCAACTGAAGAAATATTCACCAGTCCCTAGTTGATAATTAACACCAGTTCCCCAACTGAAGAAATATTCACCCCGTCATATCAATCGAGATTAAGAGTACCATCGCCATTGCCGTAAGCCAGCAGCACAGGCCCAAATAGGAGTCCTCTTCGCAATGGAAGCTTCTGATTTAAGAAGGACGCAGAGCTCGGTGAAGGCTACAGCTACTCCATCCAGATTCCCCATCCTAACATTAAACTATTAGGACATCAAAATCATAATATATCAACAATGGCAAACTATTTGGTTGGTTTTAACAATAAATGAGCGGTAAAGGACTAATATCAAGCTTACTTTGATGTGAAAAGCTCCAAACTCAGATGAAACCATATACAGTTTTGACTTTGGACAATCATACGATGAAGCACATTAGAAGGACAGCTACAATTATATGAATTACATTTGCAGTTGATATAAATAATTATGAAACAACAACATTTTGAAGTATAAACAGTTGACCCTCAAGTTTTGGCCTCTTATCATCAAAGAACAGCATGAATCACAGTTTAGACTTTGGTTTCCGGATCCATGGTGTTCTTTATGGCATCCACTCAAGGATCGTTGTACCTGTAACAAACATACACGTTAACCATTTCTCCTCGATATATATTGGAAACGTTTTTTCTCCTCAAGGGATCTTTTGGGCAGTGATCTAATGGGGTTCCACATGTTTTTACATGGTATCAGCCACCGCCTCACACCACTAAGGTGCACGTCCCTACTGGGTACCCTGTTTTTGGACCGAACCACCAGCCGCCAATGCGTTTTCAGTCTTTGGTTGGGGCCATCTTGACAGTCAAATTGTACACTGCAGAACGAAAACAAGAAGACGCTGATTTTTTCTTCTTTTAAATAAGAAGAAAAATGTGTTCTTTATCATCCTATATATATACCTTTGGAAAGAACAGGAAAAGGGTACGATCCCACTTGAGATAGATTGTATGGATTAACAGTAATTGCAGATTAACTATATGATGAATATCCTTCTTCATTTAAAATCTACACACACAAGTAAATGAGTAATTGTAGATTTAACTACAGAAACACAAGTGCATACCTCAGGTAAGAAGCATCAGCAGCAGAGCATGGTCCATTCTCCATTCACATAATTCCAGATCGTCAATTTCAACCAAGAAACAGAGTATAATTAAACCCCTTTTTTCTAAAATCACATTATTTCGATAAGAAATTAGAAAAGAGAGAGTTAAAACGTACACTTTGTATCAAAACCAATAATCATGGGAACAAAACCAACCAAGAACCCTATCAACACCATTCTCCAATTGATTTATACCTCTTCAATCCTCAAGAATCACAAATAAATCCCAATTTAATATTTTGAAATTAGCAGAGTATATAGAATAAAGAAAGCAAAACCCTATCGTTTTTTGTGGTATCGATTCAATGCGTCAACCCTAATCACTCGTCTTCTCGATCGATCTTTCATCTCTGCCCTAAACGCTATGTAATCTTCATCTTCATCTTCATCTTCATCTTCATCTTCATCTTCATCTTCATCTTCATCTTCATCTCTGCCCTAAAGCTCTGTATGAAAGAAAACCCAAAGAAAGATGAAACTGATGAAACCCTTTTCTTTTCTGTGTGTATATATACTTTCCTAATTATTTACGCGTTTGTTTTATATTTAACGTTCCAATTATTTACGCGTTTGTTTTATATTTAACGTTCCAATTATTTACGCGTTTGTTTTATATTTAACGTTCCAATTTATTAACTTTCCTTATTAACGTTTCTTTCCATTTACTAATTAATGATACTATTTTCATCCCTGTGGTTTTAAGTTTATAACGATTTTCGTTCTTCTGATTTTAGTCCTTCAAACCAATTATATTAAATTTAAACCATTAAATTAAGGACATTTTTGTTTTTTCTTATTTTATTTGATTTTCTAATTAAAATATATTTAATAACTGGTTTAATAATAATATATTACATTTTATATATTTAATAACTGATTTATTTGCATGGTTGTTCTCTGGTATATCTAGAATTGGCGGAACTGTATTCTGCATTATGAGGACTTAGATATCCGGGCTAAGCTACTGGAGGAGGACCTCTTTCCGGGAATTCAGCATCAATCAGGCCTCTGGATAATCGTGGGAAAGTCGGCCCTATTAGCCGGGGTAACTGGATTTCTTACCCTCTTGCTTGTTTCGGCCCCTAGGCCGTGTTTCCCCCTTCCCCCGCTTTGTTGTGCTTAGGCCTCTTTCTTGGAGCCTTTTTTTGTCTTAATAGATCTTTACTTTGCCTTTCAAAAAAAATATATTACATTTTACTATTTAATATAATCTTATTATACTTTATATTTTATATTATATATATACTCTTTCACAAAGCATGTTTATATTTTTTGTTAAAAACTAAAAGGTACAACTTATTATGCTAAATGCATAAGATTTTTTTTTTGTAAATAAAGAGTATTAAGTTTATGTTCATTATACAATCCAAATTTATAACTAAAATACAATTGCATTATAAAATCGATAGAACACACAAATGATGTTATTTTAAATCTAAAAAAACTCAAAGTTAACTATAATTTCAAACTTAAATAAAGAACCGAAGTTATGATACTTTATAATATTATAAAATCCTAAAATATTCAATATTAAGTTCATTCTAAATTTATCAATGCTCATAATAATATAAATTGTAAAAAATATTTTTTAAAAAGTATAAAGTGTAACTTCAAATTTTAAAATAACTTGTTTTTATATCATTTGGAATTGTGAGGTATGTGGGAATAATATAATTTTAAAATCTTATACATTTAGCATTTTAATAGTATAAAGTATAGTTAATAATTTTAAAATGATTTGATTTTTAATATTTGTATAGTTTTAATATCTTGTACGTTTTAACAATAAACTTTTATCATGCTTTATAATATAGTGTATATATATATATTATTATATAAATATTAAATATTAAATATAATAGGAGAATATTAAATAATAAAATGTAATCTGTTATTATTATTTTTGAACATATTATTAAATAAATTTTAATTAGAAAATTAAATAAAATATGAAAAGACAAAAATGGCCTTGATTTAATGGTTTAAATTTAATATAATTGATTTGAGGGACTAAAAAAGGAAGCAAATATAAACCATAGGGACGAAAAATAATAATTTTTAAACCAGAAAGACGAAAATCGTTCGATTTTTTTTAAATCTTAAATTTACTAGAATAAATAAATAATCATCCGATTCATTATTCGAATAAACCTTAGTTCATACAAATAATTATTATTACTTTCCTTCTCAAATAAATATATTTACTTATCATGATAAATCATATATATATTTTTATAAACGTATAATTAATTAATATACTTTTTGATAATTAAAGTACAAACTTATCCATTAATATATAAGGGAGAACTCAAATTTGGTTATGAACGTGAAACAAGTGAGAGTGCGATACGTGTCATATTCAGACTGAATAATCAAAAAAATATTCAGATTGAATATAATATTTATTCACTCTGAATAAACATTATTCAGAGTGAATAAATACTATATTTAGTCTAAATATTTTTTTGATTATTCAGAAATCTACATTCAGACACGTGTCGCGCTCTCATTTCTCCTCACGTTTACAACCAAATTTGAGTTCGCATTTGAACTTTTCTCTTAGTATATAATAGATAAATAAATTTTCTCTATTGAATAAAATGAAAAAGTATACATTTTTTTTTAGAGAAACTAAAAAAAAATACAGACATTTGTTTCAAGAAGAAGTGTAAATGTACATGAATCAAACATCAACGTAATGTCTTCAAATATTAAGTAGAATTATTTTTTTAATATTAATTCAATTAGTGTAATATAAATGCACTTTTTGTTAATAAACTTTAATTTATCGGTTGATATATTAATACCTCTATAGGTTAATCACTTAATTGTATATGTTTTCCAAAAATAATGCATTTCAGATCTTATATTTTCTTTTCACAACTTAGCAATTTTTATGTAATTATAACTCAAGTTTATTGAATGACGAAACACACTATTTGTTAATATATATACATATATATATATATATATATATCAATTTATCAATTAACTAATACCTCTATAGATTAATTATATATGTGCTTCAAATATATTACAATTGAAGTCTTATGTTTTCTTTTCACACGTGCTCCAAAAAAAAAGTCTAGATTTCATATCCAGCTGAATTCAATCATTTAGAAAAACAATTAGGATTGATTCGACTTTTATGTCGATTCAAAAAACAGATCATGATCCCGACTTTGGGCTTGCTAAGCCCACATTTTTCCAGACATGTACAACTCAAAGGTTTGAACTCTGTTACATAATTTTCTTTAGTTGCAAAACTTGATTTCAAACTGTCAATCATGCATTTATGCCTGAGTTACGGACGATATCCTTTCTCTTAGAAAATCAAGAGTCCACATCTCATAAAATATAAGGAGTATATGTGAGTATTTGGCATGTCGAGCAACGTGGGTTGTGCGCTGGTTGTATGTCATCTATCGTGCTATTTTTTTAGATCTGTTAGATGAGCCAATTGATGGTTGTTATTTATAATAATTTAATTGTGAAATTCGTTTATTATCATCAAATTTATTTATCTTATCATCATTACTTATTTATCACTTATTTCATCATTATTACTCTTGTTTGGGATTTTTATTTTAGACAAACACTTATTAAAATACAAAAAGTTTTGAATTAACTTATTTTAAAAATTATTAAAAGTTCAAAAGTTTCAAAATGCAATGAGGAATGTCCAAATAAAAGGAATCTATGTTAGGAATATATTATTGTTGGACTAAAAAATTATCAAACATCTTCAATAACTATTATACTAAAATAAGAAAATTTGTTAGTTTTAGGTGGCGTTTGTTTTTTAAGAGGTGATGAAGTCTGAAGTCTGAATTCAGTTCTGAAATGATTATGAAACATCCAAACGAATCAGACATAAGTGATGATTAAGAGCTTAAAATGAAAAAACAAACAAGGCCTTAGTGATACTTTTGCTCCACTACCAAAATAGAGGAAAGAAGAAAGAGAATATGAAAATCTCTAAATTTAAAGAGATTTTTATAACACAATAATTAAGAGAAAAATAATATTCTACAACTTTCCAGCCAATAAGAAATATTAAAATTAAATATTTAAGAGAACCGAAGGAAAGCGAAAATTAAACATGTACTAGAACAAAATCAAATCAAATTGTTCATATATAGAAAAACAAAGTAGTACATTTATGAGTCATTTGATTTAACGAAATGTGAATTATCAAATTGTTTTTAAATGCGCTACTTTATTTTTTTTAAATTAGAATTGTACTTGGGTTTCGTAAAAGTAATGGATATCGATTTATAAGTTCATAACGATAGAAAATTTAATATTTTGAAATAGTTCGACACTTCTGAAGTTAATGTTAATGAAATATTTAAAACCTGCTACATTGCAACGGGTACGATTTCTAGTGTATTTAAAAATGATTAAAATATATGTACAAATTAAAACAAACTTATCAGACTACCTTAAATAAAATAAAAAAATTATTCTCCATAGTACTTAAACACGTTCTCTAATAATGTATATTAAAATAAATAAATAAACATGAAAACCTCAAAATTCAAAAAAAAAAATTAAAACTTTAAAACTTGGTGAATTTTTGTATTCATATTATATAGGGTAAAATGCAAGAAATAGCAATCTACTTTCATAAATTTCTTTATTATAGCATTGCACTTTCAGTTTTACTTATTACAGCGATGTACTTTCAAATTATTTTTTATTAAGGCATTGTACTTTGAAAAATTTACCCATTATAGCAGTGGGTAACTTGTTACCTTTTAAACAAGTTAACCCCCACTTTTTTTTGCTTACATGGCTTAAATAAGATGACATGGATAACATGTCATCATGATTACATGACATTAGTAAAAAAAATCTTTTGTAATTTTTTTTTTAAAATTCCCACTTTTTTACATTATTCTTAATTATCTCAATTTTTTTTAGTAATTTCTTCACGTCATCACTTTTAAAAAAAAAAATTACTCTTACTAAATTGTATGCAAATTAAATATTTTAGAGTTACATTTTTTTTAACAAATGTGATATTTTTCTTCAAAATAAATATTTTATTTATAAAAAACGTAAAACTTGTGATTTAATTTTTCTAGTTAAAAAAATACTTATTTTATACTTTTTTTTAAATTTAACAATATAAATTGTGTTTTAGAAATCTTCTTAATATTGTTATATTTAAATAAATATTTTAGAAATAATCTAATTATTTTAATATATTTATTGAATGATATGTCAATTCAATTTTTTAAGACAAATAGATATATTCTTTTCCATATAAATATTTTATTTGTAAAAAACATAATAATTCTTATTTTCTTAGTTAAAAAAAATATATTTTTAAACATTTTTTAATATTAGGGAAATAAATTGCCACCTATAAATTTTCTTAATATTCTTATGTTTATGAATAATTTAGTTTAGTTTAATTAGTCTAATATATTTATTAAATAATATGTAAAGTACAATGCTATAATAAGAAATGCCACATCAACAATATATTACATGTGGACAACCTACATGGACAATGAGGTGGCATGAAACCTAGTATAGTGGGTAAATTAAAAAGAAAAGGTTATCCAATGCTATAATGGGTAAATTTTTCAAAGTACACTGCTCTGATAAAAAATAATTTGAAAGTACATTGTTGTAATAAGAAAAACTAAAAGTACAATACTATAATAGAGAAATTTATGAAAATAGGTTGCTATTTCTTACCTTTTGTCCTATTATACACCACTGTTATTTCTTTTGAAAAAAGATGTTAGAAAAATGGGCCGCAACTATTGGGCTTTCTTCCAAATTCCAATTGATTCGTTACCATCAATCGAATTCGAAGGTTCTGAAGAATGTAGATAATCCCAGCATTCGAAGGTTCTCATACCTCGATCAACTTTAACCCATGGTGGCACGAGCCACCGTATTATTTATTCAGTGAAGGTAAAAAAATTAGGTTTCTGAAAGGTGCAACCGTTAGTGGCGGACCCAAGATTTTTCACGAGCGGATTGCTTTCTTAAATTTGATCAAATGTTCGTAAAGCCGTTTGATTTCAAGGAATTTTTTTGCCGAATTCCCCGTTCGGGGATTTTTTAAAGTTTTTCGGTTGATTTTGAAGGATTTTTAAGGTTTTTGGTTGATTTCGAGAGATTTTTTATGGTTTTTGGTTGATTTTGAGGTACTTTTTTTAGAATTTTTGGTTGATTTCAAAGAATTTTCGAAGTTGTGCTCCTTTAACCCTTGAAATATCAAAATATGAGCGGGTAAACCTTACGAAATGCTACTTTTTTTTACCCTTACGCAACATGGTTGAGCGGTAGCACGGGACCCTCCCAGGGTGGGTCCGCCCCTGGCTACCATATATATTTTAAAACTACAATATGGACACAAATTTTCTTTTGTAGAGTTGGTTTGCAAGGCATTTCCTACCTCCAAGACCCAAGTTCAAATCTTGCTAGTGCCATTTTCTTAGCTTTTTGCTTTTAATTTCAAATTTAAAAAATGCACAATAAAAGACTTGAACCCAAGACCTCAAATATAAAAATCAATGAACCAATTATGGTGTTGTGAAAAATATCTTGATGTTTTTTCTTATAGTTAAACGGTGCAACCGTTTGAAAAAATTTCTGGATCCGTCATGAACTTCACTCCTATGGAAATCGTTCAATAAGGTAATCGATCTATTACTTTCCTTCGATTCACCTGCTGATTTCTCTACTGTTTTTGACCTAATCGATATCAAATCCACACATGGAGACCGGAAACACATGGATTTGATTTTTGACCTAATCGATATCAAATCCACACATGGAGACTCGATTTTTGACTGGAAACACATCGATTTTTTGACCAGAAACCAATTGATTTTCTTACCGGAAAGTAGCACATCGATTTTTGACATTGAAACCATCGGTTTTCTGTTAACACCATTGGACCCTCCTTTCTGGATTACATAACTTGATTCTTGAACATTTTTGTTTAAGTTGCAGTTGTTGGTAAACATTTGTTTAGGGTTTTCATTTACATAACTCCGAATTTTTTGGCTACTGTGTTGCTCCATATATTTTATTTTACGTTTTAAGATGGTCCATCTATTCGGCTACTTTTCTTATTGGTTTCTTGATTTTTCTGGTTTGTTTTTCAACTTTTTTTATTGGTTTCTTGATTTTTCTGGTTTGCTTTTCAACTTTTTGATTGATTTTTCTGGTTTGCTTTTCAGCTTTTTTTTATTGATTTTTTGGTTTCTTGATATTGTATTTGGTCAACAAAAATTTCCATGTTTTGTTTAAATTTGGAGTAGTGTCTTTTTTAGGACTGAATGTGGACAAGTGGGTTTTAATTGTTGAGCGAATAAGGTGTGTTGTTATCAAATAAGCCACAACCAAACACTTCTGTATAGCTTGGCGATTAAGCCATACAGGCTATTAAGTCAATTAAGCCACTACCAAACAGGCCCATAGTGTTGTTTCAAATACTACCAAGGCTGCCTGTGAGGTCATTAGGCCGTTTTATGTATGTATGTTTGCAAGCAATGACACTCGTTCCTAACTACACCTACATTTACCAAAATGCACCTCCACCATGTAAAACAGTCAAAATTGCGAAAAACTTCTTGTACTTTCAAGAGCATCGCCATGCAAGTATTTCCATACCATGAACTATGAAACACCAGAAATTGGTTTATCTGCCAACTGCTCTTTGCCATATATTTTATCTTATGTTTTAAGAGGGTCCATCTTTTTGGCTACTTTTCTTTATGTTGTGGTTTTCATTTGATTTTCAATCTATAAAAGTTATGTCTAATATTGTAGTTAAACACTCTATTCTTTCTTTAAATGGAAAAAAGAAATATGCACATACGCGAATATACAAAACTAAAAATTTGTTGGTACATTATGTGAATATAATTTTTTATAGAGTGAATTACACCGGTGGTCCCTGTGGTTTGTTAAAATTTTGGATTTGGTCCCTAAAACAAACTATCTACGCCGGTGGTCCCTAACTTTTTCATTTTCATTGCACTATGTTAGTTAACAATCATTAGGAAGAATTAACCGGTCCTTTACCAAAAGTGTAATCTACTCTAAAATATAATTTTATTCACTCTATTTTTAATTTCTTTATTATAAAAATATTTTATATATCCAATTATAAAACAAATTTCTTAATTGTTTTATATATATATTTTTTATACATCCAATTATAAACTTGAGATTTATAATTTTTTAATGTTAGTTTTTTTTTGGGAATTTATCTTTTTTTTTTTTGTGATTTTTTTAAGAAGTTTAGGAGATGAGAAGATGAGAAAACTTATTTGGTCTTGTGTGTGTGTTCGGGTTTTTTTTTTTTTTTTTTTGGGGGGGGGAGGGGGGGAGGGGGAGCCTCCTAGGAAATTAAGCAATTCATTAAGAGACTCACATATTGGTGAGAAAGTGAATTTAGAAGAAAGCATGAACCTTTGCCTTCCATTTTCGGTTTTCCTTCTGTTTCCAAAGAACTTTCATCTATATAGGATGCCTACCTCGTCACTCACCCACACCACCCCGCCATCCGACCACTATAGTTGTCCTCACAACTAGCACCCACCGCTGCACCATGCCACTACTCTCATCGTCACAACCATCGCCACCGAGTGGTGGGTCCCGGGAGTGCATTGGGGTAGTTGTGCTCGAGGTGGTGGTGCATTAGCATTAGCATTTTGAACCAAAGAGCTTGTGAATTCGACTCCAAGGTTGTCCACCTCTCTTCCGGTCCATATTATGTCGCACCAAATCGAACCTGCATTAGCATTTTGAACGTTAGTATCGGCAGAGGGAAAGGACAATTCATTTGTATCTTAAATGAAACTTACTTGATCTTGAAGTACAATTTCAAGTTGTTTTATAATCTCATCAGCTATAGATGGACGTTCATTACGATCTCTTCGTAAACATCGATATGCAATCGTTCAGAACTTATCCAAACAATCTGGTCATATTTTCTCTTGTAGACCACTATGTACAATTGTGTCTATTTTTTTTTTTGGAAAGGGTATCCTAGACAATTGCCTAGACTAATCCTTGACAAATTTAAGACTGCTAAAGCATGCAACCCTGAGATAATTCCCCAGTGGCCACAAGTTGTTTGCGCCTGGATTGGATTCGAACCTGGGGTAGATGGGTTACCTAGCCTCATCCCGCACAAGTCTTAACCAGTACGCCACAAGCCTTGTGGTTCTATTTTATTTTCTTCTTAGCACCATTCTGCCAACTTTGACAAAAATCGACGATTATCATTATAACTTACAATGCAAAGCCTTCCCACCACTTTCATCAGAGAGATACAAGATTTTCATGTCTATAGCGGGAAAGGATATCATGATCTCTTTCCAAAACTCGGGGGTTCCTTGTCCAACTGTGGAATCTAAGCGCTTTATAGCAACCATAACCTGACTTTTAGACTGATGCAGTTATTGTACCAAAATTATATGGTGGCTAATTTT
This sequence comes from Silybum marianum, assembly GCA_036898165.1. Lineage (NCBI taxonomy): Eukaryota > Viridiplantae > Streptophyta > Magnoliopsida > Asterales > Asteraceae > Silybum > Silybum marianum. The sequence continues at coordinate 49,553,413 of CM072532.1, read as the reverse complement.
ATGGATTCAAGGGGAATTCTAAGGTGTTCAAACTCTTTAATACAAGACATCTTTATGATTTTGGTAATAAGGAATGACGGAAGAAATCAAATATGATAAAAGCCAAGTGAAGAAGAAGAAGATAAGATATGGAATGCATCCCTTGTTTTTATTGAAAAAACTATCAATACATATATATACAAAGTCTGAACTCAAATAATAATAATAATGATGATGTAGAAGTTGCTTGTGGAACAAGATTTGTAGAATAATAGTTCTTCCTCCTATATAAGACCGGACCCTCAAAAGATTTTATGCCTGAAAACCTAAGTAATCACAAACAAGTCATGTTTAACATATATAGAAGCGAAAGAATATGTGCCCGATTCCACTATATGAAAATCTTAGGCATTCAGAAGTCGGTTCACCCAGAATTTTTTCTTTTTCTTTTGGTAAAAGATTCAGCTATAAAGGCGTACTGGTTAAGGCTTGTGGGGGATGAGGCTAGTAACGAATCCATGCGCAAACAACTTGTGGCCACTGGGGAATTATCTCAGGGTTGCATGCTTTAGCAGTCTTAAAATTGTCAGGGATTAGTCTAGGCAAATGCCTAGGATACCCTTTCTAAAAAAAAGATTCAGCTATAAAACATCCTTATTCACCCCAAAGATATTTCCAGCACATTAAAGTACAAGAAAGAGACTTACAATGCAAACTGAGTGGGTTGTGTGATTCCAAGTTTACGCAGAGTTATGTAACAAACAGCAAGATTTAGTTCAAAATATACCGCGGAGAACAAGTAAAAGGGTCATGTAGATCAACTGCATGAAAACATATTCCAACTAAACTTTTTGGACATCCTTGCCTTTGTACACTTCAACATTACTAAGAGTAATAAGACTTTTTTTTAAGTATTCTCAATTGAAGGTTGTACCTTTCAGTTGTTTGAAGCCCAGCCCAGCAGAACGTTTATCCACATATCAAAACATTCTTCCAAATATGTCCTCCATCTCAACCTCCTGGTACAAAACTTGTAAAATTCAAATTAATAATCTAAGATAACTACAAGAAAAATGAAGGTTTTCTTTTGTATTAAAAAGTCTGAAAAGCTTATCTAAAGGTTTTAGATACGCTTTAAAATCTTCTCTAAAGATTGGTCGAATTTTTTTTAAAAGCTTCTCTAAAAGTATGTATTAGTGACGGTTTTTGAGCATCAACCACGGTTTCTAAGTGTCACTAAAAGGTGCCTTCAGAGAAGGTTTTGTAAAAGCTTCTCTAAAGGTGTATGTTTTAGTTACACTTTCTATAAACCTTCTCTAAAGATACCCTTTAGTTACCCAACCCTAAACCTTCTCTAAATGTAATCTTTAGATACACATAATCAAAACCTTCTCTAAAGGTAGAGACTTTAGTGACGGTTTTTGTAAACCTTCTCTAAAGATTTCTTTTAGTTACATTTTAAAGGTAAATCAATTCCTTCTCTAAAGGATAAATAACAATAATAATAATAATAATAATAAACAATATCTATCAGGAAAAGCAACATAAAAAAAACTAAAACAATATATTTTATATATTTGTCATAAAGACAAGAATATTCCAAAACAAACCTAATGTTTCAATGAATCCTTACATTTGTTCAAGTTTTCAATAAAAACCCATCTAAAATCAAATATTACAACAAACCAAGATCTTGCATTGCCACTTCACCTCTTTATCTGCAACAAACCAACAGGACATCAAAGCAGTTTCATTTCTTTAGCTGCTTATCAAACACATGCATATGTAGATCTATTATGCGATCTGTAATGCTGGCTTTGGAACTTGATAAACCAAAAAAGAAAGCTTTTAAGTTTATTGAACCCAAAATTTGCATCGAAATTGAGAAAACAATTTCTTTAAGACCAGACTGAAAATTTACAAGCTACATATCTTCCCTTTTGCGATGGCATCGCCACTTTCTTTGGCGGCATCCACTAACTCAGAACTTAATTTGAAAGCCATATTTCGACCCGGACGTTTTCGAGATGCCGCTAACCAACGAATGGTTAATGATACTATTATTTTAGGTCGGGAAAAATTCCTATTTTCTCATTATTGAGGTATTTGCTACTAATATTCAACATTTCAACTAAAATTTAAAAGTAAAAATGTACCTTTTTAAGAAAGACAGCAAGCAAGTTCCCATACTCTTCTCCATTCTCTGAATCCCGGATCTCTAAGCCATATCTAAATATCAACATAAAATAACAACGAAAATTAACAAATAAAGAAGAATAAATGTCAAACTTCATTGCATTTTGCCATAAAATAATTATAAAAAAAGGCGACAAATATTACGTACCTCCACTTGCAGGTCTCAAGCATGGAGAAGAAATTGTTAATATGCAATCTTGATGATAATTGGACTCAGTGAGTCTGCTAAACCCGTAGAAAATCTTTCATCTAATGACTTGTAATTTTGGAAAGCAAGTGCAAGTAGACCCTCCATTTGCGTTTCACAGTCCAATAACAACCTTTTCTGCAAGATGACAATAAAATATATTGTAGTTCAGGAATCGAGTTAATGCCACTACAACCAAATCGGCTTTATGGGGCTTTAAATGTCTAAATGTCCTAATAGACGGCTTTATAAGGCTCGAACTTATAGGATCAAACAATTATGCATCTTATGTGAAGCCATTTGCAAGGGTTGTCTGTAAGCAGCTTAATGAGCTTAATGGGACTCGTAGCTTATTCTATCAACTATATATGACTGTTTGGTAGTGGGTTACTGATATAGAAAGTGACTTATTCAGTAAGCTTTTAGGTGGAGCTTCATGCAAAAAACCAAGTTTTCTCGAAACCTGCTTCACCCAATTAAAAAGCACCCTCCTTTCATCTATGAAAAACCGTCCCCAAAAAAAGACCTTCCTAACCTATACAGACAATTTTATCCATACAGAACTTAATGGAAAACCAACCAAACAGCCCCAATAAGACAGTTGATTTTAAAAGTGACCTAAAAAACTTTTAGTTTGCCAAAACGTCCTAATTGTTAACACCTTTATACAGGACGCAAAATTGTTGGGTCCTATAAACTTAAGTTTTATAAGAAACAATCAATAAGTTGACTAAATAAGTTTATGCCATTTAGCAAAATCCATGTCAGGTAATCCAAGGGGCTGTTTGGTTGGTTTTCCATTAAGTCCGATATGGATAAGGTTGTCTGTGTAGATTAAGCTCTCCCCTAGAAGCCTACTAAATAAGTCACTTTCTATCATTAAGCCACTACCAAATAGTCAATAAGCTGACTGAATAAGATGCAAGTCCCCTAAGCCTAGGATACTTGGATACTCTTGTGCGTGTAATGATTTATCCAAAGTTTAGATAATAAATAAGTAGCATGCTGCATACATAATAACTCCCAAGTTTAGATAATAAATAAGTTAATAAATAAGCCCATTAAAGCCCCTGCTAAGATAAACATATATTAACAAGAATATGATATTTGGAAGGAAAAAAAAAACTAAAATGTAATGTAATAACCAATAAAAGTGTCCAATTTAGTGTAATCTCCACCAAGATAAGTAATGCTAAACTTTACCTCAAAGCAATATGCCTTAATCTTCGACAAACAAGTCATGCATTTAAGCTTCAAACAAAATCAAACACAGAGTCAATTTTCCGCAATGTCCAACATTAGCTTTATAAGAAAAGTGCACTTTTTAATTCGCAAGACACCAGTGCTTCTCTTAAAATACTAATTTGATTGTGCTCTTTACAGACCACTGCTTCTGTCAAAGAAGCTATTACATGCTGTAAAAACATGCATAGTAAATGGTTACTATTCCTATAATTATAATTAGAAAATAAATGCTTGGTTAAATCAAATGTTCATATATTGGAATCCGAGCAGCTACCATACACTAAACTAATTGTTGGATAAATACACAGACATTTACTTCCTCCTACAAGATGCAACTATGCAAGATCAATATCTCCATAATTTATGTAAAACTATAAGAATATATTGCAAATGCATAAGCATGTGCAGCAGAAGTTGTCCTTATTTAACTTGGGGTTCTCTTTCATAAGCAATTTAAAATCATCCTCTAAAGTTACAACAAATCCCACATGCCTCTTATTGAGTACAAAAGGTGTGCTAATTTTTGAATCATGTTTCACAAAAAGTAAAGACACGAAAACAAACCTTGATGGGAAGATGACCTCCACACCCGTTAACTGTTTGGGAATGGACTTCAAAAATATCTCAGAAGGCTTAATCCCAAGCTAAACATCATAATCAAGAAAAGGAAAAAGATTAGAATGAATCTTGGGTATTACCATTACATGATAAGATTGAGATGACATAATTGAATTGAATGGTTTTTGTACCCATGAATCCTGTTCTTGAAACTGCCGGGAGGCGCACCTTTAGTGTACCCATGAATCTAGAGGGATCATCTAGAAAGTGAGTTACCTTGAATTGAAAATACTCAAACTAAAAGTGGCAAAGATAATATGATTTCTTTCTTATATAAGTTGGTTTGTATCTAAATCTAGTTGTTTATCCGTTCTCCATAAAGGAGCCAAATAAAACAAGACTTCATGTTCAGTTCTGATTTAGAGACACTAGAGTGATGAATCAAAACAATGACCCCACCTTCCAAACTCATGTGCACCTTTAGTGTCCTACATAGTATATGTCTAATTGGGAGCAACAGATTAGTCTGACTTCCATAGACTGAAAATTTGATAAAATGCCATTAATTGTTGAAGCTGTCAATGATGTTATATTTACACCCCTAAAAAGTGGAATGCTGAATAACATAGAAAATTAAATATAAAAAAACTGCACTCAAGTATCCAAAACAGAAAGAAAGATGGGATGCAAAGAGATTGCTTACCAGAGCTGGCAGCAATAGCCTGTTCAGTTCTCAAGCAAGCAGCAGAAAAGCCAGGAGGGGTTTGTTGGGCACGGATATCCTGGTGGCGTCGAAAGAAAAGGTAATGCACACAGTCAGCTTTATCCGTACAGGACTTAATGGGAAACCAACCAAACAGATCCTGAGTAATCACCGAGCATACCGCATATAGTAAGACTATATTAAGTGAGCAGTGGGGATATAGCATGGAGGTATATTGAATGGTTATATTTTGAATGATAAAAATATATTGATTTAATTTTTTTAACATAAAAATATATATTATATTATTATATATAAAACCATTGCTTATCTATTCATCATCAAAAGCAAGCACCGATTTAAAAAAAAGAAGCCGTCTCTGTAAATCTACACTACTGGAAAAGAAAAAAAAATATGGGCTTGAAAAAAAATATTTGAGAATTCAGGGAATGACTTTTTTTCCTTTTTTTAAACAAAAACAGGCAAGAGCCTATGGTATATTGCAATGTGATTAAATCAAATTTGAGTCAAAACATCTAATAGGGGGTATCCAGGGTCTTTGGTTTTTTAGTATATATAGTATTGAAGGCCACTACTAAAACTTGACCTAAATTTTCAACTTTTTGAAACAGCGACTCTTTTTATGACAGTTTTAGTAGTGGCCTTCATGTTGCTCCTAGTAATAGTGGTGTAGGAAACTGATTAGAAGCTTAAAGTTATCACTTTGAAAACATATAGACTCCAAAAAGAAACCATATTTCCAGTTACTAATAAAATAATCCATGAAGGCTGCACTGAAAGATAAATTATGAATAATCTAATATCCTAAATTAAAGAGAGATATAGTGCCACGAAAGCAGGAAAACATTGGCACAGTTTCCTTCAAATGACTACCAACAGATAAACTACATTTATCCTAGAACTAACAAAAGAACTTTATTTGTCACCACTTTCTTACATTAGTCATTGTTCCATCTTTTTAGAAGTTAACCATAGTTAAATAACACTTCCTTTGGTGTTTAGCCCATTAAAATGGCAAAACTACAGCTTAATGAGTGCAGCTTAATAACTGCAGCTTAATCAATGAAGAAGACATCTGACTGTATCAAAGCTGATAGATCTCTTCTAAGCCTCGGCCTAAAAACTAACCACAAATTCACCTTAATCATCAGAATCAATAAATAACCTTCATCAATCAACACTTTAATCGATCTCAAGACTGAGAAAATTTTAAAACAATGATTGAAATTAAGGATCAGAATCATCTCTTCTACGCATCAATCACTTATGAATATGAAGACATTGTGCCTAATTCTATTAGATGATGCACATCACGTACAAGTGGCTGATAATCCATGATTCTGCTATCCTTTTGTATACAAAAACGATAGATACATCAAATAATAATATGAAAAAAAAGCAAGTGACGAGAATACGACCTTGAGCTTAGAAGGATCGATTGCAACACCTTCGGCAGAGCTCATGCGAGTCAGACCATCATCCACGGCACAAAGAGCATGAATAACCTCAGATGCGGTCTGAAGGCACCGCAGAAATCGACCGATATCAATTATAATCGAGAATTTATAAGAACAGAGAAACAGAAATCGACCAATTTCAATTATAATCGAGAATTTCTAAGAACAGAGAAACAGAAATCGACCGATTACAATGCTACAGACGACGATTTGAGCGACGACGAACCGAAGGACGCACGATCTTGAGCGATGAGGAACCCAGGGACGGCGATTTGAGCGAGGGTCCGAGAAAGAAACGTAGGGCTTTGACTTTGACTTTGCTCGAGGTAGTGGTGCGGGCTTGGGACCAGGGTTAGGATGTCGGGGTGTCCCACACTCCATATCTAACTCACTTATCCTATCGAAAAGTTTATGCAACACTCAAAAGTGTACTCAAAAGCACTTTGAAAAAACACATTCTTAAAGCTCAATGAAATTATTAATTTCATAAAAGGAGTAGAGATGCACAGATTTCTTAGAAGCCTACAAAATGTATGTTTATAGTTGAAATACATCTCTATGTATATACACAGATCTTTATACCAATCATTACGATTAAAATAGATATGCACCAAGTACACACTCCTTTGTCTACCTGCAAGGATGGCTCGATGCATAAATTTAACAAGAATAGGACCACCCCAAATTTATTAAAAGAAGCAATTAAAAAATTTAGTAGTATAAAAATTAAACAAAAAGTAGATAGACAGGGAGCAATTGATCTATGCCCAATGTGTTTTTCGTAGATTTAAGCATATGATATTCTAACAACGTCCAATTGAAGAGGGAAAATACCAAGAAATAAAAAAGCCAACTTACACCTTGATTGGTTCAGATCAAAGAGACGTCTGGATGAGAGAAAATTCGCTATACACATATGATCAACTTGTTTTTCCTGCACGAAAAAAACTATAAACATCTTTTCTTATAATCCATCATCCTTTTAAAGGTCTATGCTGGAGACAACATCAAAAGGTGTTCTTTATTTTGGTCTTTGTCCCCTTTAACCCAACTAGTCAAGTCATGTTGCTTAAACTGCCTCTATTCTACTATCGGATTCCCCATAATATTATTTCAAAACATAAACAAAATAAACGGTTGAAGATCCTGGCAAGCCATCAGGGCATTCCCTCACTAGCTACAGATTGAAGATGGTTGGTATCTTGCATAAATATAACAAGAATAGGACCCACTCTAAATCTATAAAAATCAATTAAAATTTAGGTTAGTATCTTGCATAACTTGTTTTAGTGCATGTAGCCTAGAAGATGATTGTCCAAAACCAACATGCTTGTCAATCTGATTATAATCGAATGATTTAAAATATATATGATGATTTTGTTCAAAAAAATTACATGTTAGATGAGCTTATATGGAGATCTTTATACCATTCATATGGAAATGTTGGTACAGACCAGCTACACTCTCCTTGCCTTCATACATGTCTGAAAGCATGAACCTATCAAGAACTTGACAACTCCAAATTTATGAATTTAAATCAAAATTTTAAAGTTAGAAGAAAACCTACAAAAGAAAGAAAGATAGATTCAAAAATCAAATGATCATTGCAGGTCTAGTATAAGTATTGCAGAAGGTATGTATTTTGTCACCTTGACTAAAATACCAATTTCAAGTACTCAACTAAAAGGTTTTGCACTTTTTCCATTATTTGGATCAAATAACCTATCTTTATGGTTTAGCAAAATAAGTTATCGTGATTCTTTAGATATTTTAGACTTGTAATAAAGAGCTTTATTATATTAAGAAACTCACAAAATGTTAATAACTTGGACTTAGACTGGAATTGTGATTATTTGATCCTACTAATTTTTTGGAAATCAAGCATGACCTCAGAATATGCAAAGACATCAGCAATGGCACATTGAGCGATGACCTACAGCAATTCAGAAATATTTGATTCTACGTTGCTCTATAAAACCAGCTTTTTGAGCATGATTACCTGCAAAGAACAGAAAGATCATTGAGATAATATAACCCCATTTGAATCGAACATTTCCAGCAGAACTTTTTTGCAATTGAATTTGGTTCCTACCAAAACTTTCAGCAGTTCTGAAGTTGTTTATAGTTCTTATGGCTGTTTGTAGTTTGCTGGTCGTTTTGTATTTGTAATGGATCACAAAGATCCAATCGAGACTACAGCAATGGGGATGCAAGATACCATCTCAGGAGCTATATTGAAACCTAACCAAACTGAAATAATGAATCACTTATTGCTTGCTATCCCTGTATTCATCTGTCAAGATAGCCAACTTCATATATACAACTGAATAGATCTTGCTTACTGGAACAGATGAAGATGGTGCAGACCAAGAGGCACAAAATCTGATCACCAAACCCACTGGCACTAGATCCACAAATTAAAAGCATAACACCCCGTTGAAGACATGGTAACGGCTAGAAGGAGAACTTGAATAGGAAGTTCCTTAGAATTGTAGGTAATTCCACTGAGCAACTTACTTGTTTCTTGCAGATGTCTACCCACATTGCATTCTTACACAACTAAGTTCAATAGAAACACGATATTAGCTTCAAACACTGTGCAAAAAACTAATGCAAGTTTTATCAATTTCAACTACTCCTTAAAAGACAAGGTACAAATCAGAATTTGAAAGTTGTAAGCTTCGATCATTGACCCAAGAAGGATAGTTCATTGTATTGTATATATGACAAATCACTGCATGAAGAAAACTGAACAGAAATGCACCGCCACACCAGACCTTCATATCGATTGTGTCTAAAAACTCACCTTACACACCTATAGGGCTATATTAATTTCAAAACATCTCACAAGGAACGCAAGTATGTCATATATATAAAATAGGGGCAGGTTCAAACGAGAAGCCAAACATTTTGCGAGAAGCGTGATATCATATATGACACACAAGCTTAATCATAATATATGATTAAACACGTTACATTAACCGTACATAGACGTTCAATCATATATGATTGAACATACCCAATAGAAGTGTAATCATATATGATATCACGCTTCTCGCAAAATGTTTAACATCTCGCATGATCCTTCCTCATATAAAATAAAGTAAACAAACACGATAAATCACTAACTCCCACACAAAATAGTATTTGGAGGAGGGTAAGATGTACATAAACCTTTATCTAAAGACTCTGTTTTGTAAAAAGCTATAGAATACATGAGATTGCAAGAAACATTTGGTTCTAAAAGTTGGACAAAATATAAATGGTCATTAAGCAGGTAAAGATAACCGAATGAAAGATAATTAAGAAGAAAGATACTAAAGGGTCTATGTACAGTAAAAATACAAAAAAAGGTTCTAGACCTCTTCCGACAATCCTAGCAAATCAATACCTCAATGTCTATTTGTTGTTAAAATTATTTTCTCCTTCCAAGCTTCTGATTCTGGAGTCAGGAACAGGATTGCTAATGGTAAAAGTTGGTGCAAATAACTGGTATTGTTGGTCTAATGGTCCATCATAACCTGGCCCATCCAAACTATAAAAAGAAACAGCACACAATGTTAAGAATCAATACAAGGTGAAGTAGGCGTTAATTAAAAGTAACACTTTACTTGGGTAATTGATCCTCCATTATGTTTCTCATCACAACTTCACGCATATCCTGGAAAAGGATTACAACTTGATCCCGTTCCTCCTGCTTATTTCCTAACTGCGAATGATAAACTGTATAGCAGTAGCATATCCCTATAAGCTACTTGAAGTGCATTGAAAGTTGTTTCAAAAGCTACTATTCACAGTTGGCAAATAAGCATTGAAAGTTGTTTCAAAAAAGCTACTCAAGTACATACCAAGATAAGCTTGACAATGTGGTCATAGAGGATAGGGAGAGCACTCATTTTGAATTTGCTCACTAGATTGCCTTCTTCAATATGTTTGTCAATTTGCAAAAATATATAGTTGATAGCCCTGAAAACAAAAACCAAGTTGTGCTACATATAAACGGAAAAGGAAATACCAGTCCACGAAATCTTGTTTTGTGATACGAACTTGTTTAACAAAAATCGATTCTTCTCTACCACAAAACCACAGTGAACTTACTCCTCATGGCGACCATGAACTAAACACTGAATAATATTGTGGAAAGAAGCATAGCATTCACGAACTACACAAGACATATAATCATCGTTTTCAATCCTCTTCTTCAGCTCACGGTCTTTGCCATTGCTGTCTTTCGCCATATCCAATGCAATAAAGATTCGACCGAGCTTTCTTAAACTGCTTAATAACTGTGAAATGGATCTTTGCCAATATAGCTAAAACGGTCTGTAGTTTCCAGTATTACAAGCATACCATGCTAGGAAGCAGAAATGGAGGCCACTGCATTAGTTCCAAGTCTCGATCTGTCCAGTATGGAACAAGCAAGAGGTTCATTTCCCTGTTCACAAGAAGCTTTTCATTAAATAAATTTGAAGCAACAAATTACATTTATAAGAGGAAAAAGGGAGTAAAACTCCAACCATTTCAAAATCACATATTTACGATTACCTATTATTAAAAAGATCTTACTCTCGGAAACTTGCGATGATTTTGTTCCATAATTGGGCAAATCTTGCAGCTTCTTCTCTTTATTGGAAGGGATCTCCAGCAATAACAAGAAGCATATCCTCAATTTAGTACCAGATCTAGAACAGCTGCAAAACAAATAAGATAAGTTACTCTTATCATAAAATTACATGTACTTATTTGTTGGACTAATACAATACTAACTAAATTATCACTATAAACATTTTAAACAAATAATACAACTTAGCAGGTACGCTAATATTTTTAAGCATAAAATGCAGAAAGTGATGGAAAATGTAGAGACGTAAAACTCTGCAAGAATAACTCTTCCAACAAGTGCTTTAACTTACCTAAAGAAATGCATTTAAATCTATTACCTTTGCTCTAGAGAGTAGCAACACCAGGCTAGGCTAGGCTAGGCTGTAGGTGTGAGCAATTGCTTCATAGTTTGGTGAGAATTGAGCCTAAGGGTGACTGCCTCCTGAAATTTTAGGGAGAAACCACATTATTATATATTGTTATTATATAACAACAAACATAGCCGATATGCCTGCCTCCTAAGATGGCAGGGTGCAAGAAAGACCTACCACATCCTTGTTTAAATTGATTGCAAATGTCATTCTGCTCAATGGCAAAATTATTATATATTTATTATTATTTGATCTTTGTTCCCCTTGGCCTGAGACCTCTTAGCATCACGAGAGCAACTGTTCAAGATAAAAAAGAATTAAAATAAGATTTAGTTATTGCAATTAAAATTTTTATTTTATAACTCCAGACTTTAAAAGATAAATTCAAATGACACATAATGAAATCTTAACAACGAACAAATTTTACCAACAATAGATGTCGAGTATAATACAACATTAGCAATGTCGGTTGCTTCTGCATGAGTTGGCCTTAAATTTTCAGTCATGCTATGTGCAAAACGAGTAAGGACAATGAGTTTTCCGGCCATGTTGCACTTGTAAAGAGTGGCTGAATGAAATAAAAACATCTGCAAAGTAATTATATATATAGGGGGGCAATTCGAGGAGAACTGATTATAGCATGACTAGTCCACAAAGGCTTTTCAAATATTATAAGAGTTGGGACCATGAGCATGAGTAAAGGCCAAGAACCGTGCACAAACTAATTTTTAAAGCAGTTTCATTTCCAAAAAATTATGTTTTATCAAGAAAATAGTTTCAACTATCTATCACGTCTTGAATGGTGATAAATCTCTAATCGGCACTTGTGGGTTGCCCATTAACTGAACACAAGTTTTCACCCTCCCAATTTACTCACTTCAAAAATTATAGAAAGTGATATTGTGTACATCAATAGGTGACAAAGAGGTTAGATTATAAATTGAAACATATTAACATGGATATTAACGTACTCAGTCATTGTCTTCAGCTAATTCAGCCAGATACTTGGTGCTCATGGGACATTAATACAGAACTCTGTAACTAAACTCCAGTGCTGACTTGCCGGATACTTGGTGCTCTGGAGCTTGAACTCTCACCCTCTTCCCATTTTACAGGTAACTTGGAGGATGAAAGGGGTTCGTCATCCTCATCACAAAAATAGTAGTAATGGAGAAATATTATAAATTTATGTGTGCCTAGAGCACGTCTGAAAGAAAATGCATAAAAATGAATATAAACACACATATACAGGCATACCCACAATGAGAATGTGTGGATGGCAAAATGTTGCTCAACAGGCCTCATCAAGTAGAGCAATGATCTCACCATGTTTCTGCAAATACAAAACCCTACGAAAACCAGAAGACTACTTCATCATGCCAACAAAAAGTTGCATGTTTCCACTTTAGCAAGTGACCCAATTCCTAAGCATCTAAATATTTGTAGACAAATGGACAAGAAATAACAAGTCCAGATGTAAACATCCTTAGATTGATCATTCTGAATATGTGATTCAGTAAATTCTTATATTATACATAGCATGACACTTTGGACTTTCTACTCGACAATCATTGACACAGCCCCCTCTGGTTTGCCCTCTTTCCAGAATGACAAAATCTTCAAACAGCATTGCCAAAAGAAACTTGAAATGTTGAAACGGAACGTTTTGTTTCTCAATTGTGTCTTCTCTAGCATAGGGGTAAAAGTGTCTTCAATGCAGAAATAAAAAGAAAGGTTCATTTTATAATTCATTAAGTTTTATAGTACTTGTATTTTACATACATTAATAATATTTAATCTACACAGATGAAAAATAAAAGGATGATCAAATTACTTCCCAGGAAGTTAACTGTGGCCATACTAAGAGCTCAGCCAGAGCATTCTGCAAAGGAAACAGAAGATGTAAATTACCTGACCATGTACATCATAGTAAATTGTAAAATGCTTTCGACATATTAACACGGATTTCAACGTACCCAGTCATTGTCCTAATACAGCCAGATACTTGGTGCCCATATGTATCTGATACAGAACACTGTAACTAAACTCCATTTCCACTCATTAGCCAAGATGCACATGTTTCTCCACTGGCCAGTGACGAGAAAATTATCAAGGACAAGTACAAGTGCACGAGCGGCTAGTTTGGTGCTCTGTTTATCTTTTTCTTGATAGTTTTTCAATTACTACTCTGTTAGCCAAACTGTTGACCAAGATGGAGAATTTAAGCCACATGCATCCTGGAAATTACATATGTTATTGACAACTTATTACAACAAAATAATAAACAATCCAGTTTGAAGATGTTAAAACGTACCATTTGGGTTATTCCATGATGGTAATCATGGGCATCTCTTATTCCAACAATATCCATGGCTCTCCTAGTGGTAAGATATCCATGGCTCTCCAGGATGGAATCTTCATTCTTCATCAACGAGACATTTTTCAGCACTTGTACCCACCGACTTTGATTGGCTTGCCCAAAGGAGACGAAAGAAATACATTAATAATATACTAATAACTCAAATATTTCATACATTAATATATTATGAAACTCCCAATGGTGAACAGTTGAGAGAGAAGAAAAGACAATGGAAATAATGCATTCTTGGAATCTTAATTTGTCAACCTGATTATAAGCATATCATTATAATAACTGAAAGAAAAAACTTGCTATGGAACTCAAATTCTTCTGACTCGTCGATAAATTAAAACAGGTGCCTGTTAGTTCACTGTCCACCTGCAATGCAAAGGTGGCATATATTGAACACAAACAGGACCACTCCAAGTCCAAATAAAAATTTATGGCTATTAAAAAAAACAAACAAATAATAAACAAGATGACCTGTCTCTATTGTGTAGACAAAGAAGTTCTAAGGGTTTGAAGAAAAAAGGAAGAACCAATAAAAAGTAAAAAGAGGGTATTTTTTGGAAAAAGATCGGCTTAATGGGTAAAGAAAAGACGAGTTGGCTTAATAAATTAAAACATGGGTTTAGCGTGAAGTTATAATCAAACACCCCTGTATAACTGAATAAATTAACCCAAAAGCCCATTAAGCTTGTTAAAGCAAAATCAAACGCTCCCTATGTTTGTAGAACTTAATGACTGCATCACAATATTGAAGCATCATAATGTACCTTGGTATATTCAATAAAAAACCAAGTGAAATGTAAATACCACATGCCTTATAATGGTCCATTATGATGCTTCAATATTGTGATGCAAGCATATGACAACTCAAACTAAAAACATACCTCGATTGGTTCAGATCAAAGAGACGTCTGGATGAGAGAAAAATCGCTATAGACATATGATCAACTTGTTTTTCCTGCATGAAAAAAACTATAAACGTCTTTTCTTCTAATAAGCCATCATCCGTTTAAAGGTCTATGGCTCTATGCTGGAGACAAGCTCACAACATCAAAAGGTGTTCCTTATTGTACCCATCTAGTCAAGTCATGTTGCTTAAACTGCCTCTATTCTACCATCAGATCCCCATAAAATATTATTTCAAAACAAAAACGAAATACACGGTTGAAGATCCTGGCAAGCCATTAGGGCATTCCCTCACTAGCTACAGACTGAAGATGGTCAACACTTTTGCACTTTTTAGCCAAACTATATACAATCAGAGTCTTACTTTTTATGGTTGCTAATCTGGACCTGTCTCTACAGCAACTAGATGTAAACAACTTAATAACAAATGATTACCCGGTATTCAATTTGGTTTGTACCAAGACTTTCACAGCAGTTCTGAAGTTGTTTATAGTTCTTATGGCTGTTTGTAGTTTGTTGGTCATTTTGTATTTGTAATGGATCACAGAGATCCAATCGAGAGTACATCCATCAATGGGGATGCAAGATACCATCTCAGGAGCTACATTGAAAACCTAACCAAACTGAAATAATGAATCACTTGTTGCTTGCTATCCCTGTATTCATCTGTCAAGGTAGCCATTGCTTACTGGAACAGATGAAGATGGTGTAGACCAAGAGGCGCCAAACCCACTGGCACTAGATCCACAAATTAAGAGCATAATACCCCGTTGAAGACATGGTATAACGACTAGAAGCAGAACTTGAACAAACAAAAGGATTACGAACTAAACTCCATAATAACCTAGACATCTGAAGAGTCTTCAATATAGAAAACTGGAAGATAAAATAAGAATTTGGATACTTGAGGGAACAAAAGACCATGGTAACAAAACGTAAGAATATGCTGCAAGAAAAGATAAAATAAGAAGCAATCTAAGATGAAAAGACCACGATTCAGAAATCCGATCAGATCCCGGTTTTTCTCTTATCTTGAATTTTGATTTGTTGCCTAGTAAGGGGTATACACTAGTCGAAGGTTTGGACTTTGTTACATTGTCTTCAATGGCAAAACTTGATGTCAAATTGTTGAGTGTTGGATAGCCCAACATGCCTGGCTGACTAGCCATTTACTAAATGCTTATCCGATATGCACTTATCGGGTCATTTACCAAAAGCTTATCTGATATGCACTTATCGGGTCATTTACTAAACGCTTATCCGATATGCACTTATCGGGTCATTTACTAAACGCTTATCCGATATGCACTTATCGGGTCATTTACTAAACGCTTATCCGATTTCATGGTACATTCATATGTTGGTCCAAGACTCTAGTTTCGTTCATGTAACTTAAGTTAATGATCAGAAATGCAGTCAAGTAAATTTCGTTGATCGATGATACACAGATTTCATTTTTTTCTAATGCACCACCACCCGAATCTTGATCTTGCTATGAAGCTTGCTACTTTTTATCATAAAATGTGGCCTAATCTGCTAGATTCTTGAGATCCGGTAGAGACTTGGTTTGCCTAAAAAGGACTACACCCATAATTGTCCCAAACAAACCATTCTTGCATAAAAAATTACCATTTTGCACTTATCGGGTTTGCCTAAAAAGGACTACACCCATAATTGTCCCAAACAAACCATTCTTACATAAAAAATTACCATTTTTCCCTCATCAAAACATCCACAAGATAAGCCATAAAGAACTCAATCTTTGCCGCTCGACATACACCTACATAAATTAGTTATAGATAAAATAGGCTGATCTAAGGCTAGAAACTGAGAGATAAGCAATTCAGCCTCATTATTTGTACATTGTGAATAACTAGTTGTACAACTACGTATGCACGAGGTACAAGTATGAATTAGATGATGTAATGAGAACTAACCATTGAGCAACTCAGGTGAGAATGTGTAGACCCAAGCCCACCTGGGTATAAGAGAGCTTCTAAGGTTCTTTATTTGTTGTTTCTTCTAGATACAATTCAAGAAGCTTTCTCCTCCTTGCTTCCGCAAAACCAACAAATTCAAGCAAAATCTGTAATTTACTACCCTGACAAATAAAAAATCCATATTTGACTTAGTGCCAAACCAAAGTCAAATATACATATATATGGATGATAATTATTCACCAGCAACAATCAGAGCATCCCAATCCATCTTTCCAGATTTCACAAACATATTCAGATCACAAGTCCCATGTTTCTATCGATCATCAGTAAATTTGACACCAGAAGTTTCACCAATTATGACTCCATTGTTGTTGTGATTTTGTTCTTCAGGTGTGCTTAGAGCCATTTGGCCTTTAACATTCAGAGCTACAAACGTAGTTATTTTCTGAGCTGGGATGGTTCTTTGTTGATGAGGTGAGGAGAGCTGCAAGCTTTGTGCATTGCAGCATTGATGCCAATTGAAGCCATAGCTGCTCTTTTAGGTCAAAGAAGATCTCTTATGGTATTTTGTTCACTTTATTGGAATAGCTTCTTCATATAAAAAGATTAGTGACACTAAAAAGAATTAAAAAATGTATTGCATCCCATAACTTGACACAGAAGGAAAAAACTTATCTCGTTTATGTTATGGGAAGGCTTTTGTCATGTACTTGTTTTGATCTTCATCCACTTTTATCTTCATCAGGATTCTCAACATTTAAGTATACATTGAATTTTCATTATCTTATATGTGATCCAGGCTAGCCATCCTAGAGGGAATACATATTGAAGATGGTCATATTTAAAATTATTACAGTGCAACTCATATGACTCATATATATCTGGTTTCTGGCTATTGCATTGAAACTACGGTTTGCAATTTTGCTCCCGACCAAATCCCTAAGTGAAAACCTCACCCTGAGCACTGACAGCCACACTAATAAATAGAAGATCCATGAAGTGAATTGACTTGTGTATGTGAGCATTTCCAGTCCCTAGTTGATAATTAACACCAGTACCCCAACTGAAGAAATATTCAGCCCATCATATCAATCGAGATTAAGAGTACCATCGCCATTACCGTTAGCCAGCAGCACAGGCCCAGATAGGAGTCCTCTTCGCAATGGAAGCTTCTGATTTAAGAAGGATGCAGAGCTCGGTGAAGGCTACAGCTACTCCATCCAGATTCCGCATCCTAACATTAAACTATTAGGACATCAAAATCATAATATATCAATAATGGCAAACTATTTGGTTGGTTTTAACAATAAATGAGCGGTAAAGGACTAATATCAAGCTTACTTTGATGTGAAAAGCTCCAAACTCAGATGAAACCATATACAGTTTTGACTTTGGACAATCATACGATGCATTTGATATAAATAATTATGAAACAACAACATTTTGAAGTATAAACAGTTGACCCTCAAGTTTTGGCCTCTTATCATCAAAGAACAGCATGAATCACAGTCTAGACTTGTAGAAAGTCGTACCTCTAACAAACACGTTAACCATTTCTCCTCGATATATATTGGAACCGTTTTTTCTCCTCAAGGGATCTTTTGGACAGTAATCTAATGGTATCAGCCACCGCCTCACACCACCAAGGTGCACGTCCCTACTGGGTACCCTGTGGCGGCGCCTCATATTTGTTTTTGGACCGAACCACCAGCCGCCAATGCTTTTTCAGTCTTTGGTTGGGGCCATCTTGACAGTCAAGTTGTACACTGCAGAACGAAAACAAGAAGACGCTGTTTTTTTCTTCTTTTAAATAAGAAGAAAATTGTGTTCAATAACATGCCTATATGTATATATATATATACCTTTGGAAAGAACAGGAAAAGGGTACGATCCCACTTGAGATAGATTGTATGGATTACCAGTAATTGCAGATTAACTATATGATGAATATTCTTCTTCATTTAAAATCTACACACACAAGTAAATGAGTAATTGTAGATTCAACTACAGAAACACAAGTGCATACCTAAGGTAAGAAGCATCAGCAGCAGAGCATGGTCCATTCTCCATCCACATAATTCCAGATCGTCAATTTCAACCAAGAAACAGAGTATAATTAAACCCCTTTTTTTCTAAAATCACATTATTTCGATAAGAAATTAGAAAAGAGAGAGTTAAAACGTACACTTTGTATCAAAACCAATAATCATGGGAACAAAACCAACCAAGAACCCTATCAACACCATTCTCCAATTGATTTATACCTCTTCAATCCTCAAGAATCACAAATAAATCCCAATTTAATATTTTGAAAGTACATAGAAAAAAGAAAGCAAAACCCTATCGTTTTTTGTGGTATCAATTCAATGCGTCAACCCTAATCACTCGTCTTCTCGATCGATCTTTCATCTCTGCCCTAAACGCTATGTAATCTTAATCTTCATCTTCATCTTCATCTTCATCTTCATCTTCATCTTCATCTTCATCTCTGGCCTAAAGCTCTGTATGAAAGAAAACCCAAAGAAAGATGAAACTGATGAAACCCTTTTCTTTTCTGTGTGTATATATACTTTCCTAATTATTTACGCGTTTGTTTTATATTTAACGTTCCAATTTATTTACGCGTTTGTTTTATATTTAACGTTCCAATTATTTACGCGTTTGTTTTATATTTAACGTTCCAATTTATTAACTTTCCTTTTAACGTTTCTTTCCTTTTACCAATTAACTAATGCTACTATTTTCGTCCCTGTGGTTTTAAGTTTATAACGGTTTTCGTCCTTCTGGTTTGAAAATTACTTTTCGTCTTTATGGTTTTTAGTCCCTCAACCAATTATATTAAATTTAAATCATTAAATTAGGTATTTTCGTCTTTTCTTATTTTATTTGATTTTCTAATTAAAATATATTTAGTAACCGATAACAAATTATGTTTGGCAAAAACTAGCTGATAACCATTTAAATTACTAAAAAGAACATCTTGAAAAAATAATAATTAATATTAATGAGGGTATAATCGAAAAAGATGACAAAAAGCTTCTCATAAGCTACTCAAAGTAGCTTATCAATAATCTAACTTATAAGTTAGCTTATAAGTCAGCTTACGTGCATCCAAACATGTACACTAAGTTAACTTATAAGCTAGCTCCAACAATGCCTTAATGTTTTGGTAATTAACTTATAACTTATAAGCTAACTTATAAGTTATTGAGTTTTTTGTCATTTTTTTTCGATTATACCATTGATTAATATTAATTATTTCTTTCAATTATCCCCCCAATTAATATCAATTATTCTTTTGATTATACCCCTGATTATTATTAATTAATATTTATTTTAAATTTTATTAAATAATTCTAATTGTAATTGTGAATTAATATTATTTTATTTTATGAATTAAATTTAATTATTAATTATTAATTATTAATTCATTTTAATTTTTAATTATTAATTATTAATTCATTTTACTTTTAATTACTAATTGATTTTAATTAAGTTAATATTAATTATTTTCTATAATACTTTTCATTATTTTTATAATTATTATTTTATTAAAAATATATAAAAATTTTAAAATATTTGCCATCGTTATATAAAATTACTTATTTTGTTTCATAGATAATAAAAATGTATTTAATAATTATGATAAATTATTTAATTCAATTGATAATCGTATATTTGGAAAAAATATTAATTATTTAAGATATATGAGGCTGATGTTTTTATACTTGTTTATATTATATCTATTGAATGTTTAAAATTATAAATTATAATTTTTTTTCCTAAATTTTGTGTAACAAATCCAAATTTTATAATATATATGTATAAATGAACTTGAATTTTTTTAGTCAACATATTATACTATTTATTTATTATCATTTTTCTGGTGTTAATTAAATATTATATTATGAAATTTTGTAATAAATTAATTTTTAAAGACTCTCTTTTTGGTCATTTTACATTTGATAAAGCTAGTTTTTGACAAATATAATTTGTTCATCTGTTAACTTATCAGTTATCAGTTACCTTATTAGTTATCAGCTTATTGGCTAGTTTGTCGGACATAACCTTAGACATTGTTTGGAAAAAATAAGTAGCGAATGGGGGATTGAGTGTTACGGGTTGTCATAATAGTGTAATTAATCGATTTCTATGAATGGTGTTTGATTTGAGAACGAATGTTTTCGATAGAGGCGTGTTTAAACCTGCTTTTCTTCTGCAGGTTGAAGCAGACGCTTGTTTGAGACCTGTTTTTGATGGCAGCCAATCCAATTTGATATGTGACACCCTTGAGACATGAAAAGGTTGATCGATAAAAGCACCTTCGGTGTTGGTGATGGTGAGATTGAGAAATAATGTCTGAAAAGTTCCTCATATGTAAAGCACGGAAGCTAAAACAGGAACCAAAAAGAATTTTAGAAAGAAAGGATGGCTGGAAAGAGAGTACCTGTTTGGTCGTGGGTTTAAAGTTACTGCAATATCAAATTGTACATTATGCTTTAAATATTGTAATTAAGAGATTTTATTAATTTGTGCATAAAATAGCTGTACCTTATGCATTAAGAGTTTTACTTGCTAAACTAATATTAAGGTAGTAGTGGCCGTAAACGAACCGAACGTTCACCGAACCGTTCGGCGGGAAGTTCGTTTATGTTCGTTTATTTAATAAATGAACGAGCATGAACACATTTTTTTGTTCGTTTAGTTAAGTGAACGAACATGAACAATGGTCTCGTTCGTTCGTTTACGTTCGTGAACGTTCGTTTACATTCATTCGTTTAAGTTTGTTTATATGTATAAATATATTTATATATTATGACATTAATATGTAAAATCAATAATTAAATTAAATTTTTAGAATTTCTTTTTTATGGCTCCTAAGTTTACCCGATTTTTATTTTGTTATGTTACTTTGTAAGAACAAAACAATAAGTAATGATGGTTTTATTCTATATTTGTGTTTGTTCGTTTATGTTCATCTATGTTCGTTCGTTTATCGTAATGAACACAATTTTTTTTTTCTTAACAAACCAACTTGAACAAACAAATTTTCTTAATGAACACAAAAAGTTCGTTCGTTTACCGTTCATGTTCGTTCGTTTGTTCGGTTAAGTTAAATGAACGAACACGAACACAAAAAATTTCATTCGTGTTCATTCGTTTGTTCGGTTAAGTTAAATGAACGAACACGAACAAGCCTCCGTTCGGTTCGTTTACAGCCCTATAAGATAGTATATAGATAGATAATTAAAAATTATTACATTTTTCAATTACTGATAAAAAGGACAATGTTACCCACAATCATAGAAAGAGAAAATTCTACAACGAAATGCATATTATAGTGGTTTTTGTGCAATAAAAATTTTCTGGGGACCAAAATCATAAAAAACTAGAAACCATAGGGACCAAATTTGCAATTTACTCTTTTTATTAAAAACTTATATACGTAAAAAGTAAAGAGGAAAATGAAAATAAAAAAGAAAAAGAAAAAGGAAAACGGAGCGTAACGGATATATTTTATTCGACCGTTGTATCTGTTCAAAGAAAACCCTAAAATATTCCCCTTTTCTGCTATCATCTCTAATCGTCTTCAAATTTCGTTAATCTGGAAGAAGAATCACTTTATTTACCCCCTCAAGTTTAACAGAGCAGAGATTTTGGCTTCTTTCTTAGAGGCATTACAACAAACAGTTGAAGTGCATTCGATCCATACAAGATGCAGAAATTCTGATGTCAATCTATTATCATATTTCGCAGGTGAGAGTCTTTAGGTTTTGAATTTTTGATGAAGAATCTCTTGTTTTTATTTTTAATCTGGTGATACTTTTGAAGGATTGTGTTTATTAGTGTTAATTTGGGTGAAAAATTCGTATGATTTTAGGGTTCTTTGTTAATATGAATTCTTGTTTGTATAGATGATAAGAGACTCCAAAATCAAATATATGGTTCGTTTTGTTGATACTGCAAAAGGGAATTTGATCATCAGTATGAAGCAATTATACACAAACTTAAATTTGGTCAGTTCTTCACCACTTCCATTTCTCTGTTTCCATTTTCTGAAAAACCTTCTAATTTACAACCATTTGATGCATTGGATATTTGGATATATGTATTGCAGAAGATGAACGAATTGACCTGAAATTTCTCTTCGACGATCTCTCTCAGTGTTTCGCCGATCCAAAAGTACGTTTATTCTTCACCTATTTATAATTTTAAGTACAGTTCGTTCTTTAGCTTGTTAAATGTGTGATTTTGAAAATTACCCCAAAATTCCGGGTCCTAATTTTACCTTGTTTTGGGTCTTTAGTCAACGAACGTAAAACTATATCCCACCTTGGTGTCTCTTTAATTTTATATCAGAAGACATAACTAATACGCCTAATTATTACCTCTATAATTTGTGTGTGTATATATATGTATATATATATATGCATCTATGTTTTTTTCTCATTTAGATGCTAACAAACAGACCCTTTTAGACACTTTCTGTTCATTAATTAAGCTCATTTAGATGCTAACAAACAGGAGAGCAGAAGACTGTTTCCATTTTCTGAAAAACCTTCTAATTTACAACCATTTGATGCATTGGAATTGACCTGAAATTTCTCTTCGGCGATCTCTCTCAGTTTTTCGCCGACCCAAAAGTACGTTTATTCTTCACCTAGTTATATTTTTAAGTACAGTTTGTTCTTTAGCTTGTTAAATGTGTGTTTAGGGTCTTTCATCAACGAAAGTAAAACTATATCCCACCTCGGTGTCTCTTTAATTTTTATCAGAAGACATAACTAATACGCCTAATTATTACCTCTATAATTTGTATATATATATATGCATCTTTGTTTTTTCATAAAGACTGAATAAGTAGCGAGTCCCATTAAGCTCAAGATGCTAACAAACAGGCATTAAAAGATGCTGACAGAATAAGTAATGAGACCCATTAAGCTGACTAAGATGCTAACAAACAGGCATTAAGATGTTGACTGAATAAGGCGTGAGTACCCTTAAGCTCATCAACAAACAGGCATTAGGATGCTGAATGACTAAGTAGTGATTCCATCAAGCTCATCAGAATAAGTAGTGAGTCCTATAAAGTAGACTAAGATGCTAACAACTAGGCATACAGATGCTGACTGAACAAGTATAGAGTCCCATTAATTAAGCTCATTTAGATGCTAACAAACAGACCCTTTTAGACACTTTCTGTTCATTAAGATGATAACAAACAGTAGAGCAAAAGACTGATTTAACCTTGTCAAGTCTAGCAAATATGTTGTTCTCATGGGGATTTGGTGATAAAAATAGCACAAGTCATGGTGAAGTTGTTGATTATTGAATAAAAAATCTAGAACACAGTTGCAATTTGATTTAAGTAACACAAGGTGGCAGCCAATCAGTTGTATGCTATTTAAATAAAGATTGAATTGAAATACAAAAACGTAATAAATTCTCCACAATAGACAACAATAACTAAATCCATGATATTTGAAATAAAGAACTCTGAATCTAATTTATAGAAGATAACATTGTCATGTAAAGAAAATGTAATAGATATATTACATATATACGTTTAAATCCATGATTTTAGGTTGTTTTTACGATTTTATTAAATTTGCTTCATAAGGTAGTATAGATATATTGTAGGTTTTACATATTAAATCTTCAACTCATATACTCTATTATCAGATATATATTTTCCACATATATATAGACATATCTTAAAATACAAACCAGTTAAAGGTTACAAACTCGTACAAACCAATATAAAAATAATTTTTTTGGATTTTGTTTTATCAAATGCTATGATTTAAGATATTACATGTGAAACTTTTATATTATGAAACAAATATATGTATAACTTTCATCCTTATGAAAACAAATACATGTGAAACTTTTAATTATGAAACAAATATATGTGAAGTAACATCTTAAATCATAGCATTTGATGAAAAAAAATCATGAAAAAATTTATTTTTATATTGATTTGTACGAGTTTGACTGGTTTGTATTTTAAGATGCCTCTCTCTCTCTCTCTCTCTCTATATATATATATATATATGGTTTTCGAGATTGTTGTTAAGTAGGCTCATTTTCTGTGTACAGATGAAGTTGGGGACATCAAATTACAGTACCTACAATTCGGGTTCACAATAAACCTCCTGGCTAACCATATTCGACTTTTATAAGAAGATGGATGGTGTGAATCAAAGAGATGCTGATCTTATATTCTTGTGGCATAAAGTAAGTATTAGTTTGTGTAGGATTATATTTTGGTTATAATATTGGTTTTTTTTAGATTGTAAACACATATGTGTTTATAGAGTCCTTAATATATGTTTGAATCTTTGTAGAAAAAAGGAATCTAATGAGGTTTCACATATTCTCACAGACTTTTATAAGAAGATGGATGGTGTGAATCAAAGAGATGCTGATCTTATATTCTTGTGGCATAAAGTAAGTATTAGTTTGTGTAGGATTATATTTTGGTTATAATATTGGTTTTTTTTAGATTGTAAACACATATGTGTTTATAGAGTCCTTAATATATGTTTGAATCTTTGTAGAAAAAAGGAATCTAATGAGGTTTCACATATTCTCACATATGCAGTATAAAAAGTCGGAGAAAAAGGTTGTGGGCTACCGCTTGTGGATGATTAGGAATGCTTTAAATCTAAGGTATGTGTGTTTTGCTTACATATAAATTAATTTGTGGTTAATTATATTACATGAGATTAGAGATGGCCAAAAGCTGGTCCCGAACCGGAATAGTGTCCTTTTCGAACCGGTCCTGGTCCGATTCGCTCGAAAATTGTTCGGCCCGGTTAAGGTTCTCCGTAACCGGTTATGGGCCGGGCCAATAAGGTTATACTAAGTTTTTAACTTCTCACATATGCAGTATAAAAAGTCGGAGAAAAAGGTTGTGGGCTACCGCTTGTGGATGATTAGGAATGCTTTAAATCTAAGGTATGTGTGTTTTGCTTACATATAAATTAATTTGTGGTTAATTATATTACATGAGATTAGAGATGGCCAAAAGCTGGTCCCGAACCGGAATAGTGTCCTTTTCGAACCGGTCCTGGTCCGATTCGCTCGAAAATTGTTCGGCCCGGTTAAGGTTCTCCGTAACCGGTTATGTGCCGGGCCAATAAGGTTATACTAAGTTTTTAACTTAACTTTAATATATGTAATGGGGTCGCTCAAATACACCTTAAAAATATGTTTTATTGTAGTTTTATAATTTGTGGTTAATTATATTACATGAGATTAGAGATGGCCAAAAGCTGGTCCCGAACCGGAATAGTGTCCTTTTCGAACCGGTCCTGGTCCGATTCGCTCGAAAATTGTTCGGCCCGGTTAAGGTTCTCCGTAACCGGTTATGGGCCGGGCCAATAAGGTTATACTAAGTTTTTAACTTAACTTTAATATATGTAATGGGGTCGCTCAAATACACCTTAAAAATATGTTTTATTGTAGTTTTATAATTAGTTTTCAATCAAACACACTTAAAGTGATATGAAAGGATTAATCATCAACCGAGTTAGAGGTTTATGGTAGATTGAATACGGATAAAATTTAGGAAAATTAAAATGGTGACCGGACTTAAGATGATGATCTTGGATGTTAAACACTAATTGAATTCAAACGCTTACTTAAGGACAATAGAAGTTACTAATGATCTTACTTATGGTCTAAAGTTATTTTCATTGGAGAAAATTAGAAGGCCGATTGGGCTTATGGAATAGGTGACTATTATGATGAATAGTATCGAATGCCAAAATAGGTGAAATAAGGAACAATAGCTTAATTTGAAGGTATTAGAATTATGACTTGATTTGCTTAGGATGATGATCTTGGATGTAAGCACTAATTGAAATCAACCACTTAATTATGCACGTTTGTATTTACAAAGGTTAAGGAGATACGTAAGTGAATATGGAATGGGTGACGATTACTGTGAATAGTGGTTGAATGATAAAATAGGTGAAATGGGAAATAATTGATAATTTGAAGGTATTAGAAATATGACATTATTTTCTTATGGTCTAAAGTTATAACAATTGGAGTTGGAGAAAATTAAAAGGGTGATTGGACCTAGGATGATGATCTTGGATGGTAAGCACTAATTATATTCAAACGCATCTTTTAGGACAATCGAAGCTACTAATGATCTTGCTTATCGTCTAAAGTTATAATAATAGGAGAAAATTAGAAGGGTGATCGGACTTAGGATGATAATCTTCGATGTTATGCACTAATTGAATTCAAACGGTTATTTTAGAACAATTGAAGTTACTAATGTTAGAAAGTTACATAATGAAATATGGAATAGGGAACAAGAGCGTAATTTGAAGTTATAAGAAATATGACATGATTTGCTTGGGGTCTAAAGTTAGAAAAATTGAAGAAAATTAAAAGGGTGTCCGCGGTTAGGATGGTGATCTTGGATGTTTAGGACTAATTGAGTTCAAACGTTTATTTATGGATAACAAAAGTTAATGATGTTAAAAACATACATGATGAAATATGGAATAGGTGACCGTTATGATGAACAGTAGTCGAATGCCAAAAATAGGTGGAATAGGGAATAAGAGGGTAATTTGAAGGTGTTAGAAACATGACATGATTTGCTTAGGATGATGATCTTCGATGTTAAGCACTAGTTGAAATTAAATGCTTATTTATGCTCGTTTGGATTTACTAAGGTTAAAGATATACGTATATGGAATAAGTGGCCATTACTATGAATAGTGGTTGAATAATAAAATAAGTGAAATGGGAAATAAGAGATAATTTGAAGGTATTAGAAATATAACATTATTTGCTTATGGTATAAAGGTATTACAATTGGAGAAATATAAAAGGGTGATTGGATTTAGGATGATGATGATCTCGGATGTTAAGCACTAATTGAATTAAAACGCTTATCTATGGACAATCGAAGTTTCTTATATCGTGCTTATCGTCTAAACTTATAATAAGTGGAGAAAATTAGAAGGGTGATCGGACTTAGGATGATGATCTTGGATGTTATGCAATAATTGAATTAAAACGCTTATTTAAGGACAATAGAAGTTACTAATGATCTTGCTTATGGTCCTAAGTTATAATAATTGGAGAAAATTAGAAAGATGATCGGACTTAGGATGATGATCTTGGATGTTAAGCACTAATTGGATTCAAATGCGTATTTTAGGACAATAGAAGTTACTAATGATCTTGCTTATGGTCTAAAGTTATAATAATTGGAGAAAATTAAAAGGGTGATCGGACTTAGGATGATGATCTTGGATGTTATGCACTAACTGAATTCAAACGCTTATTTAAGAACAACTGAAGTTACTAATGGTCTTGCTTATGGTTTAAAGTTATAATAATTGGAGAAAATTAGAAGGGTGATCGGACTTAGGATGATGATCTTGGATGTTATGCACTAACTGAATTCAAACGCTTATTTAAGAACAATTGAAGTTACTAATGATCTTGCTTATGGTTTAAAGTTATAATAATTGGAGAAAATTAGAAGGGTGATCGGACTTAGGATGATGATCTTGGATGTTATGCACTAACTGAATTCAAACGCTTATTTAAGAACAATTGAAGTTACTAATGATCTTGCTTATGGTTTAGAGTTATAATAATTGGGGAGAAAATTAGAATGGTGATCGGACTTAGGCTGATGATCTTGGATATTAAGCACTAATTGGATTCAAACGCGTATTTTAGGACAATAGAAGTTACTAATGATCTTGCTTATGGTCTAAACTTATAATAGGTGGAGAAAATTAGAAGGGTGATCGGACTTAGGATGATGATCTTGGATGTTATGCACTAATTGAATTAAAACGCTTATTTAAGGTCAATAGAAGTTACTAATGATCTTGCTTAAGGTCTTAAGTTATAATAATTGGAGAAAATTAGAAGGGTGATTGGACATAGGATGATGATCTTGGATGTTAAGCACTAATTGAATTCAAACGTTTATTTAAGGATAATAGAAGTTATTAATGATCTTGCTTATGGTTTAAAGTTATAATAATTGGAGAAAATTAGAAGGGTGATCGGATTTAGGATGATGATCTTGAATGTTATGCACAAACTGAATTCAAACGCTTATTTAAGAACAATTGAAGTTACTAATGATCTTGCTTATGGTTTAAAGTTATAATAATTGGAGAAAATTAGAATGGTGATCGGACTTCGGATGATGATCTTGGATGTTAAGCACTAATTGGATTCAAAC
This sequence comes from Silybum marianum, assembly GCA_036898165.1. Lineage (NCBI taxonomy): Eukaryota > Viridiplantae > Streptophyta > Magnoliopsida > Asterales > Asteraceae > Silybum > Silybum marianum. The sequence continues at coordinate 49,524,642 of CM072532.1, read as the reverse complement.
GCGTATTTTAGGACAATCGAAGTTTCTTATATCTTGCTTATCGTCTAAACTTATAATAAGTGGAGAAAATTAGAAGGGTGATCGGACTTAGGATGATGATCTTGGATGTTATGCACTAATTGAATTAAAACGCTTATTTAAGGACAATAGAAGTTACTAATGATCTTGCTTATGGTCTTAAGTTATAATAATTGGAGAAAATTAGAAGGGTGATTGGATTAGGATGATGATCTTGGATGTTAAGCACTAATTGAATTCAAACGTTTATTTAAGGATAATAGAAGTTATTAATGTTAGAAAGTTACATAATGAGATATGGAATTGGTAAAATAGGGAAAAAGAGCATAGTTTGAGTTATAAAAAATATGACATGATTTGCTTGGGGTCTAAAGTTATAAAAAATTGAAGGAAAAAAGATGGGTGACCGGGGTTTAGATGATAAGCACAAATTGAATTCGAAGACTTATGTAAGGACAATTGAATTTACTAATGCTAAAAAGATACATAATGAAATATGGAATAGGTGGCTATTATGATGAATAGTATCGAATGCCAAAATAGGTGAAATTAGGAACAAGAGCATAATTTGAAGGTACTAGAATTATGACTTGATATGCTTACGATGATGATTATGGATGTTCAACACTAATTGTAATCAAACGCCTAATTATGCACGTTTTGATTTCCTAAGGTTAAGGAGATACGTAAGTAAAAAAATATGGAAATTCTGAAGATTACTATGAATAGTGGTTATGATAAAATAGGTGAAATGAGAAATAAGGGATAATTTGAAGGTATTTGAAATATGACATTATTTGCTTATGGTCTAAAAGTATAACAATTGGAGAAAATTAAAATAGTGATCGAACTTAGGAAGATGATCTTAGATGTTAAAGTACTAATTGAATTCAAACGCTTACTTAAGAACAATAGAAGTTACTAATGATCTTTCTAATGGTCTAAAGTTATAATAATTGGAGATAATTAGAAGGGTGATCGGACTTAGGATGATGATCTTGGATGTTATGCACTAACTGAATTCAAACGCTTATTTAAGAACAATTGAAGTTACAAATCATCTTGTTGATGGTTTAAAGTTATAATAATTGGAGAAAATTAGAATGGTGATCGGACTTAGGATGATGATCTTGGATGTTATGCACAAACAGAATTCAAACGCTTATTTAAGAACAATTCAAGTTACTAATGATCTTGCTTATGGATTAAAGTTATAATAATTGGAGAAAATTAGAATGGTGATCGGACTTGGGATGATGATCTTGGATGTTAAGCACTAAGTGGATTCAAACGCGTATTTTAGGACAATAGAAAGTTACTAATGTTATGCACAAACAGAATTCAAACGCTTATTTAAGAACAATTCAAGTTACTAATGATCTTGCTTATGGATTAAAGTTATAATAATTGGAGAAAATTAGAATGGTGATCGGACTTAGGATGATGATCTTGGATGTTAAGCACTAAGTGGATTCAAACGCGTATTTTAGGACAATAGAAGTTACTAATGATCTTGCTTATGGTCTAAAAGTTATAATAATTGGAAAAAATTAGAAGGATGATCGGACTTAGGATGATGATCTTGGATGTTAAGCACTAATAGGATTCAAACGCGTATTATAGTACAATAGAAGTTACTAATAATCTTGCTTATGGTATAAAGTTATAATAATTGGAGAAAATTAGAAGGGTGATCGGACTTAGGATGATGATCTTGGATGTTATGCACTAATTGAATTCAAACGCTTATTTAAGAACAACTAAAGTTACTAATGGTCTTACTTATGGTTTAAAGTTTTAATAATTGGAGAAAATTAGAATGGTGATCGGACATAGGATGATGATCTTGGATGATAAGCACTAATTGGAATCAAACGCGTATTTTAGGACAATAGAAGTTACTAATGATCTTGCTTATAGTCTAAAAGTTATAATAATTGGAGAAAATTAGAAGGATGGTCGGACTTAGGATGATGATCTTGGATGTTAAGCACTAATTGGATTCAAACGCGTATTTTAGGACAATAGAAGTTACTAATGATCTTGCTTATGGTCTAAAGTTATAATAATTGGAGAAATTAGAAGGGTGATCGGACTTAGGATGATGATCTTGGATGTTATGCACTAACTGAATTCAAACGCTTATTTAGGAATAACTGAAGTTACTAATGGTCTTGCTTATGGTTTAAAGTTATAATAGTTGGAGAAAATTAGAAGGGTGGTCGGATTTAGGATGATGATCTTGGATGTTATGCACTAACTGAATTCAAATGCTTATTTAAGAACAATTCAAGTTACTAATGATCTTGCTTATGGTTTAAAGTTATAATAATTGGAGAAAATTAGAATGGTGATCGGACTAAGGATGATGATCTTGGATGTTAAGCGCTAATTGGATTCAAACGCGTATTTTAGGACAATAGAAGTTACTAATGATCTTGCTTATGGTCTAAAAGTTATAATGATTGGAGAAAATTACAAGGATGATCGGACTTAGGATGATAATCTTGGATGTTAAGCACTAATTGGATTCAAACGCGTATTTTAGGACAATAGAAGTTACTAATGATCTTGCTGATGGTTTAAGGTTATAATAATTGGAGAAAATTAGAAGGGTGATCGGATTTAGGATGATGATCTTGGATGTTATGCACTAACTGAATTCAAACGCTTATTTAAGAACAATTCAAGTTACTAATGATCTTGCTTATGGTTTAAAGTTATAATAATTGGAGAAAATTAGAATGGTGATCGGACTTAGGATGATGATCTTGGATGTTAAGCACTAACTGAATTCAAACGCTTATTTAAGAACAATTCAAGTTACTAATGATCTTGCTTATGGTTTAAAGTTATAATAATTGGAGAAAATTAGAATGGTGATCGGACTATGGATGATGATCTTGGATGTTAAGCGCTAATTGGATTCAAACGCGTATTTTAGGACAATAGAAGTTACTAATGATCTTGCTTATGGTCTAAAAGTTATAATGATTGGAGAAAATTACAAGGATGATCGGACTTAGGATGATGATCTTGGATGTTAAGCACTAATTGGATTCAAACGTGTATTTTAGGACAATAGAAGTTACTAATGATCTTGCTTATGGTCTAAAAGTTATAATAATTGGAGAAAATTAGAAGGATAATCGGACTTAGGATGATGATCTTGGATGTTAAGCACTAATTGTATTCAAACGCGTATTTAAGAACAATTCAAGTTACCAATGATCTTGCTTATGGTCTAAAGTTATAATAATTGGAGAAAATTAGAAGGGTGATCGGATTTAGGATGATGAGCTTGGATGTTATGCACTAACTGAATTCAAACGCTTATTTAAGAACAATTCAAGTTACTAATGATCTTGCTTATGGTTTAAAGTTATAATAATTGGAGAAAATTAGAATGATGATCGGACTTAGAATGATGATATTGGATGTTAAGCACTATTTGGATTCAAACGCGTATTTAAGGACAATAGAAGTTACTAATGATCTTGCTTATGGTCTAAAAGTTATAATAATTGGAGAAAATTAGAAGGATGATCGGACTTAGGATGATGATCTTGGATGTTAAGCACTAATTGGATTCAAACGTGTATTTTAGGACAATAGAAGTTACTAATGATCTTGCTTATGGTCTAAAAGTTATAATAATTGGAGAAAATTAGAAGGATAATCGGACTTAGGATGATGATCTTGGATGTTAAGCACTAATTGTATTCAAACGCGTATTTTAGGACAATAGAATTTACTAATGATCTTGCTTATGGTCTAAAGTTATAATAATTGGAGAAAATTAGAAGGGTGATCGGACTTAGGATGATGATTTTGGATGTCATGCACTAACTGAATTCAAACGCTTATTTAAGAAAAACTGAATTTACTAATGGTCTTGCTTATGGTTTAAAGTTATAAAAATTGGAAAAAGTTAGAAGGGTGATCCGACTTAGGATGATGATCTTGGATGTTATGCACTAAGTGAATTCAAACGCTTATTTAAGAACAATTCAAGTTACTAATGATCTTGCTTATGGTTTAAAGTTATAATAATTGGAGAAAATTAGAAGGGTGATCGGACTTAGGATGATGATCTTGGATGTTATGCACTAACTAAATTCAAACGCTTATTTAAGAATAATTGAAGTTACTAATGGTCTTGCTTATGGTTTAAAGTTATAATAATTCGAGAAAATTAGAAGGGTGATCGGATTTAGGATGATGATCTTGGATGTTATGCACTAATTAAATTCAAACGCTTATTTAAGAACAATTCAAGTTACTAATGATTTTGCTTATGGTTTAAAGTTATAATAATTGGAGAAAATTAGAATGGTGATCGGACTAAGGATGATGATCTTGGATGTTAAGCGCTAATTGGATTCAAACGCGTATTTTAGGACAATAGAAGTTACCAATGATCTTGCTTATGGTCTAAAAGTTATAATGATTGGAGAAAATTACAAGGATGATCGGACTTAGGATGAGGATCTTGGATGTTAAGCACTAATTGGATTCAAACGCGTATTTTAGGACAATAGAAGTTACTAATGATCTTGCTGATGGTTTAAGGTTATAATAATTGGAGAAAATTAGAAGGGTGATCGGATTTAGGATGATGATCTTGGATGTTATGCACTAACTGAATTCAAACGCTTATTTAAGAACAATTCAAGTTACTAATGATCTAGCTTATGGTTTAAAGTTATAATAATTGGAGAAAATTAGAATGGTGATCGGACTTAGGATGATGATCTTGGATGTTAAGCACTAACTGAATTAAACGCTTATTTAAGAACAATTCAAGTTACTAATGATCTTGCTTATGGTTTAAAGTTATAAGGATGATCGGACTTAGGATGATGATCTTGTTTATGATTGGAGAAAATTACAAGGATGATCGGACTTAGGATGATGATCTTGGATGTTAAGCACTAATTGGATTCAAACGCGTATTTTAGGACAATAGAAGTTGCTAATGATCTTGCTTATGGTCTAAAGTTATAATAATTGGAGAAAATTAGAAGGGTGGTCGGACTTAGGATGATGATCTTGGATGTTATTCACTAACTGAATTCAAATGCTTATTTAGGAATAACTGAAGTTACTAATGGTCTTGCTTATGGTTTAAAGTTATAATAATTGGAGAAAATTAGAAGTGGTGATCGGATTTAGGATGATGATCTTGGATGTTATGCACTAACTGAATTCAAACGCTTATTAAGAACAATTCAAGTTACTAATGATCTTGCTTATGGTTTAAAGTTATAATAATTGGAGAAAATTAGAATGATGATCGGACTTAGAATGATGATATTGGATGTTAAGCACTATTTGGATTCAAACGCGTATTTAAGGACAATAGAAGTTACTAATGATCTTGCTTATGGTCTAAAAGTTATAATAATTGGAGAAAATTAGAAGGATGATCGGACTTAGGATGATGATCTTGGATGTTAAGCACTAATTGATTCAAACGTGTATTTTAGGACAATAGAAGTTACTAATGATCTTGCTTATGGTCTAAAAGTTATAATAATTGGAGAAAATTAGAAGGATAATCGGACTTAGGATGATGATCTTGGATGTTAAGCACTAATTGTATTCAAACGCGTATTTTAGGACAATAGAATTTACTAATGATCTTGCTTATGGTCTAAAGTTATAATAATTGGAGAAAATTAGAAGCGGTGATCGGATTTAGGATGATGAGCTTGGATGTTATGCACTAACTGAATTCAAACGCTTATTTAAGAACAATTCAAGTTACTAATGATCTTGCTTATGGTTTAAAGTTATAATAATTGGAGAAAATTAGAATGATGATCGGACTTAGAATGATGATATTGGATGTTAAGCACTATTTGGATTCAAACGCGTATTTAAGGACAATAGAAGTTACTAATGATCTTGCTTATGGTCTAAAAGTTATAATAATTGGAGAAAATTAGAAGGATGATCGGACTTAGGATGATGATCTTGGATGTTAAGCACTAATTGGATTCAAACGTGTATTTTAGGACAATAGAAGTTACTAATGATCTTGCTTATGGTCTAAAAGTTATAATAATTGGAGAAAATTAGAAGGATAATCGGACTTAGGATGATGATTTTGGATGTTAAGCACTAATTGTATTCAAACGCGTATTTTAGGACAATAGAATTTACTAATGATCTTGCTTATGGTCTAAAGTTATAATAATTGGAGAAAATTAGAAGGGTGATCGGACTTAGGATGATGATTTTGGATGTCATGCACTAACTGAATTCAAACGCTTATTTAAGAAAACCGAATTTACTAATGGTCTTGCTTATGGTTTAAAGTTATAAAAATTGGAAAAAGTTAGAAGGGTGATCCGACTTAGGATGATGATCTTGGATGTTATGCACTAAGTGAATTCAAACGCTTATTTAAGAACAATTCAAGTTACTAATGATCTTGCTTATGGTTTAAAGTTATAATAATTGGAGAAAATTAGAAGGGTGATCGGACTTAGGATGATGATCTTGGATGTTATGCACTAACTAAATTCAAACGCTTATTTAAGAATAATTGAAGTTACTAATGGTCTTGCTTATGGTTTAAAGTTATAATAATTCGAGAAAATTAGAAGGGTGATCGGATTTAGGATGATGATCTTGGATGTTATGCACTAATTAAATTCAAACGCTTATTTAAGAACAATTCAAGTTACTAATGATTTTGCTTATGGTTTAAAGTTATAATAATTGGAGAAAATTAGAATGGTGATCGGACTAAGGATGATGATCTTGGATGTTAAGCGCTAATTGGATTCAAACGCGTATTTTAGGACAATAGAAGTTACCAATGATCTTGCTTATGGTCTAAAAGTTATAATGATTGGAGAAAATTACAAGGATGATCGGACTTAGGATGAGGATCTTGGATGTTAAGCACTAATTGGATTCAAACGCGTATTTTAGGACAATAGAAGTTACTAATGATCTTGCTGATGGTTTAAGGTTATAATAATTGGAGAAAATTAGAAGCGGTGATCGGATTTAGGATGATGATCTTGGATGTTATGCACTAACTGAATTCAAACGCTTATTTAAGAACAATTCAAGTTACTAATGATCTAGCTTATGGTTTAAAGTTATAATAATTGGAGAAAATTAGAATGGTGATCGGACTTAGGATGATGATCTTGGATGTTAAGCACTAACTGAATTAAACGCTTATTTAAGAACAATTCAAGTTACTAATGATCTTGCTTATGGTTTAAAGTTATAAGGATGATCGGACTTAGGATGATGATCTTGTTTATGATTGGAGAAAATTACAAGGATGATCGGACTTAGGATGATGATCTTGGATGTTAAGCACTAATCGATTCAAACGCGTATTTTAGGACAATAGAAGTTGCTAATGATCTTGCTTATGGTCTAAAGTTATAATAATTGGAGAAAATTAGAAGGGTGGTCGGACTTAGGATGATGATCTTGGATGTTATTCACTAACTGAATTCAAATGCTTATTTAGGAATAACTGAAGTTACTAATGGTCTTGCTTATGGTTTAAAGTTATAATAATTGGAGAAAATTAGAAGGGTGATCGGATTTAGGATGATGATCTTGGATGTTATGCACTAACTGAATTCAAACGCTTATTAAGAACAATTCAAGTTACTAATGATCTTGCTTATGGTTTAAAGTTATAATAATTGGAGAAAATTAGAATGATGATCGGACTTAGAATGATGATATTGGATGTTAAGCACTATTTGGATTCAAACGCGTATTTAAGGACAATAGAAGTTACTAATGATCTTGCTTATGGTCTAAAAGTTATAATAATTGGAGAAAATTAGAAGGATGATCGGACTTAGGATGATGATCTTGGATGTTAAGCACTAATTGATTCAAACGTGTATTTTAGGACAATAGAAGTTACTAATGATCTTGCTTATGGTCTAAAAGTTATAATAATTGGAGAAAATTAGAAGGATAATCGGACTTAGGATGATGATCTTGGATGTTAAGCACTAATTGTATTCAAACGCGTATTTTAGGACAATAGAATTTACTAATGATCTTGCTTATGGTCTAAAGTTATAATAATTGGAGAAAATTAGAAGGGTGATCGGATTTAGGATGATGAGCTTGGATGTTATGCACTAACTGAATTCAAACGCTTATTTAAGAACAATTCAAGTTACTAATGATCTTGCTTATGGTTTAAAGTTATAATAATTGGAGAAAATTAGAATGATGATCGGACTTAGAATGATGATATTGGATGTTAAGCACTATTTGGATTCAAACGCGTATTTAAGGACAATAGAAGTTACTAATGATCTTGCTTATGGTCTAAAAGTTATAATAATTGGAGAAAATTAGAAGGATGATCGGACTTAGGATGATGATCTTGGATGTTAAGCACTAATTGGATTCAAACGTGTATTTTAGGACAATAGAAGTTACTAATGATCTTGCTTATGGTCTAAAAGTTATAATAATTGGAGAAAATTAGAAGGATAATCGGACTTAGGATGATGATCTTGGATGTTAAGCACTAATTGTATTCAAACGCGTATTTTAGGACAATAGAATTTACTAATGATCTTGCTTATGGTCTAAAGTTATAATAATTGGAGAAAATTAGAAGGGTGATCGGACTTAGGATGATGATTTTGGATGTCATGCACTAACTGAATTCAAACGCTTATTTAAGAAAAACTGAATTTACTAATGGTCTTGCTTATGGTTTAAAGTTATAAAAATTGGAAAAAGTTAGAAGGGTGATCCGACTTAGGATGATGATCTTGGATGTTATGCACTAAGTGAATTCAAACGCTTATTTAAGAACAATTCAAGTTACTAATGATCTTGCTTATGGTTTAAAGTTATAATAATTGGAGAAAATTAGAAGTGGTGATCGGACTTAGGATGATGATCTTGGATGTTATGCACTAACTAAATTCAAACGCTTATTTAAGAATAATTGAAGTTACTAATGGTCTTGCTTATGGTTTAAAGTTATAATAATTCGAGAAAATTAGAAGGGTGATCGGATTTAGGATGATGATCTTGGATGTTATGCACTAATTAAATTCAAACGCTTATTTAAGAACAATTCAAGTTACTAATGATTTTGCTTATGGTTTAAAGTTATAATAATTGGAGAAAATTAGAATGGTGATCGGACTAAGGATGATGATCTTGGATGTTAAGCGCTAATTGGATTCAAACGCGTATTTTAGGACAATAGAAGTTACCAATGATCTTGCTTATGGTCTAAAAGTTATAATGATTGGAGAAAATTACAAGGATGATCGGACTTAGGATGAGGATCTTGGATGTTAAGCACTAATTGGATTCAAACGCGTATTTTAGGACAATAGAAGTTACTAATGATCTTGCTGATGGTTTAAGGTTATAATAATTGGAGAAAATTAGAAGCGGTGATCGGATTTAGGATGATGATCTTGGATGTTATGCACTAACTGAATTCAAACGCTTATTTAAGAACAATTCAAGTTACTAATGATCTAGCTTATGGTTTAAAGTTATAATAATTGGAGAAAATTAGAATGGTGATCGGACTTAGGATGATGATCTTGGATGTTAAGCACTAACTGAATTAAACGCTTATTTAAGAACAATTCAAGTTACTAATGATCTTGCTTATGGTTTAAAGTTATAAGGATGATCGGACTTAGGATGATGATCTTGTTTATGATTGGAGAAAATTACAAGGATGATCGGACTTAGGATGATGATCTTGGATGTTAAGCACTAATTGATTCAAACGCGTATTTTAGGACAATAGAAGTTGCTAATGATCTTGCTTATGGTCTAAAGTTATAATAATTGGAGAAAATTAGAAGGGTGGTCGGACTTAGGATGATGATCTTGGATGTTATTCACTAACTGAATTCAAATGCTTATTTAGGAATAACTGAAGTTACTAATGGTCTTGCTTATGGTTTAAAGTTATAATAATTGGAGAAAATTAGAAGGGTGATCGGATTTAGGATGATGATCTTGGATGTTATGCACTAACTGAATTCAAACGCTTATTAAGAACAATTCAAGTTACTAATGATCTTGCTTATGGTTTAAAGTTATAATAATTGGAGAAAATTAGAATGATGATCGGACTTAGAATGATGATATTGGATGTTAAGCACTATTTGGATTCAAACGCGTATTTAAGGACAATAGAAGTTACTAATGATCTTGCTTATGGTCTAAAAGTTATAATAATTGGAGAAAATTAGAAGGATGATCGGACTTAGGATGATGATCTTGGATGTTAAGCACTAATTGGATTCAAACGTGTATTTTAGGACAATAGAAGTTACTAATGATCTTGCTTATGGTCTAAAAGTTATAATAATTGGAGAAAATTAGAAGGATAATCGGACTTAGGATGATGATCTTGGATGTTAAGCACTAATTGTATTCAAACGCGTATTTTAGGACAATAGAATTTACTAATGATCTTGCTTATGGTCTAAAGTTATAATAATTGGAGAAAATTAGAAGTGGTGACCGGATTTAGGATGATGAGCTTGGATGTTATGCACTAACTGAATTCAAACGCTTATTTAAGAACAATTCAAGTTACTAATGATCTTGCTTATGGTTTAAAGTTATAATAATTGGAGAAAATTAGAATGATGATCGGACTTAGAATGATGATATTGGATGTTAAGCACTATTTGGATTCAAACGCGTATTTAAGGACAATAGAAGTTACTAATGATCTTGCTTATGGTCTAAAAGTTATAATAATTGGAGAAAATTAGAAGGATGATCGGACTTAGGATGATGATCTTGGATGTTAAGCACTAATTGGATTCAAACGTGTATTTTAGGACAATAGAAGTTACTAATGATCTTGCTTATGGTCTAAAAGTTATAATAATTGGAGAAAATTAGAAGGATAATCGGACTTAGGATGATGATCTTGGATGTTAAGCACTAATTGTATTCAAACGCGTATTTTAGGACAATAGAATTTACTAATGATCTTGCTTATGGTCTAAAGTTATAATAATTGGAGAAAATTAGAAGGGTGATCGGACTTAGGATGATGATTTTGGATGTCATGCACTAACTGAATTCAAACGCTTATTTAAGAAAAACTCGAATTTACTAATGGTCTTGCTTATGGTTTAAAGTTATAAAAATTGGAAAAAGTTAGAAGTGGTGATCCGACTTAGGATGATGTTCTTGGATGTTATGCACTAAGTGAATTCAAACGCTTATTTAAGAACAATTCAAGTTACTAATGATCTTGCTTATGGTTTAAAGTTATAATAATTGGAGAAAATTAGAAGCGGTGATCGGACTTAGGATGATGATCTTGGATGTTATGCACTAACTAAATTCAAACGCTTATTTAAGAATAATTGAAGTTACTAATGGTCTTGCGTATGGTTTAAAGTTATAATAATTCGAGAAAATTAGAAGTGGTGATCGGATTTAGGATGATGATCTTGGATGTTATGCACTAATTAAATTCAAACGCTTATTTAAGAACAATTCAAGTTACTAATGATTTTGCTTATGGTTTAAAGTTATAATAATTGGAGAAAATTAGAATGGTGATCGGACTAAGGATGATGATCTTGGATGTTAAGCGCTAATTGGATTCAAACGCGTATTTTAGGACAATAGAAGTTACCAATGATCTTGCTTATGGTCTAAAAGTTATAATGATTGGAGAAAATTACAAGGATGATCGGACTTAGGATGAGGATCTTGGATGTTAAGCACTAATTGGATTCAAACGCGTATTTTAGGACAATAGAAGTTACTAATGATCTTGCTGATGGTTTAAGGTTATAATAATTGGAGAAAATTAGAAGGGTGATCGGATTTAGGATGATGATCTTGGATGTTATGCACTAACTGAATTCAAACGCTTATTTAAGAACAATTCAAGTTACTAATGATCTAGCTTATGGTTTAAAGTTATAATAATTGGAGAAAATTAGAATGGTGATCGGACTTAGGATGATGATCTTGGATGTTAAGCACTAACTGAATTAAACGCTTATTTAAGAACAATTCAAGTTACTAATGATCTTGCTTATGGTTTAAAGTTATAAGGATGATCGGACTTAGGATGATGATCTTGTTTATGATTGGAGAAAATTACAAGGATGATCGGACTTAGGATGATGATCTTGGATGTTAAGCACTAATTGGATTCAAACGCGTATTTTAGGACAATAGAAGTTGCTAATGATCTTGCTTATGGTCTAAAGTTATAATAATTGGAGAAAATTAGAAGCGGTGGTCGGACTTAGGATGATGATCTTGGATGTTATTCACTAACTCGAATTCAAATGCTTATTTAGGAATAATCAAGTTACTAATGGTCTTGCTTATGGTTTAAAGTTATAATAATTGGAGAAAATTAGAAGTGGTGATCGGATTTAGGATGATGATCTTGGATGTTATGCACTAACTGAATTCAAACGCTTATTAAGAACAATTCAAGTTACTAATGATCTTGCTTATGGTTTAAAGTTATAATAATTGGAGAAAATTAGAATGATGATCGGACTTAGAATGATGATATTGGATGTTAAGCACTATTTGGATTCAAACGCGTATTTAAGGACAATAGAAGTTACTAATGATCTTGCTTATGGTCTAAAAGTTATAATAATTGGAGAAAATTAGAAGGATGATCGGACTTAGGATGATGATCTTGGATGTTAAGCACTAATTGGATTCAAACGTGTATTTTAGGACAATAGAAGTTACTAATGATCTTGCTTATGGTCTAAAAGTTATAATAATTGGAGAAAATTAGAAGGATAATCGGACTTAGGATGATGATCTTGGATGTTAAGCACTAATTGTATTCAAACGCGTATTTTAGGACAATAGAATTTACTAATGATCTTGCTTATGGTCTAAAGTTATAATAATTGGAGAAAATTAGAAGGGTGATCGGATTTAGGATGACGAGCTTGGATGTTATGCACTAACTGAATTCAAACGCTTATTTAAGAACAATTCAAGTTACTAATGATCTTGCTTATGGTTTAAAGTTATAATAATTGGAGAAAATTAGAATGATGATCGGACTTAGAATGATGATATTGGATGTTAAGCACTATTTGGATTCAAACGCGTATTTAAGGACAATAGAAGTTACTAATGATCTTGCTTATGGTCTAAAAGTTATAATAATTGGAGAAAATTAGAAGGATGATCGGACTTAGGATGATGATCTTGGATGTTAAGCACTAATTGGATTCAAACGTGTATTTTAGGACAATAGAAGTTACTAATGATCTTGCTTATGGTCTAAAAGTTATAATAATTGGAGAAAATTAGAAGGATAATCGGACTTAGGATGATGATCTTGGATGTTAAGCACTAATTGTATTCAAACGCGTATTTTAGGACAATAGAATTTACTAATGATCTTGCTTATGGTCTAAAGTTATAATAATTGGAGAAAATTAGAAGGGTGATCGGACTTAGGATGATGATTTTGGATGTCATGCACTAACTGAATTCAAACGCTTATTTAAGAAAAACTGAATTTACTAATGGTCTTGCTTATGGTTTAAAGTTATAAAAATTGGAAAAAGTTAGAAGGGTGATCCGACTTAGGATGATGATCTTGGATGTTATGCACTAAGTGAATTCAAACGCTTATTTAAGAACAATTCAAGTTACTAATGATCTTGCTTATGGTTTAAAGTTATAATAATTGGAGAAAATTAGAAGGGTGATCGGACTTAGGATGATGATCTTGGATGTTATGCACTAACTAAATTCAAACGCTTATTTAAGAATAATTGAAGTTACTAATGGTCTTGCTTATGGTTTAAAGTTATAATAATTCGAGAAAATTAGAAGGGTGATCGGATTTAGGATGATGATCTTGGATGTTATGCACTAATTAAATTCAAACGCTTATTTAAGAACAATTCAAGTTACTAATGATTTTGCTTATGGTTTAAAGTTATAATAATTGGAGAAAATTAGAATGATGATCGGACTTAGAATGATGATATTGGATGTTAAGCACTATTTGGATTCAAACGCGTATTTAAGGACAATAGAAGTTACTAATGATCTTGCTTATGGTCTAAAAGTTATAATAATTGGAGAAAATTAGAAGGATGATCGGACTTAGGATGATGATCTTGGATGTTAAGCACTAATTGGATTCAAACGTGTATTTTAGGACAATAGAAGTTACTAATGATCTTGCTTATGGTCTAAAAGTTATAATAATTGGAGAAAATTAGAAGGATAATCGGACTTAGGATGATGATCTTGGATGTTAAGCACTAATTGTATTCAAACGCGTATTTTAGGACAATAGAATTTACTAATGATCTTGCTTATGGTCTAAAATTATAATAATTGGAGAAAATTAGAAGGGTGATCGGACTTAGGATGATGATTTTGGATGTCATGCACTAACTGAATTCAAACGCTTATTTAAGAAAAACTGAATTTACTAATGGTCTTGCTTATGGTTTAAAGTTATAAAAATTGGAAAAAGTTAGAAGGGTGATCCGACTTAGGATGATGATCTTGGATGTTATGCACTAAGTGAATTCAAACGCTTATTTAAGAACAATTCAAGTTACTAATGATCTTGCTTATGGTTTAAAGTTATAATAATTGGAGAAAATTAGAAGGGTGATCGGACTTAGGATGATGATCTTGGATGTTATGCACTAACTAAATTCAAACGCTTATTTAAGAATAATTGAAGTTACTAATGGTCTTGCTTATGGTTTAAAGTTATAATAATTCGAGAAAATTAGAAGGGTGATCGGATTTAGGATGATGATCTTGGATGTTATGCACTAATTAAATTCAAACGCTTATTTAAGAACAATTCAAGTTACTAATGATTTTGCTTATGGTTTAAAGTTATAATAATTGGAGAAAATTAGAATGGTGATCGGACTAAGGATGATGATCTTGGATGTTAAGCACTAATTGGATTCAAACGCGTATTTTAGGACAATAGAAGTTGCTAATGATCTTGCTTATGGTCTAAAGTTATAATAATTGGAGAAAATTAGAAGGGTGGTCGGACTTAGGATGATGATCTTGGATGTTATTCACTAACTGAATTCAAATGCTTATTTAGGAATAACTGAAGTTACTAATGGTCTTGCTTATGGTTTAAAGTTATAATAATTGGAGAAAATTAGAAGGGTGATCGGATTTAGGATGATGATCTTGGATGTTATGCACTAACTGAATTCAAACGCTTATTAAGAACAATTCAAGTTACTAATGATCTTGCTTATGGTTTAAAGTTATAATAATTGGAGAAAATTAGAATGATGATCGGACTTAGAATGATGATATTGGATGTTAAGCACTATTTGGATTCAAACGCGTATTTAAGGACAATAGAAGTTACTAATGATCTTGCTTATGGTCTAAAAGTTATAATAATTGGAGAAAATTAGAAGGATGATCGGACTTAGGATGATGATCTTGGATGTTAAGCACTAATTGGATTCAAACGTGTATTTTAGGACAATAGAAGTTACTAATGATCTTGCTTATGGTCTAAAAGTTATAATAATTGGAGAAAATTAGAAGGATAATCGGACTTAGGATGATGATCTTGGATGTTAAGCACTAATTGTATTCAAACGCGTATTTTAGGACAATAGAATTTACTAATGATCTTGCTTATGGTCTAAAGTTATAATAATTGGAGAAAATTAGAAGGGTGATCGGATTTAGGATGATGAGCTTGGATGTTATGCACTAACTGAATTCAAACGCTTATTTAAGAACAATTCAAGTTACTAATGATCTTGCTTATGGTTTAAAGTTATAATAATTGGAGAAAATTAGAATGATGATCGGACTTAGAATGATGATATTGGATGTTAAGCACTATTTGGATTCAAACGCGTATTTAAGGACAATAGAAGTTACTAATGATCTTGCTTATGGTCTAAAAGTTATAATAATTGGAGAAAATTAGAAGGATGATCGGACTTAGGATGATGATCTTGGATGTTAAGCACTAATTGGATTCAAACGTGTATTTTAGGACAATAGAAGTTACTAATGATCTTGCTTATGGTCTAAAAGTTATAATAATTGGAGAAAATTAGAAGGATAATCGGACTTAGGATGATGATCTTGGATGTTAAGCACTAATTGTATTCAAACGCGTATTTTAGGACAATAGAATTTACTAATGATCTTGCTTATGGTCTAAAGTTATAATAATTGGAGAAAATTAGAAGGGTGATCGGACTTAGGATGATGATTTTGGATGTCATGCACTAACTGAATTCAAACGCTTATTTAAGAAAAACTGAATTTACTAATGGTCTTGCTTATGGTTTAAAGTTATAAAAATTGGAAAAAGTTAGAAGGGTGATCCGACTTAGGATGATGATCTTGGATGTTATGCACTAAGTGAATTCAAACGCTTATTTAAGAACAATTCAAGTTACTAATGATCTTGCTTATGGTTTAAAGTTATAATAATTGGAGAAAATTAGAAGGGTGATCGGACTTAGGATGATGATCTTGGATGTTATGCACTAACTAAATTCAAACGCTTATTTAAGAATAATTGAAGTTACTAATGGTCTTGCTTATGGTTTAAAGTTATAATAATTCGAGAAAATTAGAAGGGTGATCGGATTTAGGATGATGATCTTGGATGTTATGCACTAATTAAATTCAAACGCTTATTTAAGAACAATTCAAGTTACTAATGATTTTGCTTATGGTTTAAAGTTATAATAATTGGAGAAAATTAGAATGGTGATCGGACTAAGGATGATGATCTTGGATGTTAAGCGCTAATTGGATTCAAACGCGTATTTTAGGACAATAGAAGTTACCAATGATCTTGCTTATGGTCTAAAAGTTATAATGATTGGAGAAAATTACAAGGATGATCGGACTTAGGATGAGGATCTTGGATGTTAAGCACTAATTGGATTCAAACGCGTATTTTAGGACAATAGAAGTTACTAATGATCTTGCTGATGGTTTAAGGTTATAATAATTGGAGAAAATTAGAAGGGTGATCGGATTTAGGATGATGATCTTGGATGTTATGCACTAACTGAATTCAAACGCTTATTTAAGAACAATTCAAGTTACTAATGATCTAGCTTATGGTTTAAAGTTATAATAATTGGAGAAAATTAGAATGGTGATCGGACTTAGGATGATGATCTTGGATGTTAAGCACTAAATCCGAATTAAACGCTTATTTAAGAACAATTCAAGTTACTAATGATCTTGCTTATGGTTTAAAGTTATAAGGATGATCGGACTTAGGATGATGATCTTGTTTATGATTGGAGAAAATTACAAGGATGATCGGACTTAGGATGATGATCTTGGATGTTAAGCACTAATTGGATTCAAACGCGTATTTTAGGACAATAGAAGTTGCTAATGATCTTGCTTATGGTCTAAAGTTATAATAATTGGAGAAAATTAGAAGGGTGGTCGGACTTAGGATGATGATCTTGGATGTTATTCACTAACTGAATTCAAATGCTTATTTAGGAATAACTGAAGTTACTAATGGTCTTGCTTATGGTTTAAAGTTATAATAATTGGAGAAAATTAGAAGGGTGATCGGATTTAGGATGATGATCTTGGATGTTATGCACTAACTGAATTCAAACGCTTATTAAGAACAATTCAAGTTACTAATGATCTTGCTTATGGTTTAAAGTTATAATAATTGGAGAAAATTAGAATGATGATCGGACTTAGAATGATGATATTGGATGTTAAGCACTATTTGGATTCAAACGCGTATTTAAGGACAATAGAAGTTACTAATGATCTTGCTTATGGTCTAAAAGTTATAATAATTGGAGAAAATTAGAAGGATGATCGGACTTAGGATGATGATCTTGGATGTTAAGCACTAATTGGATTCAAACGCGTATTTTAGGACAATAGAAGTTGCTAATGATCTTGCTTATGGTCTAAAGTTATAATAATTGGAGAAAATTAGAAGGGTGGTCGGACTTAGGATGATGATCTTGGATGTTATTCACTAACTGAATTCAAATGCTTATTTAGGAATAACTGAAGTTACTAATGGTCTTGCTTATGGTTTAAAGTTATAATAATTGGAGAAAATTAGAAGGGTGATCGGATTTAGGATGATGATCTTGGATGTTATGCACTAACTGAATTCAAACGCTTATTAAGAACAATTCAAGTTACTAATGATCTTGCTTATGGTTTAAAGTTATAATAATTGGAGAAAATTAGAATGATGATCGGACTTAGAATGATGATATTGGATGTTAAGCACTATTTGGATTCAAACGCGTATTTAAGGACAATAGAAGTTACTAATGATCTTGCTTATGGTCTAAAAGTTATAATAATTGGAGAAAATTAGAAGGATGATCGGACTAAGGATGATGATCTTGGATGTTAAGCACTAATTGGATTCAAACGTGTATTTTAGGACAATAGAAGTTACTAATGATCTTGCTTATGGTCTAAAAGTTATAATAATTGGAGAAAATTAGAAGGATAATCGGACTTAGGATGATGATCTTGGATGTTAAGCACTAATTGTATTCAAACGCGTATTTTAGGACAATAGAATTTACTAATGATCTTGCTTATGGTCTAAAGTTATAATAATTGGAGAAAATTAGAAGGGTGATCGGACTTAGGATGATGATCTTGGATGTCATGCACTAACTGAATTCAAACGCTTATTTAAGAAAAACTGAATTTACTAATGGTCTTGCTTATGGTTTAAAGTTATAAAAATTGGAAAAAGTTAGAAGGGTGATCCGACTTAGGATGATGATCTTGGATGTTATGCACTAAGTGAATTCAAACGCTTATTTAAGAACAATTCAAGTTACTAATGATCTTGCTTATGGTTTAAAGTTATAATAATTGGAGAAAATTAGAAGGGTGATCGGACTTAGGATGATGATCTTGGATGTTATGCACTAACTAAATTCAAACGCTTATTTAAGAATAATTGAAGTTACTAATGGTCTTGCTTATGGTTTAAAGTTATAATAATTCGAGAAAATTAGAAGGGTGATCGGATTTAGGATGATGATCTTGGATGTTATGCACTAATTAAATTCAAACGCTTATTTAAGAACAATTCAAGTTACTAATGATTTTGCTTATGGTTTAAAGTTATAATAATTGGAGAAAATTAGAATGGTGATCGGACTTAGAATGATGATATTGGATGTTAAGCACTATTTGGATTCAAACGCGTATTTTAGGACAATAGAAGTTACTAATGATCTTGCTTATGGTCTAAAAGTTATAATAATTGGAGAAAATTAGATGGATGATCGGACTTAGGATGATGATCTTGGATGTTAAGCGCTAATTGGATTCAAATGCGTATTTTAGGACAATAGAAGTTACTAATGATCTTGCTTATGGTCTAAAAGTTATAATGATTGGAGAAAATTACAAGGATGATCGGACTTAGGATGATAATCTTGGATGTTAAGCACTAATTGGATTCAAACGCGTATTTTAGGACAATAGAAGTTACTAATGATCTTGCTGATGGTTTAAGGTTATAATAATTGGAGAAAATTAGAAGGGTGGTCGGATTTAGGATGATGATCTTGGATGTTATGCATTAACTGAATTCAAACGCTTATTTAAGAACAATTCAAGTTACTAATGATCTTGCTTATGGTTTAAAGTTATAATAATTGGAGAAAATTAGAAGGGTGATCGGACTTAGGATGATGATCTTGGATGTTAAGCACTAACTGAATTCAAACGCTTATTTAAGAACAATTCAAGTTACTAATGATCTTCCTTATGGTTTAAAGTTATAATAATTGGAGAAAATTAGAATGGTGATCGGACTAAGGATGATGATCTTTGGATGTTAAGCGCTAATTGGATTCAAACGCGTATTTTAGGACAATAGAAGTTACTAATGATCTTGCTTATGGTCTAAAAGTTATAATGATTGGAGAAAATTACAAGGATGATCGGACTTAGGATGATGATCTTGGATGTTAAGCACTAATTGGATTCAAACGCTTACTCAAGAAGAATAGAAGTTACTAATGATCTTGCTTATGCTCTAAACTTATAATTATTGGATAAAAATAAAAGGGTGAGTGGATTTACGATGATGATCTTGGATGCTAAGCACTAAATGAATTCAAAAGCTTAATTAAGTACAGTCGAAGTTTCGTATGATCTCGCTTAACGTTTTAACTTACAATAATTGGAGAAAATTAGAAGGGTGATCGGACTTAGGATGATGATCTTGGATGTTATGCACTAATTGAATTAAAACGCTTATTTTAAGAACAATTGAAGATCCCCCTTCTAATAATTGGAGATAATTAGAAGGGTGATCGGACTTAGGATGATGATCTGGGATGTTAAGCACTAATTGAATTCAAACACTTATTTATGTAAATTTGAAGTTTCTTATGATCTTGCTTATCGTCTAAACTTACAATAATTGGATAAAATTAGAAGGGTGATCAGACTTAGGATGATGA
This sequence comes from Silybum marianum, assembly GCA_036898165.1. Taxonomy (NCBI): domain Eukaryota; kingdom Viridiplantae; phylum Streptophyta; class Magnoliopsida; order Asterales; family Asteraceae; genus Silybum; species Silybum marianum. The sequence goes on along the minus strand of CM072532.1, from coordinate 49,504,120 downwards.
TCTTGGATGTTAAACACTAATTAAATTCAAACGCTTATTTTAGAAGGGTGATCGGACTTAGGATGATGATCTGGGATGTTAAGCACTAATTGAATTCAAACACTTATTTATGTAAATTTGAAGTTTCTTATGATCTTGCTTATCGTCTAAACTTACAATAATTGGATAAAATTAGAAGGGTGATCAGACTTAGGATGATGATCTTGGATGTTAAACACTAATTAAATTCAAACGCTTATTTTAGAACAATCGAAGTTACTAATGTTAGAAAGTTACATAATGAAATAGGGAATAGGTGAAATAGGGAACAAGAGCATAATTTGTAGTTTTAAAAATTTTAAGAAAATTAAAAGGTTGTCCGCGGTTAGGATGATGATCTTGGATGTTAAGCACTAATTTGAGTTCAAGCGTTTATTTATTTATGGATAACAAAAGTTAATAATGTTAACTAATTGAATTCAAAATATATGACCTGTTGCATAATGAAATATGGAATAGGTGAAATAGGGAACAAGAGCATAATTTGAAGTTATAAGAAATATCACATGATTTGCTTGGGGTCTAAAGTTAGAAAAATTGAAGAAAATTAAAAGGGTGTCCGCGGTTAGGATGGTGATCTTGGATGTTTAGCACTAATTGAGTTCAAACGTTTATTTATGGATAACAAAAGTTAATAATGAAATATGGAGTAGGTGACCGTTATGATGAACAATAGTCGAATGCCAAAAATAGGTGGAATAGGGAATAAGAGGGTAATTTGAAGGTATTAGAAACATGTCATGATTTGTTTAGGATGATTGATGATCTTGAATTCAAACACTTATTTAAGTAAATTCGAAGTTTCTTATGATTTTGTTTATCGTCTAAACTTACAATAATCGGAGAAAATTAGAAGGGTGATCGGACTTAGGATGACGATCTTGGATGTTAAGCACTAATTAAATTCAAACACTTCTTTAATGACAATTGAAATTACTAATGATCTTGCTTATCATCTAAACTTATTACAATAGGAGAAAGTTAGAAGGGTGATCGGACTTAGGATGATGATCTTGGATGTTAAGCACTAATTGAATTCAAACACTTATTTATGGATAACAAAAGTTAATAATGTTTAAAAGATACATAGTGAAATATGGAATAGGTAACCGTTATAATAAATAGTAGTCGAATGCCAAAAATAGGTGGAATTGGGAATGAGAGGTAATTTAAAGGTATTAGAAACATGACATGATTTGCTTAGGATGATGATCTTGGAAGTTGAGCACATCGATCCTGTTCAACCTTCTCCAAAACCGCACTATTTATCTCCCCGTTTCCACCCGTCCCTTCTGTGTCAATAGGGACTCCCCATTTGGGCTGGAATGAAGGCATCTCAATATATTTTTAGGTAATTTTTATTGGTAGAATGATTCTATATCTTTGATAATAAGACATGATTGATTAAAACTTTCAAATTTGTTTTCCCTTTATATGCTTGGTTGGTAGTGAATATTGAACTTATATTTTAGGTGTTAAAACCTCCATAGTTTTTAGTGATTATGTGCTCTTTCGTTGCACATTTCAATTTTGATTCAAGCAATAGCCTTCTATTGTCTCGACTTCTGAGTGGATTTTAGGTTATAACACAATGTAGTTTAGATGTCTTCTTCTTAACTTCTGTATTCTACTCATATTAAAACTTTTTATAGGTATGATTTGCATTCAGGAATCAGCGAAAGCTTTGGAAATCATGACGATTTTAGCAACTTGTGTTGAATATTCCAATGAAATAGGTAAACTATAAACAATTGTTACTTTCCTAACTTATAGCTAATCAATCTCGAGTAAGTATGAACAACTATAATCACATTTATTAAGTTTTGGATATGGATCATAAAGAGTGTATTGTACTTAAAGGTCAATCTAAATATGGTTAATGCCATTAATAAAACTAATCATATTTGACCTGTTTCTATACTTGCCACTTTTTTGCCTTTCTGGTCTCGAGTTCCTGATGGGGGTTCATTGTGATGGTTGCTGCTGGCTTATCGGTGAATATGTACGACTTACGCAAGTTCAACAATTCATTTTATAGAAAATGTGTGGGATGTCCAAATTAATTGTGTCCGGCCATATCTGGATCAAGGTATTCAATGCTATATATATATATATATATATTCATGATCCTTGTAGTACTTATATATTGATGTTTCTAGGCCATTTAAAATAATGAATTTGCGGTAGAACTTAAAACGGTTATTTATTGAAATTAAGAGGTACCATCGCTCAAACACCATGTACAAATATATATTTATTGAATAGTGGACTAGAGTCGGTGTTTACGGTTTACCTTAATATATTAAGTTCTTTATATGTATATATATATATAGGAAAGTTCAAATGAGAACTCAAATTTGGTTGTGAACGTGAGGACAAATGAGAGTGCAACACGTGTCTGAATATAGATTATTCAGACTAAATATAGACTCTATATTTAGTCTGAATATTTCTTTGAATGGGACACGTGTCGCACTCTTATTTGTCCTCACGTTCACAACCAAATTTGAGTTCTCATTTGAACCTGCCCCTAGATATATATATATATATATATATATATATATATATATATTTCTTACTACTTTACTAATGTGATAACTTTGAGTTCATCAGATGGTATACAGGTTGCCATTACTTAAACAATAGCAACAATAGAGCATGACGGTAGCCAATTAAGTGGCCATATATATGGGGATTGTTGCGTTGGTTTTAGACCATAAAGTTTCATTATTTAGTCATTTAAGTAAGTATATCTATCTAATCTATCGGATTCACAACATATCTTGGTTGTAGGTCTCCCATTTACTGGTCGATGATTAAGCAGACCACGAAGAACATGAAAAAATCTATGGTATCGTTTCACTGATTTAACTTCGTCCAATTTTTTGATGAGAATTGTTTCCACAGATTTAACTTTATCCGATTTTCAGAAAGTTAACTTTGTTCTCATTTGTTATCCTATGTTTGTTCTTCAGGCAACAAAGATAAGTAATCTGATCTTCTTTGTGGGTAATTTCTTCATTCTCCATTGATGATCTCTGTTCCCGTGATTTCATCAAATTAAAAAGCGTTGTTGATTATTATTACTTCATTCAACGGATCATCGATCGTAGATTTCAAAATTGATAGGTAATGATAGCTGTCAATAGGTATGATTGTTATTTACATTTATTCTGTTTATAATTTTTGTGTGCATTTGATGTGAAAATATCAGTTGCATTAGTGGGAGAGGGTATGTATCCAAGGGTTGTTATTCATACCCCCTTCCACACACAATTCATTTTCTATCTATCCCTACCTTACTCACATACCATTCACTTTCTGCCCTCCTCTACTCATTCACATACACCCTATAGGAGGGGGTATGAATATAATTCCCCTTTTTAATCTTAGGAGCCGTTTACCAAACACTTACGTGTTTAACGCGCAACAGTAAAATTCAACACTATATATTATTTACTTACCATGTAAGATTTTAGTAAACTAAAACGACATCTTATACAACAATTTACCCGGTAAGCGCAAAACGTGGTAAGAGTCATCACTCTTACTTACCGGGTAAGACTCTCAATCCTTGCAACGCTCTTACCAAGTAAGATTCTTGGTCATTGCCATATATATATCTGGTAAGTCAAAATGAGAAAGTTTAATGGTTTTTTCATTCAAAAAAATAGTTCAAGGACTTAATCATTTAAAATGACAAAGTTTAATGGTTTTTTCATTCAAAAAAATAATTTAGGGACTTAACCATTCAAAATAGGATAGTTTGTTGGGTTTTTTCAAACATTTCCTTTTATAAAACTATCTAAACTACTAATAAATTAGATGATAATTTATTAGGTATAAATATGTCTATTTGTTGGGTTTTTTCAAACATTGCAGACGTGGAATTAAATTTTGCTAAGTATGGGAAGTTCATGTATAGTTTGTTTAACTAAGTATGTGATAAAGGGATAAAATAACAACTCATTTTCATTAATTCTTTTAGGGCCCGTTTGGTTGGAGGGATTTGAAGGAATTTGGTGGGATTGGGATTTCAATCCAATCCATTGTATTGGGGTTAGTTCTCAGATTACTGACATGACGACTTATTTGACTCCAGTGTTTGGCATAAATATTAAGATATAGTACAGTATAATTTCAAGAAAATCACCAGAGTTCTTACTGGGAACGACTTATTTGAAATCCCAATCCCTACAAATCCCTCCAACCAAACGGGCCCTTATAGTATTTTATTTTTATTTTTTCTTATTATAACAATATATTTTTAAATTAATTTTTATTAAGGTATCGTATTTTAGAAAATCTACATATTATAAGAATAAGTAATATCTAAATCTTTTAAACCAACCCTTTACTTTTTTTATTTGTTTGCTTGACTTAAATGAAGCAATATGAATGACATAATTTTTATTACATGGGCCCCCAAAAAAAACTCCTTTAAATTAATTTTAATGATTTTCACAATTTTTTTAACTTTTTCTTATTAAATTAAATACAAGTTAAATATTCTAGAGTAAAATATTTTTTAAATAAATATGATATATTATTTTTCAGATAACTATGTTTTATGTGTAAAAAAGTTAACACTTTTTATTTTATTATGTTAAAAAATTATATATCTTTTAACATTTTTTTAAAATGTTAGCAAGATGAATTATTACAAGTTTTTTGTAATGTTGTTGTATTGATAATTATTTCAAAAAGAAAATCTAAAAATTTATCAATTTATATGTCTAGTATATAAATATTTTTTTTGGTAAAGAAAAACGTAACCGTTTTTATTTTCTTTTTTCAAAAAATATATATTTTTTGAAAATGTTGTCAATATAAATTGTATTCTACTAGTCATCTTAATATCGGTATCTAACGATAAGTTAAAAACTCTCTAATTTATTTAATATATTTATTAAATAATATGTGAAATCAATTTTTTTTACGTATGTTATAATAAAAAATGCTATGTTAGCAAAAATTTACACATGGGTTGATGGATATCATATGATCTCATGTAACACTCCGTCTTATCACGACACAATATTGTCCGTTTTGTTCTTCCGCAGAGGTGTGCGCACGGATTTGTTTCTGGCGACCGGCGAGTGGCGAGGACTTCCCAGGAGGTCACCCATCCTGGTACTACTCCCACCCAAGCACGCTTAACCACAGAGTTCCAAGAACCTGCTTTGCTTGTGGCCCCAAAACGCGTTGTTTTTAGGAAGGCCAAGGTTTACTTATGAACCCAGCATCACTCCTGTTCACGACCGATATGGGATATGTATGCCTAAGGTGTTACAAGTGGTATCAGAGCCGCTCTTGTGTCGTTCAGAATGTGGGGCAAACCTCATCGAGGACGATGAGTCCTTAAGGGGGGTGTTTGTAACACCTTAGGCAGATCCAATATTGGTCGTGGACAGGAGTGATGTTAGGTTCATAAGCAAACCTTGGTCTTCCTAAAAACAACGCATTTTGGGGCCACAAGCAAAGCAGGTTCTTGGAACTCTGTGGTTAAGCGTGCTTGGGTGAGAGTAGTACCAGGATGGGTGACCTCCTGGGAAGTCCTCGTCAGGTCGCCAGAAACAAATCCGTACGCACACCTCGGCGGAAGGACAAAACGGACAATATTGTGTCATGATAAGGCGGGACGTTACATCTCATTTGTGTATTTTAAAGTCTCAATGTTGTAAAGTATAATATATTTATTTTGTGTTAATAATGTACTTGATCTCATTTATTTGTGTATTCTCGTTATTGTAAAACAAATTAATGGTATTATTGTACTAAACATCATTTATAAAACAAATGTTATAACTTTTATATGATGAATGCATAGAATATAATTTCCTGTCTTTGTCTAAATAATAATAATAATATGGTGTGTAGCTCAATGATAAAGAGCATGTAACTGAGTGAGTCAAAAAATGTATTTTTTTATTAGTATTCTTAGAGACAGATTTCGTATTGATCGATTGTGTTGTCAGTAATCAACTTTACGCTTTAATAATATAATATTCCCTTAATTTCGTTTCAATAGGTGATTCTATATTGCTATGCAAATAATTTCGTACTTGCTTGAACTTGAGCTAAATATGGTTACAAACTTGATTTTAGAGATTCATAAAACGAGCTTGGTACCAAAGGCTGCCATCAGTGAGGTAGATATGGCGGTCGACAATGGTGGACATAAAATGAGCTTGGTACCAAACAATGGTTAAATATAAGGACGCAAATAGAAGTAAAATGAAACTACAGACGAAAAAAGCAATTTTAAAAAAAAAACTATAACAAAAGTACTAAATATGTAAATTTTTAAAAGTTTTTAACAGCTCTTTTTAACTCTGTTAAATGTAAGGACGAAAATGGAAGTAAAATGAAACCACAGACGAAAAAAACAATTTTTAAACCACAGGAACGAAAATCGTTATAAAAGGTAAACCACAAGGACGAAAATTGTAATTTACTCTAATTTTTTTTTTTACAAAGTGGGATGCATATTTCTCTTACCAATAAGAAGCAGACACGTAAATGGTGCAAACGTCGTCGTTTTGAGCAGGCATTTTCTAGTACAAGTTACAACATAAGGGCAAAAAAAAACTCACGAGAGAACAAGAAAGGGAATTATCAAATTGCCTTCGGTTATCCCTTAACCATCAAATACAATTCCAATATTTTCTAACCCTAAACTATAAACGAACTTACACTTTACCCCCCTCTAAATACATAAACATTGCACTTTGAACACTTTCAAAACCTGATAAAATCATAAATGGGCTATTACTATGACGTAAACCGGACCTATATATCTCACACAAAAGTAGGTATATAGGATGGCATGCATGTAAACCTGATTTCTACTCTGATGATAGAACAATTATTATGTGAATACCTTTGGCTTTCAAAAAAGTGTGTGAGAGAAAAAATTTAAATCTAAGATGTATCTTTTGTGCAAAAGATACATCATAGCCCTGCAAAAGTTACATATCTCTTAAAAGATATGTTTCATTAAATTTAAAATCCCTTGTGCAAACATAAATAGTTTGGACCCTGGAGATTTTATCGGTGGTGCCTGAATTCAAACCCCCGGAAAGATGGGATTTTCACATCATAGCCCAAGGGGCATCAGATTAGGCTCAGTTCCTAAGTTACATTTAATGGAAAATTTATTATAAATATGCAGATGTCGTGAATAGAACACGCGGCCTTATATATAAAAACACATAGTCTTTACCACTCAACTCCTATTGCTTTTTGTAAATTATCTTTGACCATGCGTATTTAATTACTTCTTTACCTTCATACCTTATATCTTAAAATTTGTTACTTTTGGTCTTTTTTTCTCGTGACAACACAAATTTCTTATTTATCAAAAATAAAATTAATCACATTCTACACTTCCATTGGGTTCTTGAATTTGGGGGGAAATTAAAAAAATTGGGTAGTTCAACAATTTTTAATAATCTTTAGAAATGATTTTAATTTTCTTTCATCCCACATTTGGGAGTAAACCTATCTTTATTTTTTTTAGTTTCTTTTTTCCTTCTCTCATAAGAAGGTTTTGAGAACACGAGTTTTATTTCACTTTCCTCCCATTCTCTTCATTTCCTTCGTAATATAGGTTTCAAGAACACAACATTAATATTTTGTATAGGTTTTTGTTTTGAAAATCCATATGATAATATTTGGAAACTTATTGTTCTTGCTAAATTCGATTTCAATTGGTTTATGTCTCATCATAATATTTTATTATAATTAACTAAAATCGATTAGGTTACATATCTCTTAAAAGATATGTTTCATTTGTCTAAAAATAAAGGAAATGGCATCTTTTAGATTTTTCATCTAGGGCATCGAAAACCCTTGGACCGGCTCTGTACCCGATTTATAATCAACTTTTTATAATCATTTAAACAATTATTCAAAAAATTTATGTTTTATTTTAATAATATATTTAAAATCATATATAATATGTTTAAGTTTTATGAAATTAAAATATAACAAAAGTATATAAACGATAGGTACTCATACAACCCCTTTAATCCTTTTTAAAGTTTTACATGATTCAACTTTAAATATGTTATCCCATCTGTTTATTTTTCCCTCCAATAATATGATCTCTAATCATGTTCACACTTAGAAGATTGTGTGGTCTGTACATTGATTAGTCTAACCTCGTCTAGTCATACAGTCTAAGAAAAATATGGACCGACAATATGACCGAATAGAAAGAAGGTCTCGTCTAGTTTATTTTGGTTTGGATTTTTTTGTATATCCATTAAAACGAAAAACAAAAAAAAATAGAAATTAACATACTTCATTAGAACTTGGACATGTCTTTATGAATTTATCTAGTCCAAAAAGAAGTGACAGTGTGACCTAGTATGAACATATGACGTCATGGTCCAGTCTTTTATCTAGTCTAAAGGGCATGATACAAAATGCACATCTCTATTAGCAAGTTAAGTTGTCCCCTTCAGATTTTTATGGCAACGTCATAATTTATTTATAAAGCTCATTTTAGGCTATGTTTGACAAAAATAAGCTACCTTATAAGTTAGCTTATTTTCATTGTACACGTTTGGCAAACCATAAGCTAGCTTATTGAAACGCTACTTGGAGTAGCGTTTTGGGAGCTTATTGTCATGTTTCCCATTATAACCCTAATTAATATTAATTATTAATTACTATTTTTATTTTTCAGTATGCCTTTTTAGTCATTTACATTCTTATACGCTAGTTTTGTCAAACATGATTTTTTTTCATCAGTTAGCATATTAGCTACCAAGCTACCTTATAAGCTATCAGATAGCTTATCAGTCATCCACTAGCTTATTATCTACCCGCTAGCTTATCAGATAGTTAGCCAAACATAGCCTTAATTGTTTGATTTCAAACTAGAGTATAAGTGAACATCTAATAAAATCATAAAATGACAGGTTATTTGCTACTTTGACAATCGGAATGACATTTAACATGATCAAAAAAGCTAGATTCTCCTTTATGTCAAAATTCTTAAAGACAATTGACCAAGAAACGTGTATATATTGACATCAATCCTCATGTCTATTGAAAAAGGTGGCCGATACACATAACAGTTCATATATCAATTGACATATGATATTTATAATGTCACCTCATCTGCCTCATCCTTTGAGACGTAAAGATGGATGGCAAAGATTAAAAAAAAGATATGATTTTGACATATTAGAATTGAGAACCAACCCTTATAAAATGATTTGATTGTTCAATAGCAAGGGCAATTATTACATTTTAAAAGCAATCTATAAATAGGAGGGTAGTTTCGGCGCTTTCAGAAAGCAAAACAAACGCATCCTTATGATTTAAACTAATCAAATATTTTGGTGAATGACATTTGCATATATAAAAGGCATAAGACCGATATAGGTTTTTATCAGCTTTTTTTTTAAACAAATAAAGATTTTGAGAATTTGAAAAAAGGAACTAAAACATAATCGAAAAACATTGTCTAGATACAAATATTAATAATAATTGAGGAGGCATATATGAATTCAACGATATACCAATTGAAATTGAATTGTTTTCTTTATTCTAAGATCCAAGCTTGATATGATATATTGAATGTTTGTATTCATAAAAGTTTTAACCAAGAAAAACTCGAAGTTTTTTTTAACAAATTAAAACATGAAAATTACAAAAGAAACTGAAGTATAATAAGATATAACTTTTAAAGCTAAACTGGTGTAACGTATTAAAGATCAAACCAACTTTAAACAATTTTATTTAGTTCTATAGAGGAAAGTTCAAATGTGAACTCATTTTTGGTTGTGAACGTGAGGACGAATCTCAGCCACTTATCCGGTCAATAAAGACGGCTTTGACCTGGTTCCCTTCCTTTAACAATCTCCACCCTCCCATGAATCGCGTCAATCCTCCGTGATCGCGTCCACCATGACCGAAGATGTGTGGCTGAGATTCGTCCTCACGTTCACAACCAAAAAGGAGTTCACATTTGAACCTAACCCTAGTTCTATATAACATATAAATAACTGAAATTAAATTATACATCAAACAATGCATATGTTAAACAAAATATGTGTTTTTATCATATCCACATCCATTTAAAGATCGAACATGAGTTATCAAATACACATATTTCCACTTTAAACATATTTGGGTAGCAATTACTTCAAACAAATATAGACACAAACAACAATTGCATTTTCGATCATCCATTAACAATCTTAGTTTTCCTCATCTGTTAAAATACATGACATGTTTAAAGAGAAGCAACAATCAAATTTCACAAAATGATTAGAGAACCCATAACTTATTGCTACCTTAATTAGAATCGAGAACAAAATTCCATACAGTTTGACAGGAATATCATGCAATACAAATTGTAGGTGTAAGCTCTTCAAATTTACGCCTACAATTTGTATGGAATTTTGGTCCTTATGCTTGAAATGTGGGCAACAATATTAAAAGTTGAACATATTATTTTGGTTCGTTAACATATACGTCATATTTCAAGAAAAGATTTATACATTATCCAAATCATGTCTTAAACATTTAGATGTGACTCGATTAAAAATCGACAATGATAATAAAAATGTATGGAAATAATAACAAGTGTCATTTCCTTAAAACGAGTGGGAAGTAATGATTTTACAGCCGTAACTCAAAACTAACATTGTATTTTTGAATTTTGGAAGGAAGTAAAAAAAGAAATTGAAAGGAATGAAAACAAAAAGGAAGGGAAGAAAATAAAATTTCAAGTTAAAAGAAAATATTATGTTTTTATAAATATGTCCTTATTTATTTTATAGTGAAATGAGTATATGTGTAATTTAATATATATTCTTTCATTTTCTTTTCTTCTATTTCCTTCTATGGAAGGAAAATCAACATTATTTCCCTTCCTTTTATTTTCTTTCCCTCCTTAAAAAAACTCTGAAAACACAAAGGCTATGTTTAGCAAACTAGTTGATAAGCTAGCGAGTAGCTGATAGCTTATAATCTAGCTAATGAAAAAAAATAATGTTTGGCAAAACTAGCGTATAAGAATGTAAAATGACTAAAAAGACATATTGAAAAATATAAATATAAATATAAATTAATAATTAATATTAATGAGGGTTATAATTGAAAAAAATAACAATAAGCTCCCAAAACGCTACTGCATGTGGCGTTTCAACAAACTAACTTATAAGCTAACTTATGGTTTGGCAAACGTGTACACTGAAAATAAACTAACTTATTTTTGCCAAACATAGCCAAAGATTTTTTCTTACCCTCATATTTCTCTTCTCTCTTTTTTTTTGAATTTTCTTATGAAAAAAAAAAACTCTAAAATACAACTTAATTTTTTTTTCAATTTACCCAATTGAAGATAACCAAATGGGTCTGAGAACTGGGACCGGCCCAAAATGGACCCGATACACAAAGGATTGTAATTAGGCCCAACCCAATAACAAAGTATATATCAATGTAACTTTTTTTTACAATTATGGTAAATTTTATTAGGATATTGGAAAACAACAAATGAACAATACTCGAATACAATTTTATCAACAAAAAGAACATATTATATTTAATAAAATTTGGAAATAAATGGTCTTGTAAAACAACAAATGAACAATTATGATAAATGGTAGGGTTTCAGTGAGAAAGACAGTTATGTGGAGAAACGTAAAAAGAGATATCCATCATTAGATCCATATTAGGATGAGATGCACCAGATATGAACTGCGGTTTATGGATGGGTTTGATATTTAAATGATCAATGATCCAAATCTCTTCTTCGGTGTAACTCAAATTCTCACACGATCATGCATCTTATGATAAAATTATTCTATTTTCTTATAAAAAAAGCCTTCATGTTCTGTACCTGAAAGTTATATCCGTAACTAATAATCAATGTATATTAACATTACTCATGTAATTAAAACAGATAAATATGTCTAGTTAAGGACAAATATGAACCCAAATTATCGAATGGGGTCCAATCAAGACCAAAACCAATTACTTTTTTTTTTATCGACGTGAAAGGACTAGGCTGAAGCCTGAAGGTCACGTTCAACTAGGACCTTGTGTATCTTTATAGAAAACTTACCCTTTTATTTAGGGCAAAATACATGTATATAATCGCACCTTACTTTCATAAAATTTAAATTATTTTGTATTAGGACATTTTATTTTGATAAATCTGCTCATTAAGCAATGAAAGACATGTTACATTTTGAACCAATTAATCCCTTATTTTATTTTTTGTTTATGATTGATACATCATTTTGATTATGTGACATAAATAAATAAAAACCCCTTTCAAAAATTTTAATGCTTCCTCAGTTTTTTCCTTCTGACGATTCATATCATACCCAGAGTGTAACACCCTCAAATTTGAAAAATCGGCTAATTAATTTTTTTTGAAGATAATCATAAAACATTAGTTAAAGGATAAATATCTATATATAAATCAGTATTGGATTACCTCATAAATGATTATAGATTTAACTTCAATAAGCACCGCCACAAGAAAGAAATTTATCATTTGACTGATGTTTCTTCAAAAAGATTAAGGCATTGTTTGACAAAAATAAGCTAGTCAGTGTACATGTTTGGATGCACATAAGCTGACTTATAAGCTAACTTATAAGCTAGCTTATTGATAAGCTACTTTGAGTAGCTTATGAGGAGTTTTTTGTCATTTTTTCTGATTATACCCTCATTAATATTAATTATTATTTTTTGAAGATGTTATTTTTAGTAATTTAAATGGTTATCAGCTACTTTTTGCCAAACATAATTTGTTCATCACAATTTTATCGCCTAAATAATTATATAAGTCATCAAATTTTATCAATTGCCAAACATAGCCTAAATTAGTCACTATTTAAAATTTGAATAAGCACTGCCACAAGAAAGAAATTTCTCATTTAATTGATGTTTCTTTAAAAAGATTAAATTAGTCACTATTTAAAATTTGAGGGTGTTACAGAGGGAATGAAAAAAAAGCACGCTTTTCTTATTAATTTGTATTACAAAAATAAATATTCTAAATAATATATTTTTTAAGTAAATAAAAACAATTTAACATTTTTTTAAATGTTAACGAGATAGATTGTGTTCTATAGATAACTTTAATATTAATAAAACAATACTTTATAAAAAGTTTAATTAATTTAATATGTTTATCAAGTAATATGTTAAGTCAATTTTTTTTAATAAATGAAACATAATAGTACATTATAAATTGTAAAAAGTGTCAAAAAGCTCCTCATAAGCTATTCCAAGTAGCTTATCAATAAACTAAATTATGTTCTAATTTATAAATTTCTTACGCAAGATCCAAACGATTACTTAAAAATAAATGCAATTATAATTCAAATTTATATATACGTTAATTTTTTATTTTTGCCAAACAATGACGAAATAAAAATAATTTGAAAGAATCTTGTTGTAAAAAAAAGTGCAATATTATAATATTTTTTTAATAAAAACACGTTGCTATTTCATTTGTTTAGCCATTTTATTTACAAACCCGTTCTTATTTCTTTTATCATCAAAATCCATTGATCAATTACCCTTTTAGTCAAATAATATAAAAATGATCCTTATACTCCTAATATCATATATTGATGAATGTATGTTATCAATTAACCTATTTTCATTTGATTTATGTCTTATGACTTTACGAATTATTCTTGTAATTGGAAAACAAGAAAAAGAAAGAAGGAAAAAAAGAAGAAAAAAAAGAATTGTTTTTTATGTTATTGGAAAAGAAGAATTTTTTAATTTGTGTTTTTAAAGGGACAGGAAATAAAAGGAAAGATAAAAAAAGAAAATAATTTTTCGTGTTTTTGAATATAAGAGAAAAAAAAATTCTTTAGAACGAAAGATTTGAGTAGTTTTACAATTTTAATAATTTATTTAAAATATTTAATGTATTTATTTCCTTTTTTTTTCTCCCACAATTAGGAAGAAACTTATCGTTATTTTCATGCCCTTTCGTTTCTTTTGTCTTATAAAAAAGTTTCAAAAATACGAGTATTTTATTTTATTTTTTTACTTTCCTCGTCTTTTCCTTCATTTTATTTAATTTCCTTCATAAAAAAAGTTTCCAAAAGACAGCTTTGGTATCTCTTGGATCTTAAAAAGCGTGACACCAATTCTGTAACAATTAACTCAATTTACAATAAATTTTACAGTTTTTTTATTACTAGCGAACAATTTTCATATTTATATCAAACTTTCATCATCATCACAAACAAGTACAAAATGATGACGTGATAAATAACGCAACACGAAAATAAAGCGAACAATTTTCTTAACTGACCGTAAGTACATAAATCAAAACTATCATTTTTTTTATGGATTTATAAATAATTTCATATTAGAAGGCAGCAATATGGCAACACCCAAATAGTTAAAGGACCAAAAGTGAAGAATGTGGCATTTCGAAGATGTAAATTGTAATGAAACAAAAATAGTTAAGGCCTGTTTGGAGAGAGAAACAAAAAGATAGCGAGAGAAGAGAAAGAGAGAGAGAGAGAGAGAGAGAGAGAGAGAGAGAAGGCATGGGTAAGGTAGGCGGAGGAGGAGGCGGAGGAGGTGGCGGAGCAACGGCGGGGAAGAAGAAGAAGAAAGGTCGTCCATCTCTTTTAGATCTCCAAAAACGGGCTCTAGAGCAACAGAAATTGCAAAATCAACAACAATTACAACAGCGAAGATCCAGTCGCCGGAACCCTAACTCTACTTCCGGTGATGTCGGTTCGGTCGGTGAAGAAGAATACTACGATGATGATGATGATGAGAGGAAAGAGAAAAAAGTCAAGCTCGTTGTTCGTTTGCCCCAATCGGATCAGCAACAACAACAACAACATTTGTCGTCTGATTTAATTAGATCCTCATCGGTTAATTCGGCATCTTGTGGCTCTGATTCGAATGCAGATGTTGATAATCGCAAAGTTAAATCCGGATCTGGTGGTGTTGCCACTGATCAGCAGGTAAGTTTTATTTTCTTAATTAATGCCTTCAAAATTAGGGTTTAATTTTTGTTCTTCGTTTTCGTTGGTTTGTAGTGTAATAATGTTTCAAGAGTTTAAAAATAAGAAAAAATTGAGGGAAAAAAGCTGTGTTTTAGAGCATAAGAAATATCAAGATTTTTTAAAAAAAATAGCAAAATTGATGGAAAGGAAAAATATCTTTACTTGCCATTATTTTTCTTCTTTGAAATTTTATTTGGATTTTCGCGGGTACTTCAACAGCCTTTTCTTTTCTTCCGAGATCGGAGAAGTGGGGGGGTACTTGTTTTGACTAGGTCACGTTTTGTTTTTAGTAAACATATTCATAACTACAAAACCTGTGAATAGATATAGATGCATGTGTGAATAGATATATAATTTATTTGTTTATTTTTCCTTTTGTGTTTTGTGAAATCTAGAGGGCTTTAAATCCATCAACATTCTGTTTTGGACACAAATTCTGTTATTTTATTATTATTTTTTTGTTGATTTCTTGTTCATTGTTAAAATCTTTCTGACTTCTATTATTTATATATGTTTATGTATGCATATACACAGAATAAAAGGAACATTCACCCACCATCATGTCTTGGGGGAAAAGTTCAAATTTGTCTTTTCTTTAATAATTATTGTTATTCTCTGTTATTCTTTCACTTCATTTGTACTTTGCCATTGGGTTGTTTTTTTTTCAATTATCTTTGCTTAGTAATACTAACTGTGAAATGGTGCTTTTGTCACCAAGGAACCTTTGAGATTTGTATTCTGTTATCTAATTATACTTAATGGATTTATGTTTGTAGGGTGAAAAGGTTTTGATAGCGATGGACACTCTTCATGGTCTTAATCAAAAACCTTTTGCTATTTATTCTTGAATATAAGGCAGTTTTATCGTGGGGGGTTTTTGTTTTCTAATGTTTTTTTCCATTTAATTTCTGTGCAGGGTCACCATTGGAGTCTGGACCCACAACACCTTTGCCAGATAAAAAGTTGTTAGTGTTCATTCTTGACAGACTTCAAAAGTGCGTCTTACTTCCCTTTTGCTTATTTGAATAGGACATACACATTATTTCTTGCACTGTTTATATTGATTTTAGGGGTCTTTTAAATTGGTCTGCAGGAAGGACACTCATGGGGTATTCTCTGATCCAGTTGATCCTAACGAGGTGCTTTTATTTGAAAGTTTGAAAGTGTCATCCACTGTCTTTTGTTTTAATTCCTAAACTGATATGTAGAAGTTTATATATATATATGTATGTATATATGCAGCTCCCTGATTACCATGAAATTATCAAACAACCTATGGATTTTGGTACTGTCAGGAGCAAACTTGATGAGGGACTTTATCCAAATTTGGAAGAATTGGAGGTTTGTTTTCGTTGATTATGCTTTAGTTGTTGGGCGTCTGTCAATTTATTTCTCCTGTTTGATATTATGTGGTTTTTAAGTTAAGTATGGTGACAAAGATGCCGAGGGAGTGTAAATTTATTCTTCTGAGAGTCAAGAGACCATTGTGCATGATTTTTTTATCCAAATGAAATGCATTTCTGCATATGTGATATGAGGTATAATTTCATACCTTCTCAATGGGGACTTTATAGTTTTTAAGTCTGACCCTGTTTTACTTTTATCTAGCAAAAATTTCTGAGTTAGTTGTCTATGTATTGCGACAATGAAAAAAGAGCCTTTTTTCCTCTTCACTGAATTAGAAAGAGTAACGTCAAACAGGTAAGGCGAAAAAAATAACATCTAATTGTTTCTCCTGTTCCTACTTGAACAGTCATTGTTGGAATTCTGCCCAAGTGTGGTTAAGAAATATCTAGTTCTGTTTTTGTGTTATTTTTCCATCTTAACTGACCAATTGATCTTACATTGAGTGCATATTATGGAAGTGTGATATTGCAAAGGATAATATATTTGCTTTGGCAAATGTATCCGTAATCTTATATTTTCTATTTCTATATAGTATACCATAAATTTTAACTAGTTACTTGAAATCATTACAATTGATTTGTTGATTGTACATTATATATATATATATATCTTTCAACCTGTTCATATTTATGCATGCTAACTGTGAGAATATGTGGAACCTCCATATCACTCTCCCAAAGAGCATTGGATGAGAAGGTGAGGTTCCAACATATATATACAGAAGAAATGGCCCAAGTCTAGCCGATTTGGGACTCCCAACACTAACTATATCATCTCTTTCATTTCTTTGTGAATATACACTATTAGCTTTCCCTCCATCAATTTTCATGCAAATGCAATTTAGAATAGCTCCATAAATCATAATCTGTTTCTTTACAGATGTTTTTTAATTATATAATTAGAGTTGAATGGATATTCTTCTTCAATTGTGAATATTTTGCTGCTTGCTAGTACATTTTGAACTTAGCTGTACTATTATCTTACTATATACTTTTATCCGTAAAAAACTCTCTTTAAGCTGCGAATATGGCCTAAACATTCCAAATACTAATTTTTTCCCCTTATATAACTATAGTTTCACATATTTTCTTTCTTATGTTTTCAGGCAGATGTTTATTTGATTTGCTCTAATGCAATGCAGTATAATTCATCTGATACTATATACTTTCGACAGGTAGGCTTCACCTTCTTTATACACTAATACCATATAGTTTTATAAATAATGTAATTTTCTAAACTTAATTCTCTTAAGGCGAGGTCTATACAAGAGTTGGCAAAAAGGGACTTTGAGAATCTGAGGCAAGAAGGGGAAGATGGTGAGCTACAACCAAAAGTAGTGAAAAGAGGCAGGCCACCTGGCAAGCAAGTAAAAAAGCCACCTGGCAGACCTCCATTGGACCGTGTTGGTCCTGAGTCCACCTCAGGTGCCACACTGGCAACCGCTGAAGATAATACAAACGAGTCTACTCCTTATAACTTACGAAAAGCACCACCCATGCTGTATAGGTATCAGGCCGATGGTTTACTCACCTCACATCGTTCTCGCAATGGTGAACATTACTCAGAATTGTTGTCAGATTGGAATGAAGAGTTTCCAGGTTTCTTTTACAACTTCATATATATATATATATATATATATATAGAGAGAGAGAGAGAGAGAGAGAGAGAGAGGAAAGTTCAAATGAGAACTCAAATTTGGTTGTGAACGTGAGGACAAATGAGCGCAACACGTGTTTGAATGTAGATTATTCAGACTGAATAATCAAAGAAATATTCAGACCGAATAAATACAGTATATTCGGTCTGAATATTTCTTTGATTATTCGGTCTAAATATGACACATGTCGCGCCCTCATTTATCCTCACGTTCACAACCAAATTTGAGTTTTCATTTGAACCCGCCCCTATATATAATTTCTTTTGAAGTAGATAATATTTATATACGGCAAATGCAACAAATAAACTCACCCCGAGTAAGAAACAGTTTCACATCACGGCTTCTGTTCTTTTGACGTTTTTTGTTACTTATTTTCTATCTTCAGAGCGCATTCGGAAGGCCGATATGAAATATGGGAATAAAAATTTAATCATAGATGAAACTAGGCGTGACACCTACAAACAGTTTCATCCTTCAGCTTTCGAGTCTTCTCTTTTGTCCAACTTTGGTGGGGAAAGGAAGCAGCTATTAGCGGTATGTTCTCAACTTTATGTATTTAAGTTTTTCTGCTACTATAGCTGTAGACTGTAGTTATTTGATTTCGGAAAGTAAATTCGACTCAATTTGTTATCTCTCTCCCAAAATACTAGCTCCCTATAAAAAATGCAACATTCCATTTTATGTTAGGCTCTCTAGTTGAATTTGCCTATTTGCTGGTTACCATCGTTACAAATAAATTGGTGTTATTGATTTTAGCCCACAAAATCTTTTTCCTTATAAGACGAGCTGGGAAGGGAACTTGAATCTATGACCTCCAACATATGATAAACGCATGTGACGGGCCAAATACCACCAAGATAAACGCTTTTTGGAAGTGTGTGTGTATATATATATATAGAGAGAGAGAGAGGGAGAGAGAGAGAGAGAGGGAGGTTCAGGGGAAAACCTAAAATAAGAAAAAACTAAAGAACACCCTCGGAGCCCCCCATCCGGATGGTATGCACAAATGCATACAAGCGATTGAAGCTGTTTTTTTTTTCTATGCACAAACGCATATATATGCTTTAGTGCATATGCACAAATGCATGTTACAAATTACCAGTATGCATTTGTGCATACCGTCCAGATGGATGGCTCCCATTGTGTTCTTCAGTTTTTTTTGTGGCGTTTTCCCTGAACCTGACCCTATATATATATATATATACATACTGGGAAACTTGCACACACTCACTTCTGCTGAGGCTTGATGGGGTCCAAAAGCTTCATTTGTTTTATCATTAGATTAAAAAACCCAATCAAACCAATGTACTATATTCCATTTGGACGTAGGGTATGGAAAAAGAATTAATAACGAGTAAATAGTAAGCAACAAAGAAAACAAGAAATAGGAACATTGAAACACAAAGAATGCAACGAAAATCCATTTCTGTTAAGTTTTTTTTTTCCGTATATAAACAAATAGTTAAAAAACTTGTCAAAAGTTGCAATTTTTTATGTATATAAATATATTAATTTTCCCAATCTCAATTCAGGTAGGTTTACATGCTGAGCATGGTTACGCTAGAAGCCTAGCTCGTTTCGCTGCAAATCTTGGCCCTGTTGTTTGGAAGATTGCTTCAAAGAAAATCGAAAAAGCTTTGCCACCCGGAGTGAAGTTTGCTCCAGGAGTCGTTGGTGAAAATGACGCTTCTGCCCCTCCACCCTCATCGTTTTTCCCATCCGCTAACCCGAGAAACTTGACGGAAAGTCTTCCAAATCGACCTCAAACTCCATCGTCTTCAGGACCAAATCCCGCCATCTCAAACCGGCCGAAAACAGAGGTCATTGAGGCATTGAATTCTGGGATAAGAATTGGTAGAAACGGTTTTAATGGTGTTTTTGGAAGTAGTATTACAAGCGGAATAGAATGTGAAAGAGTAGGTGAAGTGGGTGGTGGTTCTGGGAAACCGACTTCTTGGCCGCAACAGGTATCGTCATCAAACTCTACACCGTTTATAGCTACAGTTCCACCTGACTTAAATGTTAGGCTTCAGTAAGGGTGAGCATAACCGGGTACCTGGCCAAATTTCATGGAACCGGAACTGGTTTAACATCGGTTCTTTATGTTTTGGAACCGGTTCCGGTTACCCGGTTTCAATTTTTTTAATTTTTTTTTGCATTGCATACGGTAAAAATATAATTTTAAGTCTATTATAAACTACAAAGTACCAACTTAAAGTAATAAATACAATAGATGATCAAAACGAATTCGATACAAATGTAGTTATAAGTCTTATACAATATATAACTCCTCTAACTCTATCCTAAAAGGTAATATAATTTTATTAATAAATATATATAATAATTTTTATTTAAAAGTAGCGGTTACCGGTCGGTTCCGGTTCTGGTTACCTAGCGAGACCGGGCACAACCAGTCCCGGTGGTACCCAGCGGGTAACGGTTCCAAAAAAATGAGAACCGGAACTAGTTCTGATCGGTTTCATATTTTAGGAACCAATCACATTGGTTCCGGTTCCAAAGGCGGGTGCCTAGTTCCGATGCTCACCCCTAGGCTTCAGGGTGCATTTGGTACGCAGATCGAACTGGACATACGAGATTGAGACTAAGTAGGTGAAAGAATCATGGAAGGTTTTAGGGTTTTAAAACACGACAGGGGTAATTTAGTAATTTACCAATCTTTTCTCGTTCTCCCATATTTTTGTTCCACCTATTTTGGTAGGACAAAGAAAATCCAATTTTTGTACGTGACAATCTAATGTCCTATCAGATGTGGGCCAACAAGTTTTTGTACTGTCCTGTACTGTACTGCATACCAATTAGGGTTAAGCTGGATTTAGCATTGCAGGTAAAATTACTATACTGACCCCTTGTTGTGTTTGGCAGCGTAACGATGGTAAAGGAGATGACGTAATGTGACAGAGGGCTTTGGTGGTGTACAACAATCAAAGCACAAAGTACTACAACTACTAGTGGTGAAGAAGTGAGGTAATTTCTATAGGGTAGGAATGATTCTGTACAGATTAAAACATAACTATCTTTTGTAACATTGGACTGGTAATTAATCAGATCATGATGATAAAACCTTGGATTAGAAATAAGAAAGTAAAAAAAAATGAAGGGTTATTTTGGGTTTTCTTTTTTTGTAAATTTTATTATTATTATTATTATTATTATTATTATTATTATTTTGGAGAAAAACAATCCTCTTAGCTTTATTTGGTAGTTTTTGATTGACCCTTGGGACATATATTATATTATATATATGATCAAGAGGATTATTGTATCCTGTTCTTGAAGCTCTTTTGAATCAACTTTTTGACTTTTTGGCACTTCTTTTCTTGAGTTGTTCGAAGTTTGAATGAAATAGTTGTATTTTATGCAGTTTTGGCCGTTGTAGCGTACTTAATATTTGTAAGCTGATTGATTTTTGTTGATAATTAATGTTATTGTCACGTGTAATAGAGGAATATTCTATAGATATGTAAGTAATTAATTGTTTGTTGACAATAAATAAAAGAATGATGAAGATGGAAGTCAATAAGAAAAAGAAAGAGATGAATTAACTAAACCCCTTGTTCAATAAGAGGAAGGCAAGAGATTTTAAGCTCTATAACCTCTTATTATTAATTCGGATTGATTTTATTTTGTAAGACCAACTTTTTGAAATCTATACATCCCAATCAATACTCAATATAAAACTATAGTTAGTAATATAATAAATGAAATTTAGGATTAAGTATTTAAAATTTACATAACATAAGTAATAAATATGTAAATTTTCAAAACTTTTTTAACAACTCCGTTAACTCTGTTAGATGTAAGGACGAAAATGGAAGCAAAATGAAACCATAGGGACCAAAAAAGCAGTTTTTAAACCACAGGTACCAAAATCGTTATAAATGGCAAACCACAGGGACCAAAATTGTAGTTTACTCCTTATTATTTAGAGAAATCATAACAGAACTAAATTTGTTTTTGTTTTTGTTACGGATGAACACAGCAGATGATTTGATCTAATTGCAATATAATTGAATTTGATAGGATCCAAGATTTTAATATCCAAATTGGACTGATCTATCTTATACTCGATAAAACCAAAACGATTTAATCCACTTATTGTTCAATGATAATCCAATTAGTAAATATATAAGTAATAATATTTTAGAATATTGGTTATAGTTATCTTTTTGTAGTGTTTTTTGGAAATTAGAATAATTAGTTAAAAATCGATTAAAATATTGGATGGATCTTATCTAACCCGATAGACAACCAATAATAATATTCAATAAATAGAATTAATCCAATCTAATTATCTATCTATTTGGATTGAATATATTGTCTAACGAACTGGATCAAATTACAAAATCCAACATCCAAAATTAAATCCATTGTATTTCAACTAATGAACAACTCAAATTCTTGTTTTACGACATGGTAATCTTTTGAGTAATAAATTTTAGAAGTTGCTTTTCCAAATTAAGAGTTTCAAAAATGAAAACATTTGAAGACAAGCATTCTATCAGATAAGTTTTTTCTTTACGAGAAGCACCCCCCTTATTTACCCTATTAGGTAATATCCAATCATTAAAATAAATTTTTGGTAAGCAACAAGAGTTAACAAGTAAAACTCTCAAACCTTACCATATTCATCTGGTAAAATAAAAGTCTGTTTGTTAGCAACTTGGGCTATGTTTGGCAAACTAACTGATAAGCTAGCTTATAACTGATAAGCTAGCGTATGACTTATAAGGTGGCTGATAACTTATAAGCTAGCTGGTAGCTGATAAACTAACTGATGAATAAGTTATGTTTGGCAAAAACTAGCTTATGAGCATATGAAATGACCAAAACGAGCATGTTGAAAATAAATAAATAATATTAAGCAGAAAGATAATCGAAAAAAATGTCAAAAGCTTCTCATGTACTCCAAGTATTTATCGATAAGCTAGCTTATAAGTTGACTTATAAGTTAAATTACGCATCCAAACGATTACTCGGAAAATAAAAATGTTTCACTTATTTTTGCCAAACAATGCCTTGATTGGTTCACAGACTTGCAACTTATTTTTCCCACGCATATCCTTCCAATTAAGAACCTGTTTTTCCCATCTATAAAAAACTCGCCCCACACGATTTTCTTAATTTACAAAGATATATAAACTATACAGACAACTTTATCTATACATGACTTGATGAAAAATCAATCTACTTGTTTAAAAAAAACTTAATTTAATTTAATTTTTAAAGACAAGATAATGGAATTACATTATTTAGTCCTTCAAGATTGGATTTGCTATAAATAACCAATTTACGGAAGTGCAGAATCAACGAGAGTCGGTGAGGTTTCGTTATCCATTTCCCACCCTAATTTCTTCACACGATATCCCAATTTTTCTGATGATCAGCACTTCCACTACCAAATTATTGCTCACTTGCTGCGTTTCGGTTAGCATTCATTTCAATCATTACTGCTTTTCAGTTTTAAGCTAATTAAATAGATTTGATTGTTTCCTGTTCTTGATACTCGTCGCTTATTTGAGATATTTAGGTTTTTGTGAATCGTTATGGTTGAATTTTGTGTTCTTCTGAAAACTATCGATTATTGCTTTCTGTAAGTTTGATTGAGTTTGGATCGACACTCTTTATTCCACAATATGTGATTTTTGGTACTATTAGAGTAACGTATGTGTGTGTACTGGGTGTTTATTGCGAATCTTGGTGAAGTTTAATTGATTAGATGATTATAGTTTGACTAAAATGGATGTTTGAAGATAAATAAAACTACTCAAAATCAATAGTGTAAAAGGTCTTGGTTCTTACAAATAAGGCATATGACCTCTAGAAGGCTTTTGATTTCTTATGGGGTTAAAAGGACAAAAAGAATAGGATGTGTGAATGCTAGTAGATAATAAATTATCAGATTCTTATGCCTTCTTTTTAGTCCATTTTAGGCTGTGTTATTTTTGACTTAAAGATAGATTTTGTTGTCTTAAGTTATCTCATTGTGATGTATAAGTGAAACATGACCTTTTAGGTGTCAATTAGGATGGTTTTGTGTCATGAATAAATTAACAAAGTGATAATGTTGAGGTCTTTATGTAGAAGTTCATCGCAAGATGTTGTTTATGGTGTGAGACCATAAGAGGTGCAACTGTGTATAATTTCTATTGGATTTCATTGTTAGACTTCCCAAACTAGTTTGGCGTAATATTGTTGTTAATGTTATCTTAGTAATGCTAGGAGGGCAGTTGTAGAACTAACGGATGTAATATCATTGAATTGAATAGATAATTTAATTGAGGATAAACACTTTGAACAGATAACCGACCGCAGAATAAAATATCAAATGGATACACAATATTGTTATTAAGATTTACACAATTTAGGTTTGTATGTTCCGGTGGGAAGAAAACAAAATTTTCATCTAGTTACATAACTTTCATTGAATGTTGAAAGAATCATAGTTACAAAATCCAATTACGATGATCTAATGGAAGATGGAATTTAAAATTTTCTCTATCTATCACACATGTAATAGTAGCACATATACCAAACATGTTTAGCATGTTCAAGATTGCTTCCACCTTTTGCTTCGTAGCCGGCACTTAAACCGAAACATGTAATAGTCTGAGGATTTTCCTATATCTTCATTGGAATATGTATCACTTCTTTTTCCATTAAGTCCTGTATGGATGAAGCTGTCTGTGTGGATTAATCTGTCTGTATACATTGGGAAGATTTTTGTTTGGGAGGTTTGTTCATTGATGGAATAAGGACGTGCAGGTTTGGAAAAAACTTGGCTTTCTGCATAAAGTTCCCTCCTAAAAGCTTACCGAATAAGCCACTTTCTATATCATCAAGCCACTACCAAATAGTCACGTATAGCTGACCGAATAAGCTGCGAGTACCATTAAGCTCATTCAGCTTTTAACAAACAAGCCCTAACCGTACTTTTGAGCTACAACTCCCCAAAATCACAAACTGTTAGATATTTGATCTAGTTATGAAATTATCCTTTGTCTTAAGCGTAATGGGACTAGAAATGTAGTCTCTTAATGCAGACATCACATAAGTTGCATGAAGATTAATAACCGTACTTTTGAGTCCTTTTCCTTCATTCTGTCTAAAAAAATATAACACTTCTTATTTATGTTGATCGTCTCAAAATCGCATTTTTTATTGCTTATTAAAAGTTGATCTCAATTTACTCCTTTGCCCATCAACAACCTCTACAAGATATTATGAGATTAATTTTAATATGCAAGTTTTCTTAAGATTATCAGTCAAAGATTCTTATTAAAACTATGTCTTGAGTCAAATGTTGCAATTCATTTGGGGATGGGGGGAGTATCATTTTATTTTCTTTTTAGTTATTTTTTCAGAAGTATATGCCGTGCTTTGCATTTATTTATTGGTTTTTTAAATATTATATTTTCTTGCACAAGAAATGTGACTGCTTTCATATTTTTTGCATAAGAATGGCTGGGCTTAATATGCTATTGCTTTTAATCTTCTATTTGTTCTCCTCTAAATTACGTTTTGACTGCTTGCTTATATATATATATATATATGTATATATATATATATAGAGAGAGAGAGAGAGAGAGAGGGAGGGAGGTCCAGGGGAAAACCCCCAAAAAAATGAGGAACACCTTGGTAACCATTCATTTGTATGATATGCACACGTGCATACAAGTAATTGAAGATGTTTCTTGGTTTCTATGCGCGTGTGCATCTTCTGTGCATATCGGACAATTTGCTTACAATTTACTTGTACGCATATGTGCATATCATTAATGGTTACCAGGGTGTTCCTTTTATTTTTTTACGGTTTTCCCTTAACCTAACCCTATATATATATACACATGTAATATTGTCTGCTTCTTTATCTTTTTTCTTTCAGCCGTTTTTATTTGTATCTATCATACCCGGCCAATTTTTGGTCGATGATACATCTTTTCTTTCTTCGCCATAACAAAAATATTATAAAGTCAAAAAGCTAATGCAAAATCTTCACATTGCATATTGGGGTTCTTTTTTAATTCAGATGTTACCAATCTTGCTACATGTAGATCTTGTTTAACGATAAAGTGTTCTCTTGCTGGATGAAGCCCGGAAACCCGTGAATGACTAGAAGTCTTTTTCAACTCCATCTCTCACTTCTTTTTGGCCTCACAATTTATACATTTTGAGATTATTTCAAAAAAGATGCATAATATGTCAACAACCCTCGAAGAATCACCAGAAAAACGCAAAATTGATATGAAAATTTGGGGATGGTCCCTTGTTTCACTTGTTCCTTGGGCCGTAAATGCGAAAGAGAACATCAAAATACCAACATTTTTTAACAAAAAATTGAAGAATCACGCACGCCAGTCACGGTTACGTAATCTTTCTGAACCTGGTGTCAGTTATGCAACTGTTCGTTTCAGACCGTATGTTTGCAAAGTTCCATGGCACACGGGCCCACGAGCGTTTCTTTCTCAGCTTTTTCCACGATATGGGCATTATTGTGGACCGAATTGGTCAAGTGGGAAAGACGGAGGGTCTTTACTTTGGGATAAACGTCCAATTGATTGGCTAGATTATTGTTGTTATTGTCATGATATGGGTTATGATACTCATGATCAGTCAGAGCTTCTGAAGGCGGATTTGGCGTTTCTTGAGTGTTTGGAGAGGCCTCATATGGTTACAAAAGGAGATATTCGAGTTGCTCATCTTTATAGGACGATGTGTGTATCAGGTTTGTTCTTTGTTTCCTTATTCGTGTCACCTGCCTCTGAATCGTTAAGAGGTGAATCTTGTTTGGCAAAAAATAAGTCTGCCTCGTAATGGTTCAAAAACCCTCTGAATCATTTTGCATCCTGGACCTCTCTTAACCATTAAGATCCCGCCTCTGACTCGTTAAGAGGTGAATCCTGTTTGGCAAAAAATAAGGAGCTGTTTGACAGTTTCTGAATGATTAAGTGATCAGAATGATTAAGAGACACTTATGATATAGTGCAAAATGAAATATAATTGTTTGGATACTTTTATATGATGATGTAATTAGGACTCTCAAAGGTCAAGGGAGGTCCAGAATACAAAATGATTCAGAGGGTTTTGGAACCATTAAGAGGCAGACTTATTTTTTGCCAAACAAGATTCACCTCTTAGCGATTCAGAGATTGCCTCTTAATGGATCTGTTAAGAGGTAAACAAACAACCCCTAAGTCTGCCTCTTAATGGTTCAAAAACCCTTTGAATCATTTTGTATCCTGGACCTCCCTTAACCATTAAGAGCCTTGAACAATTACCAAACAATTATATTTCATTATGCACTATATCATAAGAGTCTCTTAATCATTCTGCACCAAACCATTCAGCAACTGCCAAATAGCTTTTCTTTTTCCCCACTGAAACCGTAAGTAGATTGGTGAATCTCCCATATTCGAACTTGGAATTTTTATAAAACTGAAACGAAAACGACCATGAGTGGGTTTTTAATGCCAGTAATCCCTATTAACATGGCTTTAGACCTCTATACCCCTGAGGTAGAAGTAAGGTCAGTATACATCCTACCCCCTAGACCAGTAGACCTTAATGTCTGTGTGGGATATATTGGGTTCGTTTGATTTTTTTTATTAACGTGGCTTTAAATGTAATGCAGGTCTAAGGAATATACTGATACCATACAGACAGCATTTGGTCAAACTAAAGACGGGTCAATTATCTCTTGGGTTTGGATGGCTCGGAAATATGAAATGGAAAGGATGGAACGCCCAAGAGGAAGCCAGAGCCAGGTAAACTGGTGTAGAATCAATCCGGTATGTAAGAATCGTGTATATTATATATATGTATATATATATATATATAGACTTGGGATCACATGAGACCACCCTGTTTCTGTGAGACCCGTGAGACCATTCTTTTACACTTTAAAACTTCACAGCAAAAACACTATGAAGGTAAAAAAAAATATGAATCTTTAAAGTATTTTTGCTATGAAGGTAACCTACATAGTGTTTTTGCTGTAAAGGTAACCTTCACAGTGTTTTTGCTATGAAGGTTTAGATTTTTTTTTACCTTCACAGTGTTTTTGCTGTGAAGATTTCAAGAGTAAAAAATTGGTTTCACGGGTCTCCGACGGATCTCATGGAAACAGGCTGGTCTCACGTGAACCCATCAGATTTTTTTTACCTTCACAATGTTTTTGCTGTTAAGTTTCAAGTGTAAAAAGGTGGTCTCATGGGTCTCACGGAAACAGGGTGGTCTCACGTGATCCCAACCCTATATATATATATATATATATATATATTTTTTTTTTTTATTTGTATGTATAGATAATACGTATGTAAAATGTTGTGATTAGATGTCCGAATGGTGCCTTTTATTTTAGGGCAAAATGCAAGAAATAACAACATACTTTCGTGAATTTTCTTATTATAGCATTGTACTTTAAATTTTTCTTATTATAGCAATGTACTTTCAAATTATTTTTTATTATAACATTGTACTTTGAAAAATCTACCCATTATAGCATTGGGTAACCTTCTCTTTTAAATTTACCCACTATAGTAGGTTTCCATGCCACCTCATTGTCCATGTAGGTTGTTCACATGTAATATATTGCTGATGTGGCATTTTTTATTACAACAAGGTACTTTCAAAACATTCGTTTTACATAGTATTTAATAAATATAGTAGATTAATTTAATGAGACTAAATTATTCATAAATATAACGATATTAAGAAAGTTTGTAGATCGCAATTTATTTTCTCTATATTCCAAAAAATGTTTAAAAAATATTTTTTAACTAAAAAAATAAGAATTGTTACGTTTTATTACAAATAAAATATTTATATTGCAAAAATTATATCGACTTGGTTTTAAAAAAATGAATGGATATATCATTCAATAAACATATTTAATTAATTAGATTATTTCTAAAATATTCATTAAAATATAACAATATTACAATGATTTGTAAAACACATTTTATATCGTTAATTTTTTTTTTAAAAGTACAAAATAAGTATTTTCCGAATTAGAAAAATTAAATAACAATGTTATGTTTTCTTATAAAAAAATATTTATCTTGAAAAAAAATATCATATTTGTTAAAAAATGTTACTCTAAATTATTTAATTTGTACAATTTAAAAAGAGTGTTTTTTTTAAAGAGTGACGACGTAAGAAAATTACTAAAAATTTGAGAAAATTAAGAAAAAAAATAAACCGGGTAAAGTGAGAAATTTTTTTAAAAAAATTGCAAGAGATTTTTTTAATAATGTCATGTAATCAAAATGACGTATCATCCATGTAATCACATTTAAGCCATGTAAGCAAAGAAAAATGGAGGTTAACTTGTTTAAAAGGTAACAAGTTACCCATTGCTATTTTGGATAAATTTTTCAAAGTACAATGCCTTAATAAAAAATAATTTGAAAGTACATTGTTGTAATAAGTAAAACTGAAAGTACAATGCTATAATAAAGAAATTTATGAAAGTAGGTTGCTATTTTTTGCATTTTGCCCTTTATTTTAAATCGTCGTTTTTTACCGGTCTAAACTTGGCAAATCCATCCATGTCTGTTTATAGCCTCATATGTCTCAAAAATTGTTTTTTATGTCGATTAACATCATTCTTTTTGCTTTGGGGGACATTTATCAAAACTTACCCGGGTAAGCGCTTACTAGATCAGATATTAATCGAGTTGTTGATGAGATTTGAAGTTTATACGATGCGTCTTGATATAATGGTGTAATGCTCTAAGCCCGAAGAAGCAAACTGGCTTAGTAACCTCTAAATCAACTTAAAACCATGGTATAATTTATTGGTAGCCCATAACTTTGAAATTATAAAGGGCTAACGGATCTATTTTTCTATTACGCGGGACGGGTTATTTAAACGGCATTATAATAAGTTGTTAGGATGAAGTTAGATGACCAAACAAGTTCTATTTATGGGTGTTTGCAGTCTAGTTTGGGCGGTTTAACCCCCACAACCATAAAACCAAACCACAATG
This sequence comes from Silybum marianum, assembly GCA_036898165.1. NCBI lineage: Eukaryota > Viridiplantae > Streptophyta > Magnoliopsida > Asterales > Asteraceae > Silybum > Silybum marianum. Next base: position 49,473,986 of record CM072532.1, on the reverse strand, counting down.
GCGGTTTAGAAAATTTCCAAACGGAGCAGTTTGACAAAATGGTCTGGTTTGATCGGTTTAGGCGGTTTGGACTTCTTATTGGCTTTAAACTAAAAAAATATGACATATGTATATGTATAGAGAAAGGTTCAAATGAGAACTTTGCATATTTAAAAGAATAAAGGAACACCCTTAGAACCACATATGATGTGGGTCCCACACAATAAAAGATCATATATGTGACAGGAGATTTTATATACCTTAGATATGTAACAAATAAGATCAAAAGCAAGTATACTTTTGACCCTACTATCGCCTTTCAAGTAATAAAATGGTAAGTACCAAGTATCGTTCCACAGGGATAGGTATCTTAAGTTGCAAGATCTCGAGATGAAAAACTAACTTCAGATGGCGAATTTGAAGAATATATGATTTGTTGATTGTTTGATTGTTGTGACTTCACAGTTATAAATAACAGAATAAAGCAGGTAGCATGAGTGTAAGATTTTTAGGTGAGACCTGAACATAAATTCTGGTGAACAATTTAGCAATAATAAATTCCACCATCCACCTTGAGGGTATTCCTTCCGGACTTAACCATTGTTACTAGTATTTAGCTTTCAGCCCATATTCCTATGTAGCATCCGGACCAGTGATTGTAACAGACAGTTTCCTCAAGGTGTATGGACTTGCAAATTCCTTTGTCTAAAAATCGCTCTTCCGAGCAGATTTCCATATCATCCAAGCTGGGTGTGTCATAGTGGCTCATTCCTGAGTCCACCACGCTTTACACTTTGAAAAGCAACCAACTCGTCGAGAATAATCAGTTAGAAAAATATAGAGAGCAACTCTTCCAAGTCTACTTCCTATGTCATTCGAGCTGACGTGCATATCGTGGCTCATTCCTGAGTCCACGGCACTTAAACACTTTCAAAGTGATCAATCTGTCAAGAAGTGCATTTGGATTTATAAAACTTGAATGAAATAATGAAATATATTTTTGCTAACAAAAATCCACCATTATTTAGTTTAGAATATTATCTTTTCATCTCACACCCAAGCTAATAAATTTAGCTACACATTGTAAAGACAAGAAAGAACTTCAAAAGATTTACTAGATTAGAGAGAGAATCCATCTAGAGAGTTGTCAATTCTCTAGATGGTGGTGTGTCTATTACAAATACTAAGCTATCTATTTATACTAACAAAGGAGGGTAGATTGGTCATTACAAGGGAGACCATAAAAGTCAACAAAAAGCCAACCAAGCACAACTTGCTCCCCAAGTTGTCTTGATAGGAAGCTTCCTACCCTATTTAACTACTACAATATTAATAAAAATATATAATTGTTCAAAAGAAAAGATCTGAAATCTTTGATAAATCTTTTTGCCCAAGTTTGCTTATCCAGTAAGCTCGTTCATTCAGCAGCTACCATCTGCAGGCCAATGCTCCAGCAATGCTTCAGAAATATGCAGTTTTTAACTAATATTAACTATAAAGCACATAAAACAGAAAATTCATCTAACTTAACTCCATGACTCAATAAATGATAAAATAATATAATAAAAGACTCAAAGTTAGGATGAAGTGTAAAATAACTATCTAAAAGACATTACAAAAGGGTATTAATGTGTTGAATAATTAACACATATCAATATGATTCAATGGTGGACTCTATTGAATTAGATATGATTTTTTTATTGTATGAGACCCACATCATATGTGGTTCTAAAGGGAGTTCCTTTGTTCCTTTAAAGAGGGGTGGTTCTCGTATGATCCCTCCCATATATATATATATATATATATGTATATCTACAATGAAGTTTCTAGCGGTATACACTATACCGAATTATATAAAAGACATATCTCTAAAATTAGAAAAAGACATTGAGCAAATAAAAAAAGTTAAAACAAATCCATCAACGATAGTTGGAATCTTGGATAAATATTGAGCAACACTAAGGATGATTTGGAATTTTGAATTTGATTTTTGACGAATTTTGGAATTTTGTCAATTTATATAACACAGTTAATTGAGAAATGAAAATTAAAAACATGTGTTTTTGACGAACTTCTTTTTAATTGGGCCATAAAAGTAATGACCACAACATGAAAAATTAAATATAATTAATACATGTATATTTTTTACGTTCGGTTCGGTTCGGTTTGGTTCAGTTCAGACGCTAAAAAAAATTCAAACCGGTCCAACGGTTTGACTATTTTTCAGACTGGATCAGACCGCGGACCGCCAGACCACTTACATTGCAAAAAAAAGGTCTGGTTTGATTTGGTTCAACCGGTCCAACGGTTTTTTTGAACACCCCTAATTCTATTAATGAGATTTGGCAACCTAACAACATACAAAAAGTAAACCGTCATATTAGCCTTTACTGTATAATAATTTTACAAAAAATGTCCAACATGAAACTTGTGACAGTTTACCCTTTGAGTCTTGTTAGGTTGTTCAACTTCGTTAATGGAACTTATTAAGTCGCCTAACTTCGTCCCAACAACGTATTGTAAAAATGCCATCGTATAAGACGTACAAATATGTTGGTTGTAGGTCTAGATCTGGACCAATCAGTGCCCATCAATTACAGTTTATGTGAAGGACCAGTTAGACCTATTTCCCCCATTTGTCAATGGTTTTTAATGTAAAAGAAACGATTAGGTTAAAGGTGGACCACTGGTCCTTATCAGTTACAATTTTGTCCTACAAATCAATTAAGGGACCGGACGGGCTATGCCTGTTATAACTGGTTATGGGATCGGTTGTAACCGACTTTTGTACATCTTTACTTGGAAAGGTTGAAAATTCTGGCTTTGACTTTTCTAACGACTTGTTGTTAGGCTCTATTTCGAACTTAATAGCTTAATGGACCTAGATAGATTTAAAGAAACGAAAATATTTACACATTCATGTGGCTCGAACACCTTGATAAGAATTTGATTTGATCTTATGAGGACTTATTTGTTATTACACTATCTTCAACCGATAAGCTAAAGTGTTAAATGGATGAGTTAAAACTGTTAAAGTATTAGATAGTTAAAAACATCTGAAAGACATACTGAACACATTTTAAAAAACAAAAGTGAATTATATTTTAATGCAAATTATTGCATTCATTTTTGAACTCTCCAAACACAATATATTGAAGGCAAACACCAATGGTTGTATTGGTTGAGTAAAGGTTACAATCAACAAAGGTTTGGTTATCAAAATCCAGGGCCAACTTCTATTAACAAACTTAAACCTATTGATGGGATAAATTTTTAGCAAATTTATTTATATGCAAGGTGCTCATCGTAGTTGTTAAAATACGAGAACTGTATAAATCCAGTTATCTCATTTGGAGTTGGGGATAGGATGTACAAATACCTGACATTTATCTTAAAGAGTAGAGTGGTTGTTTCTTGTCTTCTCCAGACTTGTATGAAAAAGAAAGGGTGAAACTTGCAAAGAAAGAATTGAAGAACTTGAAAATGTGAAAGATAAGGCTAAAAAATGGAAAAGAGTTAGAAGGAAACAACAACCAAAACAATTAAAACATAACCAATGTAGGACTACCTATACAACCTTAATCTAACTTAGGACTCTCCAAGATCTAACTATTAACCCTTAATCCTATCCCCCCTCCCCCACCCTCTCTATATTTCTCTTCCTCTAAATCTCTTCTATTGGTCTCTATCCCTCTATCTCTCTCTTCTATCTATCTATCTATCTATCTATCTATCTATCTATCTATCTATCTTCCTTTGCCTATAATCCTTCTATTTATGGTAACTACTTACGGATTCCCACCCCTAGTTTGTTACCCTGATATCCTTACGTCTTTAAAAACTCCTTTTTTTTTAATGTCAAGTCCTTGGAAATGCATAAATATATTATATTTGCATGTAAAATGTTTACTTATTTGTTTGCCAAAGCAATGTTGCCTATTTGGCGTGCATGTTTTGAGTATTGTATCAACATTCATCTCACGGCAGGAATGAACTCTCAATGCTTTTCTTTTAATATGTGTGTGACAATGGTTTTCTGGGATTCAAACCCGAAACTAGTTGGATTCACAAACACAACTTGAGTTGTGTTCTATAAGACTATGAGACTTGAATTCAACCGATCAACGACGAACACATAATTCTATTATATGGACATAAACTAGGGACGGGTTCAAATGAGAACTCAAATTTGGTTGTGAACGTGAGGACAAATAAGAGTGCGACACGTGTCTCGTTCAAAGAAATATTCAGACTGAATATAGTATTTATTCAGTCTGAATATTTCTTTGTATATTCAGTTTGAATAATCTATATTCAGTTTGAATAATCTATATTCAGACACGTGTCCCACTCTCATTTGTCCTCACGTTCACAACCAAATTTGAGTTTGCATTTGAACTTTCCTCACATAAACATTGTTATAAATGATATATGCACATGCAACTGCTAACATATAAGAGCATCTCCAACAGCTTCTCTAAAATAGAGAAAAACAATTTTTTATACTCTATAATGCTCCAACAGCTTCCCTATCCCGATCTCTAAAATAGAGATTTTTGGAGAAATCTCCAAATATAGAGAATTCTCTAAAACTCCAAAGAAAGAGAGAGAAATGCATTTTTTATTTAATCCACCAATTAGAGTTAAATTAATATCATTATAAATATATGTAATATTTTTTTAAATGTATTGAGATCATAAAATTATTGAATATTTAAATAATATAATCGATGATGAAATGTCTAAAATAGAGAATCTGTTGGAGTTGATTGTAATGTTTTTTAGAGATTTTTACTTTTAGTTCTCTATTATAAAGAAATTATAGAGAAGCTGTTGGAGATGCTTTAATGAAAACTATGGTTGATAATAAATCAAACCACATCATTAGTACAAACTTTGTAATCTCCATCCTTGATTTTATTAATCAATGATTAAAAATGAATATGAATTATATATGTTAAGAAAAAAAAAAGAATTAATACACTCTAACTAAATTAGAGTCAAAGAAGGTAAAATAGTCCACATAATATTTTTGCATATTAATTTTTATTTTTGGTAATAATTAATGGTGTGCGATATTTTTCGTAACAATTTAAATATTTATTTTTTATTTATATTTTTCCAGTATTTTTCCCAGTTTGTGTTTCATTTTTTCTGGTTTCATTTATCATGTTCCATATTCTCGTGTTTTATGATTTCATGGTTTCCTGAATGAAAAAATCAGGATTTCATGTCTTTATTAATGAAAAAATTTCCATGATTTCAAAGTGGAAGATTTCATAGTTTCATAAGTGAAAAAAATATATAATTTCATCGTTCATAATTTTGTAGTTTCATGGTTTTGTTTGATTGGTAAAAAATCATATAAATCATGAATGAACCATAAATAAATGGCGAAAACCTGAAGAAGAAAAAGGGAAAAATTGGAATGATTATAAATGAAAATATGAGATATGGATAATTCTGAAGAAAAAAAAATGATAAGTTAGAAAAGCCAACTTTTTTTTAAATAATCACTTCCTAAAAACGATTAGTAGAGATAACTTTTTTTTTTAAAAACAACTTTTTTAATTTATTAAAAAAATAAAAAATAACCACCTACTAAAAAGAAATGGTTACAAGAGATAAGTTTTAAAGAGAATTATATAATTACCTTTAATTATCTAAGATGGAGTATAAAGGCATTCATGCCCCTACAAATGAAAAAAATGGGGGGGGGGGGGGGGGATTTATTTGATTGGTTGATTTTTACAAATAAAGTTGGTTTGTATTTGATCGATTTCCTAGTTATATACTCCCTTCGTTTCAAAATAAGTGTCGACAATAATAATAACACAGTTTTAGACAAACATAATCATTACACTTTTTGATTAATCAAATGACATATTTACCATTATTTAATTTCTATCTTTTCACAACTCTTAATAATTTGTGCATTAATTAAGGGTAAATTTGAGAATTTGGTTATTTACTTTTAAAAGTGGACACTTACTTTGGGACAAATATAAATAGAAACGTGGACACTTAATTTGGGACGGAGGGAGTATCATAATTGGACTTTTATAGTTTACATCAACAATAAAAATTCGTTTCTGACGATGTTTATATTTTTATAATTTTACGTTCAGAACAAGGCTATTTTGCCAAGTTCCTTAGAGAGAGTTGTCTCACGCTCCTAGGTGTTCTCTACCTACCCACCTGTATTGGTTTCGGATAGAGATATTGCCCTCCCTCTCTATCTATCCAAAGGATAAAAAGGCAGAGTCAATTAAAGTAAAATCAATAAGCATGATTACTTCTGAATTAAAGTATTAATCGATCAACAATTTAAACACTTGAATATGTAAGATTCCACCCTCAATTATACAAAAACAAGGTAACCAATATGAATATAAGAACAAAATTATGTATATTAATAAATTATTTTGTTAAAATATGGTATACAAAAATAAAAATGGTAAACTTCATCAAAAAACTTGCTGTATTTTGATTTATATTTAAAAAAAAGATATTTTCAAAAAAAATTACTATGGGGAAAGTCCGAAAAGATGCCATATTTTTGAGGGAATTAAAAAGAGAATTTAATTAAAATAATCATTTTTTGAAAATGTATCACTTAAATAATCATTTTTTTTTTACTTTATAAAAATACTCAAAAGTTACTCGATTTAGCCAAAAGTAATTTATTAACTAAAATCACGAAGTATTCGAAATGGAGTAACTTTTAGGTATTTATGTAAAGTAAAAATAAATGGTTATTTAGATGATACATTTTCAGAAAATTATTATTTTAATTAAATTCCCAATTAAAAAACATAACGTATCTCTTCGTTTCTGTCATGGGAATGATGTATAGTTTTATAAAAAAAAGACATATTCTAACTTTATAAAAGAAAATTATTTATTGATTTTTTAATCAAATATTTTTAGTTAAAATATATTGTTGTAACTTGTAAATACCAAAATAAAGTTTCATAAGAAAATTTAATAAATAAAATTTGAAACAAAATATATTTATTTTAATATAATATGTTTAAAATAAAAAAAAAATTCTAAATAGTACAATAAAACATTTTATATTTGTGTATGTGGTTAAAGTGATGTTAATGTGACCATGGAAATGTGGACCATTGGTCCTTAGGAGTGTGGACCATGTCATGAACCATCAACAAAGGTCTTGTGCAACTCAACCATAAATGTCCCCAACAAACCACCTTTCATTCTCTCTTTTATGCATTCACTTTCCTTTATATTCTTTTATAGTAACAAAAAAATACACCACCACATGTAAATTATGATACCGACCCTGAACCTGCAGTCGTAGTCTCTACGGGTCTTATCAGGTTTAATGTTTCCAAAAGATTCGATGGACTCGTAACCATCACGGGTGTGAATCCGAACATGTTTCACTGATAAAGTTAGTGATTTCTTCTTCTTGAAATGGGATAAATTAAGTGATACGTCTGTGTTTTATTTGTACTGTGTGATGAAAGATATGATAAGATCAACATCTGTAATTCTGTGATATTGTCTTTTTACTTAATTATATCTGTGAGACAAACTATGTTTCTATTTAGATGTCTGATGGGCAACCCTGTTGTTGGTTAGTTAATTCAGTATGAGATATTTCAGATTCTTGATGATACCCTTGTGGTCTTCGTTTCTTTCCGACTCCTGTACTGTTTCCTTCATGTTGCAGTCTTTCGAACATGCTGGTTGGTGGAAAGGATAATCACATTAGTAAGCATTAGACACAATAAACCATTTATATGTTTGAAACTTAAAAGCCGTTTACCAAACGCTTATCCGGGTAAGCGCTTACCAAGGAAAAGGAAAATTTTCCATTTTTTCGAAAAAAAGTGGGGGAATGGGGATCAAGTTTTTAATGACTTTCTAGTCAGATCGTTCCTGGGCGAATTTTATATCGCCAAGGAAAAACACCCTTATCTCCTATCAGAAAAATTGAAAAATTGAACCCATTTCAAAATGAAACGAAGACTTCAACTTTTCCAATATGATTAGCTTTTCGGGAAATTTCCAAACGAACAATTTCAACGAAATCTGAATATGACAAGTACCAAAAATCTTACCCGGTAAGAGAGAATACAAGGAAATCAAGGACCAAAAGTCTTACCCAGTAAGTGATGGTGACGACTCTTACCACGGTAAGCGCTTACCAAGTAAATTGTTGCATACGATGCCATTTTGGTGGACTAAAATCTTACCTGGGTAAATGCTTACCGGGCAAGATTTGGTAAACGGCTCCTTAGATTAACAATAAAGTGTGTTAGATTGATTTTTAACGTTTATAGTTGTAGTTCATTGCAAACTAATATCTATAAAAATGATTAAATCTTTTAACCGATAAAATAATTGATTTAAAACAAAAATACAAGTACAATTATTCTAAAATTTAATTTACTTTTATTGACTGTATTTTATGTCTTTCATGTAATAAGTTGTTGAAAAGACATTAATGGTTATTGAGTATCGAAAGAAATTAACACTTTCTATATATGAACATCAATTTTTGAATATAATGATGTAACCCAATTATTTAATTTATTGTTATTGATGGTTGAATTTTTTAAATCATTTACGATCATACAAAGGGAAGTCACTATAAAATGCATAAATACAACTATAGTTTTCAAAATCATTAATGTTGTTCTCTTTTTATTTTTGTCTCATTTTATTTTTATTCAGGTTATTAAGTATCTGTAACAATTATGATATAATTTTTCTATAATTGAGTATGAAAAGACAAAAATTTTAAAAATAATTATATCAAACTCTAACAACTACTCTATTTTAGTAAATCTAGCACTAACTATATTAATAAAAGATTTCATACATTTAAAAAAAATTATTTCTTTTCTGCATAGTTAACTTCAACAACTTTCATTGGTTGTATATAATTAAAATATTATTTATCTCTATTTTATAGAGTTTTAGAGATTTTTACAATCTTTTTTCTCTATTTTAGTATAGATGATAGTATAGATGTTAGAGAAAAAAAAATACTAAAATCTTTTTTTTTCTTCATTTTAACATAACTACTGTAGATGTTATAAAAACGACATGCATTCATAATTAGATACATACATACATACATGGATGCACATTTTATTTTATCAAAAAAATTAAAGTTAATGCTTGATTTATAATAAAATAATGATAGCATCTAATTCTTTATAGTATTTAGAGTAAACTACGATTTTCCCTTTAGTTTAAAAACTGTTTTTTTGGTCCTCATGGTTTGTAATCCGTTTCTCTTTTAGTCCCTCTAACTAATTCTATTACAAATCCAGTTAATATAAGGGGTATTTATGTCTTTTCATATTTCTTTAGCCTTCTAATTAATTGTTGATTTAAAAAAAAAAATCTTATTTATTTATTTTTCATATAAAAACATAGTCTCCCCCTCTCGTAAGAACTTTAGATTAGGCGGTCATCTCTTAGATGGTTCACCTGTCACCATATTTTTTTCTCTAAGAATCACAACATACAAATCGTCCAAACCACATGAAAAAACCCACTTGTTGCAAACATTTATTACACCATATTCGAATCAATCCAGAAAATCGAGTTCGAAAACGTGTAGAAACTTAATCGATTTAACTCAAGATCCAAAAATAAACTCAAAAGGTTTTCGGATGCGGAAACGATAAACTTGAACTTTCGACAGAACAATAAATAATCACACAATAATAAACTTAACTTGACGGAAATAATAAGAGATAGAAAACGATACCGGATCTACCAAATTCAGTTTCAGTGGGAAGATGGAAGGGTTAAGATCAATTACCCAAAAACAAAATCGATAACAAAAGGCAAAAAACAAGATCGATAACAGAAGCAAAGAAACAAAGTTGAGATAACGAGTGAATATCGACATCCAAGAACAAAGAGGAGAGGAAGAAGAAACTAAGAATCTCTGCGTAAAGTCCAAGGAACCGTACAAGCAGACCAAAATAAAAACCATCCCCTACCCATGCATCAATTTAGGACCATGATCCCTTAATTACTCCTAATTATTCTCCTAATCAACTTGCTGTCATTTACACAACTTCCTGTAACTGACTCTTTAGACATTCAAAATAAAGGAGTCATGCATAAATATAACATAAATAAATAAAGAAATAACAACAACAGCTAATTGTCTAGACAAGTAGGTCTTGGTCCGGATGTTCGTATCACTGGATATGCTGTTTGTGTTCACCGAAGATGGAGGAGAGAAGAGGACGTCGACGTGGGGGAGTGGTTGGTCGGTCGGCGATGGTGGTTGCCGAAGGGATATCGAGTCGGCAACGGTGATTATGATTGAAAACTGAAATTGTGAGCGAGAATGACACCTAGATGGATATTGTGTTTAAATTTTATAATAAAAAATTAGATAAAATAGGAAAAAAGCAAAGTTGTCCCTCATTTAACATACTTTTTTAACAAAGTTAGTTTGAGGGACGGAAAAAACAATAATTTATAAATCATATAGACGAAAAAACAGTTTTCAAACCTCATGAACGAGAATTATAGTTTACTTAAGTATTTATTAAATAATTAAACACAAAAATATAGAATACATAGACTAAAAGTAATATAAATACATTGCAATAATTGGATATAGATCTTGGAAATACTTTTCATTCTAAAAGGTAAGAACATCTTCAACAGGTATTGTAAAATAGAAAAATGAAGGATTTTTGCAATTTTAGGCTCCAACAGCTATGGTATACCATATGCTAAAATAGAGAAATGTTAAAAAGAAGGAATTTTTTTTCTAAATTTAGATAATATCTAAATAGAGAGAGAAATAATTATTTTAATGGTTCCACCAATTATTTGAAAGTTTGTTTAAAAAGTTGTTGGGATATTAAATATATATAATATTTTAATAATATAATTATGATAAGATTGTTAAAATAGAGTAGCTGTTGGAGTTGGATACAATTTTTTTTAGAGATTTTAATTTTTGATATGCTATTTTAGAAAAAGTTTAGCCTAGCTGTTGGAGATGCTGTAATACCATTTTATCCATTCTAAAAGATAATAATTTTGTTCATAATTTAATAAATCTTTAATGATTGATTTCTATAATTTATTATTATATTACTCAAGAAGGACAAACAATTTTATGCAAAGTTATTAATATCAAATAATTATTACTATTTATGAAGAAAGTAATTTTGCATTAAAAAGATATCCTCTTTTAGGTTCTTTATCCATTTGTATTCTTGCTGGACATCATTATCATTATTGTAGTTTTTTAGTTTTTATATTATTAACATTTAAATGCATGAGATTTGTTTTTCGAAAATTCTTTTTAGAGGTTAACAGTTTAAATTCTTTAAATTTATTAAAAAATTTCTTAACTATTTTCAAAGACCTGTAAAATTAGGAGCTACTAATTCAGATATCTTAGCTAACACGAAACAAACATATATATCGATAATAAAATATTTGTATTTGATTAAATAATAAAAATATTGTTTTATGATTATCATTAATCTTAAAATAAAATAAGTCATCTTATATATATATAGAAAGAGGTTCAAACGAGAACTTTGTATATATATATATATATATATATATATAGGGGCAGGTTCAAATGAGCACTCAAATTTGTTTGTGAACTTGAGGACAAATGAGAGCGCGACACGTGTCGAATAATTAAAGAAATATTCAGACAGAATAAAACTGAATATAGTGTTTATTCAGTCTGAATAATGCTTACTGAGACTAAATAAGAATATTCAGACTGAATAAACGCTATATTCAGTTTTATTCGGTCTGAATATTTCTTTGATTATTCAATCTGAATAATCTAGATTCAGACACGTGCCTCGCTCTCATTTGTCCTCACGTTCGCAACTAAATTTGAGTTCGCATTTGAACTTTTCTCTATATATATATATATATATATAAATAATTATATATATATATATATATAATTATAAAAACCCTTTTTAGAAAATGATTCAAAATAATAATAAATGCATACAAATAAAAACCTATTAATTATTTAAAGATGGAATTTGGATCACTCCAATAAAAATATGTAAGAAGCATGGGAGCTACTGGCAATTGCCGCTAAAAGCGGAAAGAACTGAATCTTGCTGCATATATAAATTCTCTTCTTGCAATTCCATCTGCCATCGCTAGATCCAAATAAAACCCACAACTTTTCAAGACTTTTTATCCCAGATTTTTGTTCTTTTCTGTCGCAATTTGATTTACTTTAATCATAAAATCTTGCAAAAATTTATGTGGGTGATTCATCATTTCTTTATAATTTCTTTATTTCGTCAAGATTGTGTTCAATGCCGTTTCTGATTCTTTAGATCTAGTGTTAGATTAGGGTTCAAGATTTCCCCCAATTTTCTCTTTTAGGGTTCTTGAAGAAACCCTTATCCATTTGCTTCTGATTAGGGTATGTAAGTTAGTAAATCTGTTCTTGAAAAGCTATTTGTCTGTAGGAATTAAGTTTCTCTTTTTTCAGATGGGTTGCTTTTCTTGCTTGAAATTTAACCCTAAAGTTGTTAAAGATTGTGATGGAGATTTGGCATCTAATGAGTTTTCAGGTTTAGTGACTGTTTTCCCATTATCATTATTGTTTTTATTGCTTAAATTTGATTACTTTTTTTTCTGGGTTTTTAATGGGTTTGTTTGAAATTTGTAGCTAATGAGAAGGGAAGAACACATAAGGATGTTAGTGGTAAGATTATCAAATCTTTTATGGCAAATTTGTTGAAATAATGTGTTTTGATTTATGGGATTTGGTTGGAATTAATGTTGTTTGGTGTGTAGATGAGAAAGGTGCTGATTCTATCAGAGGTAAAGGTTCAGCATTGTGTGGTCAGAGGGCGAATGTGGCACGAAGCTTTACGTTTCGTGAGCTTGCTGCATCGACACAGAACTTTAGGGTTGCGAATTTGATAGGAGAAGGTGGATTCGGAAGTGTTTATAAGGGTCGATTAGAATCCGGAAAGGTATAACTTATTTGCGATATATTGTTTTATTTACTTATAAAGTTATAATTCCGAAAGATCTAAAACTATTAATGGATTCTAGACCTGTAAATGTATATTATATTTATTACTTTTGAGCAAAATGCATCGAAATTCAACAAAGTGCGGTTTAGTTACTAGTTAGTGTAAATAAAGAATGTTCTTTTTTCTGTCAATTGATGTAAAAAAGTTTCAAATTTTCCTAATTTGTACTCATTTTGACCAATAATGTGATGATCTTGTATTCTTTTTCTTGATTAGTGTAAGAAAGTTTCAAAAAAAATCCCATTTTATACTCATTTTGACCGGTAACACGTTGATCTTGTTACATTTGATGACATAAATGTAACAAGATCAACGTGTTACCGGTCAAAATGAGTATAAAATGGGATTTTTTTTGGAACTTTCTTACACTAATCAAGAAAAAGAAGTTATTTTGTTACACTAAAATAACAACCAATGCAAGTTCGCTGCATTTTGGCCGTTATTTCTCTTGCGGTAATTGAGGGGGGGGGTAATTTGGTAAATGTGCTATGTTTTTTCTGATTCTTTTTGTAAACTTAAGTCTGTTTTTAGCATCTTTTTCTCAATTGATGTAATAAAGTTTCAAACTTTTTTACTTTGTAATGGTTTTGATAGGTATTTTTGCTGATTTTGTAACATTTAATTTACATTTTGATGATATGTTTCTGGGGTTCTTTCGTAAAATGTTTTAAGTTTCTGTGGTAGATTTTGGCATTGATGATTGAGATTTTTTGGCACAGATAGTTGCTGTAAAACAGCTGAATCTGAATGGGGTTCAAGGGAATCAAGAATTTATTATGGAGGTTCTTATGTTGAGTCTTCTTCGCCATTCAAACCTTGTCACATTGATTGGTTACTGCACCGATGGAGATCAGAGACTTCTTGTCTATGAGTACATGCCGCTTGGTAGCCTCGAAGATCATCTTTTTGGTAATTATTTCTTCGATTACTTTCTTTATCAAGAAATGGAAACAAACTGTTTAAATGTGGACGATCTGCTGATATATATATATATATATATAGAGAGAGAGAGAGAGAGAGAGAGAGAGAGAGATAGAGGTTTAGGGAAAACCAGCAAAAAATGAAAAACTGAGGAACACCTGATAACCGTCCATGTGTATGGTATGCACATGTGCATACAAGTAATTGAAGGTGTTTCCTGTTGCTATGCACTTGCATGTTATGCACATGTGCATACTGGAAAAATTACTTGTATGCACATGTGCATACCGTACATGATGAATGGTTATCAGGGTTTTCCTTGGTCTTTCATTTTTATACGGTTTTCTCCCGAACCTGACCCTATATATATGTATGTAAATTGGGGTGTTCAAATAAGGCACAGAAATGGTAAGAACACAAGAATAAATAATTCATATGTGAATCTTTGGTGAACCAAAAAAAAATCCATTTGAACATGCATATGTGAATGAGTGAATACATGTTTGCTTGTCTACCTTTTTTTTGCCAATTATTCACATATGAAGATGCATATTTGAACCCATGATTCCTATCACCAAAGAATCATTTATTCTTACGTTTTTACCATATTTGTCTTTGTTACTTGAACCTTTTCGTGTGTGTGTATATATACATATATATGTATATATATATATAGGGGCGGGTTCAAATGAGAACTCAAATTTGTTAGTGAACGTGAGGACAAACGAGAGCCCTCTCATTTGTCTTCACGTTCACAACCAAATTTGAGTTTGCATTTGAACTTTTCTCTCTCTCTCTCTCTCTATATATATATATATATATACACACACACACACACACACACCTTATTACAGCCTCCGATCTCTTTGAACAAATTGCAATGTGAATACTTCATATATACGAGAACAATCTTCAATATCATCTATTTCGAGTTCCATCTCCAAATTTAATCATGACATGTGTTACACAAGATATATGTTGTAATATTACTTTTGATAGTATCCATCATACATAAGATTAGCAATAAACTTAACCAAATGAACGTTCCTTTTTCAGATCTCAAGCGTAATCAGGAACCGTTGGATTGGTCCACAAGACTAAAGATCGCCATTGGCGCAGCCCGTGGTCTCGAATATCTCCATTGCAAAGCAAATCCACCCGTAATTTATCGTGATTTAAAATCTTCAAACATATTGCTCGATAATGACTTCAATCCTAAACTCTCGGACTTTGGGCTCGCTAAATTGGGTCCCGTGGGTGACAAAACCCATGTGTCAACTCGAGTTATGGGTACCTACGGTTACTGTGCACCCGATTACGCAATGAGCGGTAAATTGACCATAAAATCCGATATTTACAGCTTTGGTGTTGTGTTGCTTGAGCTAATTACCGGCCGTAAAGCAATCGATATGACTAAAAGATCCGGCGAACAAAATTTGGTTTCGTGGGTAAGTTATTTGTGAACTTTCTAGTGTTTGAATTTCCGTTCTTATTTAATCGTATGTAAAATGTGTCAAAATGCAACGAAGTTTGATTTATTTTCGGGGTTTTATTTGTACCCGTTTTGACCGTTAAAAAAATATATGGGGAATTTATTCAAATAGCCATTTTCAGTTATTGGTTTTACCTTCTAGCCCATTTCTCCCAAGTTTTACCCAAATAGCCCTCAGGTTCGCAGTTAAGAAGGGGTGAAAATGTAAAAAAGAAGAAGTTTTTGAACTAGGTTTGTAATTTCAGGGACCAAAAATGTAAATTTTGGATATTTATTACCTTCGCAATTGCGAATTTAATATTGTGACAAAAAATTACATATTTGGTCCCTGAAATTGCGAATCTAGCTCAAAAACTTTTTTTTTTACATTTTCACCTCTTCGCAATTGCAAACCTGAGGGCTATTTGGGTAAAACTTGGGAGAAATGGGCTAGAAGGTAAAACCAGTAACGGTAAAACTTGGGAGAAATGGGCTAGGAGGTAAAACCCGTAACTGAAAACGGGTATTTGAATAAATTTCCCAAAATACATCCAAGTAATCAAATGTTACAAGATTCGACTATGTTACCGGTAAAAATGAATAAAAAATAGGGAATTTTGTTACATTGATCGAGAAAAAAATTCGTTACACTAAATAGGAATTAAGACAAACTTCGTTACATTTTGATGCATTTTTTGTGGTCTTTTTGCATCAAATAAAATATTCCACTTTTTTTGTGCAGTCTCGGCCGTTCTTAAGAGATCGAAAGAAGTTTGTTCAATTGGCCGATCCTTTATTGGAAAACCGTTTTTCTTCCCGTTGTATGCACCATGCGGTTGCAATAACCGCAATGTGTCTCCAAGAACAAGCAAATTTTCGGCCGTTAATTGGTGATATAGTTGTTGCTCTTGAGTACTTGAATTCTCAAACCGAGATTTCGGAAAACATTAAGAGCTCGGTTTTTGGATCTCAAACGGTTTTTAAAGAAAGAGAATGATCGTGTTGCTTGTGAAGAAGGTACGGAAATATGCCGATTTTGTTAAGATTTAGGGATTGGAAAGGTTCGGTTTTTTGGGAATAAGAGCGATTGCAAGATTTAGTGCAATAATTTGGATTAAAATGAAGGTTGATGGGATGATTGCTTTTTTTTCGAAGCATAAGGTATGTGATCTTATTCGTTTTTTTCATTTCTCGTTACCCAATTAAAAAGTATAACAATATGGATGTCATATATCTAAAATAGCTTTTTAATAACGATAAAAACCTTTTTTTTTTTGGAAAGGGTATATTAGGCATTTGTCTAGATTAATCCATGACAATTTTAAGACTGCTAAAGCATGCAGCCCTGAGATAATTTCTCAGTGGCCACAAGTTGTTTGCATCTGGATTCGAACATGGGGTAGATGGGTTATCTGGTCTCATCCCCACAAATCTTAACCAGTATGCCATGCCACAAGTCTTTTGTGGTTACGATAAAAACTTTTTGGTAACAATGATGATGGGCAAATAGGTAATTATAGCTTCATAAATTAGTATTGATGATATTGAAAGAGAACAACTTTTGTTTCATATCGTACATAACTAGTACTCATCTCATTAGAATTTGCAAGGGTTAAATGGGATATGGTTTTAATTGTTTGAATATTTGTGAAATGACTAAAATACCCTTTTAATGGTAAAATAAAAAAAGGGAATTTTTTATTGAAACGATATCATCAATCTTCTTTTTATTATGGCAAATTGGCAATGGTGTTAAATTTGTATTTGAGGGAAATATTTGCTGCAATCTTTATTGAACAAAATAGAACAAGTGATATGAATTTACTGATATACCCCTCAAAAAGGATTTGAACTTTCTGCATGTTAAAAGCTGACATGAAGTTTACTAAAATACCCTTTCTTCTTGTGCAGGGATGAATGATGATGATGCTTATGCTAGGATGGGTATAAATGTCAATATATGAGAGCATCTCCAACAGCATTGCTAAAATAGCAAAAAGTGTGTTTTTCTCCTCTAAACATCTCCGACAGATTTGCTATATTGATTTCTATATTTGAGAAAACTTGGTATTTTTCCAAATTTAGAGAAAACTCTAAAACTTGATGGTAGAAGTGAGAAATGATTATTTTTTTCAATCTACCAATGAGATTAAATCTTTTATCATTTTATAATAATTTTTTTTGTAAAAAGTGTATTGGGATGATAAATTTAAGAATATTATATTAATATAATTTGTGTTAAAATTTCTAAAATAACAAATATGTTGGAGTTGAATGTCATTGCTTTTAGAGATTTTATCTTTTGGTTTTCTATTTTAGAAAAAATATAGAAAACCTGTTGGAGATGCTCTGATGTCTCAAGTGGCACACCATATATATACGCCCGTGCGTGCACACACACACATATATATATATATATATATATATATATATAATATTGAGAGCAAAGGGAAATTGATGAAATTGTGGATATGGTTTATGGTTTTGTTCACCTTGGAGTTGGAGGTATTTTGAAGCCAAAATTGTGCTAATTAATTTTCATTTAATGTTTTATGTAATTAAAGTTCAAATCTTGATTATAGATAGATAGTATCAATGAAATCACATCTTGAAGTGTCAATGAACTCGTGTCGATCTTATGGTTTTCTTCATCTTTCTGACATCTGTATTCTAATTAACTTATTGAAACGAATGATGTGTCTTCATGTGATTGGTAAATTTAATGACAAATGACAATATTTTTATTTAGTGAATGGGTTACATATAGTTTTGTACTTTGGTTGTTCTTTGATTAGGGTGCATTTAAAATTTGAAACAAGGGGTGTGCTAAATGTGCTTGCAAATGACATATTATGGAAAACAACCTTGGCATTTAAACATGAAAGTTTTAAACTCATCCATTTTTACATAACTTTAATAAATGGGCTCTATTTTTGCTAAAAACATCTGGTTGTTATCATATTTTATTTACACCATTTAACAGTTTCAATATCTGAAATTGATCGCTTGAACTTTTGACAAGGCTTTGATTGGTTGTTAACTATCCAATCTTTTATCAGATCCTACATTGAATGTAATTATATTCTAACATGACAATTAAACTTGTATCTTCATGATTATATCAATTATGTATGTCTTTTTAATCAAGTTACATAATGTTGATATTAAAGCACAACAAATATTAAATAATACAACGATATCTTTTGGTAAACATAAGCTAGCTTCTTTTTTGGATAAATATAATCTAACTTATTGAGACGCTAATTGAGTAGACTATGAGAAGTTTTTTCTGTCATTTTTCTAATTATAACTTCAATTTTTCTTAGGGAAAGAGGACGGAACCTCTAGCAATAATTATAACCTCATTAGTCATAAATATAAACTATTATTTATTACTACTAATTATAAATAAATATTAATAAACAAATAAAAATTAATTAATACTAATATTTATATATTTTAATTAATATAAATTGAAAAAATATTAATTAATTTTAAATTATACATTATACCTTAATATTAATATTAATATTAATAATAAATTATTTAAAATATTATTAATCATATTAAATATTTTTAAGTTAAATTATTTTTGTAATATAATTATATAGTTCTTTTAGAAATCAAATAAGAATTTAAGAAATAATAAAGTTATATTTCATTGGTATTGAAATGATAACATGATCTTTATTCGTAAATATCTATCTATTACTTCTAATAAATAAGTAAGAAATAGGACACGTATCGCGCTCCGATGAGCCGCTTTTAGTCTTTTCCCCTAGCTTTTTTAGTCTTTTCCCGTCTAAAATCGGTAGAATTTTTTTTATTTTATTTTGTTACTGAATTTTGGTTACCGAATTTTTGCTCCCGATTTTGCTACCAATTTTTTTCTCCCAATATTATCATCGATTTTGAAGATGGTGATGTTCTTGAATATGGTAGTAATCTAAAGTGATGAGTTTTGAAGATAGTAATGTTCTTGAAGATGGCGGTAATCTATCTTGAAGATGGTGGTTGATGGCTTTTGTATTTTCTGAAATTAAAATCGATAGAAATTTTTATTTATTTTGCTACCAAATTTTTGCTCTAGGTTTTGCTACCGATTTTGCTACCAATTTTTTGCTCCTGATATTACCACCCATTTTGAGGATGGTGGTGTTCTTGAAGATGATGGTAATATAAAGTGATAAGTTTTGAAGATAGTAGTGTTCTTGAAGATGGTGGTTGATGGCTTTTGTATTTTCTGAAATTAAAATTGGTAGAGAAAAACATTTTTCTATTTTGCTACCGAATTTTTTCTCCCGATTTTGCCACCGAATTTTACCACTGGTTTTGAAGATGATGGTGTTCTTGAAGATAGTGGTAATCTAAAGTGATGAGTTTTGAAGATAATAGTGTTTTTGAAGATGGTGGTTTTATGGAAAATCGGAAGTAATGAATTTTGTATTTTCTGAAATTAGGACGTGATGGTTTTTGAAGATGATGGTGTTATTTAATTTTTTTAAATTACTCTGTATAATACACTGGATTGAATCTAGTTTTATATATAAATCATAAAATATGAAAATCAAATTTATGAGTATTATTTTTATCGAAATTATAAATCAAATTCGTAGTGTAGGCTAAAAAATAGGTAAAAAAGCCTAAAAAATGGATAGAAAACATGAGAGTTGTTTTTATAAGAGAGATTTTAGGGAAGTTGGAAGAATGCGGAGGGATATGGTTTTACCGGTTTTGAAAAATGTATACTATAAACATATATTTGTATAAATTAAAATATAATTACATTTTATAATATATATATATATATATACTATATTATAAAATATTTGGTAAAAACTCTTAAAAACGTATTATTATGCAATAGGTACAATTTATTAAAGTATAACTCTTAAAACGTATTATTATGTAATATGTACAATTTATTAAAGCATAATTACTTAAATTCAAGAATACAAGTTATACATACATTGATAAAACTTATTAAAGTTTCATGTTTGAATTCGTGTAACTAACTATACAGATAAACATCTAATTATGAATATAAAAAATCTAACATATAATGAAGATAATCATTCAACTCTACAAAATACTTAATTATTATATTTATAAAAAAATTATATTATTAAACCAAAATATATTATTTCATTATTAAACTTAGGATTATAATTAAAAAAATTGAATTAAAGAAAATACACAAAAAATAAAATCTCTTTTCTTCAAAACTAATAAAATCGTATTATAATATCTATAGAAACAAAAAAAACATTAAAATCAAGATGGATCTCGATGCATTGCACGAGTACCCTTCTAGTTATATTATAAAACATTTGACAAAAACTTTTAAAAACTATATTATTTAAAATTGAAGATTTTAAAAAGATTGTATATAAGTATAAATTATTAAAGCTCTATGTTTAAATTCTTATAACTAATTAGAAATAAACATAATCAAATACATGATAAACCAAACATCTTATTTTAACCATATAAAATTTAAAATATAAGTAGGATAATTATTGAGTTTTAATAGAACAGTTAATTATTATATTTATAAAAAATATATTATTAAACTAAAGAATAAATTATTTCGTTGATAAACTTAAATTAAATTATAATAAAAAAATTAAATTAAAGAAACTAAGTTAAATTTTTTAATATTTAATTTGTTATTAATATCGATATATTTTTTTCAAAATTTTATGATACTTTTAAATTTATATTTTATTAAAAAAATAAAACATTACCACTTATAAAAATGAAATATATCTTATTTAATTATACAATATAAATTTTGTTTCATATGTTATATTGAACTAACTTTTTTTTTCCAGATATAACATTTTCTTTTTCATATAAACACAACATATTATGAAACCGGATGAAATAGCTGCGCTCACTCTTGCAGCGGTTATTGCTAACATAGGAACCCCCTATGCGGTCGGCCTTATTACCAGTCTGCCTCCTTTCTCTTGATGCTTTTGTGGAACGTCTTCTGGCGAGGCTTTGAGATTCAACCGATAATATTTTAAAATATAATATTTAATAAAAAAAATTATAAGAAAATTATTTCTATATTAATTTTCATAATTTTCTATTTTTTAAAAAGTTTGTAAATGATAGATATATATGATATTTGGAATGTAAACATCCTTTGTATTTATCCCTAAAATAGTTTCATTTAAATTCAAATAAGGGCAGATATAACGACCCCACTGAAAAAGTTAAAAACATTTTACAAAAATTACCATTGGTCCCCTCCAGTCAAAAACTGAAAGCAGTCCCAGATTAACTCCCGCCGGCCGCCGGCCATCGTCCGCCGCCGCCTGCCGCCGTGACGATCGTCCAACCAGACGTGCAGACTATCTCGATTTCCATCGCACTATCGGAACGAACAACACAAACCAGACACAGTCCTACCCTCGATTTCTGATTTCTAAGGTTCCATAACTTCGATTTCAAACCAGAATCGTTGCTAATTTTTCGATTTCTTCCATTTTAGGGTTTGCATAAATGTTCAATTTCTTCATTTTTCGATTTCTGATTGTTGATCGTTCCATAAACACCTTCGATTTCTCCTTACTTTTTGTTGTTGTTTTGATTTTTTTTTTTGTTTTTGATATCTGCTTGCTTCTTATTAAGATCCGCTTAATGAATATGGCTGGCACTTCAAGCTCTGACCCAATCCTCATTGAAGACGATGATCCTTTTCACATTCTTCAATATGATGATTTCTACTTCTCATCTCAACATGATGATGAAAATTTCCTCATTTCAAATGACAATTTTGCCCATGAACTCCACCTTCAACAAGCCCTCTTATCATCCCTATCATCATCATCATCATCATCATCATCATCATCATCACTACCATCATCATCATCATCATCATCATCCAAAATCTTATGTGAAATCTGCATGGATACAAAACTTATAT
Organism: Silybum marianum; assembly: GCA_036898165.1. Classification (NCBI taxonomy): domain Eukaryota; kingdom Viridiplantae; phylum Streptophyta; class Magnoliopsida; order Asterales; family Asteraceae; genus Silybum; species Silybum marianum. Next base: position 49,451,626 of record CM072532.1, on the reverse strand, counting down.
CACAAATGTTTCAAAACACGAATATTTGCTCGCATTTATACTGCATCGATTGCATTCGTGGACACGTGGCCGCAAAGATTAACGAGAATATAAATCAAGTAAAATGTCCAAATCTACAATGCAAAGAGTTAATCGAACCCCAAAATTGTCGTTCGATTATCCCAAAAGACGTTATCGAAAGATGGGAAAACTCGTTATGCGAATCTATGATTCTTGCTTCTGAGAAAATAACTTATTGTCCATTTAAAGATTGTTCAGCAATGTTAGTGGATGATAGTGGCGAAAAAGTGACATCATCGATTTGCCCGAATTGCAACCGATTGTTTTGTGCATCGTGTAAAGTTGGTTGGCATTCGGGTTTGGATTGTAAAGAGTTTCGGAGGGTAAAAAAAAAGCGGAAAAAAGATACAGATGAAGATGATTCAAAGTTGATGGATCTTGCAAAGAAAAAGAAGTGGAGAAGATGCCCAAATTGCAAGTTTTTTGTTGAAAAAAAATCTGGTTGTGTGCACATTTCTTGCAGGTACGACTTTTTTTTTTTATAGTTTTTTTATCAGTTTTTTCTTGCGATTTTGATTTCTAACGTTAAGGCTTTGCTTGGCAAAAATAAGCTAGCTTATTTTTAATGTACACGTTTGGCAAACCATAATCTAGCTTATAAGTCAACTTATAAGCAAGGATATTGAAACGCTACGTTTTGGAAGCTTATTGACATTTTTTCCAATTATAACCCTTATTAATATTAATTATCAAATTATTATTATTTTTTAATATGCCATTTTTGGTAATTTTAGATTCTTATACGTTAGTTTTGTCAAACATGATTTTTTTTCATCAACTAGTTTATCAGCCATCTGCTAACTTATAAGCTACTAGCTAGCTTATCAGTCATCTGTTAGCTGATAAGCTAGTTTGCCAAACATAGCCTAACAATTATTGAAAAAAAAATTGTTATGAAAAGCATCTCCAACGAATTCTCTGAAGAAAATGAAGTTTTTGTTTTTTTTTTGTTGCAATGGATCTTTTCAAATTTTTTTGCAAAGTAACTGATCCTATAAACGATTTTGGAGATGCTAAGAAATTATATATCCAGCAATTTCTTATATAAATTACTGTAACATCAACAGAAGAAAAACTCTACTAAATAAATTTTTTTACCTACGGACTTTTACCTGGAAAATCTGTCACTAAAGGTGATTTCTTGCAAAACTGGGTGGGTAAATTGCTGGTAGGTAATTCAAATCAGTGACAGATTACCTAGGGATTTTCTGGGTGACCCGTTGGTATTTTTTTGAAAAAACATCGAATTTTACCAAACTGTTGGTATTTTCTGGGTGGTCCGTTTTTATTTTCTTGAAAAACATTGAATTTTACCAAACTGTTGGTATTTTTTGTGTGATCCGTAGGTAATCATCGACATAAATTTTCCTGGATAATTTTTGTGGCTAGTGAATGTTGATGTGATATTATCAAACAGTTGGATTTATGAAACCTATAATCTCTCAAAAAAAATTCATGTAGACACTTTTAATTTAGCAATATATAAGAATGCATTTAGTCTGTCTGTCTGTTGATATTATTGTAGCAGATGGACTTATACAAGATGTTGTTGCATTACAGGTGTGGGTATCATTTTTGTTACAAATGTGGAGAGCAGTTTAGTGGAAGTCATTATAATTGTAAATGAGTTGTCTTTCTTCTTGAATATTTATTTTTGGTAACCACAGATATCTGAGATTAATCATGCAACAGATAATGAATGGTTTGAAGTCACTGCAGAGACCTCGATGATCATAAAAGCTTTTAATTTTGGGATAACGATAGGCTTTAATCTCTTTTTATGTTTTTTTGTTAACAACTCTTTGATTATCTTTTATTAAAAAAAAACTCTTTTGATTTTCTTTACTATTTATTAATAATTAATTACCCATTAATTTCATATGCGTTAAAAACCAAACTTTAATTACCATCAATATAATAATATAATAATTACCCATTAATTTCATATGCATTTTCTTTACTTTTTAGTTTGGTTATTCTTGAATTTATATAAATCATCAACTTGCACATATTTTGAAAGCTTCATGAAGGAATGAAACCGTATCAATCCACAATCTTCAACTTCCCCTAAAATGACTCGTTTTTTAGTTTTATTTATTTATTTTGAAGTACCTTTTCTTTTTTATTAATACACTTAAAAAATCATGTTTTTAAATTAACTATTTTTTAGGTTTTATTTTATTTCAATTTTTACCAATTTTTCTAAAACTTTGTTTGTTTAAATTCCGTTTAATATATTTTAGTATTTTTTTTAATTTTCAGTTTTCATTTATAATAAAAAATTATAACATGCCACATGTGGTCGCATATCTGGTAAATCGATAATGTATAATTTATATATTTTTTAATTTTTGTTTTTGTATTTTATAAGCAATAAGCAATAAGAGTAAAAGATTATTTTAGAAACTTATATTATCCTTTTCAAATGGAGGGTGATGAAAATCCACCAAAATAGTTATTTTTTTTTAAATTTGTTTAAATTATTTAAATAATATAAAAACAAATCTAAACACAATCGATGTCGATTTTGATATAAAATTGGTAAAAAATAGTTATAAATTATAAATTTGATTTTAGGTTGATTGATTTAATTCTTTCCATGCTAAAATATATATCCAATTTCCCCCAATATTTAATATTTTCCATGCTAGATTATTCATTTTCCCTCTTTCAAAGATTTAAAATTGACATTTGAATTTCAAAAAATTTATAAATAATCCCATAGTTAATCCTCAACTTCCCTTAATTTACACTCTCATCGCATAAAGTCCATGTTATAAATACTAAATACATAATGCCCCTACTAAATTGCTTGGCTGAATTTAAAGCAATTTTTTAAGTTTCTTGTAATTTCGGGCAATATCATATTTATTTGTAGCAGTCGTAGATAACAATCAAGAAATTAAGCAAAGGGCAACTATGGCAAGTGAAGAGAATAAGTTGTTTTGTGTATGTGCGATTTGAGTCAGATTCAAAGTAGAACAATGGCCAAATAAGAAAACACAAAAACATTAAATCAAATGTGATTTATATCAGAGTGAATTACATTTTTGACCCGTCGTTTTAATTTATTTATTGGTTTTCGTCCCTCCAATTCGTAAAGTATATTCTTGGTCCAAAAATCGTGCTTGTAGCCTAAATGAGTCCCTCCTACTAACACCATTAGACGGGGTTCCGTTAAGTCTATCATGTACACCTCATGTGAGGAGCAATTTGGTCATCTTACTCTCCTTCCTCCCATCTCCTTTCCTCTTCTACCAAGACCACACACCACCTCCGCCACCCTCTCATAATTGGGTTGAGATTTTTCCAAACCGCCATAATTGGGTTGGGGTTGTAGAAATGTTGTAAACCGTCCAACCGGACTTGCGTACACCCCTTCAAACCACCTAAACCGGTTAGACTAGACCGCCTTTTGTGGTTTTGTTTGACCGGTTTGGTCACTTGTTGTCAAGTGGCTCAGTTTGGAAAATAAATAAATTAACCGCCTTAATAGGTTTGGTTCGTGGTCTGTGGGGTTAAACTGTCCAAACTGGACCACGAACACCTCTAATTCCATCAAATGTAGTTTCTTGGATATTTGAATAATTTGGGGCAAAATGTTGTTTGGACTCTTGAAAAAGACATCTTGGATTATAATTTGATTTCATTGGATTTGTGAAAGAGGTTGAAGGGTTTATTGACTTCGTTTTGGTTCAAATGTCTGAAATTGAGAGACAAAAAGAACTAGTTAATTGTTCATTAAGAGAATGAAATAACCAATTAATTGTCAACAAAACTCATAAAAATTATGCTAGTCCTATTATCGTTCTATATATTTCTTTGATATGGATATTACAAGCTTATTGGTAGTAATCATGGCGCTTGCAAGTAATTAGGTCGTTTTGACCTCTGATTACTTTGGTTTCAATTTTGCAACGCTTATCTCTTGTAATTTCGCAAGGACTAATTCCATTGGAGGTCGAAATCTCGGGTTCTTTTTAAGACAATATCGCATGAGCTCCAACACTTTATCAGATAATGCATCGAAATCTCGGGTCCTTTTGATGCATACTTATCTTGGTCTAGTTGTGGGTCTATTATGTTGTGTAGTCTCTTTTTATCAGATAATGCATAATCTGTTATCAATTTACATCAAATACACATAATATGCATACCCATTCCACCAAGTTATGTTAAGAGCTAGGTCGATTTACATCAAATACACATAATTCTATTATCAATTCTAATAATAATATTCCAAACCCATAGACATCACTCCTGGCATAAAAATTACCTAAAAAAAGTTACCTGTTCCTAAAGACAGGTTGGGGCTGGAACGCAAGACTCGAATTTACAAGAAGATGAAGATATGAAGAAACATGGCAAGCCCATTCCACCAAGTTATGTTAAGAGCTAGGTCGATTTACATCAAATACACATAATTCTGTTATCAATTATAATAATGATATTCCAAACCCATAGACATCACCCCTGGCATAAAAATTACCTAAAAAAATTTAAATAAAACTTCTATCAATCACTTTTATGTACTATGACCTAATTTACACAAAATAAATGAGGAATTATAAATATATGGAGTCATTAGGCAAAATTTACTTCAGAACATGCATAAGAATATAGGTTTGGATATTGACCATCTAACAAGTTAATTTTATAATCTTAAAAAAATAACCCAATATGGAATCCAAGGACGGTTATCTAATACAGAGCTGCATTTGGATTCGAACCTGGTGTAGATAAGATTTTCTACTACACCCCGTGATGCTTAATCAATATGTCACAACCCCACTGGTAACTAGTTTGTTCTATGTTCCCCGTAATTATTACTCCCTCCATCTCCAAATTACAGTCCATATTTTTTATTTTGTTTTAAAATAAATATAGTAATTATACACATGCATAACGTTTTTGTATAAAAAAGTATTTAATTAAAAAAAACAGGTTGGGACCAAGATCGGAACCGGGTCTAGATTGGTTTTAGAATTTGGTTGGGATGGTGATACGTCGTCCCAATTTTAAATGGACCGATTTGGGAATGGATCGATCTGGCCCAGAGCTAATTTTGGGTAATCTCTGTTCACAGGCCGGTCCCAATCCCATGTTCAAAATTTAGGATCTAAACGGGCTTTCACATATAACCAGTTCTTGGGTCGGGTATTATCTAATCGGTCCTTTATTGTACTGGTCCTTGATCCATATCAAATTAAAACCGATTAATCGATTCATTCACGATTGTGAATTTTTTTATTTGAATTTCTTATCTTTTCCTTTTTATATATATTTTTTATTTTCTTGTCCTACACGAATGTTGGGCCTGAATCTGTTGCATATTGGGCTTATAAATTCATTTACTGGGCTGCATAGATATTGGGCCTGATGTCTGCTGCACGGAAAAAATAAAACCACCAACCATATTGTTTATTTTCTTGATAAACATATTTAACTGCAATTAAAAAAAAACTAAATAAAATAAATCATATCTAAGAAATAAAGTGTAGCTATATATATATTTTATTCGTTAAAATATAAACAAATAATGATTGAATAACCCAAAATTCAGTTATTTCAAGTATATTTAAGTTATGTTTGTTTTTAAGAGATGATGCTGAAATCTGAAAGCAGAATCAATAAAACTGTTTATTTTTGTAAACTGATAAGCGTCTAAATCTATGTAAGAGTTTTTTCCAGTAACTTCTAGAAACCGGTTCTAAATTGTTTCGGTTAATAAACCCACCACTTTATGTTTATGAATTCAAACCGAATAAACAATTCATACTGTATTAGAGTTTATTTTCAGACGACATTTTTGTTGAAGGGTATCTCAGGCTATGCCTGGACTAATTCCGACAAATTTGTCTTGAAAACAAAAAAAATTGTGAGTTTTTAAATGTATAGTCGCCAGAGGAAAGCATTAAACTCATGAGGGCCCACCTTTTCATTAGCAAAAATAATTGAAATTGACGAAAGTCAAATATGATGAAGAAAATATTAAGCAGACGATGAACAAAACTACTGAAATTGGGGCGTGATTTGTTTTGCAATCTATAGGATTCGCTCGATGTGGTTGTCGCTAGTTCTAGAGAACAATAAGAGGTAAATAATGGATGAATTTAACTTTTATTCTATTAGAGTAAGGTAAATGATAAGAGGGTCTGGAAAAGAAGAAAAAATAAACGGTCTGAGTTACGGCCTTGTTTGTTTTGTTCATTTTAAGCTTTTAATCACCACTTATATCTGAATCGTTTAGACGTTTCATAACCATTTTAGAACTAAAATCAGACTTCATATTTCATCACCTCTTAAAAAGCAAACGCCACCTAAGTCTCTTACCGAATAAGTGAATTTACCTTTTATTCTATTAACATATTTTTTTTAAATATAAACAAGGCCTAAATAATATTTAAAATTTATCAAGACTCTTTAGTTTATAGTCATTTCTCTATATTATCATAGATCAATTTATTTTTTGGATTGTATGATGAACAACCATGAAAAACATCAACACACGTGTAAATGATGTTCTCTACCAACTAACAGTTATGTTATTACATATCTGATTTTGTTAACATATAAATAGAATCCAGAAAAGATCCAATTGAAATTGTTAAAACGTGGGTGGTCCCATATTTACCCTATTCACACTGTTCACATTTTGTTCAAATCCAGTTTACTACCAACTACAGAATCAAGGATAGAGAATGTCCTCACTATTTGTTTTCTTGTCAACAGCTAAACTATATTATTGATAGAGGGAACTTTCACTGGTCAAACCCAATGTGGAAGAAGGGGATAAAATTCACGTATCCAAACTCAATAGCAGAAAGATCAAGAGAAAATTTTAAAAACTCCAAACAACATATTTTAACCGTTTAATTAAAATGATTGAAAAATCGATGAAATAGAACCAAATTCGAAACTAAGTAAATCACGTAAAAAAACAATTTTTTTGTCCTTTAATTTATATTTGTATTGAAATATTGTTTATTTATTTTTCATGATTTTTTCTCTATTTTTAGGTTCTCACTCCATTTCACCTCTATAAAATTATTTTTGAAATGTTTCTATTTTTTGTAATTATAATTAAGTGGGACATGGAATAAAAACCTACTAGTGCGTTTGTTTCGCAATGTGCACCCAGCACCTTACCAAACAAACATTATTTTTGTTTCTTATATTATTGTGGAAAACAAAATTTATTTATGTTTTAATTTTAGGATGACTTGTACATTAAATATAATTTAATTGTTTAAAAAAAAAGTAAACTATAGATTTGATTCTCGTGGTTTGTAAAAAAACGTTTGGATTTAGTCTCTTCTTTTAATAACGTTAAAAAATTTCGATAAATAAAAGACATTTCGTTTTTCTATCGATTTTTTTGTCTTATACCAAAAGATTGGACAAAAATTAAAATGCATCCCTCCTTTAATTTTGATTGGACAAAAGATTTTTTATCAATTTTCTATCAGTTAGTGTAAAAAACGTTTGGATTTAGTCCCTCCTTTGATTTTGATTGGACAGAAGATTTTTTTTTGTTAATAAAATGTGAAAATGGTCAACATTTAACACATTTTTTTAACGACTATTGGAGGGAGGGAGGGAGGGAGAGAGAGAGAGAGAGACTAAATTCAAACGTTTTTACAAATAACGATAACTATCCTGTAATTTCAAAATTATAAGAAAAAAAAATATTTTTAACAGACCGCAGGGACCAAATTTGGATTTTAAACAAAACGAATAAGATGTTATAGATATTGGGTCACTTTTAATTTATAATATTTAACTTGGTTAATCAGCTTTTTAACTACAACTTTAGTTGTATATAATGAAGGTAATAAACTACAATAAAAACATATTACAAAACTAATAACAAAAGTCACAATGAAAACCCACAAATTAAAACACATAAAATTAATTTTATAATTTTCATACACACCTACACAATATACAAGTTAAGAAGCCATATAAGTATTTAACCATCTTATTCTGAATATTATAAATTACTATTTGCCTTTACTATATTTTTATATTTAAATTTTTATCTTTATGGTTAATCATTTATTGTTTTTCTCTTTCATATGGTATATAGTTTATTGTTTTTTGTCCTTATGATTTGCAATTAATTTCTGTTTTTTTATATATTTAATGTTAAACATGAACAAAGTTAGTTTTGGAGACAAAATCTCTTGGCAAATCTAGAAATTTTGATGATGATAGGCGTAATTTTTAAATTTATAAATTTTTGGGGTTAAAAAAATATTTATAAATTACAAATAAAATCTATAATAGAAAAAAAAATGAATATCTGAAATATTGTGAGGGTCAATTGAGTTCCACTCTTAGTTGTATATCCCCATTGATCTTATTTTTTAAATATGATTGGCTAAAGTTATAAAATTGAGTTTCTAATTTATATTTAGTTTTTTAAAGAATTAAATCACTAAATTTATAGTATCATAATTACAATTTATTTGAGTTAAAATGGGTTCATTCTTGTCTTTCAAAGTGTGTTAGTATGTTTCTAACATAGTTATTTAATATTTAGTACTTTAGTTAGAGATAACTTGTGAGAGCATCTTCAACAGTTTCTCTAAAATAGAAAAAATAAGGATTTTAAATTGACATTTTGTTTCAACAGATTTTCTAAAACTATCTCCAAAATGGAGAAAGTATGAGAGATAAAATGTTTTTTTTTTCAAAACCATCAATGTAAATCTTTAAAAATAAATATAAAAAAAGAGAGAAAAATAATATTTTAATAGATGATTGTAATATTTTAATATTATTATTAAAGTTTGCTTCTCCAAAATGAATAAATTTGTTAGACATGAGTGTAATTTTTTTTAAAGATTTTACCTTTTACTTCTCCACTTTGAAAAATCTTTGAAAATTATCTTGGAGATATAATTAGAGATGACTTTAGGTTTCAATTGTTTCATTGAATTTATTTTATTGTGATTTATAATGATCAAATCACTTTAACTTTTAATTTTTAATTTTTCAATAATTAATTGTTATGTATAATAATTTAACAAAGAAAAAGGACAATTGTGCATTTAAAGAAATCAACTTAACCAATATTCCTCAAACTTAAATCTTGACTTCTTCATGTTTCTTGTAATTATAATTTATATATATGGGGGACATGTTATAAACGTGTTACTATGTTTGTTCCCCATGCACCCTTACCTACCGATACATTATTTATTTAGTGGAAAATTCAAATACGAACTCAAATTTGGTTGTGAATGTTATGACAAATGAGAATGCGACACGTGTTTGAATTTGTATTGTTCAGACTGAATAAAAAAAGACATATTCAGACCGAATAATAATATTATTCGGTTCGAATAATAGTACATTCAGACCGAATGTAATATTATTCAGCCTGATTTTTTTATTATTTGGTCTGAATATGACATGCGTCGCGCCCTCATTTGTCCTCACGTTCACAATCAAATTTGAGTTTTTCATTTGAACCCGCCCTTATTTATTTAATATTATTATCTTTTGAAATATCATAAGTTAACTTCGTTTGCAATTTTAATATAATTGATCAATATATTGTATATTATATTATTGACATTGGATGACACCATTAAGCAAAAGACTTTCCCCCCTATGGACTTTTTTCTAGGAAATATGTTGATGAATGGTGATTCCTTATAAAACCGTCACAAAATTTGATGAGTAAATTATTGGTGTGTAATTCAAATCAGTGACAGATTACTCAGAGATTCTCTAGGTAATCCATTGGTATTTTCTTACAAAACCATCGGATTTTACCGAACCATTGGTATTTTCTTAGGTGATCCGCGGGTAATCACCGAGAAAATTTTTTCTAGATAATTTTTATGGGTAAAAGTCATTTGTTTTGTAGTGTGACTTTTAAGTTTTATATAGGTTATTACTTTTCTAATTAGTTATTGTAAAAGGTAATTACCATTGGAGTAAAAGGTTTATTTTTGAAGAAAAGTTTGATAGAACACAACCGGTTATTCCATTGCTTTTTCAAAACCAAAATTTTATTTTACCCCCTTTAATTTTAATTTTACTCTGCCTTTTAACGTAATCTTTATTTTAAATTTATTTTTATAACAAAATACATTATTAAAATATATTAAATTTATTTTTATAACAAAACACATTTATAAAAATAAAATGTATAATAAAATGGTATGTGACAATTAAATACAATGTATTTATGATGGTTTTTTAGGAGGGATTGTATAACACAATTTAAATAGAAGATGATGGATGTTAAATTTTAAACGACAAAAAACTTTTCGAAAAGTTATTGCATTGAGAAAGGTTTTAAGTTAGCAGAAAGCTAATGTGACAAAATCAATAAGTTATTGTATAGGTCATGCATTGTGGGTGCTCTTATTTGTTTTTTAATTATAATTTAGTTGTATACGGTTTTAAAACGCATATAATAAAGAAGCTATAAGACAATACTTGTTCTCTTCTCGACGGATATGAGATCTTACAATTGTATCTCTTGTCAAGGAAATAAACTACAATTCAATAACTCAATTGATTGAAGAGATGTAATTACAACCCAAACAAAGCTTGTTCTTTGTGTTGTTTATTGGGTACCCTGTAAAATTGTGCCTACTTAGTTACTGTTTATCAAATGCTTATCCGGGTACACACTTATCAAATCACATTACCTCATGGACGGACCTAATGAGGGGAATACGGTGGCACTATTATTTTTCAGCCGAAAAGATAAAAATTTCACGTTTATGAAAGGTGCAACTATATCGTTTTAGAAGTTGTCAACATATGATAATATAAGAAGTTCAAGAAAGTGCAACTTGTACATCGTAATCAACCAAAAAACAAAAAAAATCTTCAAATCAACTGAAAAAGTCGGGAAAAAAACTCTTGAAATCAACCAAAAAACCGAAAAAGTTTTTCGAAATCGATAAAAAAAACCCTTATAAATTCCTTGAAATCAAGCAAAAAAACTTTAAAAATTCTTCGAAACGGTGGAATTAGACTAAAGCCACACCGAGCGATATTGAACGTTAGTAAAAATATGAAGACACCGGATTTTTGATGGAATCCGCCTTTACCGACGGATTAGTCCGTTGGTAATGGGTGGTTCGGTTGTAGGGATATTATATGGTGTCACTGTATAAAAAAATTCTCAGGTCCGTCCCTGCATTACCTTACCAGATAAATATAACAAAAACCACCTTGTGATTATCATCTATACCAGAAAAGAATGTGTTAATCGGTGCTCTCCCTAATGTAAATTTCTGGCTCCGCCCCTTATTGAAATAATATTATATAACATAATTATCCTCAATTATTTGTTTTTTCCTAAATTTTCTCAACCAATTGACTCTCTATCTCAAAATCATACCTTCCCCATTCTATATTTCGTTGAATGGAACAAGTGTGGAAGAAGATGACAACGAAGATGACTACGGAGAAGACGAAGAAGGTGACTATGAAGATGATTAGAAGAAGATGAAGAAGAAAATCAAGCGTAGATATTTTATTTCTTATTTTATATTGTAAGTTTTTCAGCATCTTGTAAATGTTTTCAGGTTATTTTTATATAAAAGTGTCATCAAACTATAATATCTAACACATTAATATGATTGAATAAAGATAGAAATCGAGTGATAAAACCAATTTTGTTTGGGTACAAATTTACATCATTCATTTATTGGATAAAACCTTTTTCTAGTTTGGATTTATGATTAATTACATGACGATAATGACATAAAGACGTTAAACTTTTTAATTGACTTGGCATTTGATTGAATCCCTTTAACATCCTCCTTGGTTCGTGAGTAGAAAGTTAGTAAATGAGGGCCATACTCGTACCCTGTGTGGAAATAGCACTTAACATGTCGTAATAAAGACAAAACATCGTGTCTTAATTATTTATAGCGTGAAAAGGCACCTTATCCATCACGATCGACAATTATTAAGTAGTTAGCTCAAAAAATTTAACTTTGAAACTTTTTTCATTTCTTTCGACCGAACTGAGTATCTGCTCTGCATCCATAAAATGTGTGAGCATAAACACTATGTTAAACAAAGTTCTTATGAGTAACATAATTATTAAAAAGATAGTGGCAACAACATAAATTAAATCGACCATATCGACCTATTAGAACACCAACAACGTTAATAAAACCACATCTATGCATATAACAAAATATTTCATGCAAACGTCATCTGAGGCTCTAACGTTATATCAAAGAATTATGATTCACACTTTTGTATATGTCTATTCATTGGTTGACATTCATTGTATGTGTGGGAAACCGAACCAATCCAATATTGGATGTTGGATTTTGATAACAGATCCAATCCGATCAGATTGGACAACTAATTCAATCCAATCTAATGGATGATTGAATCGGTTCGGTTTCATCCATGGGATGTTTTTCACTGGATATACATTGAATCAGATTGGATCCATCGACAAGAGATGACCATTTGGGCCCGTCCTGGAACCGGTAGGGACTGGTTACAAGCCCGAAATCTGGAACCGGTTACACATTTAGAGGGATTCGGCAGCCCGGACCGAACCGAGACTGGTTACAGGACCGGTTAAGTCCCGGCCCAACTTTTACAAAAAACTGTATTTTTATAACACTTTTATATGTATTTTTAAATGTATTTCTAACTTTCTAGGTGTATTTGATTAAAAACCAATTATAAATTTATAATAAAACGTATTTTTAAGTGTATTTGATTGGAAATCAATTATAAAACTATAATAAACGTATTTTTTTAAGTGTATTTGATTGAAAAACTAGTTATAAAACTATAATAAACGTACTTTTAAGGTGGATTTGAGTTACCCATTTACATATATTAAAGTAATATTAAAAAATCTACCCAAAAAAAACATTTTTAAAAAAAAGTATAGGACCGGTTTGGGCCCGCCCCGGGACCGGTTACCCATAATCAGATATGGAAAAGTTTAAGTGGGCCGAACAATTTTTGGTCGAACCGGGACCGGTTACGGAAGCCCGGTTCGAAGAAACACTATTCCTGCCCGGGACTTGTTTTTGGCCATCTCTACATCCGACATCCAATGGATCCGATGGAATATGATGCATCTAATATGTTAATTCAATCCAATTTTTCAACAATGAAACAAAATTAATCGATCAGTTTAAATATGTGTAAAAACCAACACAAATGAAACTAAAAATTCAAAAAGCAACACAAAAGAAATTCTAATTTAAGCAAATTGAAAACAAATTAATTGGATGATAGTTGGATGATCATTAGATGGTTAATTGGGTATTCGTCAGTTTTGGACCTTTGGTAGGTTCTGAACTGTCATCCAAGAACCAATCAATCTAAACTGGATGTTGAAATTTTCTATCCGATATGATTAAATTACAATTATCTATCTAATTATGGTTGGTCAGCTCTAACCAGATCAGTCTATTCCAATTGAATCTGTTAACTTTTTGCATATCCCTACTTTAATTTGTATGTTTATTTGATGATCTTATCATAAGAAAACCAGGTATTTAATTTCTCCTACTGATTTTAATTGCACTAGTTAAACCAAAATAAAGCAATTTTGGCTTTTCTATACTTGTGACAATATGCTGAAATCTCATTTTCAATTGGACTTATAAACATCACAACAACACTTTATTATATTTCTAGTAATTTCCAAAATTAGCTATATAGGTTTGTACAACTTTCTCTTATTTTGATGTTATAACTTATAAGTATTTGGTTTAATATTTTATAATCATTATTACATACTATATATGGGTTTTTACGAAAATTTGACATCATGGTTAATATCGTTTTAACTGTTTGTTGGCCAATCTTATCAATAATTTATTGTAATAATAAAAAGGTCCCGCTTTTATAATCTAACGCTATAAATCTATATTATAACTAAAAAACCATTTAAATGTAATTACACCGATAAAAAAAAGATTTTCACATTAAAGAACTCAAATTAATTAGCATATTTTATTCATGATGTTGGATTAATTAAACTAACTATGCTAAAATCGATATCACATATGAATAAAGACAAAAGTGTTGATATGTTTATATGATATTGTTTTTTAGTACAAAAACAATCATTTTATTGACGTATATGAATCAGTCAAAACATTTTTATTAGTTTGCTATGAAATTTTTTAATATTTTTTTGCGTTCGTTTGAAACTCGACGTGCCATTTAAAGATCAAAGGACAAAAATGCATAGTTAGTTATACAGTTGTTTCTTTTTGGTGTTTTAATAGTGAAGACTTGAAGTAAATGTATACACACGACAAATAAATTAAAAGTTAAAAATGAATAACTTTAGTTTTTTTAATCAATATATAAGCATTTTTATAAATTATATAATTAAACAACAAAATTGGAATTATCACATAATAAATACTAGTATTATATAAATTTATGGGTTGGCTAAATATATCCTTATTACCTTATATATATAAATTGCTAAATGCATCTCTACTTACTTACTTTTTTCATTATATATATTAACATCAAGATGCACTTATTAGTTATTACATTCAAAATGTGTTATTTAAATTGATTCTAATTTAAATGATGGTCTCTCCGAAACGAGACTCTTTTTGGATCCATTAAACCTAAAAAAACGACGATCTGAGATAATATTGTAACTCTTTCGTTTTTTTGGGTGTATAATACGAGTAGGCGTTTTAAAATTAACTGGGTAGGTTGGCTACAAAATTCCACTCTTGGTATTTCTGCTTTGTAATGTTATACTAGCTTCTTGCTAGTGTTTTTGTTCTTACCAATTTAATAAAACTATTGCTGTTTAAAAAAATAATTATGGTGCATATAACAATATCCAAATTTAAGACTAATTCCTAGACCGAAACCGTGCTTAACGTACATGATACTCTTTCTATGAAATTCCTCAAATTTTAAATTGTATTTTTCCAAACTTAATTATTAAAAAACTATTCTTTTCTAACTTAATTAAATAACAAAAACTTTGAATTTATTTACTTTAATGGATAATATCCAACAATAGGATTTTATTACCAAGGGTAACAAATTACTTCAATGCTATAACTTTTAGTTACAAACAAATGCAACAATATTTTCAATTCAAAGTCAATCAATTAATGTTTGTTTCTTACAAAGCTTTATTTATCTTGGAATTATATTAATTTAATATAAGTTCGTACAAGATATTAGTAATATCGATTTTATTTCATAAGATTCTTCGGTATGTGTAAATCAATTGGAATTTTAATTTGCTCCTGACCTATAGTTCCGTTGATTCAGGAAATGAAGACATGTTTCAGTTGACATCGGGTTCAAATTTGGGCCTCCTCATGCAACTTGCCGTTGCATAGTGTAACATCTCAGACCAACCGTACCAGACATTGTCTATTTTGTCCACACACTTGGACTTACGGTTTTAAAAACGCGTCTGATAGGGAAGGTATCCAAGTCCCTTATAAGACAACTTTTGTTCTCGTCCCAACCAATGTAGGATCTTATACAATTCACCCCCCTTGGGAGCCCATCGTCCTCGCTGGCACACTAGTCTAGTTCTCGGCTCTGATATCATCTGTAACATCCCAGACCAACTATATCAGATATTGTTCGCTTTGTCCACACACTTGTACTCACGGTTTTAAAACGCGTCTGATAAAGGAGGTATCTAAGTCTCTTACAAGGCAACTTTTGTTCTCCCCCCAACCAATGTGGTATCTTACACGTAGTCTTATAGATAACTCAATCATACTATATACCTTAGGGCTTAGGGGTTGGGATGGCGATATGAGACCGGTGAAGGTTGTGGATACTCAACTATTTGTTCAAAATCGAGTATTGTATTTTATTTTACTAGTAATTAACATGTTTCTTAAGTTTTCTAATTTATTGTTTATTCGTTTATTTTAAGATCGTTGGAAAAATGTTTTTATAACCTATTTTATAGAAATATTTTAATGATAAATACTTGCACCGTCTTATGAAATGATAATGTTGAGTCAAGTTTAAGAACACAATAACATTTATGAAATGAAATAATTTAGTACCCTTTAACATAATAAATAATTCTAGTATATATATCTATCAATCTATTTGTTAATTTGTAAATAATATTTTTCTCATAGACAAAATAAATGTTATTGACTAGGTTATAAACAAGTGGAAGCCAGCTATAAATGGCTAAAAGACCATTCATAAATGAATTTATTTTGTTATGATTAATTAATTATGAGTGTAAAAACCTTTAATTTGAAGTTGAATAAGTCATGTGAATATGTGCTGCTACCAAGTTTATTTATAGTTGACCAAGCCATATATATAAATAATGGCAACATTTTGTATAATAAATTGCACCAAAAAGTCATTAAATTGGTGTCCTTTCTTCACTTCACTTAATTGGAAAAGGTGTTTTATAGATGATATTCATTTTCATGACTTGTTCTTTTAAGGTTTTCTTATTGTAATAAATAAATAAGGAGGATTTGTAGGAATAGAATGTTACCAAAAGTTAGACACGTCAAGGGCAAAATAGTAATTGTGTTAGCTCATGAAACAAAACTATCTTATGGACCAAGTAATAAGACTATGGATGTAAAAAATTTACCAAGACAAATCAATCAATAATGGTAGCAACATGTTTATTAGTTTGGACAACAAACAGGTTTTAGACAGCAGGTTTTAGTCTTTTAGACATGTTTGTAATTTAGGAGTTTTAGACAGCAGATCATGTTTATTAGTTTTTATTAAACATTAAACTTTGTGAACTTTGAGATGTTGGTACAAATACCGTACCAACACGTACCAACCGAAATAAGTTGGTATCAATTAAGTTGGTACCAATTTCAGTTGATTGATATGCAGTATAGATTTTTGAATACCAATTATAATTGGTTTGTACACGATATTAAGTCTTAAATTGGTTTAGACTTTAGACATATAGAAATTTGGTGTCCTATAAATTTAATTTTATTATAATGTTTGGATGATTTTCAAACCACACTCTCAAACTATTCAAACAGCTAAAAACAATCTAATTTAGTTAGATTTATTTAATCATCATTAAAGGTTTTCTATAAAAATCTAGTTGTTGGAATACCTAATAATATAAATTATTTCTTAAAAAACACTAATATAAACTCCTTTAATCGAAAAAATCTATAATATGATTTTCATGATTTATTTTAACATGCAGCCATAGTCTTATTTAGGGGTGAACATGTATTGTAATAAGTTTATAGATCTGTTTTGACTTTTGGGCATAAGAACATGTTTTTAAACATTTTAATTTATAGTAAAGTATTGTATTAGTTATTTTAAGACGCTATTTAGCAAATGTTTCATAAAACAAGTGTCCTATAAAATGTGTTATAAGACATTTTTTTAAAAATATCGTACAAAATAGTTAATGCAAGAATTTGTATTAAAAATGTCCTTAAAACATGTTAAGATGCTTAAAAATGCACAATAAACATATTACAATGTCTTTAGATACGAAGTAGAGGTGATCATTTGTGAGCTTGGGCCGGGGCCAGGCCGGGCCTAAGTTACTTTTCTTATCCAACAGGCTTAATATAGCAAACTCAAGCTTTTTTACGATCTTGAAAACTTGCCCTTACCCGTCCAATAAACGGGCAGGGATTGCCTACGGGCTTATAATTTTTTTTTTCCTAAGAAAACAAACTTATATAAGATCACAAGTTAATGTAAGATAATTCAAAATACACAACAATATTTCCAACTTAAAATTAGATGTGAACACATAACAATGTATAATATAGAAAAAAAATTGTTTTGCAAAATATGGAGTATAGAGGTGAACTCAAAACAATATGAAATGACTAAATGAGATAATAAGGAATTGATTAATTGACTATTGAGGTAATTGTGTTTTTACTTTTTAGATTTTTAAAAAGTATTATTAACGCCAGTCATAATTAATTAAGTGAGAATTGATAAGTATCAGGGATTTTCAATTTTATTTGTAAATTTCAATTATAAAAGTTAATTATTATAAAAACATTACCGAGTCGGGTGGGCGGGCCTGCCCATATATATTTTTGCATCGCCCGTGTCCGCCCATTAATTTTAACAAGTCAGTCTAGGCTCATCCATTTTTTACAAGAATTGTCGTCCAAGCTCTCTTTTCTAGTGGGCTAGACAGGGCGGGCCTAGCGGATCGTCCCGTTCGTGAACAACTCTAATAGGAAGTTTTAGTTTTTGGTCAAATAAATTAAGTCTTATAAAATAGTCTATTAAGACATTTAAAATTTATTGATGTTCTATAAACCCAATTTTTTTTTTAATATTGTTGAACCTTTTCATTTTGGAATTTAATTGACCAAGATGCTTACATATATTTTTTATTTACAATTCAGTTAGGTTGTTATTACAAAAAAAATGAGTTGTGCTTAAATTGGAATGATTGAATATTATGTGGGACCCACATCATATGTGGTCTAAAAAGTATTCCTTTATTCCTTTAAAAAGGGGTGGTTCTCGTATGATCCATCCCCTATATATATATAGGATTGATTTCCGTTACAAACCATGTTAATTCGTACAAACCGTACAAACCGTACAAACCGCATGCAACCAATATTTTTTTAAATTTTTTTTCACTTTTTCTTAATTATTGGGGTTGATTAGTAAATAATATATGAAAAAATTTCATCAAGAATATATGAAGGTTGGTGAATCAAGAATATGTAAAACAAGATTCATCAAATTGAGAGTTTCATGAATCAATTCATTTTCATGTAGAAAGAAAAATAGTTTCATGAAGAAAATAATTATATGAAACAAATTCATCATATTAAACAATTTCATGAAAAAAAAAATTATTCAAAAAAACAATGAAACATGCGGTTTATATGGTTTGTACGAATTGACGTGGTTTGTATTTGAAATCTCCCCTATATATATATATATATACAGAGAGGGGGAGAGAGAAAAGTTCTCAAATGCGAACTCAATTTTGGTTGTAAACGTGAGGACAAATGAAAGCGCGACACGTGTCTGAATGTAGATTATTCAGACTGAATAATTAAAGAAATATTTAGACCGAATAAAACCGAATATAGTGTTTATTCAGTTTCAATAAGCATTATTCAGATTGAATAAACACTATATTCAGTTTTATTCAGTCTGAACATTTCTTTGATTATTTGGTCTGAAATGACACATGTCGCGCTCTCATTTGTTCTTACGTTCACAACCAAATTTGAGTTCTCATTTAAACACGCCCCTATATATATAATTACTCAAAATTGTTTATAAATAAAAAGGAGAGGCCTTATTTAAGATAAAAAGATGTCGTATATAATCTTCACATAGCCAAAAAAAAGGAGTAGAATTATTTGTGTGATGACATATAGACCTTCATATGCATGCAACCATACAACAAAAGAAAAAATAAAGTGTACAAAAAGTAAAATCGCTGATGATACTGATGATAATACAACGAAAAATATATATTAGGTCAAAACGTCCTTAGTGCACATAATTCTATCCATGCCTTATGTAACATATTGTCGGGTTTCTACAAAACATTAAAATATTTGTACAACTGAACAACTAGAAGACGATTAATTAACAGGCTCTGTACCATGAACGTGTAATCTCAATCTGAAACTCTCCAACTCTTATACAACAACTTGACTAATATAGAAATTGTGTCCAAATCCTTGTAACTATGTATGATGATCACGACATAATATACCCTTAATCGGGTGATATTGAATATATATGATCATGGACAAGTTCTAGCAAATTGCAATACCTCGTGCTCTTCTTTGAGTGAAGTTTAAATTAGTGAGATTTTCACATGTATCATTGTACAAATACTGATTAGAACTTCAAAGTAAAGCTCACTTTTGGGAGCTCCATATCATGGCAAGGTGATGTGGTTTTCTTTATAAAACTTTAATTTCCTAGATGTCTAAGGTATAACGCCTTCACGTCTATATAAAAGTTGAGCGTTAACTAAATGGATCACAATAAATTATAAGTCGTCTTATTCCTAACCTTTTAGATTTTTAAAAGAGTTGCCATATATGTACCCTTCTGTACACAATATATTGTTTTTCCTATTTAAAATAGTCAAAAGATTCCCAACAACAAATAGATGAACATATATTTCCTCCGACACCCAAACAGTCACATAACTTTTAATCCTTATGCTAAGTCTTGGCCAACCATTGATCCATTTTTGTCTTTTAAACAATCAACTTCGAAATCATTTCAAACGTTAACATTGAGTAACGCTATATTATATGTGTAATATCATTTTTATTTAATCTATAATAATTTTCATTGTCTCCTGAATAGGTTATGTAAAGTATCATCTCTTTGTTTATTTTATTTATGAAAATCCTGTTGAGAATGTTAGCAAAGTTGACATTACATTTTAATATTTACTTTCATTTTCGTTTTAATTAACAATATATAATTTGGATATATTAATAAATATAAGTTTATAGTAATTTATGAGTGTGTGAGTATATACATGCAGTATAAATCAAGGTGAATTAGTTATACCTTTTTAAATTTATTCTGTAACTAATTAAACTTTGAATAAAACGATTAAAATATTTGTTATCATGAATAGTGATACAAACACACGCACACACACACGACATGTGTCTCACATGCGACATCTGTGACGCCCGTAGATCACGCCTAGATCGCATTAGCCAAGGTATAACCCATGCTGACTTTCATGTCACTTGCATGCTACTTGTCTAGATCCACATAACTCATGTTACCTTCCTTAAGACTTTGGATGTGACTTGGATTTGTTCGCATTATGGTCTAAATGACTTTAGGTTTAGTTTTAGTGATGTTCTTAGTTCAACTCTTCTTCTGTATGAGATTTTAATTTGATCATTTTGGTCGCAACAAATTGTTAAGATTTATAAAATCTATATCTCTTCCCAATGGAGACACATTATCTTACGATAGTGGTCGGAACCACGTTAAATCATTGTGTTCTTCATTTTTATTCATTTATTTGTTGGATATTGGTATTGTGGGCAAATTTTTATCTTGGTAGATACTTTTGAACACACTGAGATCCATTTATTCCGTATTGTTGTTGTGTTTCTACTTGTACACTTTGTTAGTATTGATTTGGGACCTAGTGTGTATCTGTTCCCAACATGTTTTGCTCTGTAATTAGTAATATAGTTGTTAAAACAACTTTTTATGTTTTTTAAATCTCTAAAACATTTTAGAGTTTGTAAAATCGTAAAAGTCTTCTACATGCTTTCTAAAACCATACCACAACAACCTTTAATATTATGTACATGTAATTTCAACCTAAAACACTCCACTTTTGATAAGATCAAAGCAAGTAGTATAACATATACCCTTTCATTGTTGATACTGAATTTCCACAAAATAATTGAAGTTTCACATGTGTCTAGATTTTTATAAGTAAACCCCACTAGCAGGTGCTTCATAAAAAGGTAGCTCTTTTTGGTAGTCACTACAACAAAATTAGATTTATAGGACACTGATAGGCGGGTTTACATCCCCGCTAAATCTAACCGCAAGTGTACGGGTCGTATCAAGTAATAATATACGAAAGTACGAGTATCGAACCAAAGGAACTAGGGACTAAGTAACACAATGACTATAACTATTATTAATAGGATGATCGAAATTTGGATTGGTTGAATTTAACTAATTAAACTAAAGAATATCTTGAACAATTTTAAAGAACGAAAAAGTTGGAAACTTTATAGGAGAAAAACGGTTGGAAGTTGGTTAATAGTTTTCACATAAAATACTTTAGCCGTAATAATTATCAGGTAATTTTCAATTATATAAATACACAATCACACTAGCTACTGTTACTCCCTCTCGAGTTATAACAAATTTGTTTATGAAAAATATGTACTTTACCTCTCGATCTCAATACACATACCCAGAAATTTAGAAAGAACAAGATTGTAAACAGTACCAAGATTTAACTGGTATATCTCTATCCAGGTTCTCACCTTAGGCACATGAATCATACATCTAGTTATAATTTTTTTTTTCTCAAACTAATTTGTAACAAAGAAATCAATTTGCAAGTTGATTAGTCTCACAAAAGATTTAAACACAAATTCATATGTTTCATTAATTAAAAATAACCCTAATAATAATTACATTTTACGTGTTCATATGCTTAAAACCAAAAGTAATCTAACCCCCAATATCTATAGATTAATTCATGTTGTGGGTGGTAGAAAACAAAACTAAGAAGGAAGAAATCTCTAATCTAGACATAAAAATCAAAACAAAATCTAAATATAAGAACAAAAACCCATTTTCGGCTATGAATCTCCACGATGAATCCGACTTTAGATCCAGGGAAATTTCGGTCGGTGATTACCCACGGATCACATACCAGTGGTTCGGTAAAATTCGATGTTTTTTCAAGAAAAATACCAACGGATCCCATAGAGAATCCCTGGGTAATCTGTCACTAATTTGAATTACCCACCAACAATATGGCCACCAAATCTTGTGATGGTTTTATGAGAAATCTCCCTTTAGCAACAGATTTCGCAGGGAAATGTCCGTAGGCAAAAGTCTTTCGTTTAGTAGTGAATGAGAGTACAAGATAGATTGCAGAACCCTCTTTTTGTAGCCAACAATTGGCTTAAAAAACAACATCAGACGCTAAAGCGGCTTCTAATGCGGGTGTACCCGCTTTAAAAGTCGTCCGGATGCTTCAAACCCGCTTTAACCACTGTTTTGGCCATAATTCATGCATTTCAATTTCGATTTGGCTCTGGTTAGAATTGTTGGCTTCATATTTACATCCTCTACCAAATGAGAACATAAAATATTGAATTTAGCTGGAAAAATCTCATATTTCTTTTATTTTTTTAAATAAGTCAACTCCTGTACGACTTACAATAAACTGTGAGGAAACACGTTTTGTTTGTTTGGAAACAAGCTGAACGAATGGAAATTGGTATGATAAATAACACCAAAAATTGGTGTTGTAAAAAATAAGACATCAAAAACTTATAAGTTTCTAATAGACCGATTTATAAGACTTAATTTATAGGACCAAAAAACAAAGAATTTTTGGTGTCGTCACTAGCTTCTTAATTTAGGACATTTATATCTTAAAGAAAATGTTATATTAGTTATTTTATAGGATACTATTTGAAAAGACGTCTTATAAAAATAAGTGTTGTATAAAAAATGGGTTTATAGGTAATGTGATATTTTGTATTAAAAGTGTCTTAAACAAAATGTTAAAATGCTAAAAACATCCTATAAACTTATTACAACACATTTAGATAAAATACTTTATTTTTGTTATTATAAGTTAAGTTTTATAAATACCACATTTTATAAGTTGGTAGCGTCCTATATATACAATATTCTAGTAGTGACTTTCCTAGATGTATATGGTATATAATACACATTCACAAGAAGCACACGTTAAACTACACGTCCTCTTAAAACATTAATAGTAAAACCTTAACCAACTTTTTTAGTTTTTCAAAACACCTTTTACACGCACCATTTTATACCTGATATATTATTTTATTTTTTTTATTAACCTGGATATCCAATCCACTTTGCAAGCCGACTAATCACAGGGCAACTACCTGCTTCACGGGTAGTCCGAAGTCACTGCATTTGAACCTCTGTGGCTATAGGAGATTTTTTTTACCCCTCCTTGGATTTGAACCTAGGACCTCCTGATACTGTTGACCTTTAGAGCCCAAGTTCAAACCATTGAGACACCACCCTTATGATTTGATATATTATTCTTCGAGTTAAAAGAATAGAAGTGGAGCTCCTTCGACAAATTAATTGATGAACAATTCCTTTCTATACCCAAAACGCCACACATACCTCAATCATTGTGTCAAGCCTTTAGCCAACCGATTATTGATTGTGTCTTTTGAAGGATCAATGTTAAATACAATGACAAACATTATTGATATAAGTGTACATAAATTCAATTTTATATTAATTTACACTTGAAAATCTTATGAATAAAATTGACATGTATTATTGGTGCAAATATATTCAAAGTTCCTAATCCGAGACAAGTAACAGATATAGTATACGTACATTCATAATTTAAATTTTTGATACTAATTTAAAATTCAAACAACTTTTGAAATACAAAAGTGACTTTTTATATTATTTTTTTGGTGAATGTATCTCATGTTTTGTTTGGACTAATCTCGAAAAACTATGATTGTAATATATCAGTCCTAATAAATTCAGTGGTGACAAATATTGTATATGTCTGGATTCGAACTCTAGGCAAATAAGATATTCCATCACATCTCTTAAGGCCTCAACCAGTACGTGACTTTTTATATGTTTAAGGGAAATGATAACAATACATTGGAAATAATTTTTTAAAATTAATGAGAAAGCTTGGAATTATGAATCTAGTAAATTAAAAAAGCTTCTCGTTTCATGTGGAATTTTGGATTTGAATAATTTTTACGTAGAGAAAAGACGAAAATGCCCCAAAACTCCGAATAAAATTTATAGTTTAAAATGTTGAGATGAAACTGAATGTTTTTCTTTTCCTAATTCAATAACCTTTCTATGAACATGATCAAAGCTCTAATAAATTATTTACGATTCTATTATAATAAGATTAAGTGTATTATTATATATAAAAATTAAAAGTATTGTAATAAATTTATAAGATATTTGTGAACGTTTGTAATTGGATTTGACTTGGAGTTGACTACCAAAAAGGCATTTACATTGGCACAATTTACCAATGAAAAATATTGTCTTGTAACTTTTAACGGATCATTGAAAGAAAAATAATAACTTAAAAAAATAGTGGAAGATTAGCAACGGGATAGTGAGGGATTACCAACAAAATCAAATACAACGCAATTTGTTGTTAAACTACCAAAATCCGGGAGCAATGACTACTTAATGATTAGTTTGTAATATGTCAGTAGTCTATCGGAAAAAGTTCATGTTTTTTATTTTTGTATTTATTTTATCAATTTTAACATTCATCGATAATTTATGGATATTACCGACAAATTATTGACTACACTTGAATTAAATTAACTTTTTTTACTTGGATTCTTCATCTGGAATATGCTAGAATCAATGTTGATAAATAGTTACCGACGGGATTATGTTTTTTAATTTTTTTAATTTGTTGATGAGTTTTGTCGAATTATAATGCATCTTAATAAATTTTAATGGACCTTGATGAGTTGTAACTTGTAATAGGTAATTCATTGGTAGTTCTTCAATAACCGGTTGTCGATGAGGTATAATTTACTTTAGGGGTGAATTATCGACGGACGTTTTCATCAAAACTTTTCATAATTCGCCAGCTATATATGTCAGTATAATATATCAACCTTATTATAGTAGACATGTTTTTTTCACATAAAAGCCGCTGGTAAAAGACTTTATTGTTTGACTTGTCCATCAATGATAAATAACCAATTCTTTGTAGTTGTTGTTACAATAAGGTTAAGTGTAAATTTTTATTCTCATTTAGGAACATTACTTGACTTGTCCTAAAGTAAGAATTGGATTTTTCCACCTAAAAAAAATGAGTTGTAGACAGAAAGCATAACTTTATTGTCGAGAGGGAAACAACCCGGTGTTGGAACTTCACTTTGTATGAGAATTAACCTTGTCCACATAAGAGCTTCGACTTTAGTGTATGGGTATTTCATGGTGGGATTTTCTTGAGATATATACATATTTAAAGATTAAAGATGGGCCTTATCTACTGGCTACTATATTGACGAATTTTTGTCTTAGGACACTGTTTTCGTGCAGGTCTCAGTCGGGATCGATTTCACGAAGAATCTGCAATTTCTGGGATTTCAACCTTTGTTTTTGTTGTTTTTATGTTTATACATAGATTTTGTATAAGAATTTTGAATTTTCTATAGAGTTATTATCAATTATATATGCATCTTTCTACTTAAGATTGATTACCTTTAACTTCCAGAACACTAGCTAAATCCCCTAAAAGGTTGTGTTATCGGGTTTTTTCTATGAAAGAAAGGAAAAGAAGGGGAAGAAAAATAGGGGGAAAATCTTGTATTCTCAAGTTTTTTAAAGGAGGGGAGGCAAGAAAAGGGGAAAAAATCATGTTGATTTTCCTCTCAAACGTGGGAGGAAAGGAAAGAAAAAAAATTATAATAATTAATTTTTTTTTTATAATTACACATCTATCCATAAATTACATTCTCCGAAAAAAGGGTATATTTGTAAAAATGACGTTTTTCCATTTCTTTCACTCCAGCTCAAAAACATGATTTTTTTTATTTCCTTCCCTTTCCTTCGATATTAGAAACACAAATAAGTTTTTTATATTTCTTCCATTTCTTTTCTTTCATTTTCCTTTCTCTCCCGCTCAAGTACATGAAATTTTATTTATTTTCCTTCCTTATCATTCGATCTCAAGAACACAAGTAATTTTTTTTCTTTTTCTTCCATTTCTTTTCTTATCCTTCTTTCAAAAACTTAAGAACACCGCGCAAATGACCACTCAATGATAAAGGAAGTAACACTATGATGGTATATTGGAGCAAAACGTGTATTTTTTGGACACGCGAAACCAGCCTACACAGGCTGCCAATTCCCAATGTGAGGGGCATACATCACTATTAAATAAAAGATTTTTTCCTATAAATTTTTCCCTAAGAAATTCGTCATAAAACTGTCACATACAAAAATTAAAATTTTGATCCCTATTTACTTTTTGTACCTTATTTTCTTGTTCATGTTCGTCGATATAGCTTGTTAGTTTATCTAAATTCCTTATAGCAACTTATTACAATGCTTCATAAACTTAAAGTCTCATTAAGCACTTAGTTAGCATATCCAATATATTCTTTAAAATAGTGAAAATATGGATTTTGTTTTATATTTTGATCCAACAAGTTCTCTATTATTTTCTAAAGTAAAAGAAACCAAGTTTATAGAATTCTATAAAACTTGATGTAATGAGCAATAAATTATTCTTTCCCACCAATAAAACTTGAATTATTGTTAATTTACATAAACGTTTTTTTAAGAGTGTATTAATGATAAAATTATAAAATATTCTAATAATACAATTAATATTGAAATCTTTAAAATATATAATTTGTTGGAGTTATAACTAATTTTTTTTAGATATTTTGACTTTTGAATCCTAAATTATATAATAAATATAGAGAATCTATTGAAATCTTTAAAATATATAATTTGTTGAAATCTTTAAAATATATAATAAATCTTCTTTTAGCTATTTTGATGGAACAAAAAAACACTTTTATCCCAACCATCGAGTCCTTGTCCTTATACCATGTCGTGTCAAACATGAAGTAATGAACTTTTATCCACTTTCATTTTATGTCAAACACACTACTAAAATGGAAGGTTTTTACCTACGACCATTTCCCTGGGAAATCCGTTGCTAAACTGTAATCCGTCACAAAAGTTGGTGTCTAGTTCGTTGGTGGGTAAATCAAATCAGTGACAGATTATCCAGGATATTCGTGGGCAATCCGTTGGTATTTTCTTGAAAACATCGGATTTCGTCAGAACCATTAGTATTTCCTGGGTGATCCGTGGTAATCACCCAGGAAAATTTTTCCGAGTACTTTTTTATGGGTGAAAGTCATTTTTTTATAGTGACATGTGACAATGAGTTTATCATATCATATATTGATCTACCGTCCAATCCCATATATCAAACACAATTTAGAAAAAAAAATACTAACCCCTATTAAAACTTATAAGTTTGAAGTCCACAATCACTTAAAATATGAAATATATACCTCAATGTTAGGCCAAATACCACAAATTATTTCTTTCTCTAATCAACCATAATAAAAAGATTTAGAGCACAATGCTTCTAGACTACATTCCCTTAACACTCTCCATAGGTACAAGAACCTCTTTGGAGGTCAAGAGTGTGTGAAAACTCTAACCTTGTTTCAGCAGAAGAAATAGTCAAAGGAGGAAATAGTCTTTTCTCCATCATATCTTTTGTAATATAATTAAATTTAATATAATATAATATATATATATACACACACACATACATATATGTATATATACATCCAATTATTCCTCTTTGTCACAAACTCCACCATCTCTTTTCCATTGCTTTTCTCTTCACTTTCTCAGAAAATCCTAATTGAAAACCCCTTTTTCCCTACTACAAATCCAATCTTTTTAATCCATATAATTGAATCCAAAAGGATCAAATTGAATCCAAAAGGATCAAATTGAATCATATATCCACTTGTGAGAAATTTGGGAAAAAGAGAGATGGGAAACTGTTATCCAAAACCTGTTACTAATCACTCAAACACCACCTATAATAGTCCCACCCCAGGTATACATACATATATATATATATATATATACATATCTTGAATTTTTCATCTTTAAATTCCACTTTTTTATTGTTGTTTATCTTTAATCTTACTCCATGTTTACTGTTTTTCTTCATCAGTTCTTAGAAGTAATGAAAAAAAGAAAGAACCCATGATCGAAAACCGACCACCCACGGCAGCGAAAGGTGGTAGTGACGGTGGCGGAACCGCCGGTGACACGGTGCCGCCGAGTGGGAAGATAGTGACACCAAACTTAAAGATGTTTCCGTTCTCTGAACTCCGGAGTGCCACCAGAAACTTCCGGCCAGATACCATGCTCGGAGAAGGTGGGTTTGGTCGGGTTTTCAAAGGATGGGTGGACGGTGTAACGTACGCGCCGTCGAAGGTCGGCGTTGGCATCGCCGTCGCCGTGAAAAAGTCTAATCCCGATAGCCCACAAGGGCTGAAAGAGTGGCAGGTTTGTAATTCTTTCAATTTTGCATGGATGACGTATAGGATGATTGCATCTCTTATGGAATTGTGCATTAAAAAGTTGTACATTTTCAATCATTCATTTTTTGTTTATTTCTTTACCAGAACTGAAATTTCTAAATACAGGTCAATGTACAAGTTCTATAAGCAAAACTACAAGTTACAAATCAATAATGTATTTTCATAATTTAAGACAATTAATGTTATTATTTTAAATAAAATTAAAGTGTAATTTAATATAAAAAACATTAATAACTCATTAAAACATTTAATTACTTTTTATTTTATTTTAGGAAACTCATTTAATTAAATTTGTTTTCTTTTATTTATTGAAATTCTTGTTAATTTTATGTTATACTAATTTTTTATAATTTGTTGGATATTTTGATGTTTTTAAATAGAATTTCATGGATAGCATAAATTAATGTACCACAACCCTAGATTTAAAATAGTTCACAATACGTTTTTAATATGTTCTTGATCAAAATCTTGTGGTCCAGATAAAGTGTAGTGATGCTCGTAATGTTTAAGTTAAGGGAATTTAATTATTTTAGGCATTTTAGAAAATGTGTTTATCAAAATGACTAATTTCTTTTTGGTTTTACCAAAATGACCAAAATCCCTACGAAATACATATCGATACATACCTCAGATCGAGTGGACTTCAAAAACACCCAAAACGACGTCGCTTTGGCCAAAATTGCTCCGCCAAATACCGAATACCTCCGCCACATGGCGGAGGGGCCCAAAACGATGTTGTTTTAGGCCGTTTTTCGCGTATCCCTTGACCGTATACCATTTCCTCCGTCACGCCGTATAAATACCTCCGCCACATGGCGGAGGGGACCCAAAACGACGTCGTTTTGGGCCCTTTTTATGCCTGGAAACCCTAATCCACCGAACCCTAAAAGCCTTATATACGGTCAGGGATACGCGAAAAGCGGCCCAAAACGACGTCGTTTTGGGCCCCTCCGCCATGTGGCGGAGGTAATCGGTATTTGGCGGAGCAATGTTGGCCAAAACGACGTCGTTTTGGGTGTTTTTGAAGTCTACTCGATCTGAGGTGTGTATCGATATGTATTTCGTAGAGATT
The DNA here is from genome assembly GCA_036898165.1 of Silybum marianum. Classification (NCBI taxonomy): domain Eukaryota; kingdom Viridiplantae; phylum Streptophyta; class Magnoliopsida; order Asterales; family Asteraceae; genus Silybum; species Silybum marianum. The sequence goes on along the minus strand of CM072532.1, from coordinate 49,421,653 downwards.
TTGGTCATTTTGGTAAACCAATTTTAGAAAATGTCCAAAATAATTAAATTTCCTTAAGTTAATAGTTTTTTCAAATGCGTTTAAATTAAACCAATAATAAATCGAATATGGTCAAACAAATTTAATATGTCACAAACGAAATTATGAGTCGAATTTAGAATCTTGAATTTTGATATTTGTAGTTTTTTATTTTATTTTGAGATACTCAAGTAACTAGTACATCAAGCATTAACAAATTGTACATTATATTTTTATGTTATTTATTGTTTTAAATGTGAATCATTTTTTCCCATTCTATACAAGTATAAATATAATACGCATGGTATGAACACCTCAAATTTATTTTCCACAAACATGTCATTTTTCAACAACCTGATAATTAATTATTATTGTCTTTTCCATTTTTGAAATAATTTAATAATATTTTTAAAATATTTAATTGGGGATGGAGACCTTTTATTCTGGGTCAAACTCTAAATGCTGAGTCAAGGGGTTGACATTTTGGAGGAGCAAAGTTTGGTTTGACATCTTCAAATAATTTAATACCTAAATTTCTTTTAATGATTTCATATTTTTATTTTTATTATATTAAATAACATACTAATTTTAAAAAGTGGTTTTAATACATTGTATTTATGCAAAAATATTACAGTCAAAGAAAATCGTTTTCAAGATCTTGTTATTATCGTTAATGGATCATTTAAACCTTAAAATATTTAGTCTGCGATGACTATATAACATAAGAAGGTCTTTTCATAAACTTTAATATTTGTTAGTTTCAAACTTTATTTTGTGTAATTATTATCTAATAATCAGAATTTTATTTGTTTTTACAGGCAGAAGTGAAATTTTTAGGGAAATTCAGTCATCCAAATTTAGTAAAATTATTGGGATATTGTTGGGAAGATCGAGAATTTCTTCTTGTATATGAATATATGCAAAAGGGTAGTCTTGAAAATCATCTTTTCAAAAGTAAGTGTTATATTTTACAACATTAAATTTAATTTTTATATAAAATTAATAGCTATTTAATTTGATTTTAATGGTATTTGGATTTACAGAATGTACAGAACCACTTTCATGGAGTACAAGAATTAAAATAGCGACCGGAGCAGCACAAGGACTTGCTTTCTTACATAACACTGAAAAAACTGTTATTTATAGGGATTTTAAATCCTCAAATATATTATTAGATGGGGTAAGTGAAATTTTAATTTAATAAATATTTGAATTTATCTTAAAAAATATTTCTTATTTTTCCAATAACCTTTTTTCAGGATTATAATGCTAAACTATCAGATTTTGGACTTGCAAAGTTGGGTCCTGCAAATGGCGAGTCTCATGTATCGACTGGCGTTGTTGGCACCTATGGTTATGCCGCTCCAGAATACATAGCCACCGGTAAGTTCATTGAGTTTGTTTCAAAACAATTTATTGTGATACCTGTTGGTCTACCATTTTAGAGTTAAAATCAAACTTGGATCTTTTAAAAGTCAAAAATAAAAATCCAATTAAATCCGTATTTTTAAAGAGTTGGACTGTATATATACGATGAGATGTTAGAGACGTTATGATTTTGGCTGAGTATGTCATTCGGCCGGCTAGTTATTAAAATAGTTTATTTTAATTTATTTGAAGTATCTATAAACATGTATGTTTCAATGATGTGACATATATAACATATGCTTACCTTCTATTTTGGGCTATATTTTATTATATATTTCTAACATCTGATATTAAAATATGTATTTTGGACTATCTTTTTACACGTTACAAAATATCTTTTGCTTGACGACCAGTCGACCACATATAAATATATTATAATTTCCTCTTATTATATGTGCAAATTAGATCATTGTCCACCAAAGTTGCTGATGAAACTTTTTTTTAATTTAAATAGGTCATTTATATGTGAAGAGCGACGTCTACGGTTTTGGAGTGGTGTTGCTTGAAATGATAACGGGATTACGCGTGCTTGACACCAATCGACCTAGTTCGCAACATAACTTGGTTGAATGGGCCAAACCTCAGTTACACGACAAAAGGAAACTACGGAAACTCATAGACCCACGACTAGACCAGGATTACCCATCAAAAGGAGTCGGTAAAGCGTCAGAGCTCATCCTAAGTTGTCTCGAAGCAGACCCAAAGAATCGGCCTTCGATGGAAGATGTTTTGACCAGTTTAGAACAAATAAGCTCTATCAAAACAAAACCAAAGGAATCAACGGTCAAATCAAACCAAGCACATGGCCCGCACCGTGATCGTCGCTACCAATCGGCCCACCAGTCTCCGCTCCACATGAAGCAAGGTAGAGGAGGTAGGTCTGATGAACAACGCTCTCCAATCCGATCATATTGACTTAATAGGTCAATTATGAGCTTTATTCTTGAGAAACAAAAGTGAAGTGTCCCAATGAAAGAGCCCAATTAGAAATTAAATGATGGTCCAAATTGAAGTTGTGAAAAGTAAAATGTGTTTGATTATGTATATTCAATTGTAGAATAAATTATATGTTAAAAGTCTTATACTATACATTCAATATATAAGAAGGGTTTTCTTTTTGTAGCAAGTAATACAACCTCTTTACATTTTATTTCATTTATTACTTTAGTTGTCAATTGGATGAATTTTTAATTGGAAACCCATATTATATATATATATATATATATATATATATCAATCATTCTGAAAAAAATCGACATGCATGTTCTTTAATCTCAAATAACAAAACGTGATGGTCTCGAATTGTTCATTTGAAATAATTGTGTATGCAAAACATTATTAAAATGATAGAAGATGGTTTCAACTTCATCGATCATATTTCATATGAGCTACCCAAAATTATACATAATCTCCATGCTAAAATCGAGTTTCTAGTTCACAATCACTTAGAACATCTCCAACAGCTATTATAAAATAAAAATAAAAGATGTTTTTTAGTAATTTTAGTGCTCCAACAACTATGATATCTCATATGCTAAAATAGAGAATTGGGAAAAATGAGGTAAAAAATCTCTAAATCTAGAAAATCTCTAAATGGAGAGATATGATTATTTCAATAATTCCCACCAATAGTTTGAAAACTTGTTTAAAAAAGTTGTTGGGATATTAAATATATAGAATTTTAATAATATAATTATGATAAAATTGCTAAAGTAGAGTAGTTGTTGGAGTTGGATGTAATTTTTTTTTAGAGATTTTTACTTTTGTTATGCTATTTAAGAGGAATTTTAGCCTAACTATTGAAAATGCTCATAAAGATCAAATCCTCGATAGATATTAATGGTTAGGCAAAAAACATCATGATAAAAACATTTTGAGAACATTAATGTACTATAATCTTAAATATTTAATGATTTAATAGACTATGTTATATATAAAATTTAAATTTATATGATCAAACAATTATATGTTTTATGTAAAAATATTACAATAAATAAGACCTTTTTACCATCATTGTAAGTTTTTTTCGTACACTTTTAAAAAGAGCATCTCCCATCTGTTTCGCATAAAATTCATCTTATGATATATACCTTCAATATAACATTGACATTATTTAGGGTCAGAATGTTTACTATTCGAAATAACATTTTATGTAAATCAACATAAATCAATTGAGTTTTCATCTCAGCTCATGCCATGTTAATGTTTTTCATCACTATTTTAAACTTTTAGGGTTAAAATAAACTTTTCGGAACCATCAATCTTAGAACTGAAAGCCATATTGGCTATAGCTTGAGGTCTTATTATTGTTTTTGAGATAAGAGAGTACTTAAGATTAGTGCATTGAATATTAAGTAATAATGAGTCAATAATGTATTAAACATAAAGGTAGTTTTGAAATTCTAATTAAATATTGATATAAGGTGAATCATCTCATATTATTGTTGGTAAATTTTTTTGAATATGTAGCTCTGTTAGTTGATAATAAGAAATATATTGTCTTCTAATACAAGTTTATGACGATGGAATAATTCAAAGAGTCGTTGGAAGATGGATGACGAAGAATATATCAAGGTTTTCTAGACAAATAGTTTAGATTTTGTTAATAGATAAAATCATTACAAGAAAAAATAAACAATACTATAAAATGAACGACTAATTAATTGTGTACATAATTAATGCATGTTTGGTTCTAAATATAATACTAAATAATTTTTGGGCCCTATTAGATACTTAATTCTTTTTGTCTCTTTTAGTTTTTTCTTTTTTTTAAATTCTACTATATATGAAAATATGGGCCCCTACCTTTTGTGGGCCCAGGACGTATGCCCACCCGCCCTTCCCAGGCACACGACCCTACTCAAGTACAAAAATAAATTGGGAGTCAAGAGTGTGAACGCTTCAACTTTATTTCTAACAGAAAGATAGAGTCAATGGTTTTGTAAATATGATATATTAATATTTATTTATACTATATTTATATATACAAACACATATATATATACACAAAGTTTCATCTTTCTAACACGCTAGATGGTCTCTTTTCCATTACCTTTCACTTCAATTTCCCAGAAACCCTAATGGAAAAACCTCTTAATGTTTCCATTCTACAAATTCAATCTTTTTAAACCCTAATAAACCAAACCTAATTATATTGCATCTACTGTGAGAAAAAAGAGAGATGGGAAACTGTTTTCAAAAGCCTGTTAATAATCTCTCAAGCACCAAAAACACTCCCACCCCAGGTGTGTGTGTGTGTATATATATATATATATATGTAGAGGAAAGTTCAAATGTGAACTCATTTTTGGTTGTGAACGTGAGGATGAATCTCAGCCACTTATCCGGTCAATAAAGGCGGATTTGACCTGGTTCCCCTCCTTTAATAATCTCCACCCTCCCATGAATCGCGTCAATCCTCCGTGATCGCGTCCACCATAACCGAAGATGTGTGGCTGAGATTCGTCCTCACGTTCACAGCAAAAATTGAGTTCACATTTGAACCTAACCCTATATGTGTATGTATATATATATATATATTCTTGAATTTTTGTCTTTTAAAATTTTCTTTTGTTGCCTTTTATATCTTGAATTGTACCATGTTTTAATCAGGATTGTTTTTTACATTGTTAAATGTGTGATTTTGGAAACGGGCCCTCAAAATGTCTCATTCATCAACGAATGTAGAAACTATAGTACAACTTCAATTTCTACTAGAGAATAAATGTAGTACGCCTTATCTCGCCTTTATATTTGTATATATGTATCTTTGTTATCTCATTTTTACAGTAATAGGAAGTTTTATGTGTAACAGAGTTTTCAAAAAGATTGGAACGTCCCTGATTTTAATATGATGTTTCTTCAGCAAATATCGACAGTGATGACAAAAATAAAGAAATCGGCGGTGAAAGTGGTGGCACCATTGTTGATTCCGTAGCACTTAGTGGGAGGGATCTAGCGACACCGAACCTCAAGATCTTCACGTTCGCTGAGATAAAGAGCGCCACCAGAAACTTCCGGCCAGATGGCATCTTGGGAGAAGGTGGTTTCGGTCGGCTTTTCAAAGGGTGGGTGGACGGTGAAACTTACGCGCCATCAAAGGCCGGTGTCGGGATCGCCGTCGCCGTCAAAAGATTAAATTATAAAGACGGCGCACACCTCAAGGAGTGGCAGGTTAATTTTTTTGTTATAAAGACGGCGCACACCATAGGGAGAGACTCAAATGAGAATTTTTGATTTTTAAGGGAATAAAGAGACACCTTGTGGACCATATATAATGTGGGCCCCACACATTAAAAAATCATATATGATTCAATCGTGGGTTCCATTGAATCATATATGATTTTTTAATGTGTTGGACCCACACCATATGTGGTCTACAAGGTGTCATTTTGTTTCCTTAAAAATGAGTGGTTCTCGTATAATCCCTCCCAATCTTCTATAATCATATATAAATTTAATAAGTCGTATAAATTTACAGAAATTTTATTGTTGTCTCATATATGAAATAATACGTGTAAAATTACGTGGTTTATACAGTATTATTTCATATATGAAATGTTCAAAAAAATTGGATGTAGAAATAATAGTCATGAACGTTTTAGATATAAAACAATATTTTATAAACATTTTACTTGCATACCATATATTTTATATATTACACAAACACACAAAAACTAATACATAAGTTTGTATAAACTATTGGGTTAATTTATAAAAGAAAAATACATCTTTTTATGACTTGTACATTATGTATTAGAAGTAGTACATTTCAATAACTCTAAACTTTCCAAAACTATATTAATCAATGCACAAGTTCATAAAGCATGCATGTTTATCTTTGGATTTAGAAATTTTATTTTCTAAAAAGACCTGATTATAACACGAGGTATAAGTAAGTAAAATAATTATGTAGTTTTCAATACAACTGATCACGTTTTTAGATCAGTATTTAAATACTTATCTTTACGACTCTTTGATTTCAAATCTCGAATTTTGACACTTTGAAATTATTTTTTGGGTGGTCAAGTAACTAGTAATATCAAATCATTAAAAGTTGCACAATATGTTATTTTGTTATTAATTTATCTAAAAGAATGTGAGCTAAAAATATTCCCATTTACATAGGTATAAAATAGACATGGTATGAACACTTCAATTTTTATTTTCCACCCAAATGTCATTTTCCAACAACTTAATAATTAGTTGTTATAGTTTTGGTCCCAGCAGAACTATAACGTTGTTTTAAACATTTAAAAAGTTCTAAAATTAAGTATATTAAAGAAGTTTGTTGGCATAATATAACATAAAAATATAAATTTAACTAATTTACTAAAACTAATTAATATACATAAGAAATAGTTATATTTAAATTATAAATTAATATATTGTCAAATGTAAAGTTATATAAAATTTAGCACTTATCGATTAAGAAAATTAATGTTATTATGATGATGAATAATATAAATATGATTGTTAAAATTTAACATTACTTTAATACCATGCGGACCAATAATTAATATTGTATTTCCTCTAATTATTGAGTCAAGGGTCTCTCCCCGTCTTTAATTATAATATTTAAAATATTTATTTATGGGTGGGGATCATCGATGATAATTTTGTATCAAACAAAATCAAACTAACGAATATGTATATCAACTCTATCAATTAAATTGGTACAACTTAATTGTTACCGATTATTATCAGTTGATAGTACCGTACTAAATATGCAAACTTGGTTGGTGCACTATATTGAAAGTTGCATTCCACGGTAGTACCATAACACTGACTTTTTTTTTCTTAGTTTTTTGTGTGTATTTGATATTGAACATTTTAACTTTAGCTATTTTATTTGTATATTTGAATATTTGCAAGTTTTATTCATCGCAATTAAAACTCGTTAAACATCACTTGTGTTAGTCAGAAACTCAAAATGTCGCTTATATTTTGAAAAAAAGATGTCAAGTTTTCATTTGTAACGTGAAGTTTGTATAAAACCAGTACCAACATATAGCAACCGAAAAAAATTGGTTCCAATTGAACAGACACCAAATACAATTGATTGGTACATAATATAGAATTTTGTGTGTCAATTATAATTGTTTGATACACGATATTAAAGAAAAAAATTTAGTACCGTACCAATTCCATCCCGATCAAGATTCATAATTGTCCCTCTAATTATTGAATCATTGACATTTTGGAGAAGAAAGTTTGGTTTGACATCTTCAATACCATTTATTCCCTAAATTCTTATTTCATAGATTATTTTTTGAAAATTATATTGTATAACTCAGTTGGTAAAGAGGTGGATGGAGTGACTTTGTCCGAATACAATATAGGCCATGAGTTCGATCCCAAACCTCCTGCTAGCCTCAACCGTTGAGTGAGCCACAACATGGCCTTGTCAGTTTTCCTTGAAGGCGGGTTCCTTGTGGGCCGGTTTAAGATTGCCAGTATTCAACTTTTTTGTCTATATACGAAAAGTCGTTGCTTGTGTATGTATGTAGAAGTTCCATTACTTACACAGTTACACTTAAAAAGGCCGCTTTTCGGGTCTAGTCGTTTCATTAATTGGATTAATTACTTACAACTTAAAAATTTTACTTTGTTTAAAATTTTTAAAACTTTTAATAAAAAAAATCAACCCTAATATTTAATATTTTTTGGATTTATTTTGTTTATTTGTTTAGTGATTTAAGAATAATTGTCTTTTGCAGGTAAGAATGAGTCTTCTGAAGAAATTCAATCATCCAAATCTTGTAAAATTGTTAGGATATTGCTCGAAAGATGGAGAATTTCTTCTTGTACATGAATATATGGAAAATGGTAGTCTTGAAAATCATCTTTTCAAAAGTAAGTATTTAATCTTATACTAACTAATTTAATTCATATTTAGTATATAATTAACAGTTGTTTATTTTAATTGGAATTTATAGGACGTACAAAACCGCTTCAATGGAATACAAGGATTAAAATAGCAATCGAAGCTGTACGAGGACTTGCTTTTTTACACATTGCTGGAAAAACTATTATTTACAAAAAATTTAAATCCTCAAATATTTTATTAGATAGGGTAAGTAGAGTTTTAATTTAAATTTTTAGATATTTGTATTTATCGTTTAAAAATATTCTATGATTTTGATCTTTTCAGGATTATAATGCGAAACTATCAGATTTTGGACTCGTAAACTTGGATCCTGGAAATGACGAGTCCTATGCCTTGGCCGACGTGTTCGGCGACTATGATTTTAGCGGTTACCACTCGCCTGGCGTCGACACCTATGATTATGCGACACCAGAATACATAGCCACTGGTAAGTTCCGACTGTTTCAAAATAATGTATGTGGTACCCTTTGGTTTACACATTTTAAGTTAAATCGAACTTGGACTCTTTTAAAATAAAAACAAGAATAAAAAAAAAAGATACGTGTATATCTTTTTAACATTTAGATGATAAATATATAATAAGACACCAAGACTTTTGCTTATTATGTTATCTATGCGGCTAATTGTTAATACATATTAATTTAAAACGTTAGTCATCCTAAAACCGACATATTATGATGTCATGGGATGTTAAAACGTGTATATGCATCTACTCTCTGTTAATTATTATTTATTACAATTATTTTATATAGTAGGTCAAAATCATGAGTTATAAAAATTCAACCGTGCATTTGGTTTTAAAACATGTATTCCGATCTATCTACACGTTAAGAAATATATTTTTATATCCTTTATTTATTTGTATATATTATTAGGCCATTGTCCACAAAAGGTGTTGAAAAAAGTTTTTTTTTTCTACAACAGATGATTCATGTGTCAAGAACGACGTCTATAACTTTGGAGTGGTGTTACTAGAACTGATAACAGGATTACGAGCGTTGGACACTAATCGACCTGTCTCACAACATAACTTGGTGGAATGGGCTCGACCTGCGTTATCTGACAAAAACAGATTACGGAAAATCATAGACCCACGACTGGAAAATGATTACCCATCAGAAGGAGCTAATAAAGCATCGAAGCTCATCCTAAGTTGTCTCAAAATAGACCCGAAGAATCGACCTTCAATGGAAGAAGTTTTGGGGATTTTGGAACATATAAGCACTATCAAAACAAAAAACAAAGGAGTCAAAGGTCAAAACCACATATAAATAATTGTGTTATTTCTTTTTTGGTTATTTATTTTCCAATAAAATGTGTAACCTATTGGTTTATGCTTTCAGGATTGAATAGAATTTGTATTCTTTAAACCAAAAGTGTAAAAGTATATAAACGTGTATTTTTTTAATATTCGAATTATAAATATACAATGAATCCTTAGTCCGTTGAAATTTTGGCTCATTTATGTAATTTGGCCGGCTAATTATAATTATAATTTAATTGAATACATTTTATAATTATCTTTAAAAAGGAATACTTCAACGACTTTGACACGATAACATGTAGTTGCCTTTGATTTTACGTCATTTATATGTTAAGAGCGACGTCTACTATTTTGTAGTGGCGTTGCTACAAATGATGACGGGATTACACAAGAGGCAGATTCAGAAAACCTTTTAAAGTGGTGACACTGTTTAACTATTAAAAAAATATCTTTGGAAATTTTTTAAAAAATTGTTATAAATCTTTTGGTTGATTTCTTACCTATGCAAAAATAACCTCTTTGAACCTCGTCGTTAAGCCACTGTCAAACAGTCATGTATGGATGACAGAATAAGGGTTTGTTTGGTTGGTTTGCATTAAGTACTGTATGGATAAAGTGGTATGTGTGGATTAATCTGTCTATATAGATTGGAAAAGATTTTGTTTTTGAGGGATTTTAATAAATGGAATGAGCGTGTTTTTTTAACTAGACGAGACGGGGTTGGAAAAAACTTGCTTTTCTGCCAAAAGAAGCTTACTAAAGAAGCCACTTTTTATATCATTAAGTCACTACCAATCTGACCGAATAAATTTGAGTCTCATTAAGCTGCCAACAAACAAACCCTTAAAACTACTTAATGAGAGAAAGATGTCTTAAGGGAGCAACTTAAAGATAGGGAAATTGTATAATTACCACTGAATGAGAACTCCCTGCTACAACAATTGGTTTTACTAGTTAGCAAATGTTCATATTTACTATAATTAACTAAACTCTTAACTAATAATCTGGTTTAAGTTTCATAAGTAGGATACAACAAAAAGACAAACTTACCCTTCACCTCATTCTCAGAAGCATTTCCGGTGAACAACAGATGGACCGGATTCATCATAATCTGCCTTGGTTATATGTTGATTCTGAGGAAATACAACCTTTGCGAGAATTGCACCTCCTACCCATGCCGAATACATAGATAAATTCTCTGGCATGTATTCCGGGGCCTACAATGGAAAACCCGTTCCAATATTATGAATTTATAATAAAAGAATAAGAAATAATCAGATTTATGTTTTTCTTCCCACCCACAACCTCTGAAAGGAATTATACTATCTTATAAAGCATTTAGGTAAAACTGTTAAATTTCAAGACTACATCATCTATAAAGCATTAAGTTAAGTACAAATCTTTAAGAGTGACCTACTAAATTGTTTAGGTTGGTGACTTTCAACATCTTTAGACTATGTTCGGCAAACTAGCTGATAAGCTACCTGTTGGCTGATAAGCTAGTTGTTAAACTAGTTTTGTGTGGTAAAAACTAGCTGATAAGCCAGATGACAATGTAAAATGACTGAAAAAACATGTTGATAAAATAATTGGAAAAATACTGTTTGGTAAAAACTAGCCGATAAGCTAGAGGACAATGTAAAATAACTGAAAAAACATGTTCAAAAATAACTGGAAAAATGTAAGGTATAATAAAAAGAGAATGGAAACCCTCGTGTGGAGCTTATTTAAACACTACTTGAAGTAGTTTTTAAAAAAATCTAGCTTACGGCTTACTAAACGCGGCTTTTCCAATAAGCTCAAAAAAAAAAGCTAGCTTATGGTTGTCAAATATGGCCAAAATGTCGGTCAAAATGATCAACGATCTAGTCATGCATGCAAGCAAATGTTATTACATTTACTAATTTGCAAATAGGCATAGGATCGTGTGAGAAGAATAGTCATGGTGAGAAGAGCGTAAGAAGAGATCTGAACCCTTGATCACTTTTAATCTCATGCCCATCCATGAATTGCGTCTTAGAAGAGAATTGATCAAGTGCATCTCATTCTCATCCTAACGTGCATCCAAGGGTGGAGATCTCTTCTTACGCTTCTCACCATAACCCCACCCTTTGCAAATATCCGTAACTTTACTGACTAAATAATTGTTATTAGTTATTATTACCTTTACCAAAGAAGGACGAATTGAAGATGAGCAAAGACTAGCTTCCCTCTGGAACCTATCTTCAAAACCTGTGCAGTAAAAAAATATAAAATATGTTGGCAAAAAGAACAAAACTTCACTCTCAACACACTTTGAAAATGGAAAATTAACTGAAAGGTAACTAAAAAAAAAGAAGGATTGAAGAACGGTAAAAAAAAGGATTTACCTGCCATGGAAACTGTTCCACCACAAAGGACAGTGTTCTCCAATAGTTGACGATGGTTCTCAGATGAAACCGTTGAGATAATCCGAACAAGCTGTTCAACGATACCATGGGTTTCTAAACCCAAAATAGATGGCTGGAATAATGCCTCTCCGACTGTAAACTTTTCTCTTTTAATGGAAATCACCTGCATCCTCAAAACATTGCGAGAAAATTAAAAAAAAAATTAAGAAAAAAGATAAGTATATCATGAGTCTATGACTAACTATACAAGCCTCTCTACCTCTGCTTGAAATTATATTGCAATCTTAACTTATGTTCTGGATATTCCCCCTAGCCCTTCATGTGACCATGCCATAAATAATACACACACACACACACACACATATATATATATATATATATGTATGTGTGTGTGTGTGTCTGTGTGTATTTATATAGAGGAAAGTTCAAATGCAAACTCAAATTTGGTTGTGAAACAAATGAGAGCGTGACACGTGTCTGAATGTAGATTATTCAGACCGAAAAATCAAAGAAATATTCAGACTGAATATAGTATTTATTCGGTTTGAATAATGCTACATTCAGACTAAGGCCTTATTTGTTTTTTGAAAAAAGCTCTTATCAGCCTCTTATGTCTGATTCGTTAAGAGGTAGGACCATTCAGACTGTTTGTTTTTTTCAAGTTTTCAGAGGCACTTATGTCTTATTGTCCTCTTATCTGTTAAGAGGTAAACCAACCTCTTATTTACCTCTTAATGTTCTCCAACTCCTCAGTAACAACGTTTCTCTATCGATGACCTTAATTGATCATTTCTCTCAATCGATCCTTACCAAATCGATCTTCATCTCTCTTAATTGATGTGTTTTAATAGGATTTAAATATGTTAAATACCGTCAATGACATATTTTCATTTAAATGAATGCTAATTATATAATTTAGACGTAAATTTCGTAATGATGATGAATAAATACGTGAGATTGTATAAATTTATCTATAAATTCAATGCTGTAATTTTCTAATGGGTAAACTAGACAATTTAAACAAATCCAGACATTTATCACTTTACAAAAACAAACATCATCATTCAGATTGAATATAGTATTTATTCGGTCTGAATAATGCTACATTCAGATTGAATGTAGTATTATTCAGTTTGAATAATGGTATATTCAGATTTCAGACTTCAGCACCACCTCTTATTAATCATAAGTGAAATAAGACTTCAGACTTCAGCACCTCTTAAAAAACAAACACCACCTAAATGTAGTATTATTCAGACTGAATAATACAACATTCAGACTGAATGTAATATTATTCAAACTGAATAATACTACATTCAATCTGAATGTAGCATTATTCAGACTGAATAAATACTAAATTCAGTCTGAATGTAGCATTATTCAGACCGAATAAATACTAAATTCAGTCTGAATGTAGCATTATTCAGACCGAATATTTCTTTGATTATTCAGTCTGAATAATCTACATTCAGACACATGTCACGCTCTCATTTGTCCTCACGTTCACAACCAAATTTGAGTTCTCATTTGAACCCGCCCTTATATATATAAATATAGCCACATGTATGTATAGCCAGAAGGCCCAGAACCCAGAAATTTGTTACAGAACTCACCTGGCCATCAGGCAAAGTATGCTGCTCTTCCTGGCATGATTTTAGTGTTTTCTCATAAGCAAGATCGTCCTCTGAACAGCATGCATATTGCTCTTTTAGTCTCTCGATTTCTGACATATCAAGTTTTAGTTGTGGATTGGATTTTGCAAGCTCTTGTGCAAACAGCTTAGTCAAATCAGCACCTCCGATTTCTAATCTTCTTGAAGCTACATGCTGAACCGCACCTTCAATTACTGGAGCAATATCTGAAAAAAAAAGGTGCTCAAAAGTATGTCATTAAGCAAATTATCAGTTCAGATAATCAAGAGCTTCTTTGTTAAAATAGCCATCAATCCATCATGGTGAAGAGAGACAATGCTGACTCAGTCAGTCTGACCCAAAAAAATACCTATTTTTCCATGACCGATATCAACAGTGCACCCTGAAATGCGTCCTACAGCATAGAGAGATAATACTGCTTGCTCTGAAGCATAAAAGCCTGAGATATTAAATGTTTCAAACATCAACTGCACCAACTGTTCTCTAACGGCCTGTAAAAAGAACATAAATCGATTAATTTGGTAAAAAAAAGGAATTATAAATAAAGTTCACATTCAAAAGTTATTTCATTTAAACCAAATGGTGACACTTTGCCAAAAACTAAGTTATGGGTAGATTTCGTACAAAATTTCGTAGGTGTTTCACTAAGACCAACAAAATAAATGTATATCAAAGTAAGGGCTAAATCAAATAAAACCCACAAAAGGTTACAAACTCATGAAAACTGGTATAAAAATAAATAAAAATTCATGATTTATTTTCATCAAATGCTAGGATTTAAGATATTATTTCACATTTATTTGTTTCATCTTGTGAAAGTTTCACATGTATTTGTTTCACCACATGAATATTTCTTATGCATATTTTTCGTTTCACCAGGTGAATAAAAAAAAATCACATGTAAGGTGAACACAAACATATGTGAAAATATCTTAAATAATAGATTTTGATGAAAAAAAAAATCATGTGAAAAATATATTTTTATATTGGTTTTCACGAGTTTGTAACCTTTTTATGGTTTTCATTTGATTATCACCCTATTATCAAAATATTCAACATATAACTTTGGCTAACCTTAGGGGTTAAAAGTGGATCTGCAAATAAAATTTGGCCTTCGTTACCAATTTCCCATCCTAGACCATTGTAAAGTACATGGTGCAATAGATCCTCCATAGCATCCCAATCTTTAACGAACCCTCGTACAACTGGATCAACATTGTTAGCTTGAAGCGATGGAGAGTCAGGCAAAGATCCATCTTCATTCATGATTTTCATTTGAGTTGGAATTATCTGAACCATACCTCACATAAGTTAGAAAAATTACCTCTGAAACGTACCAGACTACCGAATTAAACAAAAAAAATGCAGCAGATGATATGTGTTTCAAAGTTATTAGCAATGGTAGAAAGTTGTGAAGCACATGTCAGATATATATATATATATGTGTGTGTGGATGTATATTATATATTATACAGAGGAAAGTTCAAATGCGAACTCAAATTTGGTTGTGAACGTGAGGATAAATGAGAACGCCACACGTGTCATATTCAGACTGAATAATCAAAGAAATATTCAGAACGAATAAATTATTCAGTCTGAATATGACACGTGTCGCGTTCTCATTTGTCAAATTTGAGTTCGCATTTGAGCCCGCCCCTATATCATATATATATATATATAGATAGGGGAGATTTCAAATACAAACCACGTCAATTCGTACAAACCGTACAAACCACGTGATTCATTGTTTTATTGAATAACTTTTTTCATGAAAGTGTTTAATATGATGAAATTGCTTCATATAATTATTTTTTTCACAAAGTTATTTTTGTTTCTACATGGAAATGAATTGTTTCATGAAATTCTCATTTTTGATGAAACTTGTTTCACACATTATTTATTCATCAACTCTCATGTATTCTTCATGAAATTTTTTCATATATTATTGACTAACCAACCCTCATAATTAAGAAAAAGTGAAAAAAAATAAAAAAAATTATTGGTTGGATGCGGTTTGTAAGAATTAACGTGGTTTGTAACGGAAATCAACCCTAGATATATATATATATATATATTATAGAGGGAAGTTCAAATACAAACCCGTTGAAGGGTACAGGACTGGAATTCTGAAAAGAAGGAATGTCTGGCTTTTCCTATTCCTATACAACCTGGTTCAAATCAATATAAAAATATTTTTTTCATGATTTTTTTTCATCAAGTGCTATGATTTAAGATATTATTACACATATGTTTGTTTCATAATGTAAAGTTTCACATGTATTTGTTTTCATAAGTTGAAAGTTTCTCATATATTTTTTTATGAAAAAGTTTTACATGTATTTGTTTCATAATGTAAAACTTTCAAATGTAATTTTTTCACAAGGTGAAACAAACATATGTGCAATAATATCTTAAATCATAGCATTTGATGAAAAAAAAATCATGAAAAAAATTACTTTCATATTGATTTGAACCAGTTTGTATAGTTAGTACCTTTCAACTGGTTTGTATTTGAACCAGCCTCATTATATTATATTATATTTTATATATATATATATATATATATATATGCGCACAAGCTTAAGGGTTGGTGTAGCACTAAAATCCAAACACAAACTTAAGATAGTTGCATAAAAGGTTTTGCCAAACACTTTGTATCACATAATGAGATTTTGACAGGGGAAATCAAAGATTACCATGGAAGGAGCTTGATCGGGGATCGCGAAACCTGCTTTTAAGAGCTTAGAGCCAGCATCAATCACCACTGCCTCCATTAGGTCTTTTGTTAATCTGTAGTGAAGATTAAAAAAAAGATGACCATAAAGTTAAATAATGAACCCAACACCCAACTTTCAAGATGTAATTCTCTCAAGTTGGTCTCAAAGTTAACTATGGGTTCGCTTGTATGCCTTTCCAATTGGTTGGGAAAACATCTAGGTGAATTGAGTTGAAATGATACACTTGATGTTATTCAAGCTCATTAAAAATTTCAGTTTAAAGAAAGCATTTCCTATTCTACACACGATTTCAGTTTAAAAATTTGTGTTCTTGTTTTTTACTTCTGTGTGTACATTGCACTGGTTAGGTTCAATTTCGATCCCTATCTAACATACTATCTTCCCTTTTTTTGTATATGTTACTGTTTCTATTATTGTAATTGTAATTGTATATAGAAGTTGTTCGTAGTCATGTTGCTCTTGAGGTTCAATATAGTGTTTTTGTGCTGAACCTTTAAATGTGAAAGAACAAAAATTAGGTTTTGAATTTTCAAAATTTGAAACCTTTTTAGTAATGAATTGTAGAAGTTGAGATTACTAGGTCTTGATTTGAACGTTTTAAAGTTATTTAGGTGATGTTACATAAGTCTGAGTCTGGTCATGGTAAGGAAATTAGGGATTTTGGAGTATGGGTTTTGAGATTCTTGAACTCCTATTTGTTCTTATTGCGATGCATATATTTTCGCCATAGTTCCAAAAGCCTACCCAAACTCTTTTAGTGAAGTAGTTGTGAATGATACTTAATAGCACTAGCTTCTTATGAGTAGTTGTATTGTATGATATTATTCATAATAGTATTCTACACATTAATCAACAAAACATGCTCTTAATGATTTGAGAGCTATAAAAACAAGAACTTTATGGATGTTTCATATTTTCGGTGTTTCGGATTCCGAACACCAATGTGTCCTTCAGGATGTGTTCATGATCCGCCATAGAATCGCATCTCTTCTATGGGAGACTTTCAGCCGGAAAGGTTAATAATATTTTTTCTTGTATCAACGGAGTGTTCAGAACCCAGTAATAAACTAGCCAATTACAATATCATACAACTACTCATAAGAAGCAAGTGCTATTAAGCATCACCACAATTACTTTACTAAAAGAGTTTGGGTAGGTTTTTGGAACTCCGGTGAAAATCTATGCATCCCAATAAGAACAAATAGGAGTTCAAAAACCTCGAAATCAATGCTACAGAATCCCTAATTTCCTTGCTATGATCAGACTCACACTTATGTAACATCACCTAAATAACTTTAAAACTTTCAAATCAAGACCTAGTAATCTCAGCTTCTACAATTCATACTAAAAAGGTTTCAAATTTTGAATTTTCACAACCTAATTTTTGTCTTTCACATTTAAAGGTTCAGCACAAAACACTATATTGAACCTCAAGAGCAACATGACTACGAACAACTTCCATATATAATACAATAACAGCAACAGTATAACATATACAAAAAAAAGGAAGATAGTATTTTAGATAGGGATCGAAATTGAACCTAACAGTGCAATGTACACACAGAAGTAAAAAAAAAACAAGAACAGGACCTTGATAATCGCCGGAGATAGAAGGAGACTCAGGTTGCTACACCTTTTAAACGGCCGGCGACTGAAGGTTCACCGGAACTCGGCAGAGAGAAGATCGGAGTGGTGGTCGCCTGGTTTCGGCTTGGAATCAATTGCAGATTCAAAAACACCTCCTCGTTAAATTTATGGGCCGGGCTTTTATTGACATTTAATTGAATGGGCTTTATATATATAAACCCGGCCCAGTCCCAAGTAGTTGTACTTTGAACCATCTTTCGATTAATTTCGGGTGTAATCAATCTTAAAATCGAAATCTCGAGTTTTTGTTGAAATATAGACACTTTGATCACTCAGTAACTCAAGTCGAGTTCCAAAAGGTTTAGAGCATGTTCAAGAGCTTCTCTAAAATGGAAAAAATGGAGAAAATGAGGATTTTAAGTCAAAAATTTGCTCCAAAAGATTCCCCAAAACTATCTCTAAAATGGAAAAATTAGGAGAAAGAGTGAGTTTTTTCTCCAAATATGGAGATCACTCCAAAAATGATTATAATGTGAAACAACCAAAAGAAATTCTTGAAAATAAATATTTAGAGAAAAAAATAATATTTTAATAGATAATTATAATATTTTAATATTATAATCAATGATGGATTCTCCAAAATGAAGAATTTGTTGGAGATGGACGTAAATATTTTTGGAGATTTTAGATTTTGATTCTCCATTTTGCAGAAATTTTAGATATTCTCTTGGAGATGCTCTTAGTATTACTCATCAGAGACGCCCAATATCCTAGAAAGATTTATGGTTTGCACCATATTTTACACCAATTTTTATGAATTAAGTATTACTCATCAGAGATGCCCAAGACCATAAAAAAATTATGTTGTCTCACGCAATTGTGATGTCTTGTCTTATCTTGATCACAAAAGGATTCGGTTACATTCGCATGTTATTTGAACCAAATTTAATTCAGTTTGTGAAAAACTGAGATATGAATATGATTACGAAAAGAATCAGTCAAAATCCAAAAAGAAAGAAGAATTATATTATATTCAATATTAGGCCTTGAAACATAATCTTCTTGAACAAAAAAAATTGTATTCGGATACAATGGATATGCTCTGGGACGTATGGAAGGATTCAAACTGAATCACTGAATCAGCCAACTTATTCTTTGAGTTTTTTTATATAAAAAGCACTGTATGGTTGGCTATAAGCTAACTTTTTGAAACCCCTATTTCAAGTAGCGTTTCAAAAAGCTTCAGAAGCATTATAACCCTTTATATTTTTCCAATTAATTTTTTAGCATGTTCTTTTAAGTCATTGTATCAGTTGTTTTTACAAAAATATAACTGGTTTATAATTACTAGTTTCTTAGCTACTTTACCAAACATAGCTAAAAAGTACAATAGAAAAAGAGAAATAAAAAAGAATTGGTGTTCGTATTATTCCGTTAGGTTTAAAAGTACATGAACAAGCTACCACGACCAACTCGTCGATCACTACGTTAATCCGTTGCAGCCTCGAAACATTACACCGACCACAATACATTTTCCATCATCTACGTCTTATTCTTCACAACGACCATTCTACAAACGACCGTAAAACCTTTTCTACCCTAAACGAATGTGTAGTTTCTTAAATCAAATTTTTTTACATATAGAAAATAAAAATACACAAATAGTAATAAATGGATCTTCACCACCATTTTTCCTCTAAAATCATGAATGTCCATACCAGCTTACATGTGGGACCCTTAAAGATAACAGTCAGGAAAATCCTCAAACTGCAATCCACTAAAGATAACAGTCAGGAAAATACTCAAACTGCAATCCATAAGAATCCCTCGAACCAAATATTTCTAATCATCAAAATCATAACTTTCGTATACGTGAAGCAAAAGATCGCGGCAAGGTACCACGGCCCCGATCTTAATGCACGCAAGAAAAGCACCGGCAAGTTTCCGATGGAGACTATAGGCTTCATCGGGCGGTGGTGTTAATCGGTGTCTTAACATCGTTGCTCCAATATTTGAAACACTTTGAGTTATGTTATTGGCACGAAAATCATAACCTCCGGGATTTGCAAACGGTAAACCGACAACAAAAGCGGCTTGAACGTGAGCCTCCAACATTATATCGGATTCCTCACCGGTTAAGAAACCGAGCCTTTTAGACATCTCGATTACGGCATCACGATCACAATTTGCACAAGCAACAACCTGATTGAAATATTTTAATTTGTTAAAAGTTGGATTAACCATGGAATAAAAAGATGCTACTTTTATCTGGTTTGAAATAAACCAAACAAACCCAGTATATCTCACCCTAAGGTCAGATTTGGGGGATAAAATGTATGCAAACGAAAAAGTTTTAGTAAAATAAATATAAAACACAACTAAAAGCCACATCTATATCTATGCTATACAGCTATATTATAAAGCATTTGGCAAAAATTCTTAAAAACCATTTTTTATGCATATAGTACTGTTTACTTAAAATTCAAGTAAATTATGCGTAAATACAACTTATTAAAGCTTCATTTCTGAATTCGTGTAACTAACTACAAATAAACATAATCAAATACAGAATAAACATCTCATTTCAAATATATAAAAAGTAGAATATAATTAAGATAATCATTGACTTCAAACAGAATATTTAATTAATATTTTTATAAAAAGTTATATTATTAAATCAAAAATAAATTACTTTGTTCCTAAATTAAAATATAATAAAAAAACTGAATTAAAGAAATTACATTAAAAAAAAAACTTTTAAATGAAACATTAAAAATCGTTTTCTCAAAACTACATAAAACCATTATTAAAAATCGATAGAGACAGAAAAATTAAAATAAAATATTAAAATTGAGATGCATCTCGCGGAATTGAGCGAGTACCCTTCTAGTATTTACAAAAATATACTCCTTCTGTTTGAAGCTTTTTAGAATATTGTAAACATAAAATAAAAACCACAATAATAAATGGTAAGATTAATAATGAAGAAAACTAACCATTCTCAAGTAATTATCAACAAAAAGCTTTGGGTAGTTTCGAGCTGCTCCAAAATCAATGAGATTGATTGATCGTTTAGCCTCATCGTACAAAAAGTTACTCCAATTGGGATCAGTCTGCATTAGATGAAGTAGAATATAATACGAGAAACAAAAAGAATTCAAATGTGTCTGTATACGAATCTAAAACCAAGCCAGTAAAAGAACATTATCCTATAATTCATACATTATAATGCAAATTAAATTGGGCATAATGCAACAAAGTTCCAAAATTTCCTATTTTGTATCCATTTTGACCAGTAACCTGCTGATTTTGTAACATTTGATGCCGTGGATACCCATTTATGAAAAAAAAAACAAATATAAAAGTGCAGAAATTGCATGCCTACCTGCATGAATTTAAAGACGAATAGCTCCATTAATGTCAGCTGAAGCAATTTTTTCCCAACATAATTACGAGTTTCTTGATCCAGAGCTGCAACTTTATCAATAGGAATTCCTGTAGCAAAGAAAAAAACATTTTTGTATATTTTAGGAACTCCAAACGTTAGACATTTACAATTATCTATTACTTGTAAGGTTTCCCAGCTCTCAATCAAAAGAAAGTTAGAGGGTCATCATGTTACGTGGTTTTTATTCACAGATGCATAAATTGTAGATAGGAACACAAACCATAAATATAGATACTATTCGCTTGCAAGCAGGATGCCATAAATAAGCGTTCACTTTCAAACGACAAAAATAGATGGTTATAATTTACCAAATTTCCAAATATATCCTTCAAAAAATGATGCAGAAACGTTTGAGTTGCTGAGATGGAGAAATTCATCAAGGACTCATTTGGTTTGTAGGATTGGATTGGATTTGGAACTTAGGGTCCGTTTGGTTTGCGGGATTGTTTTTGAGGGATTTGGATTTCATGGAGGGATTTGGATTGGAATGGATTTGAAATCCTTTTGTGTGTTTGGTTTGTAGGATTTGGAATGGAATTGGATTTCCATTATTTATAAATAATTTATATAAAAATATAAAAAATTATAAAAATTATTAAATTACATTTTTATTAATCAATTATTACAAAACAAATGTTTTAAACATTTTTGGAACATTATTTCATACAAATCCTACGAAATCCCGTGAAATCCCGAGCATCCGCTAAGGATTTCAAAATCCTATGTTTGTAGGATTTCAATTGAATCCTAGGATTTTAAATCCAGACAATCCGACAAACCAAACACCGGAATGGATTGGATTTGAAATCCAAATCGCGCGAACCAAACGGGCACTTAGTTAATTCCATGTTTGGTTTGAAGGATTTTCTGGATTTGAAATCCCGGGATTTCATTGGAGATCCTACAAACACATGATTTTGAAATCCCATGGGGATAGTTGGTATTTCATGGGATTTCATAGGATTTGTATATAATAATGTTTTAAAATATGGTAAAAACATTTGTTTTGTAATAAATAATTAATAAAAAGGTAATTTAAATTTTCTATAAATAATGGAATTAAATTCCATTTCAAATCCCACAAACCAAACACATCAAAGATTTCAAATCCTTCCATAAGATCTTCCATCGTTCCACCAAATCTAAATCTCCCAAAGCCATTCCATGAAATCAAACGCCCCCTCTAAGGGTAAAACTGTCATTCAATTAATAATAGAATGTCATGCACCCATTTAGAGGCCCAAGCCCTTTCCTAAGAATACTCTAGAATAGTTAAGAAAGGGGTATTTTGGGTAGTTAACTATAATAAATCTAGTATAAATAGACAAGATTATTAACATTATATCATACTGCCTTTACCATGAACGAGTTCTGTAGTAAGGACTTTTTTGCTCGAAAGTTCATCTACCACCCAAGGAACGTAAAACCCTTGTACATCTGATAGCAATCTGTGGAATGTTTTCTGATTTGATGATTCCAACTCATAGTCGCATTCACGTGATAACTCTTCTTTCGCCACCTGGAAAAAGGGTTTCAGAGAAAAATATGGTTGTGTCAATTTGGGGAATAAATAATAAAATACAATTTTTGCAAATGGAATCGACCTTTTGAGCAAGACGCAAGACTATGCCTTAGGAGTAAGCGCGATGTGTTTTTAGGCTGAATTCCACCATTTTAAGGAATTTTTCATCTTTTTGGTTAATTTAGATCAACTTTTTCCGTTTTTTAGTCGATTTGAATGCACCATTTTAAAAGTATATAATATTTATATACGGCAGATAGAACAAATAAACTCACCCACCCTCCTCACCTTTGGTGAGGTTTGAATCCCTAACCTCCTCACCAAGCCACGGAAACAACCGCTCTACTCTTTGAGTCCCCTAGACCCCAATATATTAGGCTCGTTTGGTTTCAACATTACCATGGACCTATGGGCCACTGTCGCATGTTTATGTTTTCTCTTTTTTTCATTATTTCTATTTGATTTATGATTGTGCTTCTTCTATCAATCCTATTTTGCGCTTTTGGCTCCTTGTCATTTAATCTGGGGGGGAATCAACCATTTTATATTTAAAATGGAGGCAAATTTCACATGAGGCACTCAAAATCTCAATAATTCGCCTTGCACATCTCTAGGACATAGTTATAGGCTCTTTTCTTTGTGTGTGTGTGTGTGTGTGTGGATGCTTTGAAATTTTTGGATGTAATGAAGTAGAAATGAAGTGATAGCATTGAGTACCATAATCTAAGATGACAAGAAAGTAGAAAGGAGTCATGTAAGTTACCTTCATAGCTCTATCGAGATACAAATTCTTAGGAATTAGATTTGTATAGTCTAATAGCAGTTTTACGTTATCAATGTCGCTATCAATGCTATCTGCAACACCAGGATATTGAATCTTCATTGCAACTTGAAAACCATCCTTGGTGACGGCTTTATGCACCTAAGAGTTCATTTCAAATTGTTATACATTCCAATATATATATATATGCAACATAATGGCCATGAATGACAATGTGATTACAACTTTACAAATGTAGGTCCCGAACTCATAAATTCATAATGGGAGAACCCATTCGAAAGAAGAAAAAAGGTAACCAAAAATATAAATATGTTATCCCCATTTGCTCATGACTCAAGATTTTCTGTAAGTTGTAACTTAAAGACCCAACAATGTACACTTGCAAAGATACAAAAAATGCGCTAAAATGTATATTATGTCATTCAATTTGTTATTAAAATGTATATTATTATGTCATTTAATTTGTAAAGCAAGGAACCACCAATGAACACTAGTAATGCTACCAAATAAGCGAGATATCTTAATGTCCATGTGATTAGAAAAGAATAAATGTGAGATGAAGTAATGCAAAGTGGTTAAGATCTCAAAATACGAAAAGGAATTATCTTTTGACCAACAATATGTTACCTAGGCATAGGATAGGGTGAGAAGAAGAGTTATAGTGAGAAGTGTAAGAAAGAAGGGATCTGAACCCTTGATCACTTTTGATCTCATACCCACCCATGAATTGCGCTTTAGTAGGGAGTTGATCCGGTGCATTTCAGTGCATCTCATCCTAATGCGCATCCAAGGGTGGAGATCCCTTCTTACGCTTCTCACCTTAACTCTCCTTCTCACCGGAACCCAACCCATGTTACCTAAATAACATTTAGAGATTGAAGACCCCCTATAGAACTAGCAACAAATCGACAACTAAAATGAACAGAAACATTAAACAAATTAATCAAAAGTTGACCAACTCACCTGACCTATACTTGCAGCAGCAAGTGGTTCATAATCAAAGCTTTTTAACTTGGATGACCAGTTGACACCTAATTCATCGTCTAAAACTTGATTCAGCTGGCTTTTTGGCATAACATCTGCACCCTGACGAACAATATCCAAAGCAGCCAAGATCTACAAACAATAAGAGATCAAAGATTCAGTATCATAAACTTATAATAAATATCCTACAAGAAGTACAGTTTTGCATAAGTTATAATAAATATATCTTTACAAGACAAGAATGTTATATATTTCATAAGCTAGATCAGTTGCCGATGAACAAGTCAATGTATAAGGATATGTAGAACCTCTTTGAATCTCTCTCTAAAAGAGACCTTATAGAGAGGGGAGATTCCTATATATATATATATATAATTATATATATGGACTGTCTCTAGCCAATGTGGGACTCGTCCCCTAAAATGAAGGCTAGACGGTACCCCCAAAAGGAGGTGAAAGTGTGTCGAGTCCCTAGGTGATGCTGAACTCTGGCTCTGCTACCATATAAAGATATGTAGAACCAATTTGAATCTCTCTCTAAAATAGCCCTTATAGCAAGGGGAAGGTTCCTACATATATACAAGTTATGGACCGTGTCTAGCTGATGTTGGATTCTAATAAAATAATATATTTCACATAATTTAGACACCTATGTTAATTTTTTTATATGTCATTATGTATGGGTGTGTAACAAGTAATATGGACACATAAGAATATTGTAATACAGAGATTTTTTTATTACTTAAAATGCATAAGAATAAAATAAAAATTGCATAAAAAATTGTGCGATATATTAATTAGAAATGAACATTATATATCAAAGCTTAATTTAATTGTGTGTGTGGTGTATACACACACACACACACATATATATATATTAGTGTACTGTTTGTAATATTTATTTATTTGTATACATATAATTATGTGTGTTTGTATCCTTCGGTTGGCTAAAAAGGAATGCCTTCAGTATGACACAAGTGGCTTTAACAAGGTGTCATGTTGGATGCATTAAAGACTAGATTCATTCAACGGAAGAATCGAATACACAAACTCCATAAGAATGACCACATGTCATGTAGGTTTTCAGTTGAGGTAACCATCACGTTAATAAATAAAAAAGTTTCACAAAACATAATAGTTATTATTCTCAACAGATCCTACGTGAGGCACTTGATATACTTATTTGGTGTTGGATGTGAACATAACTTTAGTTATTTACATCAAACTTTGGAAGCTATTTCCCCTTGTTTGATATATGTCTTTGTGTTCATATTTATCTTCTTTTTTTCATTTATGGAGATTCTTGGTGGACCATGTTCCTATTCTTTTATCAGCTTTACCATGCAGCATTAGAGGTAGGTCCCCAAGATTAGACACAAACTTTTTTTACACAATCTATCAGGTTTTCCAACAACCAAAAAAGGTGGAAAGCTTGAGGGAGGAGCTTAGAAATGTGAACTCTACCAGATATCCAGATCCACATGCAGCTTGGTTAGAGTAACAATAAACATCCTGCTAGCCCATAAACCAGGACTTTTAACTAGGGGTGTTCATCGGTTGACATCCATTGGATATGAGGGGAACCGAACCGATCCAATCATCCATTGGATGTTGGATTTTGCCAACCGAACCGATCCGATTAACATCAGACAACCGAACCGATCCAATGGATGATTGGATCGGTTCAGTACCATCCATTGGATATTTTTACTTAACTGATGGATATCCGTCGGATATCCAGTTGATGATCCAATGTGATTGGATCCATCCAATGTGTTAATTCAATCCAATTTTTAACGATGAAAGAAATTAATTAATCATTTTTAATATGTGTTAAAATAAACACAAGTGAAGCTAAAAATTAAAAAACTAACACAAAAACAAATTTTGATTTAAGCAAATTGAATACAAAATAATTGGATGATAGTTGGATGGATAACTGGATGGTCATCGGATGGTTAATTGGATGGTAATTGGATGTTGCTCGGTTCGGTTCGGTCGGTTTTGTTCGATTCTGGACTGCCATCCAAGAACCGACCTATCCAAATTGGATGTTGAAATTTTCAATCCGCTCCGATCCAATTACAATTGGATGTCCAATTATAGTCGGTCGGTTCTAATTGGATCGGTCGGTTCCGATTGGATCGGTTATTTTTTGCACACCCCTACGTTTAACTTAAATAGATAAAAAAAAAAACTTACCGGAGCCGGAACAAGAGATTCATCTTGGATACTCAACATCTGTCCTAGTTTTAGTGCTGCTCCACGCATCCTGCATAAAGCAAGAGCCAGACGTTCTGCATTCTTTTCAGATAAATATGGCGAAAGAGCAGACTGTTTCCCTTGTGAGTCAGTTGTACCATAGACAATTCTCTTAGCAGATTCCTGTAGAGTTCCCCAAGCAAGCCCAGCTCCTAGGCCAGCAAACCTTTAAGAACTAGAGTCAGTAATCACCCCGGCAGTAATAAAATGTATTCACATTCAGACTGAATAAGAATAACGATGCTAAAAGATAAAGAACATGTCATTAAACAGGTTACAGAACATTAAAGAATATGGGGCTGTTTGTTTAGCTCTTAACAGTTCCATTAAGAGGCAAAATATGAATCGTTAAGAAATGAATCATGATTGGCAAAAAGAAAGCTTGCCTCTTAATGGTTCCAAAACCCTCTGAATGGTTTTGTATCTTAGGCCTGCCTTAACCATTCAGAGCCCTGATTTCATTCTGAACAATTACCAAACAATTACATTTCATTTTGCACTATATCATAAGAGCGGAGCCTTTTAATCATTCTGACCACTTAATCATTCAGCAACTGCCAAACACCCCCTATGTGTGTATAGACCAACCCAAACCAAATATACCCAATATATCCCACCCGATCAAAGGATGTGTGCATATATAAGTACTAAAGTAACACAAATCTGTAGGTTGTAAGTTTGTAACACCAGCAGCTTCTTCCTCTATACCACAAAGTCCTAAATTAAACAAAAAGACCCCTGAGTGAGTAATTGCGGTAAAGAAGAAAGTTGTGTTGGCACCATCCAACCTCTTGTCAGATATCCACCAAAATCAACAAGATTAGCTAACATAAATTCTCTATATCATATAAACTTATCATTATTTCATTAGCTGCAAGTGCCACATCAATCCACCAGTGCGTTTGGTGAAATAATTGTGGAAGGTTTTAGGATTTTAATTTGACATGGGTATTATATTACCAATATAATCTTGTTCCACCTCCCTAATTTTTTTGTTCCACCTATTTCGGTGAGACAAAAAATTGCATTTTAATCTCAATTGGTAAAGTCTTGTCGTAATCTAAAGTCGCGCCAAACATGGGACAAGTTTTTGTTTTCTCTTGTCTAGCATACCAACCACAATCTTATAGAAAAGATAAAGCATAAGGTAAAGTACCTAAAACTTTTTAATATCTTTAGATATTGATACTCTAGCATGGGAGTTCTTCATGGTATACATTTAACTGAAATCTTTCCTCTGGCAGCAAGAATTAACAAGAAAGATGTGACATATATATATATAAGAAAAATGTGACATATGTATATAAGAAAATTTGGTTGATAGCAAGAGATGTTTATCCAAGAGTTGAACAACTCACCCAAGCGCTCTGGAGAACGAAGTGGTAGGAACCTTTCTCTCCCGCCTCCTCTGTTTCTTTACTAATGGCGGTGGTATCGGCGGCAAAGCCCTCGAAGAAACGGCCTTTTCTTCTTCAACAACTGCAGCTAAATCATTTCCCTTCAAATTGGCGGGAGGAATAACAATCTCAGCCTGAAGAGACACAGACTCGCCATTACCTTCCCTCCCTGCATCATTAAATGTAGTAGAATGTGAATCAAAACTCGCATCTATTGATACACTCTGATCGGAAGATGTAGCCGACGGTAAATCATCGGCGGTTCTAGAAGCTTCCACCTCCTCAAAATACACCACGCTCCTTCCTTCTTCTAAATCCTGATTGAGTTTCCGACCGGTGACCGATAAATTTCGAATCTCTCCTTTCGTGAGGCCGGAGATGTCGGTGGCTGATAGAACAACTTGCTTAATTAGGGATTGTAAGTCTGGTTTATCGAGATGGCTCTGTTTCATTGCCTCCTTGGCGACCAATGACAATCCATTAACCAACTTGTTTAGTTCTTTCAACGACGCCATTTTCAGACGACGGTGAGACGGCGGCGGATCGGCGAATTTTGAACGGTGGGGGGTTTCTGCAGCAGCGATCGAGGCGGAGAACGATGGATGTATGTGTGTGTTAACGTGGGCTATTCCATCGTCACTTGAATTGTTTTCTTTTCAATAGACTAAATTACGTTTTTAGTCCCTGTAGTTTATTACAATTTGTGATTTTTGTCCCTATGATAACAAAATTATGGTTTTATATCCTATGGTTTGTAATTCATTGTTATTTAGTAGTACGTTTTTATTTACAATTAATTGTTTTTTATGGTTCATATAGTTTATAATTACGGGTTGGATTTCATTGAGAAGCGTAAGAATGTTCTTTACTATTGGATGTACATTATGATAAGATGCACCGAGATGAGATGCACAACAATTCATTCTAGCAATCCCTTTATGAAACGTAATTCATGGGTGGGTTTGAGATTAATATTGATCAAGGGTTTAGATCTTTTGTTACGTTTCTCATCTTAACTCTCATTTTCACATTATCTTGTGCCTTATAATTATCTACTGCTTTAGTCTCTTATACTTAAAGATAGAAATTAGCTCAAGAACGAGAATAGCAATAAATTATAAACCATAGGAATTAAAATTATTATTTCTAAATCAAAGGGACAAAACCCAAACTATTAACAAACTATAGCGGCAAAAATTACAATTTACTCTTTTCAATATAAAAAGATTGAGTAAACTACGTTTTAAGTTCCTATGGTTTGTTAAAAGTTGCTTTTTTAGCCTCTTGATTTTGAAATTATAGTTTTCATTTTTGTGTTTATCCCTGTTAGTTTATCATTTATTGTTGTTTTTGTCCCATTAATGGTAAACTACTTGGGAAATTAGGTTTAAGGAAACGAAATAATAATGAATTACAAACTACATGGACAACAAAGGTTCCTTCGAAAGCACAATAACATAAATCACAAATCAATTTCAGAATAAACTTTTTTGCCTTATCAGATTTTTCACCACTAAATGCTTCTTGAACATAACACTTTATCGAATATCATACTCATGCGATTTGAGTGATATCACTTCTCAAAATCTTTTCTTCATGTGTACTTTGAGATGTAGTGGGAACGGAATGCTCATGTGTGGTATGTAGCAAGAACCATCGACATTTTCACTTTCAAGTCATTAAGGTTGATTCCATTTAAATATCATAGCTGAATTAAAATTAATGGATATTATTGTTGCATTCGATAGGAATCGGCAAAGACCTTCTTGTACACGTCCTCGAGGGCTGCATTCATGGCAATCATCACTAGTTTCTCCGTGTTTGGTGATTGAATAACAAAAAGTACATCAATTCATATAAAAGTATTTGATAATCAATAAGTTCTATAAACTAATAAACTTTATTCAGATTGACTTGTTGATCAGATTGAGTCAAAGAACCGATGTTTACCACCATGTGTGTTTTCAATTAAGCCGCATAGATTTCATCTAGGGCAGTTAATACCTAATGAATAAACACACGACCAATATTTAGATTTTCCATGAATTCACTTTGGTGGGAATTTGTGTTTAACTGATGTATTTTAAAAATATACATTTTTATAGCATCATAAGATAATTAATTATCTTCGATAAATTTAATTATCAACATGAAACCACATCAATATTTCAATTTCCAAAAAGTAGTCGAAATTGGATTTCAATTTTCAAGATGGTAGGAAGCCTAGAAGACCATACTTCATATAAATCATTTAAGGCATTGTTTGACAAAAATAAGGTGACTTATAGGTGATTTATAAGTCACCTTATAGGTTATCTTATTTTTAGTGTAGTTGTTTGGATGACCATAAGTTAACTTATAAGGTTTTTTATTGAGAAGTTAATAAAAATAAGGTTTTGATAAGCTACCTTATAAGTCATAAGGTATCTTATACGCTACTTTTGTCAAACATAGCCTAAATCGACATAAATTCTAGTTTTTTTTATGCAATTTATGGCAAAAATCATTTGATTTCTTGTAAGTAATAGTTTTGAAATGTTTTTACAACATTGCGTTATGTACATTTCAATTTCCAAGAAATAAATATTTAAAAGAAATGACCTATGAAGTCAACCAAAAGGAAATTATATTGTAATCGGATCTCAAATTAAATCAGTTGGTCCAATATGAATAAACATTAATTGAACCAAAAATTAAATTAAGTAGCATCCTTCCAAAAAGAAATTGATGGTGGTGGGTATTTGATGACGAATCGACTGAAATGGCCGAACTTTACGAACGAATCAAGAACATAGTAAGAAACCCAAGAAATGGAAATGCGGTTTATGGACCAAGAAGCTAAAGTAGAAGATATTGGGGTTGGGCGACTACTCGATGGCTTGGATCCGAATGATACCAATATATATCAAAATCTCCATGGATGACGATCCTTGGAAACAACCACTAGACGCATGTTCAAGCAGCAAGAGGAAATATATCACCGACGACGATATAACTAAACGTGGAAGTGCTGAGTCATCATCATTTTCTAAAGGAAAAGAAAAAAATGAAATTAGAAGATATGGCAAGCTCTACAAGAAAAGAAGAGATTTTACTTTTGAAAGACATTCTTGAATTCCACGAATATAGTGGTACATACCCATTTTCGAAAGTGGATATGCAAGAGTTGCGTGATTTCTACAACACTTGGTTCAAAAATGGTCGTGGGTTTATCGAAATATGTGGGAATTGAATGGTAAAATAGAGGACCTGAGATATAGATTTCAGTTCCAAAGAAAGGTATTTGGGATTGATGCCCCACTGGAGTTGGATGTATTTGATAATGAAATCTTTGAACTATCAAAAAGTATTTGGGGTGAAGATGAAAGTTCCAATAATTCAAGTGAAGAAGAATCCGATGGTGATCAAAATTAGGGTTTTTCTAATTGAAGCAACGTAACAGAAGGATTTTTTTGGAGTTTGACTTTAGGAAAGTCAAAGTATTTTCTGATTCATAGTGTTCACTTTTAGTTCCTGAAAAGATTCAAAAACTTGTGATGAAGAAGGTTCAAAAGACTCGTAATCATATTTTCAGGTTTGATTCTCTGTTGGGAATTCATTCAGAATTTTTGTTTTTCAATTTCAATATAGACTTTTGGTAATATTGGTAGTTTTTGATTCATAGTTACTGATTCATAGTTTTTGATTCATAGTGTTGGGTATTCATTGATTCATAGTGTTGGGTATTCATTGATAATCTTGAATGTAGTATAAGGGTATCTTCCAGTTTTTGTTTTTTATTTCTTCTTCATATTCGTCAAGAATCTTGTGTTCTTAATTTTTTTTATCAAGATGTATCTTCAAACCCATTTCTTGTCGAAAAATGAAAGAAATCTTGAAGAATAATAAGTTGGTGTTTAATCAATGGTGGTATATATTACTATTGATCCGGTGGGTTATTTCCGGCAAAACCACCAGAATCTTGATATGAGATGGGTGAGATTTTTTTATTTTTTTTTCAAGAAGAATAATAAGTTGGTGTTTGCAGACATGGTATTTTTCAAATGTGATAAAAGGTAGAAAATGATTGTGAAAAAGTTAAATTGGTAAATTCGGATGTCAATTTGGTCAAAAGTAATAATAATTAAAAAAAATTAATAACTGGTTCGGATGATGTATGCATGATGATGTCACAGATTTGTAAATCTAAAACGTTCAAATAAAGTCTCTAATTTGTAACCAGTTTTAATATATTTTCCCTACATTAATCTGGAACCACATATTTTACTGTAACCAGATTTAATATTTTTTTCCTACATTAATTTATAACCACATATTTAACTGTAACAACATAATTTTTATAAAAACTTAAAAAGAGTAATAACAGTTAATTATTTTTAATACCTGGTTCGGATGATGTATGCTTGATGATGTCATAGATTTGTAAATCCAAAACGTTCAGATAAAGTTACTAATTTGTAAACAGATTTAGTATATTTTCCATGCATTAATTTGTAACCACGTATTTTATCATTAACCAGATTTAATATTTTTTTCCCTACATTAATTTGTAAACACATGTTACTTGCATGATGATGTGTGCAAAATGATGTCACTAGAAGGTCCTCCATCTATAAATACCAAAGAGTTGTAAAATATTTGATCCACAACTTCTCATTTCATATTCTACTTATTTGCTTTATTTGTTCATCATACACATTTTTTGTTTTGAAAAAAATGAGTTCTAGTGAAGAAAGAGTGAATCTATATTTTCGTTCCCATGGTGAATGGGTGCAAGATAACAACGGGTGGAATTTTGAAAATTCTACCAAGCATGGTGTAAAATTGCCAGCAAACATTAAACATTGAAAGTTGCTTGGTTATGCAATAAAAAAAAGTGGAATCGAAAAATCAAATGTTAGTGTAACCATGTTGGTGCACCTGATTGCTGGTAAATTTTTTGATTTATCTGACGACGAGCAAGTATATGTTTTTATAGATCTTGTAGCCCAGTCAAATAGCCGTCTTTCTATTGTCGTGTATGTCGATTCATCGATGTACGACGGAGATGACGACGGAGGTGATGAGATCGAAGATCAACCCGAGATCGACGAAAACCAGTCCAAGTACGAATTCTTTCCAGAGACACAAGAAGTTGACGAAGAAGGTGATGAGGATGAAACAAAGTTTGTTGGAGTTGCTCCTGATGAATTCCATGTTTTCTCAATCACTCTGTGTAATAATGACGAGGAAGTAGATGCAAATGACGATGAGGAAGAAGATGCAGATGACGACAGAGAAGTAGAAACATTGTACGTTACTCAAAAATCATTTTCATATGGGATAAATGACTTTTTTTGATAATCCTCCTCCCCTTCCAAACCCGGAGACGTATACAGAAAACTACGAACCCGCTCCTTATAATTGTAGTACAAGAATAGAGGCAGGTCAGTTATTTGATACGAAGGACGAAATCATTGGAGAGCTAGGAACTAAGTTTTTTTAAGAGGGTTTTGAGTATAAAGTAAAAAGATCAGCCCCAAACAGTTTCGAAGTTGTATGCAACCAAGAAAATTGTAACTGGCGTATGACTGCAATCAGTGGTGGAGAAAAGGGAGGTATGTTTCTCGTTAGGAAGTTTGAGGACCTACACACTTGTTCTGGTACCCAATTGATTTCCAAACACCGGAATGCAAACAAAAGAAATTTGGCCCATATACTCAAAGGCAAGTTCGTAGATGCTAGCCGGTCATATCGACCAAATGACATAGCTAACGACATAAACCTACAATACGGGTTTACTATTAATTACCACCAATTATGGCGTGCGAGATGTAGGCCACTACTAATGGTGAAATGCTCCACCTAGGAATATTTTCAACAACTCCATGTGTACTTATATAATTTGAAGATGCATAATCCAGGTACACAAACCTGGTTAAAGAGGGATTCAACCAATCGTTTTGAGTCTTGTTTCGTTGCCCTTGGCTTCTCGATGCGTATTTTAATATGTCATATGTTTCCATATTATAAACAACATTATTTAAAATGCTAACACTTACAAAAAGTTGCAGGTTGGGTTAGGTTGAAAATCTCAACCCATTTATTTAATTGGGTTGGGTTGGGTTGAGGTTTTCGACCTATTTAATAAATGGGTTGAACCCGAACCCAACCCAGGTCGACCCATTGCCACCCCTATCCAAAACCGGTTGTTTTCATTAAATAGATTTTACTTTATTTTCATATTTTCCACTATTTTTTAGAATAATGAAAGTAAAATGCATTTAACAAAAACAACCGGTTGGGTATAAATAAAACTATTTTTTTCTCGAATTGTATTAAACTTTTTCAGATGATATTTTAAAATAATTATAAAACTTTAAAAAAAAGCTAATATCGCTTCTTTATCAATAAATTTAATCATTCGTATTTTTTTTCCATCTTAAACCAATCTTCTTTTTAAATAAATCTATAGAAATGCCAACCAGTTTCAAATAAATAAAAAACTATGATTAAATAAATTTTAACTAATAATGTTTTTATTATTTAATCATAGTTTTATTTATTTAATTGGTAAGACACTAACTCCTATGTTTATTTATCAATTTTAATTGGGGGCTATGTATATATATATATATATATATATATATATATAGATTAGGGTTTTAATATATAAACTAGGGTGTAAAAGATAACATCCTTTCAATAATTGTCCAAAATTGTTTATGAATCACACCTATGAAAGTCAAAGTCAGGTGTGTATGTTGCAACCCCAACCTGTCAACTCATTTGTTACATTTCATAGCTTTAGAAACCACAAATTTGCATCTTTTCTCATAACTTAATCTTTGGTTGAATTGAATTAGTAGTTTGTTTTTAAATTGATGGTTTTCTTTAACATCCTTATAGATGGGTACATTTACAAACATTACCTATAAAAAATATGTTAACAGTTTAACAAATCATATATATATATATATACTAGAAGACGTACCCCTGCAATGCAGCGGAATTTAAATATTTCATCAACATTAACGATAGAAGTCTCGAACTTTTTTAAAATATCAAATTATCTATCATTATGAACTTATAAATCGACATCCATTATTTTTACAAAACTCAAATACAATTCTAATTTAAGAGGAACAAAGTAGCACATTTATGACACATTTGATTTGACTAAAATGTAAAGTTAATGAATGTCGATTTATAAGTTCATAATGATAGATATTTTTATATTTTAAAAGAGTTCGAGAATTATAACGTTAATGTTGATGAAATATTTAAATTCCGCTGCATTGCAGCGGGTACGTTTCTAGTAATGATATAATTTGAAAGGAAACATATTTTTTTTAATGTAATTTGATTCATATACGATTATTTATTTTAATATGATAATGAAAAATAAAATAGTAAAGGACATGAGTTAAATTTAAAAACTAATTATGGTATAGATAAAGGTGTAAAAAATTAAAAAAATAAAGAAATTAAATAAACAACTATAGGGCATAAAATGTAATTTTTTTTAAAATAACTCGTTACCTTTTCATGTATATAATAATATGATTAAATCGAAAAATATTCAATATTGAACTCATTTTAAAGGTATTTACGACACACTCATAATGATATAATTTATAAAAATAGAAATTTATTTTTTAATTGTCTTATGATTCATATAAAATTATTTAGGTTAACCCGATAAAGGTATAAAATGAAAAATGAAAAAGTGAAAAATATAAAATAAATTAAATAACTAACTATATGGGTGTCAAGTGTAACTTCAAATTTTAATAATTTAATTTATAAATTTATAAAGAAATGTGGGAGGTTGGAGTAAAATTCTAAAGCTTTGGATGTTGTACCTCATGCAAGAAATATTGTACCTCTTAAAAATGTAAACTTAACCGTTTAACATGTTTTATATAATAGTATATATATATATATATAGAGAGAGAGAGAGAGAGAGAGATGGAGAAAGGTTCAGGGAAAGCTTAAAAAAGAGAAATCATTCATATTGGACTATATGTACAAGTGCATACAAGTAAATTAAGTTGTTTTTTTGTTTTTATGCACGTGTGCATGTTACAAATTACTAGTATACAGTATGCACAAGTGCATACCATCCAGATGGAGGACAAAAGGTGGTCGTATGAGAATATAAGTTATGGACAAAAGGTGGTCATATGAGAATATAAGTTAAAGATGAGAAATGTAAAAAGTAATTTAGACCTTGATTACTAATTTTAAACCAACACATAATTACGTTTTAGAAAAGAATTGATCTAGTTTTGTTATAGTTTCTTACCTTTCTTAACATAACTTTCATTATTAGTGAAAAACAACCTCTTAGTTATGAATGTTAGAAAAAGACCATGCACTTAATAATCATCATCAAATATTGGTAATGTTGATTAACGTTTTTATTGTAATCTCAATCAAATGTCATTTCTATGAAAACCCCTTTCAAAAAGGATAATAAGTCTGGCCTAACGAACCCAACTACGGCAGGGAAGCCTTTATTCTGGTCTAGATAGCCGCTGACCAAAAAGCCGGGGATTCTCGCTCAGGAACAAGCGAGCGTAGGCCCTGCCTTTCACCCAGTAAGAAGTGCTTTAGAGGATTTAGTCATTTTATATGCTACCTTATTTTCTAAATAATTGTTTGGTAAATTGATTCATGACTTATAAGTTAACTATATAAGCTAACTTATTAAAAAACTAGTAGGAAATAACTTATGAAGTTTTTTTAATCATCTTTTCGTATTATACTTCCTGATTAATATTAATTATTTATGAACTAATATTATTTTAAATTTATTAATTAATTTCAATTGTAATTATGAATTAATAGTAATTTTATTTTATTAATTAATTTTAATTATTAATCATTAATTCAATTTAAATTTTAAATTATTCACTAATATTAATTAATTTTGCCGTTAGAAGCTCAAAAACCTTTTCCGCCTGCCAAAAATTCCAAAAATTCCGTAAAAAGTTGTCCTCTAAAACAGTTTTTGCCGGCTAACGACATGGGCCGCTGACGAAGATATCTTTGCCGGCAAAAGATAGTCATCGGTAAAAACTAAAGTCGCCGACAAAAACGTCTCTCAAGTAATCATCTATACAAAATCCTTTTCCCCACGATTAAATATTTTTGCCGGCGTAATTTTTTCCTTCGGGAAAGGATTCCTTTGACATTTTGGTCAACATTTACCGAACCAAAAATCTGTCAATAATAGTTTTTATTTTAATTTTATGTCAACCTTTTAACCAACATAAAGAATTGTTGGTAAAAGTTTGATTTGACCTTTTTGGTCAACCTTGTACCGGTGTCTTGACATTATAATAAAAAAGATATCTGAACAGACATTTATAACAGAAATAAAAAAAGATAAACTTTCATCCGTTTATTTTTACTCTTTATAATTTTAATTGATAAAACAAGTTTAAAACATAAACCGACTCATCAATAACAAAAAAGTTACATAAATATCTTTTAAACATAAATCAAACTAAGATATTTTTCGGATACATTTAACAAAATTAAGATAAAATATACACTAATTTTGTACACTATCATCTTCCTCACGGACCAACTTAGATGAACATGAAACTCTTGTCATCAGAGGAGATTAATGTTTCGTTTTAATTTAATGAATCTCTTTCTTTTAAAAATTCCTTCTTTAATAATTTTTCATTTTGCCTCTAAAACCCTTAGTGGCCATAAGTTGTTTGCGTTTAGATTCGATAGATGGGTTATCTAGATTCTAGCCTCATCCCTACAAATCTTAATCAGTACGTCACAAGCCTTGTGGTTTCTTGGAGTTGTTATTGGCGGCATTAGATTGGAAAATTATGTTTATTTTTCTAAAAGCTTTAGTTTATCTTGGCATTCTAGGGGTAAACTTTTTGTATAAATCTCAGTGTCTTAATTGAAAATGTTCTGGTGTTCTCATGGGTTATTTTTGTTTCACTTAGCAATAGGTTTACGCTATGTTTGGCATAAATAAACTGGGCTTATAAGCTAGCTTATTTTCAGTGTAAGCATTTGGCAAACCATAAGCTAGCTTATTGAAACGTAACTTGAAGTAGCGTTTTGGGAGCTTATTGTCATTTTTTTTAATTATAAGTTTATAATCCTCATACATATTAATTATTAATTATTTTTTAATATACCCTTTCTACATTCTTATACGTTAGTTTTGCCGTGATTTTTTTTTTCATCGGCTACTTGAAGATCATGGTGTGAGCAGGTTAAAAGTATTGTTTTCATCATATAACCTGAAAATGTTATTCATATGGTTTCTCCACAAAACTTGACATCTATTTGGTCTGTTATTGCAATCGAAGATAACTTTATTCACACACCAAGATGCAGAATTCAAAGCGTAAATCATAAAAATTTCTCCATCAAAGTTTCAAAATTGTTTAGTTTTTACTTCATCTTCATTTACATATACATGCAAATATTTTTATTAAAAAGATGGATGGAATGGAATGGAATGAAGCTACTTGGTGTCGAACCTTATAATCAAATACGACCATCTACTACCAAGTGCTTGTGTGCCTGTATTTGCTAAGAAATAGAGTTTTTCATTCAGAAAACCACTCAAGTACCAAAATTCCAGAACTGAATCGACTCTTAACTTGGCCTTCAGCCATGAGTCGGATTTCCACGGGTATATATAAGTATCGTTAGATTCGGTTACACGTAACATCTTGTAGTCATCATCACAACTACTGTAATACAACCCATATACTCTTGCAGCGATACTGGAGCAATTATCACCTTTAGACAGCTTCTTGTACTCACCCGTCAAAGGATTCCATAAGATTATATCAGAGAAGTTATACACACCAGACACTCGTGACGGGTTTATGCCTACACATACTAATCCATTTAAAGATGAAATCACCCATATCTTGTTGGCTTCAAATGGCAAAGAGCGGTTGGCAGATACACCAATTTCAGGTGTTTCACAGTCCATGGTACGGAAGTACTTGCATGGCGTTGCTTTTGAAACGGCAACAAGTTTTTCACAATTTTGAGAGTTTACACGGTGGAGGTGCATTTTGGTAAACGTAGGTGTTTTTAGGAACGAGTGCCATTGCTTGCAAACAGACTTAAAACGACCTAATGACCTCACAGGCAGCCTTGGTAGTATTTGGAACAACACTATGTCATCAAACAACATGTTATCATGCTTCAGCTTTGCCATGGACTTTCGTCTATATATATATATATATAATTGGTTTTTGAATTTCTACTTTTGCAAGTCAAGTCAGCATCATGTTTGTTTAATTCTGCAAAAACAATATCAAATTGAATATAATTAAC
The DNA here is from genome assembly GCA_036898165.1 of Silybum marianum. Taxonomy (NCBI): domain Eukaryota; kingdom Viridiplantae; phylum Streptophyta; class Magnoliopsida; order Asterales; family Asteraceae; genus Silybum; species Silybum marianum. Next base: position 49,381,974 of record CM072532.1, on the reverse strand, counting down.
TATTACAATCATCCACAAGTTTGATGGAATACATTCAATAAACACAAACAAACAACAACCATCATTGGTGAGTAAGTACTAATGCTTCTTCAAAGTTATCTACTTTCTACAATTTCTTTCTCAAAAACTGCCCCTGATTTCATTAGGAAAAAAACTAGTTATAGATTATTGAGCAATTACCAGAAAATCGCACAAGTTTAAACACTAAATAACCAAACATAAATTACAAGTTTGCAAAAGATCAATTGATCATAACAACATATATCAATCAACAAAGTAACCAGAGATTCAAACAAGATTTGATAAACAAACACTAAATTACCTAGATCGACGATGACTTTGGAATCGATTTGGGAAGTGATCGAACGATGGTCGATTGATAGATTAGATTATGAGGGAGTAGACGCTGTAAAAAAATCATCCCTTTATAAATTGAGCTGGGCCCAATTTAGGCCCGGTTTTTTTTAATTAATTTTTTATTTGGAAATATTATATATTCTTTATGAAAAAAAGATTTTTAATATACTTTAAATAATATATTTTAAAAACTTAAGAAAAGTTAGAAAATCTTGTAATTTTTTTTAAAAAGTTATGTTATAACTGATCCTATAAAAATGTTGGCCTACTTCCACACCGGATATATCGTATAACCCATTTAGTGTCCCCGTTCTCGATCCCAGTATTTTCCCTGTCATCCCCATCCCGTGATGGGAAACAGGGATCCAACGGGGAATTGGGTTTCTTTCAAATATGGGGCATGAGTTGTTATTTGTGTTTATATTACAAAATTTTCTCTTATCAAAACATGTCTAACCTAATGGTAAGGTAACATCATGGGTGGTAGATAGTATCCCTGATTATCCGGGTTCGAACCTGCGGTGTGCATGCGGTGATATCCAGATCATGGGTCTGCCACTTAGTGGTACCCTTAATTGGGTTGGGTCGTGGTCGACTTGGATTAGTCGGGTGGCACCCTTAAGTGAGAGCCCGATACCTCGAGAAAGTGTGTGTGTTAGCTTGCCTTAAAAGAATTATGAATTTTTCTCTTAATCCCATGATTGAGTGCATTTTTAGACCATTATGATGGTTTAAAAAATTACCAACCCGAGCGGTTTGATAGCAAGTGACTAAACCACTTAAACCGAACCACAAAAAGGTGGTATGGTCTGACCAGTTTAGATGGTTTAAGCCTCTTATGGACTTTAAACTAAAAATAACATTTATATCTAAAACAAAAAATTTATCAATATAACACTATTAGAAAATCGTATATGGAATTATAAAAGAACGTCTATCTTTAAAATTACAAAAAGATATAGAACAAATAAAAAAAAGTTAAACAATAGTTGAAATTTTGGACACATTAAGTAAAACGAACTACAATTTAGACTTTGATTTTTAAAGATTCTTAGAATTTTGCCAATTTAAAAATAAGAACTAAAAAAACATAATTTCTTTTGACAGATTCTTTATAATTGTTGAATCTTGTAGATATGCTTTTGCCTTTTGAAATTGGAAGGGTTGTACTCGTATTTTAGAGCAAGAATGGAGTGTGGATACAATTATAAGAAATCATATTTCTTAAAATAAATGCAATATTGAATTTTTGTACATGGTTTTAAATCTAATTATTTAATTGTTAGAGGATAGTTTGGTTGGTTTTCCATTAAGTCCTGAATGAATAAAGTTGTATGTGTAGATTAATCTTGTTCAATCTAACAAAGATTTTCATCATCAAAACAGTAAGTTATCAACACTTCCTTTAGCTTTCTTTTATCTTATTGCTCAAGTGTTTCTTTATTCATGTTCATTATCATATTTGTAGGATCATTTGCAAATGATTTTGGAAAAAAAGTTTTCAGAAGGTTATTAATTGGTGAATAAGAAATAGAGCATCCTTGATTTATATATACCGTATCTTTTGTAATGCAATCAACATATGCAATATACTTTCCACAATTCCTATGGTGCAAAACTGTAAAACAAACCAAAATTATTGCAATCAAGTTTCTTGATTCCAAAAGTGTTCCCATCAATCGTTATCAATGTGGGATAAACAAAACTGAAATTCAATTCAAGTAATATATATAATCTCCAATTCTTAGGGTACCACATGCTATCATTGCTTGCAAGTGGATCTTACTTGTATATACATATAATTATACATGAAGAGTTATCCACAAAACAATGACTATTTAAAAAGAAACTACTTGTATTATTTATGATAACTAAGAACTAATTCCCTGTTGAACAAGTCATGGTAACTCAAAAGCATTTTTGTAGGCTAAACCGACCAAACTCATGTGTGTGCGCATCTGCGTACACGAATGAAGTTCCAAATTCTCGGGCTAGTACGGACCGGTTTTGCTAAATTTTCGAGTTTCTTGCAATCAACAACTCGAAGATTCACTACCCATGTAAACGTTTTTACTATATTTTGCTACCAAAACGACTAGAACTTCAACTGCTTCTGTTACCTATATAAAAGTAATAAAAACACTATGAAACTTGTAATTATATGAAAAATGTAACATATATCATATACATTAATCATATGTCAACTTTTACCTTAATTGTGTTGAATATATCACAAAAGTCTGATTGAATCCACAATGTGCTTCCAACCCACTTTAATTCTTCACCAACGATCTCCCTTGCCATGCATTGTATCAAGTTATGCATTTGTAGTGACATGGTGCTAGAAATAGTGATTAATGATCTGTCCACTAGAGTTTTGATATTCTACATTCATCAAAGTGTATATATATATATATATACATGAACCCCCTTTTGCCTGAAATCTTTGAATAAATGATCGATAAAGCTTTTACAGATATCTTCACCTTTGAAACTTAAAAAGACATTGTATGTCCATCGATGATGAATAGGTATATGAAATCTTTGAATAAATGATCGATAAAGCTTTTACAGATATCTTCATCTCTGAAACTTAAAAAGACATTGTATGTCCATCGATGATGAATAGGTATAGTAGCCATTAGAATAATACAAGCTGCGTGAACACATACAGAGGTTGTCAAATTAAATAACAATGTAACATGGGTACAGTCGAGAAATTTTTTAGCAGGAAAGAACCGAAAAGAGTGAAGTTGATGGATGATCATTTGTTGTTGAGTATGTCCTCACATACAAACACTTGATATCTATCTTAAGATAAAGCTTAATCAGCAAATAGAATTCCTATTTGGGTTACCAACTTCATTTATATTAACTTACAAAATACAAACTTTAAAACAGTGCTTGCATTGTATAAATAGAATACATTAATTAATTATACTGTTGTAGGTATCCAAACTTCCTTTTTATGATATTTTTTGGACAAAAAGCATGAAATTGAAACAAACTTGGCCCTATTGATTATAGGCCGACCCAAAAGGCCAAATTCTTTTTTAAATGATAGCACAATTTGACTTAACAAATAAATCTGTACAACTATTTCACAATATTAGTATAAATTGATTGGTTAGTTCCTTATTATTGCATAGAAGGAAAGGAACCCATATATGTTCGAGTCCTAGGAATAGATACTTTTTATAACATATGACCTATAATAAAACACACCAAAATTTAAGCTAAAAACTAAGAAATTTGACAAAAGTGGGATTCCAAACATTTACCAACTCCGCCAACAAAGACTTGCATCATAAAGTTTCAAGAACTATACAATGACACACAATAAAATAAAATAATATAGTGGCAACCTTTAAAAACATAATTAATTTTCCCATTATGATGGAACCATGAACAAGTGACCAATGCAACCATATGGTGCTAGGTAGGTCCCGCCCACGTGCGAATGCATGAAGATGCAAGGTACTTTGGCCTGATTCACTTCCTATTGTGTATAACATATATACTTTGTTCTAAATATTTGAGATATCACGTTCAAGATATCAAAATGAAGGCTTCAAAAATACAATAAACAAATAGGAACCAGACTAAACTATATTCAGGGGCGGACCCACCCTATGGGGAGGGGGTCCCGTGTTAATAAATTAGGTTAAAAAAGAATCATCCCTTATTCCCTTTATAAATTGAGTTGGGCCCAATTTAGGCCCGGTTTGTTTAGTTGATTTTGTATTTGGAAATATTACATATTTTTTATAAAAAAGATTTTTTAAAATTTAATGGTAAAATATACTTTAAATAATATATTTTAAATTTTTAAAAAACATAATAAAAACTTAGAAAATCTTATAATTTTTGTAAAAAACTTGTGTTATAACTGGTCCTACATCGTGCCTTAAAATTAGACTTGGGAATAAAACGATGATGGGGAAGCGACTCAAATCCTCATTCTCGATCTTAAATCTTTTTCCTGTCATCACATCCCTATTCCGTCCTCGATGGGTAACAGGGATCTCAACGGGGAATGGGCTTCTTTCAAGTATGGTGCATGAATTCTTATTTGTGTTTTGTATTATGAAATTTTCTGTTATCAAAACATGTCTAGTTCAATGGTAAGATAACATTCTGGAGGGCTCGGTGGATGGTATCCTTGACTACCCAGGTTCAAAACCCGCGATACCCATATAACGATATCCAGATCATGGTATGCCACTTAGTGGCACCCTTAAGTGTGCTGGGTCGTGGTCGACGTGAATTAATCGGATCGCACCCTTAAATGAGATCCCGAATACCCCGAGAAAATGTGTGTGTGTGTGTGTTAGCATGCCTTTAAAAAAATTAAGAAATTTTCTCTTAATCCCATGATGGAGTGCATTTTTTAGAAGCATGAGTAAGTCTTCGGTTTGGTTGAGTAAGTCTTCAGTTTAACATAAGTACCAAGGTTGCCGTGATTACGACATTTTGAATTATTTTGAGATTTTAAAGTGAAAATAAATGTTGATAAATTTTTTTTACTCGACGGTTAAAGTGAAATAAAATGTGGATAAATTTTTTTTACTCAACGGACAATTTTCGTCTGCACAAATCGGACAAGGGCCTTTGTAACCGGTCCCGGTCCCGTCGGACAAGGGCATGTTTAAACTATTCCATAACCGGCTATAGGTAACCAGTCCCGGTTCTGGGCACGGGTCGGCCCAAACCGGTCCTATACTAAAAAAACAAAGAATTTTTTTTGATAACATTTAACATTATTTTAATATATGTAATTGGTTCACTCAAATACACTTTAAAAACACTTTTTATCATATTTTTTTAATTGGTTTTCAAACAAATACACTTAAGAAATACTTTTATTATAACTTTATAATTGATTTTTCAATCAAATATATTTAAAAAATACGTTTTATTATAAATTTTAATTGGTTTTCAATCAAATACACTTAAAAAGTTATAAATACATTTAAAAATATACATAAAAAATACATATTTTTTGCAAAAATCGGATCGGTCCCAATCAGTCCATAACCGGTTTCGGGCCGGACCGGTTCTACAAATTGCTCCAAAAGTGTAACCGGTCCCAGACCGAGTCAGTCCTGGGCCGGGCCCATTTAGCCATCTCTAGTATGTGAGATACAATATAAAGATCGCAAATAGGGAGTAAACCAGAAGAAGGCAACTCATATAAAGTTATAAACCAACTGATTAATCAAGAACATATAAATTTTACAATAGATAAAATAGAAACATGTCTAATTTAAGCCAACTGAGAATTTCAAGTATAAAATTTCATTCAGCAGTTTGGTTTACCTATGGAATGAAATTGAATTTTACACATTCCACCGTTCATAGATTTGGTCATTCTATAACAATTGAGAAGGAATTCAATTCCATTCCATCCCATTTTCTCAAAAGAAAAAAAAACAAAAGTATCCCTATTTTCCCTACTTGATTACCCAAACCCATATGACCTTCATCCAAGAAACTTCATCACTAAATCGAAGAGCAAAGAGAGAATGAAGAATCTGATATATAACACTGCCACTTACCATCACCGAACACCTACATGAACCACCGCCAACCACCACCATCCTAAACCATCCTTCCCTCCTGCTATCTATCTGATATATAACACTGCCACTTACATGTTTTGTGAGGTAAGTTTTTTTTGTTGTTGATGTTTTAAAATGAAACTTAAAATCGAGATGTATCTCGCTGCATTGCGCGAGTACCCTTCTAGTAATTTAAGATATATTTGGGTTCACCTTATGAAATAATTACATGTGAATTTTTTTTGATTCACCTAGTAAAACCAAAAATATGCGTAAAAAGATTCGTATGGTGAAACGAATACATGTGAAAATTTAACCTTATGAAACAAATATATGTGAAACATTATCTTCAATTATAGGTTTTGATGAAAAAAAAAATTATATAAAAAAATATTTTTATCTCGGCTTTCACGAGTTTGCAATTGTTTTGTAATTTTGTTTGATTATTGCCCTATATACATACATATATATAGAGGGAGGTTCAAACGAGAACTTTTTCGGTTTAAAGGAACGCGAGAAATGGTCGGTGGTCACGTAGGATATCATATATGATTTTGTACTGAGAGTCGGACGGCTTTCCATGCCACTTTAGTGGCCCCAAAAGTCGCTCGCTATCCCTTTGTGCAAACTCATATATGATTTTGTTTGTATCTTTGTTCCTTTAAATATGTATGGTTCTCGTATGAACCCGCCCCTATACACACACACACACATAAATATATATATATATATAGGTCGGTTCAAATGCGAACTCAAATTTGGTTGTGAATGTGAGGACAAAGGAGAGCGTGACACGTGTGTCATTCACTCTAAATATATTCAGACCGAATGTTGTATTATTCATTCTGAATGTGTGTTATTCATTCTGAATGATGTATGAATTTCACCTTCGTTATTCATATCCCCCTTCACTATCACTCCTTCCAAAATTTATGCAACTTTATTCAATCAAATTATCAAATGTATAGTGCTTTATTCAAACTAATTGCTAAAATCTTCTTGGAAGTTTTGTTTCATTTATAGTTTCCATTTTCTGTGAAACCTTCAAAAAGCATTCTGAATGGCATCAAAGTAGAAATACTACCTCACATTTCATAAAAGAAATTATCACCATAACTTAAATCCTGACAAATATAATTATACAAGATTTAATACGTTGCTTCAAATTTAATACATCTTAATTCATGTATTAATTGCAAGTCATCCTGACTTTGTTGACCATAAACTTGACAAATGATAACTATCACTCTCACTTACGGGTAATATTCTTGATCATTGTCTTCCCTCTTACTCTGTTAGATTCTCAATGCTTGTTATATTCACTCGGTAAAGTAATTGAAGCAGTAAACACTTACCAAAGTAAGCATTTAGTACACGCCCCATAAGTTATATGTATGGTTAAAGATAAATTGTAAATGAAGTAAACAAAATTTATACTAGGATTTAACAGCAACAAGAAACAGAGAGACTACAAATTATGTCCGTTCGTACACAAAAACAAACATCAAATGGTTACAACTTACATGTGCTTCATTAAAATAGGATGTACATGAAAGAAAACCACAACAAATTAGACCACACTATGCATAGCTATCGGTATTTTGGAAGTTCAAATACGATATACGAAAGGGTGGACAAATAAAAATGAATAATAACTATTGTCACATATATGCTTTGGTGGCCTACACCGAGGCAAATAGTGAAGAATAAACTTTCAGAAACAAACAGAGTACAGAAGAGCAAAGAACCATATCATCGGCATTATCAATATGAAAATTTTCTATATGGGGTTTATCTGTTTGATTAATAAATTCTTTTTGAGTATTTACGAATTTTGTCGACTCTTCTTTAGGATTCTCTCGAATCAACAAATTGTGAAATTGTAATGAGAAAAAGACACTTTTTTTTAAGTTAGAAAAACACTAGATATGACATCAAGTCCTCAGATCTCTTTTAACATCAAAACAAAGCTTAAAATCATAATAAAAAGAAAAACAAACCTTAAAAAATCATGATTTTATTATGAGAATAGAATAGAATAGAATAGAAATTGAAGGAAATTAATGAAAAAAGTATAGGATGATCTTTGCCTTGGATAAAAGTGCCAATAATTCTAATTTGATCATCATTTTATCCTCTGTGCATTTCTAATTAAACATGGTCATTTGCTTGACTTTGAAAGTCAAAAGATGCCGATGGGGTCCTTAAAATTTTTATTAGTTTTACATATTTCCATCAAATTCTGAAAGTAATTTACATGTAGAAAAAAGAACTAGATTAAAAAGCTGAAAAGGCAATGTTAAAATTTTGAATCCAAAGAACATGAAGTCAGATAAGATATAATTTTATTACCACAATAAAATATATATAGCATAATCGGTGGCATCTGAAGTACATATATATATATAGGTTACCACACAATACATCTTTTTTAAAGACTACCTACCACTACCTACGTCCAAGTAATAAGATTGTTATATTGTAAATATTATGGAACACATACATTATATATAATGGAAATAAGAGTAGCATATGCAATTGATATAAGTATATAAATTTACATAGAAAACTTTATCATCAATCACTGCATGCTTACCTTATTTTCATTCAATACATTATGAATATCTGATAAAATCGATAATCTGCTTCGGTTACCATAATTCTTTCACTAACACTTGATATCTCTACAGCTCTTGTTTTCATGATTTTACCAATAAGTTGCATTTGGACTTGAGTTATGCCTTTTTTTTGTTTTGTGACTCCTTGCCACATCTTCACAAAAGACACATTCCTCAAAGTGGATATACATCGAGTTATAAATAGCTTTGGCAAGAGTTGTCTTTCCTATTCCGCTAATACCACATATTCCAATCATATGTACCTTATCTGACCCAACAAAACGCACCAAGTTCATTTCATTTACATGGGCATCCAATCATATGTACCTTACCTCGCCAACATGTAAAGATTCATAACATAAAACCTTGAGGATTTCTTTGGAGATGCTATCAATGAATTTGGACTCAAATGTGTTGACCAGAAAGAAAAAGAAGGTCATGCACTCGACAACTTTTACAAGTTCCCTCAAACACCATGAGGATGAGGAAGATGCATAATTTATAGAGAATATAACTATCAAAAAATCTTGATTCTTTAATGACTTGGTCGAGATTAGGAGCCTAGGGTGAGATCCGTATCATCTCTAAACGCATGAATTCCTTTTTGTCCAAAATATTTGAATAGATGATCCATAAAGCTTTTACGGATATCCTCACCTCGAAAGCTTACAAAGACATCATATGTTCATCTATGTCGTTGAGCGGATGTAGCAGCCATTATCAATGGTCAAAGCTGCATTAATCACCTTTAAAGATTAGCTTAAAAAATTATAATGCAATAAATGGATGAGTAAAAAAGTATGATTCTGAGTAATGAACTAAAATACTAATCCAAAGTCAACAATTTTGACTAGCTAATGCAAAGTCAACAATTTTGACCTAGAAGAACAAGATGTTAAAATTACAAGCTTTTATGATTACATTTCATCCATTATTGCTTTTTAGTTGTTATCTTTCATCCTTAAGCATATTCAACTAAATATGAAATGTTTTTGAAATTCCAGCTTCTTTTTTATGATTAAAATTAATGTTTTTAAAATCTAAAACCCAAACTTCTTAAAAATCGAAAAATTGGGGATTTTGATAGATCAAACTGTTTTTGACCGACTAAAATGTAATTGTGGACTTATTATCTCCCAAAAATACCTATCTTAAGAGGTAGATCAACCAAGTCGTATCAATTAATTCCTTCAATGATCGATCTATACATACATGTAGTCATGTACATATACAATTATACATACATATATATATATATATATATATATATATATATAGGGTTAGGTTCAAATGTGAACTCAATTTTGGCCGTGAACGTGAGGACGAATATCAGCCACACATCTTCGGTTACGGTGGACGCGATTCATGGGAGGTTGGAGATTATTAAAGGAGGGGAATCAGGTCAAAGCCACCTTTATTGACCGGATAAGTGGCTGAGATTCGTCCTCACGTTCACAACCAAAAATGAGTTCACATTTGAACTTTCCTCTGTGTATATATATGTATATATATAACACTACAAACTGAATGAATATATACTTCAAAATCATAAGATGAATGAATAAAGTAGAAATTAGAAAAATTTATCGTGAACTTACGGTTTAAAATATCAGGTGATTTGAAGGATATGAATGAATGAATGAATCAACAATAATGGTAGCTCAAATCATAAAGAATGGATGCAGGGTTGACTGAGGCCAAGTCAACTCTATGTAAGAAAGTTACACTTCTAGTCCCTTAACACTAGAAGAACATGTGATTTAATCCATTTATATAAGAAAGTTATACTTTAGTACCTCATCTTTGGAAGAAGAGGTGATTTTCATCCGTTTATACAAAATGAATGAATTTAATTTGTATTTTATTTATGAATTAAATTAAAGAAAAAACGTTAACAAAATACAGTTAAGTGTTTACAACCTTTTAAATTGTTTTATTGTATAAAAATTACATCATATTAAAATAGATTGTATCAGTAAGAGGTCGTTCATCAAACACTTGGGTAAATTGTTGTATACGATGCCGTTTTTGTGAACGAAAATCTTACCGGTAAGTAGGTGATAGTGTTGAATTTTCTGGTAAGCACTTACCTAGGTAAGATTTGGTAAACGGCCCCTAAGTGTTTTATTTATATATTATGTTATATTATATTATATTATATTAAAAACAATTTTAACTTTATTATTTATGTATGTTTGCTTTTTTTTTCTTTTGCCTTTGTTGAATTTTTTTATCATATTCTTGTTTGCCATTCAAAAAAATGTATGCTTAAATTTAATTATTTTTAATGGAGATCATTTAAAGAATTTAAACGTTAAATTAAAAAAATAAGATCTTTCAATTCAAACATTAATGAAGACTATTTTGATCTTTGAAATTTGTTCTATTGTGCTTGTGAAGCCTAGAAGGTGTGTTAGAGTTTTGCATTAGCTAAACACATACCATCAAACCTCATGTTCATGAGGACATGTAGAACCTCTTTGAATCACTATTTGAAAGTTTATTTTTATTAAGTGATTTGCTAACATAAATATGATTTAATTATCATTAATTAAGTTAGCTTTATGTCAACTTTTTACCCAAATCACATTTGACTATAAGACTATTTTTGTTAAATTAAGCAGCAATGAACCAACAGTTGGCTGAAAAACAAGCAATTGACTAATAAAATGTGTCATTTTTGGTAAAAAAAAATTGTTGATAGGTTGAGTATAATGTTAAATTATCTAAATGAACATGTTGAAAATTAATTGAAAGAAATTGGACTACCTACCACTACAATACAACTTTGTTTATCGGACTACCTACCACGTGTTGACTAAAATTTGTCCATCGCTCCATATATGGATGCCACCTCCATCTTGTGTTGGAGTCGGGAGGTCCTGAGTGATACTGAAATCCGTTTCATCTCCTTGTACATCTTCATTGAAAACAGGTCTTACACCACACTCTTTTACCTCAAGAGCAGCACCGCTTCAATCAAAAAAGTAACAAAATTCTTTGCTTCCCGCCATTTACGATCAACACAAGCCAAGAAACAAAACCATATGACATCTGATTTAGGGATTGTAATGGAACCATAAATTAATCCATAACGGTGACCTAAAGAAGTCCCATCAAAGTTAGTCACATAATACCTTGGTTCATAAACTCCATCATATTTATTCACATGAACCCTTGGTATATAGTGTACAAAATTGGAATCTTTACGACCATAAGACTTTTTTGGCGTGAAAACAACACAAATTCCAAAGCCCCTCAACTTATTGTAGCAGAAAGTTGGAGGCAATTGGACCTTCACACGATTTCCCATACTTGTATTTGTAAACCATTGTGGAATTCTATTTCCATGATATGTTATTTCCAAAGCGTTAGCGTAACGTTGTTTTCCTTGTCCACTTAAGATTCCATGTGTTACTAGGGTACTCCATAAATTGAAGCAAAGAAGAAATTTGGTTTCTAGAATAAGTATGGGAGGTTATAGATGAGTTAAGATGAGGTAGAGGCTGCGACATACAAACCTGGCTTTCAATACTAACATTACTAAACGATTTTGGACAACCGTCTAAAATCATATCTAACGATGAGGACAATTTATGATTGTTGTTAGGTGGAAGTTGATACAAGGAGGTGCATCCAATTGCATAAATGTTAAAAAGGTCAGGTGGAAGTTCTGGCAGCACTTCTAGCTTCTTGCAGCCTGAAGTTCAAGACAAACAAGTTCTGAAAGTTGACTCAAACATCCAGCTGGAAACCTAGTAAAGTCGTTCCCTTTCAAAAATAGAGTTTCTAGAAATGATAACCCTCCAATGCTATCAGATACTTCCAATATATTGCAATAGCTAAGATTTAGTTTTCGTAAGAAACATAAACCTGCCAATGAAGGCATTACCAGACTTTGGGGATGTTATGCAAGCCGACTAAAGCATTTACGGTTTCTTCAAGCCCTAAGTATTGTGAGTTCATTCTTACCATTTCTAAAACTTTATACATGTCAAAATGATGTATTTTACCTTCAATATGATGTTTAAACAAGTATTTCTATATTTGGTGAATTTTGGTAAACTAGGTCGAAATGTGTCATCTAGGGTTCTTCTTTGAAAATGATGAAAGTAGTACCATGAACGGTTTTAAAACATTCTTATGAGGCAAGAAAATGATGTTTGGAAACTAGATACTACTTTGCCCTAATTTTGGGAAGGAAAGTTTTGGAACAGAGAATTTGTCTACAGGATTTTTGTATTGAGTAATGACTAGTACATTGGGTTAAATGTATGAAATGTCTACAAAGATTTTGCATTGAGTAAGGACTAGTACATTGGATTAAATGTATGAAATGTCTAGACTAGTGTAGTGGATCCATAGGCACGTAAGTCGGTTTAATATTGGGGATGGGGCAAGTGAAAGATCCTAGTTTGGGGTTGAGCTTGCTCAGATTGGGTATCGAGTAATAAATCCACTTTAGGGTTGAACTCTTTATCCGTAAGCCTGAGATTTCTATCCGTTCTAGCTTACTGGATTTATTGATTTTCTATCGGTATGATTTGCGGGTCGGTCCTGTATGTATTTTCCCTCAATTGCATATCTGTTAGGCGCAAATCGCGGATAAAAGAAAAATGGGTTTTATGGAAAAGCTTTTTGGTCAGATGTTGATTTTACCGTTTTTACTTATCTACTGGTTTTCCATATTTGAACTGTTTGTTCTCACTAGGCTTTTAAGCCTAACACTTTTTCTTAACATGACATGTATATCAGGTGATCGTGATAGTGGGGCTTCACAGGATTGAGTGGAGCTAGATGCCGGTAGAGGCATCCTTTTTGGAGTACATCGTCGTGTGTACAGTTAGAGTTGCATAGAAGATTTGTTTTGAGGATTTAGAGACACCCGAACTTAATCTGTATTTGTTAACTTTATAGATTAGTAGGTTGTCATGTAGTATCCCTTTATTGTTGTAAACTCTGTTACTCCTCTCCATTTCTATGGGTGATGTCTATTCTTTCAGTTTCATTCCGCAAATTTTTGGTTTAAATTAACTCCCATTTTTAGGGGTGTTACAATAGTTGACGCGATTCAACAACTTAAAGAAGATAAGAGTCAAGACTCACCTACAAATGTTAAAAAGGTGTATGTTGTGAGCTTTACATTGTTTTTGCATAATGTGTATTTGAAAATATATTGAGTGTGCTTTTTGGATCATATGATTTCAAGGGTGATGTCACATTTACAAGATCAAAAAATGAGAATCAGAGTTCATCTGCAGGTATAGTTTTCGAATTTTGTGGACTTTAGTGCATGCTATATCACTAAGGGGTTGTTTGTTTACCTCTTAACAGTTCAATTAAGAGGCAGCATCTGAATCGCTAAGAGGCGAATCATGTTTGACAAAAAATAAGGTTGCCTCTTAATGCTTCCAAAACCCTTTTGAGTCATTTTGTATCCTGGACCTCCTTAATGATTACCAAACAATTATATTTCATTTTGCACTATATCATAATAGTCTCTTAATCATTCTGATCACTTAATCATTCTGCACTAAACCATTCAGCAACTGTCAAACCGCCCCTAATTATAATATCATTTGATTGTAGGCATGTGTGATAGTTTATAATTGTAGTTGCAAGTAAGAATATTATCAATATTATTAATTATATATAATATATAATATAAATGAATATATATAATCGGGTCAATTTAGCCATCTCTATGAGAGAGCATTCGATTGCTACTAAATCGATTGGTAAAGTTTTCCTTTTATTTGTTTAATTTTAGATTTATGATATTTAAAGATACGTTATAAAACATCTACATTATTTATTTTAAGAATTATTACTGTATACATGAAATTTTTTAAAACCCCACGTTAATAAATAAACATGTTTAAATACATAATAAGAATGGTTAAGGTCTATTCACAATGACGAATCAAGGAATTTAGGTGGTTAGACACGTAGTTAAGGGTGCCTAAAGATTTCGAGATTAAATAAACCCATTTGATATAAAACGATTTCAAATTATTTGGTTTGGATTTTTTACTATTTCAATTAAATCAAATATTTGATCTAAATTAGTTCTAAATACATATAAAAAATTAACAACATCTAACTTGGTTTATTTTAAAAGTAAAAAATAAGATACATTTAACCTTTCCCCATCCACGATACATCCCTTACAACTGAATATTATATAAAATTTTATTTTCTTGTTTAATAAAAAAAAGAGTAAATTACAATTTTGGTCCCTGTGGTTGCCACTTATTATCAAGTTTCGTCCCTCTTTAAAACTAATTACAATTTTGGTCATTGTGGTTGCTATTTTATTTCAATTTTGGTCCCTCTCATTAACTTTAACTAAAAAGGATAGTTTAGTTAAGGGTAGTTTGGTCATTTTACCTTTTTCTTTTGTCTTTTTCCTTTTATTATATTGTAGAGTAAATACAATTTGAGTCCTTGTTGTTTATCTTTTTCCTTCTTTTGTCTTTTCTATATTTTTCATTTTTCATTTTATACTCTTATTTTTTCAATTAGTTAATGATAATTTTAATTTAAAATACCTATTTTATTTTGTAAATTAAACCATCAGAAAAGCTTTTTCAATATTTTTAAAATGATAAGTACTGAATATTTTTTTAAAATTATGCAATTTATATGATAGATTTACATATAAATTTGACTACACACTAATAAATATTTTCTGTTTTAAGTTGAGTTTAATATATTTATCCATTTTTTGTTAATGTGATTTTTTTTATCTATATCTATTAATAAAAAAATGTATTTTATTAGATATTTTGTTCAATTGAATCTTTTTTAAACGTGATCAAAGAAAAAAAAACTTTGATTTCAAAAAAAAATTATCTGTTAATTTAAACTATATATTAAATTTCAAAAAATATTATTTTAATTTCAAATATGCTATTTTGTTTTATTAGATTTAATTCTATATGTTAAATTTAAAATATATATTCAATTTCACATATTATTTCACCTATAAAGTTTTTTTATTTGATTTACATTTACGGAGTGTTTGAGATCATTTATTTAGAATAATTTATACTTTTAAGTAAACGTGCTTATTAACTTATGTGGTGTCGAGTCAGAGTTTTATAAAAAGTGTTTGAAATAACTTATGATGGTATCAAAACTTAATAAGTTAATAAGTTGTTTTTAGGGGTGTTTAGGATTGCTTATACATGTAATATACCTAAAAGATGATAGGTTATTTTAAATAAGTTAATAAGTCAAAATGTTTTAACTTATCAAAACTTTTTATTATTAGTTTGACACCAGTATAAGCATTTTATTTTGTTTCTCCTTCCAAACATTCAAAATGCTTATCACCGATACCACATCGGAATAAGTCAATAAACAGTTTAAACAAGCAATTCCAAACACCCCTTTTCATTGAATAAAATATCTAAAAGTAATACATTTATTATTAATAGACATAGATAAATTTTGATTTTTTCTTATATAAATAAGAAAAATGGATAAATATATTAAAACTAACTTAAAATAGAAAATGTTTTAATAGTGTAGATGAATTTATGTTTGTATATATCGAAAAATTGTATAAATATTTAAAAATATTCAATACTTGTTATTTTAAAAATACTGACAATCATTTTCTGATGGTATAATTTACAAAATAAAATAGGTATTTCTAATTAAAATTACCATTAATTAATTGATAAAATAAAAGTATAACAAGAAAAATAATAAATGTAGGAAAGACAAAAAAAAGGAAAAAGATAAACCACAAGGACTAAAATTGTATTTAATCTACAATATAATAAAAGGAAAAAGTTAAAAAAAGTAAAATGACCAATCTACCCTTAACTAAACTACCCTCTTTAATTAAAGTTGTGAGAGGGACCAAAATTGAAACAAAATGGAAACCACAATGACCAAAATTGTAATTAGTTTCAAAAAGGGACCACTTGATAATGAATGGCAACCACAGGGACCAAAATTGTAATTTACTCTAAAAAATGTGTTAATTTTGTTTATGACTTAGGCATTGTTTGGCCAAAATAAGCTAACTTATAAGTTAGCTTATTTTCAGTGTACATGTTTGGATGCACACAAGCTGACTTATAAACTAATTTATAAGTTAGTTTATTGATAAGCTACTTTGAGTAGCTTATGAAGAGTTTTTTGTCATATTTTTCGATTATACTCTCATTAATATTAATTATTATTTTTTCAAGATGTCTTTTTTAGTCATTTAAACAGTTATCAACTAGTTTTTGCTAAACATAATTTGTTCATGAGCTAGCTTATCAGCTACCAACAAGCTTATAAGTCATCAGATAGTTTATAAGCTATCAACCAGCTTATCAGTCATCAGCTAGTTTGCCAAACATATCCTTAAACTCTTTGCACCAATATCATTGCTCCCCTCATCACCGTTCACCACCCAATCGTCATCCGCTCTCCATCACTGCTTTTCACTGTCATTGACAACTATCATCAAAAGACAAAAATATATCATAAAAGATAGATCGATGGCAGAAGGAATAACATGAATTAGCGGTGGTGAAGGGGAGTTTTAAAAATACATTTTTTTGATGAAACCCACGTAGCCATAAGTTATACATCAATTCAAATACATTTTTTGATGAAACCCAGTTCAACCAGTTTTTTATTAAACCCGTCCGAGTCAATTCGGGTCAGAAATTGTCAACAACCCGGTCATAGTTGACCCGCTCCCTTTCCCGGGGCACAGTTCAACCAGCCGGGTTAACTATGGTTTTAAAACATTGCTCTTTCCTCCCACGTAAACACTTGTCTTGACGTTACAATAAAAATATATATTTGGACAGACGTTTATCAACAGAAACTATTGTTTGGAAGATGCACCAGATGAAGGATGCTTAGGGGTTGTTTGGTATTGGCTTAATGAGCTTAATAGAACGTATGGCTTATTCGGTAAGTCGTGTTGCTTTGCTGCTTATTCAATCAACAAATGACTTATTCGCTCGGCAAATCACCTTGAGCACTTTATTCACATAAATATTTTTATTAAACTTTACGAAGAAAGTTCATCGTATCATCATCAATGTTATACCGACACACCTCTATTGCCTCCTTAATCATCTCCGGATCAAGTTCGTAAACATATACCATCTTTTTACCGGAATGCAGGAACCAATTTCCATTCTTCATTAGGTGCCATAGTTGATAAGCAGGTAGTGACTTGGAAAAACGTACCACCTTCGTCCACTCTCCATCTCCGTCCATCTTCCACAACTCGAATTTCTCACGGTCTCTTTTCAGAGACACACACAAGTGAATGCAATCTCTTACGCAGAGGAAGAGGGAGTTGCTATCTCTGTCAACATTTCAGTCTTGGTGTCGAACCTTATAATAAAATTCGAAAATCCACTACTACTGACTTTATGTGCTAAAAAATAGAGTTTTTCATCCACAAAACTACTTAAGTACCAAAATCTCAGAAGTGAATCGACTCTTGACTTGGCCTTCCGCCATGAGTCGGATTTCCACGAGTATATGTAAGCATTGTTAGATTCGGTTACACGTAACAGCTTGTAGTCATCATCACAACAACTGTAATACAACCCATATACTACTTGAATGGCCATGAGGGAGAAAGGACAAGAAGTTTGCGGTGGTTTTCATTGTTTACATGGTGGAGGTGCATCTTGGTAAACTCAGGTGTTGTTAGGAACGAGTACCATTGCTTGCAAACAGACATAAAACGGCCTATAGAGCTCGCAGGCAGCCTTGGTAGTATTTGGAACAACACTATGTCATCCATGGTCTTCGTTTATATATATGATCCAATCCAACTAAATAACCAAACATAAATTACAAGTTTGCAAAAGAGATCATAACAACATATATAAATCAACAAAGTAACCAGAGATTCAAACAAAAAATTGATAAACACCAAGAAACCTAAGTGTAAACAAACACTAAATTCACAAAAAAAATTACCTAGATCGATGATGACGAATCGTTGATGCTTCGATTT
Organism: Silybum marianum; assembly: GCA_036898165.1. NCBI lineage: Eukaryota > Viridiplantae > Streptophyta > Magnoliopsida > Asterales > Asteraceae > Silybum > Silybum marianum. The sequence continues at coordinate 49,363,444 of CM072532.1, read as the reverse complement.
TTGAAATTGATTTACGAAAGCGATTTGGGAAGTGATGGTCGCATTAATAGATTAGATTAAAAAAGAATCATCCCTTATTCCCTTTATAAATTGAGCTCGGCCCGGTTTTTTTTATTAATTTTTTATTTTGAAATATTACATTTCTTTATAAAAAAGATTTTTAAAATTTAATAATAAAATATATCTATATCTATACTATATTATAAAGCATTTAGCCAAAAACTTTTAAAAACAACATTTTAAGCCATACTTACTGCTGTCTAATGCTAATTACTTAAAAACTCTTTATTTTTTGGGCCAGAATCATTCATTTTTTAACTAAATCCCAACATGTTTAATCTTTTAATTAAGTAATTGAAATTGAATTATTGATTATTTTCTATATTTTTATACACATATTTATTCCTAAATTATTTTGATTTTAATTATTGATTATCTTCTATACTTTTATACACATATCTATTCCAAAATTTTGATTGTAATTGGTCGACCTCTCAAAGCTGCATGTTTTAGTCGATGAATTAACTCATTGATCAAAGGCATTTTATGACCCGTTTCCATTCAGAAATTTCACAAAAGTTGCACAAAGAAAATCTAGGTTTTGTTGCTAAATGTGTAGAGAGGATCAACTAATGATCTTTATGGATGAAACTGATATGTAGTCCACAAGGTGTTCCTTTGTTCCTTTAAATTTACAAAGTTTTCATTTGAACCTCCCTATATATATATATATATATATCATATACAAATTTGTAATCGACTTTTGTACTATTGAACTTTTTGATGTTTCCCTTCCAAGATGATCGAGTTTGAAGAACTAAAAAGAAAATAGACCAAGTATATTTCATTCGAATGTAGGGTTCTAGAGGTAAGAATATAAGAGGCTCTGAAACAGGAAGGAAAAAAACAATTTTAATCATAAAATGTCTGATGCAATCAGGTATAAGAGATAATTAAAAAGTAAAAATCAAAAAAAAACAAACAAACAAGGCTTTAGTGAACTTGTTTGATTTAATTATGTGGTTTGAAAATTTACAACTTGATTAGTCTCAGGTTGAGGTTGAGATAGTTGAGTTGTTTGGGTTTTAGAGGTTGAGATAGTTGAGTTGTTTGGATTTTAGACCGTTAAAACTAACAACCTTAAGATTAAAAAGATAAATTTAAAACTAAAATAATTGTGAAAATTAAATCAGATAAAGTTGTATAACAATTAGTGGCAAATGAGCGGTTAGAAAGGACGAGTAACAAGCCAAATGAAACTACTCTTTTCGTCTCTCCATAATAGAAATGACACACAATCTTAAAAATATGTAATTATCATATTCTTTGTATTTACAGAAAGACAAATTTATCTTTAAATATAGAGAAAGGAATTTTCTCCATCTCATGATTAAGGGTAAAATAAAAAAATAGACATTTAAAATTTGATCTCTAGTAATCCATGACAGCTTACTGATATTACTGTGTTCAACCCGACCAAACCAGTTCAATCAAAGCGAACCTAAAATGTAATGGGTTCTGTCATACATTAAGAGGTTATTTACCTAACACTCATCACTATTATCGAGTAGTGAAACACTTTATTGCTTCTTAACCGGTAAAAGTCACAAGAAAGAACATCATCACGATGTTTCTTTTGGGAATTCTGTGAAATTGTAGCTCTCTCTGTTGGAACAGAACCATGGAGAAAACAGACTCGATAATAATGGTTCCAATTCATAATTTAGAGATGGCCATTTGGGCCCGGCCCCACCCGGGGCCGGTTACATGCCCAAAATTCGGGACCGGTTACACATTTGGAGGGATTTGGCAACCTGGCCCGGCCCGATGCGATCTTTAAAAAAATAATTTATTTTTTACATGTATTTTTAAATGTATTTCTAACTTCCTATGTGTATTTGATTTAAAATCAATTATAAATTTATAATAAAATGTATTTTTTAAGTGTATTTGATTGAAAATCAATTATAAAACTATAATAAACATATTTTTAAGTGTATTTGATTGAAAACCAATTATAAAACTACAATAAAACGTAATTTTTTAAGGTGTATTTAAGTGACCCATTTACATATATTAAAGTATTGTTAAAAATTTATTTAAAAAAAGTTTTTTTTTGAAGTATAGAACCGATTTGGGCCCGACCCAGATCGGTTGTCATAACCGGGTCTCATTAAGCTCAACCGGACCGAGGTATTTTAGTCGGACCGGTCCAGCTTGACACTATTTGGTGTTGGTCCGGCCCGACCCAACCCAAGACCGGTTTTTTGCCATCTCTAGTTCAGATGGTGGGCTTCATGTTGGGCTTTGAGGATATTTCTGAAGAGCTGATTCTAGAATTGGGAATTAGGGTTGGATTGGAGGTATTAATCATTTGCATGATAAAAGGTTGAGCTTAGGATGTGTTTGATTGGAGGTATTAATCAAGAATTAATGGGAATAATAATAAAAGAAACTGTTTGGTTGTATATAATATAATGGACCCATTCCCCCAGAAGCCCAAATTTTTATTCTTGATTAAACTGGGGGGAATAAAAATTCATTCTCTGTCATTGTCATTGTCATTTTCATTCTCATTCATTTGCCAGAACCAAACGGACTTAGGTTGTTTTATAAAATTGTTAGCAGCCATGGTTTTAAGTTTTTAATGGTTGTTTTCAGTAAACATTTCCTAGGAAGTTGTTGTTTCCTTGTTAAAAATGTGTATACTTATTTAATTTTGTAAGTCTTTTTTTTTAGTTATTAATAAAGTTTTTCTCATGGTGATTGGAATGGAATGCGTATATAATTCTTTTAAATGAAAAACTACATTTATAATTATTCTTAAATTACAAAAAGATCCATTCCGTTGTATTGCAACGAGTACGTCATTACTAGTCTATATCTATATCTATATCTATATTTATTTATAAAGCATGGCTTTATTTAGAAAATTAAAAGAGACATGTTTTGTTTCCTTATGTATAATCTTTTAATATAGTTCAATATTATAACTAAAATATAATTAATTTTAATTTTTACAATACAATTTTTACATTGTTTAGTAAAAAAATGACCCATAAATTAATATTGACCCAAATAAATATAAATTGTTAGTAAGCCATTTAAAAACAATCAATTTAACATTGGGCCTAAGATTAATAAAAGCAATATAAAAATTTAATCAACTGGTCCAGCTAATCCAATCACCAGGCCCAATTAATTCAACCCTGGCCCGTATAAAAGTAGACTTTATTAAAAAAAAATTATATAAAAAGAGAAATATGGGTTTAAACTGGAAGACAATTAACTTGTGAGAAGTGCAAGAAGAGTTAAATCAGATGTTCGCATTGACTAGCTATTGCGGACAGAGTTTCACACGACCTTGGTCAGCTTGACAAGTGGTATGGGTCCTTTTGAACGTGTTTTATCACATGTGATATTGTACTCCTCGTAAATCAAAAAAATTGTATTTACATGATTGATGTGATAAAAAATACTCATGAAGTTGGAGGACAGATAATTTTTATCCAACGATAACCGTTATATCATAATCCCTTGTTTAAAACTAAGCGAAATAGAGCTTTGTAAAGTTCTCTTAAATGATTTACGTTACTCTTTTGGTATTATTTTGGGCACTCTTTTGATCAGATATTACAAGGCCAAAGTTTTTCCGTGTCTGTTTAAGCCTTCTAACCCCATTTTAGTAAGCAAAATAAAACATAGGCTTTTGGTGTAAAAAGGGTTAAATTAGACTTTTTCAATTTTGGTGGTTTAAACTTTAAAGAAAATACTTGTCTCGTCAGACTTGTTGGCCTAGGACTCTGGCAGTAGGCTTTTGGCTTGCTAGGTCACGACTTTTCAAGCCAAGCTCGTATCAGACTTCAAACTCGAGCCTTTTTATTAATTTCTACTTTTTTAGGTATATATTAACAAATAACACAACTATTTAGTATAACATTTAGCAGAGGACCACAACTTTCTTTCTATGTATATTCCTTGAAATAAAAAACTGAATAGCAGTAGTCCATTACATGACAATGATCTACGTGAGATCTACCTAACTTCTAAAGGGCTTCGAAACTTGGTATAACTTACTCCCAAAATATATCTCAAAGAAAGACGGTGTACAAACCTGACAATCTAACAATGTGAGTCAACTACTACTTTAATAGTCTATACTATCACATCAGTTGTTTAATGCATTGTTTATACTTTTGTGTGTAGGTCGTATGATATTCGGATTTCATCTTATTATCCTTTACTATAGTTTAGAACAACTAATAGAATAATATAATTAGTAATAAAACCAAAAAAATGTATGATTGTAAATTTTAGAATATTGATTTTATATACTATATTTTTTAAACATCTTTATTAACCGTAAAGAACAAAAACGACAACTCATTTAGACCTGTAACTCCATCAATGAATCGGTAGATATAACATTACTCATAATTATTTATACGAATTTATGATTTTGACCTTTGAATTCGTCAACGAGTCGGTAGATATTGCATTACTCATAATTATTTATAGGAATTTATGAAGTTGAAAATTGGAATGATTGTAGAAGAATTTTGACAAAAAAGTCAACAAGTTCAACCTTATAGAAGCAACTATAACTTATGGCATGGGGTACAAAAGGGATTAAATGTCACTTTTGAGTCATCATCATATATCATCATTTCTAGATCACTCAATTCATTTGTCAAAAAAGAAGTTATTTTGAATGGAAATGATTTCAATCTGGTTTATATGAAAATAGATAGGTTTTGATAATGTTTATCGTCAGGAAGTCGGACAACTTTTTTTTAACTAATGATGAACGGGTCAAACATGTTAAAACTTGTTAAGGATATTATCAGGTGTTTACATACTCTTAAATTATGATCTAAGGGTGTAACAGTGTTTGTTACAAGATGATATATCTATATAAACATATGAGAGTTCGAGTATGTCAGTCACAGTGTAGAAGTTACAATTATTTTGAGATCTGGGCTACTTTAAGTCAACTACATAAAAGGGGTGATGTATATTGAATTTACCTCTTACACGATACTTTCTGGATGAGGTGGTGTGAACCAGTTTTAAAATTGTTGGTCATACCTTTTTACGAATAAACCTCTTAAAATATGTTGACATATCAACACAGTCCGACACATTTAACTAGTCCTAAAAAATTTACATGCTACACAATTTGTGTGACCTGTATATCTTACCACTTATACTCTAAATCATAAACCTTAATTATTGATGGATTAACATATAGTAATGAGACCTTTTTTTACATCACTTGTTATGAATTAGAGGCTTGTACTTAATAGGATGCTTGTTTTTGACCATTTAAAACGATAAAAGAAACATTGAAATTTCATGTTGTCTTTCTTTATAGTTGAGAGTTGGCATGAGGGGGTTCATGTTAAGCAAATAAATGAAGAATTAATGAACTAATTTTCTAAATCATCAAAATATGTATACTATTAATAAGTATAATCATCAATGAATATATATATATATATATGCACATTATATTTATCGATGAATAGATTGACATGGATTTGTATTCCGTCAGTACGTATATTTGACAATGAACATATTCTAAAATTTCACTTATATAATTCTCAATATATTTATGGTTATCTTAACTTAATTAGTGGAAAGGGCTTACTTTTTTTTCAAAGTTATAACATCTTTAATAATTTAAAGCTTTATAAACAAAGAATTTGGTGCAAGACATCCGAAACAAAAAAAAATGTTAATTGTTTTTAAGATATTTTTTAATTTATAAAGTTAATATATGATTCTTTTTTTTCTGTTTACAAAGCTATAATAATTTTCAAAGTATTATTACAGTATATCAACCGTTGTCCTAATTACATAAAACACATAGTATGTTCACCTTATTGATTTTGAAAACAATTTTCTCAAAATAGTAATGGTCAATTTTGATGCAAGTTATCACTTTTTATATCAAACTTAAACCCCTTAATTTGTTTTGTCATTTTCTTATAGCGACTCACGATACTGACTCCACAATTGTTCTTAATCATAGTCTTATCTAACATGATTTCTTGAAAACTAAAGTTGAAGGGCCATTGTCACTATGTCACATTCTCTCATCCTGTTAAACACGTAATCTTCAAATGCTGAGGTAACTCCTATCAACCTTTGTACATGTGTCTTATTGTATTCCTCACTAGGAGTAAATGTGGATTCATTATGAATTGGTTACAGTTTACGTGAATGAACTCTCGATTTTGGCCTTTTATATTAATTGACAAGGTACGAAGACCAATATGATTTGAGGGTTTTGAGTTTTTTTTAAAGAGCCGAATAGTTTGAAATTTCACTTTGATAAATAATTTGGTCTATTTTATTAATGTTTGACACAAATGATAAAATTACATTACTTTAAATTTATTTAATATATCATATAAATTAATCTACATAATACTTTTCTAGTAAAAATATTTTTTTTGACAAATTATATAATCTAATAAAAAATTAAACTTTTTAACAATGATGAAATAAAATAAAAAGATCAAAGTTACTTACTTTTAGTAACATGGAAAAAGTAAACCAACTTATAAAATTGTTGATCGAATCGTCAAATAGAATAATTAAGTCGGATTTAGATCAAAATAAATTATGTTTCTATTTTATGTTAAAAAAAATTCAAAACTTTGTTCGGTCTAATAAGCTTCAAAACATGAACCGAGTCAAGTTATTTAATTTTTTAAATTTGAATTAATGTTGTTAAGATATTTTTTTATCAAATACTTAACAAATTTAAGTATGTATTAGATTTTAATTTCTGCTCAATTTTCAATTTAAGTTTCTTTTTGGTCTCGGTTTGGTCCAAACTTTATGCACTACTTAACATTTAGCATCCCTAAAACTATTATATTTTAGTAATTGAACATTAATTATACCATTAAAATATTATATAAATTAATAATCTTGATATATTTTTTAAAAACATTATAGTAAAAACTCTCTCTCTCTCTCTCTCTCTCTCTCTCTCTCTCTCTCTCTCTCTCTCTCTCTCTCTCTCTCTCTCTCTCTCTCTCTCTCTCTCTCTCTCTCTCTCTCTCTCTCTCTCTCTCTCTCTCTGAAAGTGAAAACAATTAAAATAAATAATAGTTTTTTCATTGATATTAAATTTTATAGATTTTTTCAAATTTAGAATTGCTCTTTTTTCTTTATTTTAGTGAACACTTAAGCATAAATGTTAAAACTACAAAAAAAATCCCAAAGATTTTACTTCCGGGGTGCATTTGATATCCAAAAAAGACATAACATAACAGAACAAAATAGTTGTTTAGTGTTTGGAAAGACACAGCTGAGTAGCTGCTGGAAATGTTCTAAACTTCTTAGTTTTTATGAGTTTTTGTCGCAAGTAATATAGATTTTATATATGAAAAAATGTTTTCTACATAGGATTGTTAATAATCAATTCTTTTACCCATATATACTAAGGATTGGGTTATGATTGAAAAAGAAAGTTATGATAAGAAATGTGAGAAAAGATCTCCATCATTGGATCAACTTTAATTAAATGTCAATTTTAATGTGGCGCACCGAGATGCATTGGATCAATTCTATTTTAAAACTTAATAATGGATGGATATGAGATTAAAAATGATCAAAAAAATACAGATTTCTTTTTATGATTCTTATCTTAAGGGGTTGTTTGATTCGCGAAATTCAAATGAATTTGATGGAATTAGAATGATAAATTCGTTGACCAAATTCATTAATGATGTTTGGTTCGCGGAATGAATAGATTCGATTCCGCTGAATTCCACAGTTGAGAAATTTGATCATTCTTTAGCATATGCGAAGAATTTTTTAATTCCATTTCGTAGCAAATGTAACATAATTTATATTTTTCTTTTTGAAAAAACAAAAATAAATTTACCACCGCCCTCTCCCCGCCCACCCTCAACGGCAACATATCTGCCGCCGCCACCACCACCGTCATTGCCGCCGCCACTACCACCATCACCACCATCAATTAATATACCACCAATAATATTAGCATTCCACCACCGCCATGGCCACCCACCATCACCACCATGCTACTATTTGTTGTCGTCATGGTCGCCACGTCCCATGCCCTACCCCACCCCGCCTACTAGAAATGGCAAAAAATTGGTCCCGGGCCTAAATAGAGTCAAGCCGGACCGGTCCCGACGTAACCGGTCCCAGTCCCGACTAAAATACATCGGCCCGGTTAAGCTTAATGAGGCCCGGTTATGAGACCGGTCCTGGTTTCGGTCCCAGGCCGGACCCAAATCGGTCCTATAGTTTAAAAAAAAAACTTTTATTTTTAATAATTTTTAAACATTACTTTAATATATGTAAACGAGTCACTTAAATACACCTTAAAATTACGTTTTATTGTAGTTTTATAATCGGTTTTCAATCAAATATATACTTAAAAAGTATGTTTATTATAGTTTTATAATTGTTTTTCAATTAACTACACGTAAAAATACATTTTATTATAAATTTACAATTGGTGTTTAATCAAACACAGTTAGAAAGTTAGAAATACATTTAAAAATACATATAAAATTAATTTATTTTTGTAAAAATCGGGTCGGGCCTTAAGCGGCCCCGTAACTGGTCCCGGGCCAGGCCGTCGAAACCCTCCAAAAGTGTAACCGGTCCCAGATTTCGGGCCTGTAACCGGTCCCTACCGGTTCCAGACCGGGCCCAAATGGCCATCTCTACCGCCTACCCACCAGCACACCACTAATGTCATCATCACAATTGTCACCCCCACCCATAGTCCGTAAATGCATATTTCTACTCTTTTGTGAGATTTCATTTTAGTTCCTATCAACCAAAAATGTGATCAAATTACATCAAATTTTGTTCCGTTTTTTCTAAAATCAAAATCATTTGATGGATTCCAATTCTATTATGCGAATCAAAAACTGCTAACACTTCTTCTCACAAAGATTATTCATGTGTATGCTAAAAGACTAAGGCTATGTTTGGCAAAAGCAGCTAATAAGATACCTTATGACTTATAAGGTGGCTTATCAAAACCTTACTTTTATTAACTTATCAATAAAATACCTTATACACTAAAAATAAGATAACTTATGGTCATCCAAACAACTACACTAAAAATAAGGTACCTTATAAGGTGACTTATAAGTCACGTTATAAGGTAGCTTATTTTTAGTGTAGTTGTTTGGATGACCATAAGTTAACTTATAAAATATCTTATTGATAAGTTAATAAAATTAAGGTTTTAATAAACTACCTTATAAGTCATAAAGTATCTTATTAGCTACTTTTATAAAAAATAACCCAAATTCAATCGATTAAAATTGACAGAATATATTCAAAATATGTTTCTATTTTGTCTAGTGATAGGGATGGGTGGCACCACACAGGATCACGCCTCAAATCCCGAAGCAAGCGAATTATGATTCCACACAATCATTCATATTATCACAGTTTGCCAGTTTCTATATAAATAAAATCCTTTTTAATTTTATTATATTAAATGTTGAGGAAGAGTAATCACACCCCTAAAGTAAGCTTATGGCATCCTAAGAGTGAATGTCATTCTCACATAAGTCAACATCAACATTTATTAAAGTACCAAAAATTCCATACACACCTCTATAAAGTGCATGAAATTCCGTTCGTACTCCTATATTAGGGGTGCCATTAGCACTCCCCTAAATGTTTGTAAAAATAATTGAAATAACTATGTTAAAACAAAGAAAAAAAAGATTTTAAAATTTTTGTTGCTTAAACAACTATGTGTAAAAAAATAATTAAATATTTTGACATTTTATTAATATAGTTAACGCTAGAATTGATAAAATAGAATAGCTGTTAGAGTTTAATGTAAATTTAAATATTTTATTTTTTCTTATAATTAGTTATTTAGTTTACTTTACATCTTTTTTTACCTTCTTATCATATTAACATACATAATCATATATTAACCAAAATAGATTAAAATTTTTGTTTTTTTATACAAATTATATCATTACAATTATCTCGTTAATACATTCAAAGTGAGCTCAGTATTTAATATTTTTTTGATCTAATCATGTTATTAATTATCATAAAAACTTACGAATTATTTTTAATATTTACATTTTATATATCTATAGTTATTGCATGTGATAAGACCAAACGAGAACGTATATATTACATGCTTGGCCCTACGACCCTGGAGTTCGATTGTTCCTTAATCACAACGTCACAAGTGATTTTGCTCTAAAATCACATGTATTATAAGTGTTTTTGACTTTTGCGTTCTCATAATTTGATTATTGTTTCGTTTAAACTCATCCATGTATATATTATATATATATATACATAATTGTTTATTATATATATGACTACTCGGGTTCGAACTTCATGGTGCAAATGTGGAGATATCCAGATCTTAAGCTTGCCACTTTGTGGTACCCTTAATCGGACTGGACCGAGATCGGCGGACATTAGTCGGGTGGCACCCTTAAGTGGAAGTCCGGATACCTCGAGAAAGAGTGTGTGTGTGTGCACGCACGCACGCGCTAACATGCCTTTCAAAAAACACTTTATAATATAAAAGCATGTGTGTGTATATATATGCATATATAAGTCAGCATCGAATACAATAGACTTAAATAGCTATAATCACATTCAATTCAATTTATACCCAAAATGTTTAGTCTTTAAAATAAATACATACATCGATCGTCAGGGATAAGATGTCTTTATCGATGCTTATATTTAGAAAAAAAAAAGTTTGTTTATAATTATTTGGAATATTTTAAAATGTTTAAAAATTAGTGTTCTAAACCTACATGTGTCGAAGCTCCACTTCAATTTGAGGTTAGCTTTCATGATTTTGGTATGAATTCAAATTACATAATAAGTTGAACTTAAAATTGAAGGATTTAAAATAAAAAGAAGATAGTAATTTCAAGAAATCAAACCATCTTTTGAAATGAACTTATATCTCCTTTATTTGATTTTTCAATAATTAAATAAAAGTTTGTAATTGTTACAAAAATTTTAGTTATCAAATACTTTGAATTCATGCATAAAAGCTACTCATATTTTCATCCTTCTATACATTCATATTAATTATGAACTACTACTTGAATATTATTTAGTATTTAAATGAAAGTGACATTTGAACGGTATATATACATAATTAAATTTAAGGAACAATAAATTTGATCGTAGGAATCAAATAAATTTGTATTTTAACATATGAGTTGAGCCTACCTCTTTATTATCAGATATCAATGTCGACTTAATATTATCTGAAGACACAACATATAATTATGCCAACAAATTTTGTTTTAATCAGACTTTAATATGCTTTTGAAAGAGAAACAATACATGTTGAAATAATATCGCAAATTCACAACTTATTAGTTAGCAAAAAAACATCATAATCATTTAAAAAGAGTTTTAACTGATAGCTGATTAAGTGAGTCAACACTTGAAATACCTTCTATAAACAATGACAAGCTGAAAAGAGCCATGAAAGAGTGTGTAGATACATTGCTCATATTTCAGGAAAAATATAAGTATTAAATATCAAGAACGTGAAAAACAACACAAAACTACTTACAATAAATGCAAAATCAAAATAATTAGAGCCAAATGCTTGATCAATCGACGAAATATACACAATAAAAACAAACCTTTAAAAACTTCATAAAAGGGAGAAGAAGTCGTTGGGATATTTTATGAAAGTGTAAATGCATCACATGGGAATCCAACGACCGTCTGGTTGACAGATATTACAAAGCTATAACAAGTTGTAATTAAACAATAATAGTTTGTATCTCTTAAAATTCAGACAATTTGTTTAAGGAACTTTTTTTGTTTATCGTGAGACTCTGAATCAACTTGCCTAGATTATCCCATGTGCTCCTGAAGAACAACTTTGGAAAATCGATAATGGCCTTGGAGGGTTTTTAATCACTTGACCTTAAAATTCACTATTAAAGCAATACAACTTTTGAAAACTGTTATGAAAACCATTCAATTTCTTAAAACTATTATAAAATCATTCAGTGCCTACTATAATGTAATATTGTGGAAGATAAAAGACTCGAATTTTGGAAATCCATACAAGTCAACTCATCTGCAAGACTTCAACTAATGCAATATTTACTATATTAAGAATTTTATAGCTGAAACATATAGTACTAATTATTTTATCAAGTGAAACTGTCATACTTGTTGTAATGATAAATCTTAAAAAGGATCATTTTGAGAATCTCCAAGAAAAAAAACACAGGTGTATATACTTTACATATGTTTTTTTATAATTGTAGATAAATATAAAATATAAAACTACATGGGAAAAATTAATTATTTCTTGTTTCTCAACCTCATGTACTTTACATCTGCTTTTTATAACTGTAAGCATTCAAGTCAATTTGTACACAACTCGACTAACTTTTTTAGAAATATTTTATCAATGGTTTTTCTATTTTAATATTTGGAAATACCTAAAATATTTTAGAAATATATAATGTTACAGATTGGAAGCTATTCGACTCGAAGCTCAACTTTAGCCTAAGGCTAACGTTATGGTTTCTTTGTTGATTTGATTCGCATCATAAATAGAACCCGAAAAGTAATGAAAATAGTAAAAAAGGACAAGTAATTTCACTAAACTATGAGGGTGTCAATTGTCATTCATTTAAAATTCAAGGACCACAACCATCTTTTCACATGTACTTTTCTTTCCTATTTTTTTCAAAGAGCATAAAATCATTATTGGACTTTGCAAGCCTTTTCTTTTCTTTTCATAATTAAATAAAAGTTGTAATTGCTATAGAAAAGTTTAGTTGTCAAATATTTGAATGCATGCATAAGAACATATTTTAATTATTCATTACTATATTTTATAGATTGATTAGTCACTTTTAAATATTCATTAATATATATGATTACTCACTTCTATACATTTCATGGGTCACATTATTTTGAAGCTCTACCAAATATCATTTAATTGAAAATGACATTTGAACAATATATATACAAATTTAGAGGGACGACAATTCTAACGTGAGAATGAAGGAAGTTTGTTTTTTAGCATACGATCTGATCTTGTTTTCCATTTATCTCATATCAATGTCGACATATTATCTCACTGTATAATTGTACTAATCACGTTTGCTTTAATGAGATTTTAAAATGTTAATGCTATCAATTTCAACCAATTTATTTAAAACTTGACTGATTTCAAACTTTTTTTTACCAGTGTCCATTATATGTGTATCACCAGTTTATTACATGTTACATTTGCTTGTTTCGGGTGTGCTTGCATTCTCGATAATGATACCTTTCTAGTTTGAAACATTCTATATTAATTATATCTGAAATTTAAAACAATATGTTAATGAATCAATCCAATCTGAACCTACCCAATATGGACCTAGATCGAGAATTATATGTTTTAACTTGTTATCTCAAACTCCATTGGTTTCACCACTTGTACAACATTAAACCGATGAAATACAAATTAAAATTATAAAGGGTAAATGTTGTAATATATAAATTTTTTTGAATTTTTTTGATTATTTTATTAAGTCTCTTTATGATGATTTTTATGTTATTATTTAAATGAAAAGAATCACAAATGTTCTTAATACATTTTACACTTTAAACTATTAAGACATTAGAGCTTGTTGGATAAAGAATCTTTGTGAGGTGACCTTTTTGAAACAAAATGGTTGGTTGAGGGGGGTGGAGTGACAAGTTTTATATGATCGAGGCGTGGCTTGGAAAGACTAATGATAACGTCATATGAGTGCTAATCATGACCATGCCTTTTATGTTTTACTTTTGAAAATCTACATTTTCTACCATCAACTTTTTGATAATATCAATATTGACCCAAAACTATTAATAACTTACAAAAGCACCTTGAATTTTGATGAAACTAAATTTTTGCAATATCTTGCTTCTCGTATGGTTTGTGATGTGGCTTAGCCGAGTGCGCATAGGACTCGATCTATCTTTCCCAAAAGCCGATACACAAAAGGCTGAATCGGCAAGTGTGGTGTTAAACATAATATCAAATCAGTTTTTGTGATAATAGAATAATCATTATATTTTTATTATGTTTTTAACTTTTATTTGGTCATTAAGATAATTATAAGCACCAAGAATAAATATAGATAATGGAGGTGTAAATTTATCAAATGATCATAATGGATTATAGTAATTTTGGTATACAAGATTTACCTACTTTTTATATAAAAAGCATTTTAAATATCTAGTTGATAATAAGTTGAATGTTATTACACCAAAAAAAATGCAAAATTCTTTTATTAAAAGTTACCCTAGAAAAGTTGAATAGTTTGTTTGTTATAAAATATATTATAACTAATTTATGTATTCCTTCTAGGGATATCAAATTGTACCAAATCAAACTATATCAATATGCATATTAATCATATCAATTAAATTGGTATCATTATATAAAAATATAAACTTAATTGATATGAGGTTTGCAAAATCATTGACTTTGTTAGTTAATTAATTATTTCTAAGTTATCAATTAATAATTTAATCAACATTTTAGCATTGTTTGGTTTGTGGGGATCTATTGAAACCAAGTCTTTGTTTAAATCTTCATATTAGTTTTTGAAAGATTGAATACTGAACATTGTAACTTCAACTTTTATTTAATTTGATTAGAACATTGTAAGTTGACTTCACCTTTTGTATTATTGATAAATAACGAATACCAACAGAAATAATTTGGTACCAAAATTAAGTTGGTACGTGATATAAGAATTTTCGTATAAATTATAGTTGGTTGATACATGATATTTTACCATCTTCACCCCTAATTAGATCACTTTGACTTGGGTGAATGTTGGGCGTAACAGTTATTGTAGTTTGTCTATGTATCTGATCCATCAAGACCTTTCTCTGAATTGATCCAGTTATATGTAATTTCAGCAAGGGACAAGTTAAAAAAAAAAAAAAAAACTCAACATACCTTCATATTTTGAATTATTAAGTTCCTAAACCTTTTTGGAACAAATAAATATTTGACCTTACTTAAACCAAAAAAAGAAAAAAATTAAGGTATTCTCATATCTTGAATGATTAACCCCTATGCATTTTTTGAAAGAACAACACGTTACACTTATAAAACAAAAGTATTATACCATTTCTCTATTAATGTACCGATAGAACGATAGATCAAGACACAATACACAATAAACCAATAAAATGAAATTATTATATGTCGTTTCCCATATCTATTATCTATTTTTTTTCAAAATCAAATGACAATCATAATAGAAGAGGATTATAACAAACACATATGATTGACATTTGAATTTGAAAATAAATAATAACTAATAAAATTGGTTATTTCTTTTTTTTTATTGGTTTAATATACTTTGTTACTAATTTATTACATGGAAAGACAAATGTCATTTATTAAAAAAAATAACTTCAACCACTTTAAATACAAAAATATGTTGGCTTTTGAGTTAACTTTATTCAATTGCCTACCAAAATAGACTATAGTTATTGTATTTTTTAGTTCTTATAACATGTAAGAGCATTTATTTTGACACTATGAATGAAAAGTGAAGTGGGGTAAACAAGAATGTGAAACAATGGTATCATTTTTATTTTGTATTTTTGGTATTGGTTTGTAGTCATTTTAACTGGGATATTCTCTAAAATGACCAGAATGAAAATGAGAAAAAGACTATATTTTTTTTATATTTGCTAAAATGACTTGTTAACTTGTCAAAAGAATTTATCATTATAAATTTTCTATTAATGTTAAAGGTGCAACCCAATTTCTTACAGCAGTATAAAAAAGGCCATACAAATCGTTAATTGTGAAGTTCTAGGCGAGTTTTTGAAATCGCAAACCAATTGACAAAGTAAGACATGTCATTTCATCAACGACGAATTTATTTGGCAGTTTGGCTGATTATTTTGACAAATTAAAACAATAGTAAAAAGATCTATGTAAATTGTTAAATTGTAAGGTTCAAGAAAATTTTCTGAAATCATTGGCGAATGACAAAGTAACACATGTCATTTCACTACTGACAAATTTATTTGATGAATTATCTGGTTATTTTGGCCGAGTATTAGGTTATTCCAGCTTGGCTTAATCAATTTTTTCTACGTAGAGCTCAAGCTAGAACACTCAAATATTTTTTAAGTTATCGATCTCGGTGCTCGTTTATAGGCTCGTATTTGTAATCAATTATCTCGTTTATTGGTTTAAGGTAGATGATTTTTATATTTTTATATATTATTTATAAACGTATAAGCATATTTGGATCGAAAAGTATATACTCAAATAACTCAGCTGAATTTGAAAATTTTGATCGAGTTTTAGAACGAGCTGTGTCAAACACATGTTTTATAAAACCAGACATGTTAAGTTAAACAAATTCTATTTTATGTACTAGATAAATTCGAGCTTTAGAATTATTATGCTTAACCTCATATAATAAGCTCTAAATTAAAGTAGTTTGTTAATTTACATCCTTATCACATAAATGTTGAAACAAATTATAAATGAAAATGGAGAGGTGTGAAATGTCTAGATTAAATAGGAAATGTACAAGTGTGAAAGCGAGAAAGTGGGGAAGAATTTAGGAATTTAGGAGTACAAAAATACAAAATGTACAACACAACAAAGCATTAGAATCTTATCAACAATAACTAAAGTGGACCCCACCATTCACGCTTCATCATTAACTCCACCTTTTGTTTGATTACACGTGTCAATATTAGAAGCATGGATTTAAATTCCGATTAAATACTTATCGGCTCTTTGGTTGCGAAATTAAAATGAACTAGTGTTAGGCCCGCGTTTTGTAACGACAATAATTTGATAAAGTGAATGTTGAATCGAACTACAATCAAACATAATTCCTAATATTTATTAAAATAAAATATAAAAGATGAAGGTATTTTTCATAAGTGATTATCTTGTATGTATTCATTCTCATTTATTATTACGATAAGTTTGTGATACATAGGTAATAATTTTGTTATTTAAAACTCAAGCGACAGGTCGAATAATCATATCACTTATATAGAAAATATTATAAAGATACAAAATTAGTTGATCAATATGCAAAGATGAATCATGTTACAAATCTCAATAGCAAGTTATTACAGTAATTTTTCCCCCATAAAAATAAAATTAATTTTAATTCTATGATTTTGTCACAAATGCATCCCTTCTTCTTTAACTATTATAAATTTATAATAACTTTTATCCATAGAAGTAAGATTAATATTAACTCTATAAGTTGTCACAAATGCATCCTATTATCTATATATAGTCACATCATTATTTCAATTTTAACATCTTACCAACATGAGATAGACGAAAACGATGCCACATTTCAATATTTAAGTATACCCAATTATTTTGATGCCACATCATTCAATCCACTTATTTTATACACTTTTTTATTCCAACATTTTAAGTTTTACGAATGTGGGATAACTACGACTAAAATAAACACCTTTTCAGTGTATACAAAGGAATCATTCCCTTTTTTTGATATATCTTATTATTTTCAACCCTATGATTTAACAAAGATGAATCATCTTCTCTTTTGACACATCTAATTTTTACTTTCTAAACTTATCTTTCCACCAACGTGGGATAATAAAAATAAAACACATTTAGGTTTGGTGAGTTCTTTTCTTTAATAGATATATCACATTAAAAAATATTTTATTATATAATGAATTATTTATATCATATAAATTATATAATATAGCTTTGAAAATTTTAATGGATTAATGTTCTTGCCTTTTTTTAACGGCAAAATGAATATTATATAACACCACATAAATTATATAGTACGATTGTGTTTATACTTCGTCATGTTATACATATATTTTTCTGATCTATCATCAAATCATATATCATTATCTATGGTTATTCCTATAAAATATAATAAAACGTTTTATAAAATTAATGAACGGTTTCTTCAATTAATGGGAGAAATAATAAGAAAATTGTGTATTATCACAATATTTATAGTTTTGGTGTTATTTTGATTGTCACTAATATAAATGAATTTTTTTATATATCAATTGTTATGTAATAAAAAATAAAATTTTTAGAAAATTAATGTGTTGAGTTTAGATTAAAAATATAAGTATGATTGAAAGAAGAAAAATAATTGAGTCTTCTCATTAATTTTTCATATCATTTATATTAAATATATTAAATTGTCATAAATATTTCATTTATAGATAATGACTTGTAATAATCAAAAGAAGAATATGAAAGGTTGGATCAATTAATGAGTATATTGATTTGTAATAATTACAAAAATATATAAAATATTTAATCAATTAATAACACATAAAGAATTAAAAATCTAAAAATTGGATACATAATAAAATCCACCATTTACTCATTCTCAATGCCAACATATGTTTTTAGCTATTTTTATAATATTGTATTAATGTATAATAAAAAAAAGAATTGTAAATACAACCAAAAACTTTTAATTATATTGATTGTTAAGCTAATAGAATACAGAAGGATAAAAAATTATTCATGTTAATCATTATGTAAATAAAAAACAAAATGTTTAATAATTAATGTGTTGAGTTTAGAAAATGAAAAAAATATTCATTTAATGATATATTTTTATTTTAAATTAATTCATATATCAAAGAAAATAGTAAATAATATTTCAAACTCTCAAAATGCAATATTATATTATGAAAAAATAAAACGTAAAACTATTTTTTTTAGATTATAAATAAACAACGTATAAGATATGTAGAAAACGTAGAAGTAAACAAACTTTTAGACTGTTACAAAGCAAATCTATGAAATTTTTCAACAAAAATATTTTTTTGATGTTTGATCCACTAAGATTTGTGAAATGTTATTTGAGGATGAAATCATATACGCCATAATTTTTCACTTCAATAATAAGATTTTTTTTGAAATAATCAAAATTTTACGTAATTATTAAGTCCCATATAAAAATTGATCCAATTTTATCATGCATTATAATAAAAAAAAATATCAAAACTTTATTCAAATTTATATGATCAAATTGTAAACACAATTATATCCTAGGATAACAACAAATCAAACAATATTGAAAAGAAATAAATATGTTATAACAAATGACATTTTTCAAAGAATATAATTTTTTACATAATGATTAAAATCTTCCAAGTCTTCTTCAACTCTCATCTTTTTCATCCCACCAAAAGAATTCCTATCAATAGAAAAATCTTGAAGTAGCCAAAATTTTAACATAATTATCAGCACATATAAAAAATTATTGTCAATGGAGCTTAAATTCAATTTTTTTTATCATGTCTTGTAAACATAAAATGTCAAAATTTTATTCGAATTTATATGATACAATCGTAAACACAATCATGTTTTATGACGACAACAAACCAACAATATTGCAAAGAAGAAATATGTAACAACAAATAACATTTTTTTAAAGAAAACAATTTTTACATACCTTAAAAACTTTGAAGTCTTCTTCAACTCTTATCTTCTTCATCCCCCACAAAAAAAATTTACGAATTTGTCACCAATCGTTAACACAATCATGTCCAATGATAACAACAAATCCAACAATATGCAAAGAAAAAATACGTAACAACAAAACACATTTTTTAAATAATACAATTTCTACATACCTTAAAATCTTCCAATTCTTATTCAATACTCATTTTCTCCATCCTACACCAAAGAAATTTATAGGATTTCCTTTGTTTATTATTTCAACTTTGAAAAGCATATTTAATTAAGAAATAAAAGAAAGTAAATGAAAGGGTAAATCAAGAGTTGGAGGTTAAACTTGAGTATGTAAATTTACAAAAAAATCCTTTTGATAATGATATACACATTTTCGATACAAGGGCAAAAACGTCTTTAACATTCTCAACGTTTAAAAAATCAAAAAAATGAGAAAAAAGATAGAAGAAGTTCTAATCTTTAGGAGGTGCCACCTCACTTCTCTTGGTTATTCCTTTAATATATATATATATATATATATATATATAGATTTGTTGAACTTGAAATGAAAAAAAATTTGGTTAAACTCTTTAATCGCGTTTGGTTTGTGGAATTAATAGATTGAATTTTATTGAATTAAAATATGTCTAGTTCAGTGGTGAAGTAACATTTTGAGGAGTCAGTTGATAGTATTCCTAATTACCTGAGTTTAAACCATGTGGTGTACATGTGAAGATATTCAGATCATGGGTCTGCCACTTAGTGGTACCCTTAATTGGGATGGGCCGTGGTCGACGGTGATTAGTCCGGTGACACCCTTAAGTGGGAGCCCGGACACCCCGGATACCCCGAAAAAGTGTATGTGTAAACTTGCCTTTCAAAAAAAAATTACGGTTGAAGGATTGATCATTTTTTAACATATGTGAAAGATTTTGAATTCCATATCATGACAAATATAACATAATTTATAATTTTCTTTTAGAAAGACAAAAATAGATTCAACTACCACCCACCCCCCACCCCGCCCGCACCACTCTTGCTGATGACATATCTGCCACCACCCATCGCCGTCGCCCGTCGTTGCCACCACCAACAACATCAATTAATATTTTCATTCCACCACCGCCACCGCTGCTCCCACCCCCACCCCACCCCGACCATCACCACCAATTTTTGCTGTCATAGTCGCACCCACCCCACCTACCCACCCTAACACCACTGATATCGTCATCACAATTGTCACCCCCACCCACAATAGATGCATATTTCTATTTTTTTGCGAGATTTCCTTCTAATTTCTTATCAACCAAATGTTTGGTCAAATTCCATTCCTAAATACATTCAAAATCAAATTCATTTGATGGATTCCAATTCCATCGAATTTCATTCTGCAAACCAAACACCTACTTAGTATTTATTTCTAAATGAGTCTAGACAAGCTTTATACGTTGGATATATCCATCAAACATATATATACTTTGAGTCTTATAAGAGTGACAGAGAGTAAAACAAAGGTACTGGTAGGATTGTGAACAAATCGAACAAACGCTTCGTGTTTGTCCGTTTAACTAAACTAAACAAATGAATGAACAATAACAATAAACAAGTGGAAGTTTTTGTGTTCATGTTCGTTTGTTAAGAAAATGTGCTTGTTCGTGTTTGCTTATGTTCGCTTGCTAAAATGTTAAACAAATGTAAAGGACCGGACATAAATCAACATAAATAACACACATGAACAAAAACAACCACCATTACTCATCATTTCGTTCCTAAAAACTAACATAACATAATAAAAAAACCAGACGAATTTAGGAGGGATAAAAAAGGAATTCTAAAACTTAAATTTAATATTGAACATTTTTATATGAAAAAAACATAAACGAGTGTCAAGGAACATTAACTAACATACATAAACGAGTGTTCACAAACATAAATGAAGGAATTAGACTATTGATGTTTGTTCATTTAACTAAACGAATAAAAAAATGTGTTCATGTTCGTTCATTTATTAAATAAATAAACTTCCCCCCAAACAGTTCACAAATAACTTGCTGAACGTTCAGTCGTTCAGTTTATTTACAGTCATAAGTATTTGGATACTACTAAGGCTTCAATTTTCGAGTTCAAGGTCGAGATTTTTCATGTTGCATTGCATATACTCATTTCTAATAATTATCGCAAGGTATTTGTATGATTGATTGTGACTCACAAGTGTTTTTTAATTTTACATTATCAATATGTGTTTGATTATTAATTAAAAACTTTTTTTAACTATGTATCAAACCAATTATGACATTTTCATGTACATAATTAATTTTTCCCAAAAAGAATTATAACATGTGATTTAATTTATATGATTTAACAAAAATATTTGATAAATGTTTTAAACAAATAAAAGGATCAGTAAAAAAGGAGAAAAAATTGTCAATCAAAATTAAAATTTGGAATATTAGGTAATTAAGAAACGACGATAGAAAGGTGAATATGAATTATAAGCTTTCTAAAGAAAAAGAAATGTTGCATTTTCATAGAAATAACATGAACTAAAAAAAGTTGGTAGTATTTATCTAAACAAATAAATTTATTTAGATTGTAAAATTATAACTATCCAATTAAAGAAGTTAAAGATTTTTATTCATGTTGTTTTATAAATCTTTTTTAAATTATATACAACAAATGTAACAAATAAACTTTTATATCTTTTTATTTTTGGTGATGTTTAAACTTCTACAAAAAACTCACATACTGCTAGGTCAAATGTCATCTAATAACTCTCTTTTGTCTTTAAATAGGTGATATTTTATTTAATAGTCATATATTATTTTAAATTATATAAAATTTATGTTGTTTAAAGTTCTTGGTAAGGATTGTCGGCCTGAGTCCAAATTAAAACTACGATCGATTATGATTTTATGTTGGATTTGACATGGCAAGACCAGTCCAATTTTAAGTCTTAACTCATACTTGTACATCTCTAATAACAAAACTTACTCCATCTAACACACTTGTAGCAACCTGTACCTAACAACTTTTTACGTGCACACAAACATTGTTTTTGTTATTCTTTCCTTTCAGACTTCATGTTACCAAAGTATACCACTATAAGTAATTCTAACAGTCGAACGATGTCTAAACTGCATACTCTAACATGTCTTGGTGTGTGTTTCTGTTGTTGTTTTTTTGACAAATACAATACTTATTTTATAATAAACGACAAATACAATGTTAAAAAACTAGGTTGCTCTCAATAATTATTAGTCTTTCACACTCCATGTGTCATCTAAATAACCAAATAATCTTTGTTATTTGGCACATCCATAACATATGTCAATCTCCCAAACAACCATCATTTGTAGAAATTTTATGGGATTTTAGGTTTACATACACATCACTAGTTTCTTAATCAGGTGAAACTTTTTATCATATGTTTACTGATATATTTTTGATAGTTTATTCATTAATATCTAAAAAATCGATCGTATTAATCAGTCTCTTAAACTATTTTGACATCCAATTAATATTGACATATATTTAGTATATAATGTGACTCACGTTTTAGCGGCTCCAACAAATTTTTTATTAAATTTTCTAAAATAAAGAATCAAAAATCAAAATATCTGAAAAGATTTGCATTTAATTTCAACATATTTTATATTTTAGAGATTGCAATATCAATTATATTGTTATAATATTTTATAAATTTATTATATCAATACACCTTTTAAATAATTTATATAAAATAATAATGTAACACCTTCAAATCTGGAAAGAGCGATTAATTTAAAATTTTCAACAATACATTCATTGAAAGATAAATCACTTCCTATAAATTAATATTTGCATTTTCCTCAAATAACAATTCGGTCTAAACCTCTACGAAAGATATATAAAGTCTTCTACTAAGACATTTACCATCTTTTTACCAACTTTGTTTTTTTTTCGCTACAACTAGCCACTCTATTTTTTGGGACACAATTTGGTCTAAACTTGTTTTAAATTCTTGGAAGGGATATAGGCCATTTGTTTTTTTTCATCACAACCCTTCGATACCCTTGTTATAAATAATTCATCCATAAACAAGACGTTTCAAATGAGTTTGGGGAGGGAAATCCAGAAAGGCTAAAAGATCAACATAAAAGAGCAAAACTCTAAATAGATTTTGGGTTTTTCAAAAGCACTCAAAATGTCCCATTGGGACCAAGTGCATGTTGTCAACAAAAGAACAAAAATGTCAAAAAGAAAAAAATTCCAAAGTTGAAGCAAAAATGAGAGAAAAGGCTTGGTGAAAAAAAATGCGCCAAATGAGAACCAGTTTTGGAAAAGTTCTATTGATCCGTGAATGGACAAGTTTTCGACCTAACAAAAATAAATGTGGGGCTAGCATATAGTTTATACAAGTGGTAACATAGGTATGTGTTCACTTATAATTTATGAAAGGCTATGGATAACATGATGGATAGAACAACTTGACTTGCGTTTTTCTCAGATAGAGTCATTTTAATTTTTGTCTTTTGGTTGCTTGGGGACAAGCAACAATTTAAGTTAGGGGGTGTGATATGTAGTGAGATTTCACTATATTAAGCACCTATTTAATAATTATAGTTAATATATTTTCCTTATTTTATCCCAATTTGAGTCATTTTGTTATCTTATTTTCCATTTGTAGTAGTCGGAGCTAAGTATTTGATTTCACTTGTCTTTTTTACACTTTTGGTAGTTTATTCTCTTTCAGGTGAATGTTGTTGGAATGTTGTAGCAACTGGCAGCAGGGGAAGGAGATGATATTGGCAAGGATTGGCTCATTCAAATGGAAGGATCTAGAACAATCTAGTATTTACCTATTATATTATGATATTAGTTTTATTTTCAGCTGAACTTAGGAGCATCTTATAATGAGAATCTTTTTGTAATTTGATGTAAGATGTTTTACCTTTTTGTACTTTGACATGACCCTTGGACTTTTAGTCCATAGTTTTTTGGCTTCTTTGTGACACTTCCTACTATAAATAGGGGTGTTGGGATCATTGTAGAACCACTCTTGATCAGTTTTAAACTGACCAAAGACAATATATTCAAGTATTTTCTTAAGTTCTTCATCATCTTCATCTTGTTCTTCATGCTCTTCGAGTAGCTTACTGTTTTCCATTACTGTAGCATTGCATTTTTACATTATTGTCATTTACTTACTTGCACTTTACATTCTTGTTATTTACTTTCAAGTTCTTTACTTTCAAGTCATTTAATTTCTTGCACTTACATTTATTGTCATTTACATTTCAGTTATTTACTTTCAGTAATTTACGATTATGTCTTCATTTTTAGTTATTTATATTTCTTGCATTTTTATTATGAGTAGCTAATTTTTATTAGCTCGGTTGTAATAAATGGTGAGGTTTTAAACCAAAGAAAAGTGGGCATTATTCTTTAATAATAATGTTCCACTATTTCATCTAAGGTTTTATAAATCCAAACGACACTTCTTAACGGGCTGATCACTTTGATAGTGTTAATGTGTCGTGGACTCAGGCATGAGCCACGATATGCACGTCAATCTGAATGATATGGGAAGTATACTTGGAAAAGTTACCTTTTATGTTTTTATTATTGATTATTCTTGAAAAGTCGGTCACTTATCAAATTGTCAAAGTGCCATGGACTTAGGAATAAGCCATTGAATGCACACCAACTTGGATGATATGGAATCGCCTCGGAAGAGGGATTATTTAGACAAAGAAATTTGCTAAGCCCATCTATTTTGAGAATACCACGTTGCTATCACTGGTCTTGATACCACATAGGAATATGGGTTGATAGCTAAACATTAGTATACTGGTACAAGTCCGGAAGGAATACTCAAAATAGGTAGTGGAACTAATTATTGCAGACTCAGTTGCTGTAGCATTCCTACAGCATTGCCCACTGGAACTTGTGTTTAAATCTCACCATAGATCTTACACCCTTGCTATTTGCTTTATTATGTTATTAATCTGTTAAAGTAACCCCCAAATCAATCACCAATTGCAATCTTCAAATTCGCCATCTGAAGTTAGTTTGTCATCTCGAGATCTTGCAACTCAAGATACCTATCCCTGTGGAAAACGATACTTGGTAATTACCATTTTATTACTTGAAAGACGATATTGGGACTATATTGTATACTTGCTTTTGGTTCCAGTTATCATATGTCTCTAGGTGTGTAAAACCGCCTGTCAGTAAGCGCGACTGGATAGAAATCTTCGGCTTATGGGTAACAAGTTCAACCCCAAACTAGGATATATTACTCGCTACCTAAATCTGAACAAGTTCAACCCCAAACCAGGATCTATTACTTGTCCCATCCCCAAATAAAACTGAATTTTGTGCCTATCGATCCATTACACTAGTCTTACAATTACACGACACCAGAAGAATGACCAACACACCCAAAACGTGTAATATATTAAATATGCCATAACTGCATATTACTCTAAAAATCTGACATATAGCCATTTAAATTGGACAAATGTCCATGAGACTCAAAACCGAGCAAACGCTCTATAACTCAACACTTATGTAATTACTCAAAACATTGGTTGAGACGAACCATGTAACACCCCAAAACTCAAAGCCAACAATAGGAATAAAATTTCAAGTCTCAACCAATAAATGATTAACCCAGACGATTAATTCATTACACAACTTGATCCGAAATAAAAGAAAGCAGCGGAAAGTCTAGATTGTCAACAGCTGAATTTAAACTAAACATATAAGCTAAGCTAGGACACACTCTAGCCTTCACATCCTTCCTTTAGCTCTCTCACCCCTATTTAATGATCATTTTCCTGAAAAGGTTAGTTTTGAAAACGTGGGTTAGACCATAAGGTCTAGTGAATTCCCCATAAAACAATAAACAGTTCCACAATTCAAAAACAGATAAAAACATGCAATGGTTTACGAATAACTAATCCCATCCCCTTAAAGAGAACATTAACATTTTAAGAACATGGCAATTGAATACCATACCCAACTATAGGATTTATCTCACCTATAATTAGAAGTGCACCTATATGTAGGATTTATCCCACCTAGACATAGGATTTTATATAAGGCCCCCTATATGTAGGATTTATTCAACCTAGATATAGAAATTAAAACAGGTAATGCACATACCGACCCCAAAGCTTATAAAAGTGATCATGGCAAATTTACATATAAAGAAACATTTAAAGAAAGCCATAATCAACAAATAATCATTTGAAACATTTCCACATTGCATTTTAAGTGATAGGGAACTCACCTGATTTGGACTCACACCTTGTCCGAGCTTATACGGTCTCAACCTCCAAACCGAAAGCCTAAAATCGAAACCATAAAATGGGTGTTAACCCCAAAAAAATACCCCAAAAGTCTTCTAAAATAGCCTTAAAATAAACCCCTAACTCAAAGGTTCAAAACCCAACTCGAAACAAAACGAAATGGACGAAGTTGCTCCAAACAGTGGACTGGGCGGGTACGAATGCGAGTAAACCCGCGCAACAACCCGCACATATTTCCCAACAACCGACTGGGCGGGTACGAATGTGCGGGTAAACCCGCCCAGCAACCCGCACAGATTTCTGTTTTGGGTTTTCTTCATTTCTGCAGCTCAAGACCTCCAATTCTTAATCCAAAACATTACAATATTGATTTCTAATCTCCCAAACCAACAATAATGATATTATAAGCCTCAAAACCAATATCTAAACATATGGAATCATATGAACAAGATTACCCAACTATTTCTCATATCCCAAATCAAGAGTTCATCAATGGTGTTTCAATTTGAGATTCCAAAACCCAAGAACTCCATTATTGAACACAAGATATCTCTTATTCAATGGTGATAAATTTATCTTTCATATTTAAAACAATTGCATCCTTTCATTACCAAAACCCAAAAAGAATATATAACTCTTAGAATCACCATTGAAATCACCAACCACAAGAGATAAGCTACAACTAGAGAAGATGAACAATACCTGAGATTGAAGATCCCCTATTGCTTCCTCTCCAAGGATGCTTGCTTCTCTCTTCTCTATTCTTGCTCTTCACGCACACACACAAAACACCTTACTGATTCTTGAGAATGAATACAAATGAGAAATTTCTTCTCTTCCATTCCTTATATATGTATATTGGGCTTAGGTTCAAAACTTAGCCCTAGCCCAACTTATTAAGAGTCCAAGTCCAGAATAATAAATTAGAACCCAAAGTAATAAACCCAAATCAGTATTAGGAAATTATGGGTTATTACACAAACCACTTTCCAAATGAAGTCATATTCATGTATTTCCAAAATGTCTTATAATGCAATAACATGTATTTTTCAACGATTTATAAATCAAATACTTTAGAGATGCAAATACAACCAAATGGTTTTCATTTAAAGATAATGCACCCAAACAACTCACACTTATACTTTATTTGTCAAAAAGTCTAAAACTCAAGTATAAGCCTCTCACATGATTTATAAATCCTTTTACACCAAAAATGCAAACTTACCCAAATACTCACACATTTGATAAATAACAAGTAAAACATGTTAATACATCAAAAATGGACGTTTTTTGGCATGTACAAAGTTTTCACAAAGTATCTTGAATTCACCTTGCTAGATTTAAGCTAAATCTAGGTTTTTTCCTTAATATCGAGCTCCATTCGATGAAGACTTTAGATCCTCAAGCTAAAACTCTAGATCCATGATGTAATGCCTTCAAGAACACCTACATATTTTCCAAAACATACACAAAAGAGAACCCAAGGGAGAATGAGAGTTGTTGGTGAAAACCCAAACCCTAGATTCAAGATTTCGGAGATGTGATCTTACTTTCCACTCTTATGAGCTCCAAAATCATCAAACAGCCCCTAGCTATCTTTGTTTCCATGTTGAAGATCTTCCAAAGACGAAACCGTAGCATTTTGAATCGCCCAAGTCGGCTGAGAAATGAGAGAGTTATGACCAAATGAAGTTTAACCCCGAAATCAGACTTTTTAAACCCTGCACGCAAAGTGCGACCATGGAGTGCGACCTTGCCACCCCAGGTCGCAGTTCGAAGGTCGCATCTTCCCAGAAACACCCCTTACGATACCTAAAGTGCGACCGTGGCCCCTAGATGCAAGAGTTGCGACCCTAAGGTCACAATTCACCATTTTTCGCGTGTTTTGGGCTTTTCTTGCTTATTTTCGACATCTAACCGGAGAACAAAACCCCTATAACTTAGCCAAACCATTCCATTGATGAATATCATGATAACACTTGAATTTAGGAACACCAAAATTTCCGAGTGTTACAAATAATAATTTAATCTCATCGATAAGAATGAGTATAAAATTAATTTTTCTCTTCATACATCAAATTTTAGAAT
Organism: Silybum marianum; assembly: GCA_036898165.1. Taxonomy (NCBI): domain Eukaryota; kingdom Viridiplantae; phylum Streptophyta; class Magnoliopsida; order Asterales; family Asteraceae; genus Silybum; species Silybum marianum. The sequence goes on along the minus strand of CM072532.1, from coordinate 49,334,569 downwards.
ATTCTATTAATTTGGAATTTTCTTTACTTTAAGAACAATAGAGAATAAAAACACAAATCACTTATTTTAAAATTTATAGAATGTGTTAAAAGATATTTTTAAAGTTCAGATTAAATATAAAAATGTGTTAACTTTCACATACTTTACATAGCCGTATCATATTAAAGTCTTAAAATATACGAAATTTAAAAATATAGATTTTATATTAGGTTTTTAACATATGTTTTCGAAATAAGAACTTAATCAAACTATAACTTTTAACGTATTTTTTGTTTTTTAAAATATAATATACTTTATAAATACAAGAAGGACATATTATAAATGCCCTCTAAACTTTCATTTATTTATGAAAAAGTTGTGTTGACTGTTGATTATTATAAATGTGCATTAATCTTGAAAAATAATTATGTGTGCCCACTGCCTCTAAATGCTTACCTAAACTCTCGCACTTTCTTGACATTATATTTTCACGTCTTTTTTGTCCCACGATTTTGAGTAAAATGACGTTTCGTCATGGAATCTCTCTCTCTCTCTCCCTCTCTCTCTCTCTCTCTCTCTATATATATATATATATATATAGTATTTATTCAGTCTGAATAATGCTTATTTAGTCTGAATATTTCTTTGTATATTCAGTCTGAGTAATCTATGTTCAGACACGTGCCGCACTCTCATTTGTCCTCACGTTCACAACCAAATTTGAGTTCTCATTTGAACTTTCCTCTCTCTCTCTCTCTCTATATATATATATATATATATTCATATAAGAGCATCTCTAATACAAAGATCTTACATTCATCTCCAAGAGAATCCCTAAAATTTCTTTATAATGGAGAATTAAAATCTAAAATCTCCAAAAATATTTACATTTATCTCCAACAAATTCTCCATTTTTGAGAACCCATCATCGATTATAATATTAAAATATTATAATTATCTATTAAAATATTATTTTTTTATCTAAATATTTATTTTCAATAATTTTATTGGTTGTTTCACATTGTAATCATTTTTGGAGTGATCTCCATATTTGAAGAAAAACTCACTCTCCCTCCTACTTTATTCATTTTGAAGATAGTTTTAGAGAATCTCTTGGAGCAAAATTTTTGACTTAAAATTCTCATTTTCTCCATTTTCCTCATTTTGGAGAAGCTCTTGGAGATGCTCTTATAAGTAAAAAGTACATTAACTTATAAGAACTATCATTGTATAAGTGGTTCTTATAAGAACCTAAAAGCATCTCCAGTTGGAGTTCTTATAAGAACCTCATTTTTTATACACTGTTTTGCCACCTCATGAAATTAAGAATCATCAAAAATCACAATGGAGGTTCTTATAAGAACCTCATTTTATGGGTCTCATTGATTTTTTTTAACATCAGTAATTTAAATAAGTTATATTTTAATAATTAAATAAGTCAAAGAATTAAATAAAAATGAGTGAAGTGACATTTTTCACAAAAATCATGGTAAGAACCAAGGTTCTTGTTGGGACTGAGTACGAGTCGAACATAATCGAACAAATGAACGAACACAAATGTTAAATGAACACACTTTTTTGTGTTCATGTTCGTTTATTAAAAAAAAGTGCGTGTTCGTTTTTCTTTATGTTCGTTTTTTTTTTGATTAATCTGGATATCCAACCCGCTATGTGAGCCGACTAATCCCAGGGCGACTATCCGCTTCGCGGTAGCCCGAAGTCACCGCATTTGAACCTCCGTGGTCACCGCATTTGAACCTCCGTGTTCGTTTTTTTTTATTAAACTTTTTTTTACCCCTCCCTGAATTTGAACCTGGGACCTCCTGGTACCGTTGACCTTTGGAGCCCAAGCTCAAACCATTGAGACACCACCCTAGTGGTTGTTCGTTTGTTAAGATGGTAACGAACGAACGAACGTAAACGAACAAACATAAATAATGAACAAAACCATCGGTACTCATCATTTCGTTCCTTAAAAATAATATAACAAAATGAAAAATCTATAAATGTCAATATTAATTCTATTAAGTTTCTATAGTATCTTTATTGTTGATCTGATCCTTGTGGTATTCAATTTGTTCTGGTCATCGTACCTTTAATTAACGCATTCTTTAACTCTGTTAAATCAGGGGTCATTTTTGCCCTTTACCTATTCTTTTGTCTTTTTTATTAAAAATTAAAAACAATATTTTTATGCACATAAATATAAGGTCAGGTCCAGAAGAAACCATAAAAAATAGATTGAAGAACACCTTGAGGGTCCTTCATGTGAACGGTATGCATAGAGTATATATTGATAATTTGTAACATGCACTCATGAAATTAAAAAAAAAATAGTTTCAATCGCTTGTATTCATTTGTGCATAACGTCTACGTACAAATGCATACCATCCAGATGGATGACTCTGAGAGTATTTTTCAATTTTTTTAAAGTTTTTCTCTGAACATCCTTTCATATGTGTGTGTCTATATATATATATGTGTGTGTGTGTAAAATGATATCAAAATAAATAAAATAGAATATTATTGTAGATTCGATTTATTTAAATTTTAAAATAGTTTAACTATATTAAATACGATTTAATTATACAGTTAAACTAAAATTAATTATATTAAATACGATTTAATTATACTAATTATATTAAAATTTTTAAAAAATAATTATATCAAATAGGTTTTAATGTTTTTATGCAATTAAAATTTAAATTAAACAAATCACATCATAAATATGGTTTTATGATTGTTATCTTTAAATTAAAAAATAATTACGATTTAATTTTTTTTTCTACCATTGTAATAAATAAGCTTATTATTGATATTTTAACACAAGCGTCATTAAAAACCACTAATAAATGAACTCCAATTTTATCATCTTGAAATTAGGTTTTCCGGTTTTCATTATATTTTGGGGAGTGCTAATGGCACTCCCTAAGTAGGGGTGTACACGGGAAATTGTTGTACTTTTATAGTCTTTTGAAGTTGATGTATGTGAGATGAAAGCCATTTGATAGGGGCGTCGTTAGCAACCTATAGGGGTGTCATTAGCCTCCCCAATATTTTTCATTCTAAAACTCCAAAGCGACTACTTTGATTTTAACCAAATAAAAGAATCATACACATCTTTGTAACTTAAAATTGAACAAATTTTTATACCAAGTTAATCAAATTTTCATACCCAAATAGGCAAAAATATTAAAACAATAAAATTAAATTGTATTTAATACAATTAATTTTTTAATGTAAACAAATCAATTTAAATCATAAATAATATTATATTTTATTTATTTTGATATCATTATATATATATATATAGAGAGAGAGAGAAAGAGAGAGAGAGAGAGAAAGATTGAGAAAGAGGGAGGTTCATGCGAGAACGGTAACAGTTTACGAGAACGTGAGAACAATGCTCAGCAAATTATTTTTGTACATGAAAATTTTCATGTACAAAATCACATATGATTCATGTAGAAAATCATAAATGATGCGGCGACTTACCATGCGACTTAAGTGTCCCCAAAAGTCGCCCGCTATAGTTAGTGCAAAATCACATGTCATCTTGTACATGAAAAAGCTCTCTGCATTCTTGTAAATTGTTATCGTCCTTGTATAAACCGCCCACACACACACACACACACATATATATATATATATATAATAGGCAAATGTTATTTTGAGAAGTAAAAAAGTCATCCTAGCCATTCATAGGGTTAAAATCAGATTTGACTGGTCTATAATTGTGCCTTTGACTGGGCTGTAAGAAAAATAGAGGTGTAGTTTCGTAACTTTTACAAATAAGCGGCAAACAGATTCATATGTGAACTTAATGTGATTCACATATGAACTATATGTTCATATGTGAACTCGTGTAATTATCATATAAACTATTTTAACTTATACACATATGAACTAATTAATGAGTTCACATATGAATATATAGTTATTACGTTAATCATATGAGTTTATGTATGAACCCGTTTGACGTTTATTTGTAAAACTTACGAAACTACTTCTCTACCTTCCCATACCCATGCAAGAAATTATCCGGTGCTCCACGGCTAAAGCCGTAAATATTGACCGGATGAAGGGCTAGATCATTTATTTATTTCTTAAATATTTATCATTTTTCATTTAAAACTTTCCTTATGTATATGTGCATAAAAATATTGTTTTTGTTTTTTATGGCAAAAATATAAAAAAATATATAAAAGACAAATATAACACTTAATTTAACGAAGTTAACAAAAATTAAAAAAAATAGGGGCATAATCAAATAAAACCACAAAAAGACTATAAACTCGTAAAAACCATTATAAAAATAATTTTTTACATAGTTTTTTTCATCAAAACTTATAATTTAAGATAGTGTTTCACATATCTTTGGGTTCGTCTTATGAAATAATTACATGTGGATTTTTTTTTTTGATTCACCTAGTGAAACCAAAATTATGCATGAAAAATATTTATATGGTGAAAGAAATACATGTGAAAGTTTCATGTTATGAAACAAATATATGTGAAACAATATTTTTAATCATATTTAATGAAAAAAATCATGAAAAAATTATGTTCATATCTGTTTTTATGACTATAATTTTTTTATGATTTTTATTTGATTATCAACAAACAAAAAGAAAAAAAAACTATAACCAAAATAAATTAAATACCATAAGAACCAAATTCGTAATAACCAAGGACCAAATCCACAATTCAGCATTTTAAATGCACATCCAGCAATCGTCATGATTATATTTCCGAAATGTCATTAATGCAACAACCTTTAATATGAGATTACCAAAAAGCCCCTGTATAACCTACAACTACTCTCAGTCATGTTAGTGTTTCTTAACAATTTCATTAATCATAATTATATTTTCATGATATAAAAAAAAAAAAAAAATAAGAAACATCCTTCAATCATTAAAAACCAAATATTTTTATAATCCGGTTTTAATGTAATGTCTATGCAAAAAGAAATAATGGTACATTTAACAAATTAATTTTCTAACCTTGATATAAAAATAAAAAATCTATAACACAATAAATAATTTTTTCCTTCTAAACACATGATATAGTAATAATTCATATATATATTAGACAAAGATGTCAAATTTTTGGGTTATTATCGTAAATAATTATCATAGAGATTAGAGAAGATGACCAAGATTTCATGATCTGCTACTGAACTTATTCTAAGAGAGCCTGCTCTCTTACTGAATTGCTCATTTAATGAGCATTCTCAATATTATGCCTTGAAGAGCATAGAACCTCCACGGTCTCCTTTGTTCTATAGCCCTGAGTCTGTTTACAACTATCCAATTAAGAATTTTCGAATGTAATAGTACTATCAGAGCATCAAAGATGCAGTCATCACGATCAGAAAATAAAAGAAATGGTTAATCTATTCAAGATGATTATGTATTTACAAAATATTGTCTCAATTCATTCCATTTCATTAGATTCGAAATGTGATATGGTTCCACAGGATAAACCGGATATGGACGTTGGCTCCAAAAGCAAAAAAAGTAGTCACTTTACTTTTTTTTTCTTTACAAACAACCACAAAACCATATGCATTGTTGCAAGACAGTTTTTCTTGCAATGCCGTAAGTTGGACTCTGACTTGTTTTTTGTGTGTCAACAAATGTCCTTCCAGTGGTGCAAACTGCAAGGAAAAGTGTCTTGCTGTGTTGATCTGTAGTTTCTTAGCTATTTTGTGAATAATTTTTTTTTAAAGATGACTAAAAAGTAAAACTTTCCTCGATATAGTTATTTATGATAATAGCTCTGAAACAAACCAATAACTATTGATACTTATAAAACAATTTTACTGAACTCAGATAACATTTTTTTCCTTAATTGTTGAATTTATAGACAACTAATTTGACAATTTTTTAATAAAATCACACTATTAAATTAATATTATAATTTAATAAACTCATTTTCTACAATTCACCATTTCATTTTTTTCAATATTAAATTAACATATTAAAAATAAAATATATAACATAAAAAAAACAATTTATTCATGGATAATTGGAAAAAATATTAATATGAACACGGGTACTCGACAAATCAACCGAAAGCAAGGATATTTTCGTAATTGATCTCAAAAAGAATCGACAAAGTGAAATGACATAAATACCCCTCAATCCTCATCCTCGAGAACGGCTCCTACAGTATCTCCATTAATTAAATAAAAAAACATCTTTTTAAATTCAATTGACGTCTGCTACTCCTACTTAAATTCAGTGCTGTAAATTCCTTAAATTCTCTCTCTCTTTTCAACGCTCCGGTCGCCGGAGTTATTTTCCGGCTATTTACGGCGGTTCTGGAAACAATAGCGGTGGTAGCATCGTAACGATGAAGCTTTGTTTGGGGATTTATACGGCCGTGGTGGTTTGTTTTCAGGCATGCTTTTTTGCTTCATCATCTTCTTCTTCTTATTTTTTTTCTGTATATACAATTACACTGAAATAAAATAGATTGTATATATATATATATATATATATGCATTTGGATGTGTTTTACTTATGATGATGAATGCAGTGTGGTATCTGGTTCAATACATTTATAAAAATTGAATTTGTTGGTGAGTTGTTTTCCGTCGTTATCATCTGATTTTGTTAGATGATAGTATGATGTGTATTGATTGGAAGGGATTTGTTTTTATTTATTTATTTATTAAATCAAGCTGAGAAGACGACATGACATTTTCGTGTTTTTGAAGTTACGAAGGTGTTTTTGATTAACTGATTCGGTGATCATTCATCAATAAAGAGTTTATGAATTTCATCTCTGTTTTTCAGAAGAATGGGATTTTGTTATTAATTTTGGATTGATGATTTACACGAATCTACAGTAAATTGTTATCATTTATCAATTTTCAACACTGAATTTTTGAAGTTTTTTTTTTCAACCCTGTACTGCTTTCTGCTACTTCTCTGTTTTTTAAACTTCAATGGAAAACAGTAATTTGATAATAAATATTTTGTTTTTTGTTTTTTGTTTTTTGTTTTCTGTTTTTGTTTTATCTTCCCTCTACTTGGAGAAACTTAGGTCGGTCGTTCATGCAATTTTGACTTTAATTCTTGATTTGGGGGAATTCGATTTGACTTCTAAGTTCTCTTTCTTCTTTCTACAAATTAATCACCTATTTTTTTTATTTTATTTTCTATCAGCAATAACTTTTATTTGTTTTTTAATAAGTAATTTAAAGTTGTCATAGAAATTTCATGAACTTGAGAGTAAGATTGTTGAATCGTCCAAATCAGTGCATTACTCTTTAGGTTTTACAACTTATACTTATTAATTAACTCTGATTAGTGATTATTGAAAAAAGAAATCTTGATTGAATTTATTAATATTAATATTAATCTTGATCTGGGTCTGTGGACCTTTTCGATCGTGAGTCCATTTCCAGTTTCCACCATTAATGGTGAAGTTCTAAAAATATTTTTATAGTTTCAAGTATATCTATCCTTGCTTACAGATCACTCCATCTATTTATTTAGACAATGTTTGCCATTTTCTCTTTTTCTGACTAATTGAATGAAGTCGTTTTCATCACATTCCAATCAATTTAGTAAATACATTTAATAAATATGGTAGGCAAATGACAGGGATATCATTTGAATGACTGGAATACAAAATTATTTATTTATAAATAATTTAGGTCTCTTTATTTATATAATCTTGTATATTCAATCTGTCCATATCACTATATATCAGTTGATAAAATTGTTGAGATATTGAAGTTTATTTGTGGATATCTTCTTGCAGGTTTTGTTGTTTGTATCTATAGGCAATGCAGAAAGGTCAGATACACGAATACTTTTGACATCCAACGCCACATTGAGGTGAATTTTCTTTCAACTGTGCAATTCTGCAATCAGCCCATTTCTTAGGGGCTGTTTGGCAGTTGCTGAATGATTTGGTGCAGAATGGTTAAGTGGTTAGAATGATTAAGAGGCTTTTATATATAATGCAAAATAAAATATACTCCCTCCGTTCCAGGTTAAGTGTCCACATTACTATTTTAATTTGTCCTAAAATAAGCGTTCACTTTCAAAAGTAAGTTACTAATTTCCCATTATATCCTTAATTATGAGATGAAGAAGTTTATCTCTCTATTATCAGGGGTAGAAGTGTCATTTGGCTATTTAAAAAATGTATTAATTGCACAATCCTAAAACTGCGGGCAATTTTCATTGTGGATATTTATTTTGGGACGGAGGGAGTAATTGTTTAGTAGTTGTTTAAAATGAAATTAGGGTTCATAATGGTTAAGGGAGGCCCATGATACAAAATGATTCAGATGGTTTTGGAACCATTAAGAGACGGACTTATTTTTTACCAAACAAGATTCACCTCTTAACGATTCAGAGACCGCCTCTTAATGGAACTGTTAAGAGGTAAACAAACAACCCTTTAGTGTTTTTTATGTAACTTCTCCTCTGCATGGGTTTAGTTAAGTTCAATTCCCTTGTTTGTAGGCTTCATTTATATCTACAAATGCTTGATTTTTTTTTTCATTTATTTGATGAAGTTGAATTAGGGGTGGGTTCAAATGAGAACTCAAATTTGGTTGTGAACATGAGGACAAATGAGAGTGCGACACGTGTCATATTCAGACTGAATAACACTACATTCAGTCTGAATATTTTCCTTCAATATTCAGTCCAAATATGACACGTGTCGCGCTCTCATTTGTCCTCACGTTCACAACCAAATTTGAGTTCTCATTTGAACTTTCCTCAGTTGAATTAATCGTCTGTGATCTAGGGAAAAACATGGTGAAGATTATTGTGCAATGTATGATATATGTGGAGCTCGTAGTGATGGGAAAGTAGTGAACTGCCCTTTTGGTTCTCCATCTATAAAGGTACTGGCTTTTTTTTCTTACTGTTGGACACGCACACTCCCTCAGATCTTCTGTTTGCTATTTTACTGTCTATTTATTTCACCACAATTGTGCAACTAAAAGAATGCAATACTAATGATATACAAGAAGATGAAAATAGTAGGAACGTTATCAAGAAATGAATATAGACATATTTGGGCATTAAAATTGCACAAATCTTTCACTAGCTAATGCTGTTTGTCTATTTTCCAGCCAGATGACTTATTATCGGCTAAGATCCAGAGTTTGTGTCCAACCATTTCTGGAAACATATGTTGTACAGAGGCTCAGTTTGATACATTGCGTGCACAAGTTCAACAAGTAAGATGTTTTGCTTAATGTTATAACTTATAAACAGTGCATGATTCCTAATGTTTCGTCATTACTATGATAACGTGCAGAATTTACTGCTGATTTATGATGGCTGTATCCTGTAACAGCAATGGTAATATTGCTGGTGTTCGTGACACTTTAGGGTTGTTTGTTTACCTCTTAACAGTTCCATTAAGAGTCAACATCTGAATCGTTAAGAGGCGAATCCTGTTTGGCAAAGAAAATGTCTGCCCCTTAATGGTTCCAAAACCCTCTGAATGATTTTGTATCTTTGGCCTCCCCTAACCATTCAGAGCCTTGATTTCATTCTGAGCAATTATCAAACAATTACATTTCATTTTGCTCTATATCATAAGAGCCTCTTAATCATTCTGCTCACTTAATCATTCCGCACCAAACCATTCAGCAACTACCAAACAACCCCAAATTTATGTCTAACGCAGTATATCGTAAATTAAACCGGCCTTAGATTTTGAGATTGTATCAAATATATGCATAGAATAGGTCATTTATGAACTCAAGTTACTCAACATATGTTAAGAGTTGTGTGTGGGTTTCGGCTGATTAAAAAAAGTTAAGGTTTTAATTTAAGAAAATGATTTATCCCCTATATAATAAGGAAATTATGTATTCCCTATATATATAATAATAGTAATAATAATAATAATAGTTTTTCAATAATTAGCTAGCTTTATATATAGGAGATTAACATAGGATAGTTGGCATTCTAATATCTTGTTATGCTGTCTTTTCTTTGCAGGCCATACCTTTTCTAGTTGGATGTCCAGCATGCTTAAGAAATTTTTTAAATCTCTTTTGTGAGCTTTCATGTTCTCCACATCAGAGTCAATTCATCAATGTGACTTCTATTTCTAAGGTCAGAATAATACTTGTATTCTTGGCCAACATTTTTCATTAGCAACTAAATTTTGTAATTATCTATAGTAACATGAAAAACATATAACCATTCTTTATTTTACCTTATATATTTGTCCATCAAAAATGATTTTTTTTTCAAATTTTAATAATATCTTGCTTTCAGATAAAGAATAATTCAACCGTGGGCTCGATAGATTACTATATAACTGACACCTATGGAGAAGGTTTATTCGAATCCTGCAAGGAAGTAAAGTTCGGTACCATGAATTCTCGAGCTATCGAGTTTGTTGGTGCTGGTGCTAAGAATTTCAGAGGTAAATTTCTAGAATCTCACAGATTCCAAGTTCAATTTCTAGAAGCTAATCAACAAGCATAAGTTCATATGAGAAATAAAGCTTAAAAGATCATTGTTTCTTCTTCATCCCAAACATAGTATGCAGCTGTAATATCTAAAAAACCTTTTATTAGACAACCATTACACTTTGACATGCTTCCTGAAGAAAATAGCAACATAAAAGCTAATGGATCATGAATAAGATCACTTAAGTTGAATACTCTAAAGTTTATTCTAGATATTATCTTTATTATTGTGGAAGAAGGCAAGATTGGAGAATTCATCATGATTTTCCGCAAAATGAACATGTCAATTGAAAGAAGCCTTTTGCAATGTGGTTGGTTAGTTAAAATTAAATTGAAAAAGATTATCTAGATTTTGTTTTCGATCATCAAGCTTCAAATCTTTTACACTAAATGCCTGTAGTATACTAGTAACAGAAGTTTAAATATTATTGAAGGACATTTTAATCTAACGTATATATCATATAAGATTCTCACAGGCTTACTCTATGTGGTTTTTTTTGGCAGAGTGGTTTGCTTTCATTGGTCGAAAAGCAAGCCTTAATATACCAGGTTCACCCTATGCAATAAATTTTCGGTCAGATGCTGATGAGTCAATAGGAATGAAGCCTATGAATGTGACGGCTTATTCATGTGGTGACACAACACTAGGATGTTCTTGTGGTGATTGTCCTTCAGCTCTTGTCTGTTCCAGTTCAGCCCCTCCACCACTTCATGAAAAGGGTTCTTGTTCAGTGAGGATCGGCTCTCTTAAGGTGTGTTAATTAAGACCGGTTATGTAATATATCCCACATTGGTTGGGGAGGAGAACAAGAGTTATCTTATAAGGGACTTGGATACCTCCTCTATTAGACACATTTTAAACCGTGAGTCCAAGTCTGTGAACAAAGCAGACAATATCTGGTACGGTTGGCCTGGGATGTTATAGATGGTATCAGAGCCGGGAACCGGACTAATGTGCCAGCTAGGACGCTGGGCTCCCAAGGGGGGTGGATTGTAATATCCCACATTGGTTGGGGAGGAGAACAAGAGTTGCCTCATATGGGACTTGGATACCTCCTCTATCAGACGCGTTTTAAAACCGTTAGTCCAAGTGTGGACAAAACAGACAATATATCTGGTACGGTTGGCCTGGGATGTTATAGATGGCTGGTCTATAAATTTTCTTGTTCATGAAAAATTGGAAAGTAACTAAAGTTTGAAACTTTCACAACTTTCTTCAATGCATTTAGTGATTCGGTTTTAAATCTTTGCAGGCGAGATGCATTGAAGTTTCAGTAGCAATAGTTTATATCTTATTGGCCTCCGTGTTTCTTGGATGGGGCTTGTTCCATAAAAGAGGATCAAGAAACCCAACTTTGAGAACCAAATCATCGATGAATGTGACTAATGGTGGTTTAGCACACCAGGTCCATAGAAAAAAGGATGAGAATCGGGTAGATATGTTTTTCTTTAAAATCTTTATTGCTTATGGGTTTTTCTTCTTTCACTGCTGTTTAGAGATCCATAATCATGAATCAATGATCTCAATTTTTTTATACTTTAATATTAGATGATGGATAATATCCCTCAACTGTCAAGCGGTGTTCAGGTTTCAATTGTGCAAGGATACATGGCGAAAGTTTTCAGGTCCGAGCTCATTCAGTAGATGCTAATAGCTACACAAAAAATAAAAATAAAACCTCAGATCTTGACTAAAGACATTAATTCACAGGTTATATGGAAGATGGGTTGCTAGAAATCCGATTCTTGTCTTGTGCTCCTCACTGGCTGTCGTTCTTCTTCTTGGTTTAGGCTTAATCCGTTTTAAAGTAGAGACACGGCCCGAGAAGGTATGATATATATATGTGTATATATATAGGGGCGGGTTCAAATGAGAACTTAAATTTGGTTGTGAACGTGAGGACAAATGAGAGCGCGACACGTGTCATATTCAGAGTGAATAATCAAAGAAATATTCAGACTGAATATAGTATTTATTCAGTCTGAATAATGCTTATTCAGTCTGAATATTTCTTTGATTATTCACTCTGAATATGACACGTGCCGCGCTCTCATTTGTCCTCACGATCACAACCAAATTTGAGTTCGCATTTGAACTTTCCTCTCTCTCTCTCTCTCTCTCTATATATATATATATATATATATATATATATATACTTACCCATTCTAAATACGATTTGAATCAGAATGATTGTTATTTTTATGAACATCAGCATTTTATTTGCCATGTCATCATATTGCTGGATTTCTGTTTTATTGCAGCTTTGGGTAGGCCATGGGAGTAGAGCTGCAGAAGAGAAACAATATTTTGACAGCCACTTAGCACCTTTCTACAGAATCGAGCAGGTGAGGAGGTATCTGCATGGATGATTGTTCTACATATTGTGCACACTTCCGTGTTTTGTTGTATTTTGTAACAACTCATCCCACATTGGTAGAAAAGGAGATTTAGAAGCTCCTTATAAGCCTCAAGTAGTGGGCTACCAATAACTTCCACCATTGTTTTAAGTTGGATTTGAAGTTATTGGGCCAGTCCATTGCTTTGGACTTTGGGGTGTTACAAATGGTATCAGAGCCGATCCTTGTACCATCGGGATGGTGGGGCAAACCTCATCGGGTATGATGAGTCCTCGAGAGGGGGTGTTTGTAACATCTTAGGCGAATCCCACATCGCCGATGACAAGGAGAAAAGATTCTGGGTAGACCTGACGAGGACGTCAGGAGTTTAAGTGGGGGAGTTTGTAACAACTCATCCCACATTGGTAGAAAAGGAGATTTAGAAGCTCCTTATAAGCCTCAAGTAGTGGGCTACCAATAACTTCCACCATGGTTTTAAGTTGGATTTGAAGTTATTGGGCCAGTCCATTGCTTTGGACTTTGGGGTGTTACATATTTGCCGGTATAACATTAGGCATATAAAACGTGTTCCTTCCCTTTTAAAAGAAAAAAAATAATATATATATATATATAGAGAGAGAGAGAGAGGAAACTTCAAATGCGAACTCAAATCTGGTTGTGAACGTGAACGTGAGGACACATGAGAGCGCAACACGTGTCTGAATATAGATTATTCAGACTGAATATAGTATTTATTCGGTCTGAATATAGTATTTTTTTGATTATTCAGTCTGAATATGACATGTGTCGCGCTATCATTTGTCCTCACGTTTACAACCAAATTTGAGTTCTCATTTGAACCCGCCCCTATATATATATATATAACTTGTTCCGAACCCAAGTCATGGCTTATTTTCAGGCTTCATTTAGAGGGTAATTAGAGATATCCTAGGGCTGGCTGCAAAATCCGTATGAGGATTTCGATCACCATAGAACCTGTACATCTTGATGTTTTGGTAATTCAGCTTTATAAGGTTTCGATCCTTAAAACACTTCTCCAGAAGTCCTAGATGAACTACCCAAGGCTCTCATTTGTGCTTAACCCAATAAGTCAGGATTAAAGCCTTAAAGGCTTCTCATAAAACATTTTTTTTGTGTATACATCTCTAGATCTGAGTGGCATGCTACAGTATGATCGTGCTAGTAACAACACTTAATAACATTTTACAGCTCATATTGGCAACCAAACCTCAGTCTCCACATGACAAGCCACCAACTATTGTTACAGAAGGAAATATCAAGTTGCTGTTCGAAATACAAGAGAAGGTACTACTTGATTTTACTTCTCAGATATCAAGTTGATATAAATTATATATAATTATAAATATATAAATTATATTGTTTTAATAGGTAGACGGAATTCGAGCAAATTATACTGGATCATTGGTTTCTTTGACAGACATATGCATGAAACCTCTAGGCGAGGCTTGTGCTACACAAAGTATTCTCCAGGTAAGTTTTTATTTTTTTATGGTAATGAATATTGAAAGTAGTAGTAGGCTGAATTTGTAGTTTTTTTTATCTAAAACTTAAGGCTATGTTTGGCAAACTAGCTGATAAGCTAGCACATGGCTGATAAGTTAGCTGATGAAAAAATCATGTTTGGCAAAACTAGCGTATAAGAATGTAAAATGACCAAAAAAGACATACTGAAAAATAAAAATTTATAATTAATATTAATGAGGGTTATAATTGGAAAAAATGACAATAAGCTCCCAAAACGCTACTCCAAGTAGCGTTTCAATAAGCTAGCTTATAAGTTGACTTATAAGCTAGCTTATGGTTTGCCAAACGAGTACACTGAAAATAAGCTATCTTATAAGTCGGCTTATAAGCTAGCTTATTTTTGCCAAACGTAGCCCAAGTCTATATGGAGTCTTTCATAGTATAACAAATTACAAGCTAAAGATTTTTAATGCATTTCCTGGCTTATATATGATAATTGTTATTAAGTTATCAGAAAAACGAAAGAACTACAAGAATTTAGATATGTAAACATTGAGCTGATTGATTGCATTTTTTTCTTTATTACTATTAAATACATCATGCGTTCACTCACACATTATCTATTTTTACCACATTGACCTCTTCCGACTTTCACTTGACTTAAGATGGTAACGTCAATGATGTCTGTAATTTTCAGTTTAATTCAATTTAAGCTTATTTACTAAACTGTTTAAACTGTTTTCTCCATGTGTCATGTTGTGCTGACACAGTATATGCAATTATATCGTATAATCTTTACTTTCTGACAATTTCTTTTTTACTTTTGTGTTGTAGTATTTCAAAATGGATCCTAAAAACTATGATGACTATGGGGGTGTTGAACACGCTGAATACTGCTTTCAGGTATAACTGGTGATATCTCCATGGTTGAACATATGCAGGATTACTATTCAGCTGACTGGATCAGCAGCTTCATGTTGAAAACTATGAGGAACTAATATTTAAATGGAATTTGATAAATTATGGCCGTTTTGTTATCTCTTAACAGTTCCATTAAGAGGCAGCCTCTGAATCGCTAAGAGGTGAATCCTGTTTGGCAAAAAAATAAGTCTGCCTCTTAATGGTTACAAAACCCTCTGAATCATTTTGTATCCTGGACCTCCCTTAACCATTCAGAGCCCTAATTTCATTTTTAACAATTACCAGACAATTATATTTCATTTTGGACTATATCATAAAAGCCTCTTAATTATTCTGCACCAAACCACTCAAACAACTGCCAAACAGCCACTTGCAATTGGTTTGGTTGTCTGCATCTTGCAACTTATAGTTGTACTACTATAATCATGGAACATTATTTTTTGTTTTCAATTAGTCGGTTTTAAGGGGTCTTATTGTTTCGATTTAAAGTCAGCAACCGATAGATGGC
This sequence comes from Silybum marianum, assembly GCA_036898165.1. Classification (NCBI taxonomy): domain Eukaryota; kingdom Viridiplantae; phylum Streptophyta; class Magnoliopsida; order Asterales; family Asteraceae; genus Silybum; species Silybum marianum. The sequence continues at coordinate 49,318,847 of CM072532.1, read as the reverse complement.
CTCGGTCATTTCAATTACATATGCTTGGATTAATGTTTGGTTATTCCCGGTGATTAATGGAATTCCTTGTCGGTTCTCTGTGAAATACTCGTTTGGCCGAGGGCTTCCAAACACATCGTAAGCTAAACCAGTGCTGACGAATAACCATATATATTTATTTATTTTCTTTTCACACTTACTTTTTCTTGGTATTATGAAAATTTAAGCCATCTGACAAAGATTTTGGATAATTTATCCTAGCATTACAGTTCTGATGAGAACTGTATGAGTGCATTCAAAGGCCCATTAGAACCAAGCACAGCATTAGGAGGTTTCTCCGGTAACAATTACTCTGAGGTAATTCAGTGATTTATTGTTTTTTACACATGTAAATATGTTTTTTTTATAGCGACTCCATAATGATGATTTAAAGACAGGCTTCTGCATTTATAATAACTTATCCCGTGAACAACATGATTGATAAAGAAAGCAACGAAACTAAAAGAGCAGTGGCTTGGGAGAAGGCCTTCATTCAGTTAGTGGAGGTTTGTCTTCTGACCTCATGGTTGACTGGATCAGCAACCCTGAATCTTTTTTATTATTATGTGGAATTGAACTAATCTTTTGTATCAGGATGAGCTCCTGCCAATGCTGGAATCCAAGAATTTGACAATATCTTATTCCTCTGAAAGCTCTATCGAAGAAGAACTTAAAAGAGAAAGTAGTGCAGATGCTATAACAATTTTGGTGAGAACTGATCTTGGTCCATCATATGGTGAAATGTGATTTTAATTTTTGATACATCAACTTTAAGGACCAATTTTTTTTTTAATTCTAATTATGCGAGATTTGAGGACCTGCTTTAATTGGTTCTTCAATTTTTTGTTCTCTATTTTTCTATTTTTCAGATAAGTTACCTTGTGATGTTTGCTTATATATCCTTAGCATTGGGCGATACTCCTCGCTTCACTTCCTTTTATATTTCTTCCAAGGTATTTATTTTTATTAATATTTTTATGATAGATTTTTTATAGAATCATTATTTCTTTTGAATGCTGATGTCCTTTACCTTTTTATGTTGAATCATATCTATTTTATTCCAGGTATTGCTTGGGCTTTCTGGAGTAATGCTTGTGATGCTCTCTGTTATTGCATCAGTTGGTTTTTTCAGTGCAGTTGGAGTAAAATCTACACTCATCATCATGGAAGTCATCCCTTTTCTTGTTTTGGCTGTAAGTTTCATCCTATTCTCTATCATGTGTACCGCGGACCCCACATTCAGGTGGAATATTTTGGCTCACACACGAGACTTAGGGAGTGTTTGTTAGCAGCTTAAAGAGCTTAACGAGACTTGCAACTTATTCGGTCAGCTATAAATGACTGTTTGGTAGTTGCTTAATGATACACAAAGTGGCTTAAGGCTTATTCAGTAAGCTTCTAGGGAAGAGCTTTATGCAGAAAGCTAAGCCCCCCCCCCCCCCCCTCCCCAACCCAAAATAAAATAAAAAGCATGCTCCTTCTATCTATGAAAAAAATCTCCCAAACAAAAACCTTCCCCATCTATACAGACAGATTAATCCACACAGACAACTTTATCCATGAAAAACTTAACGGAAAACCAACCAAACAACCCCTTACAGACAGTGAATCTGCTATCTTTTTTTGGCAGGTTGGGGTAGACAACATGTGCATTCTGGTACATGCAGTTAAAAGGCAGAAAATGGAGTTACCTTTGGAAGACCGAATAAGTAATGCACTTGCAGAAGTTGGACCATCTATAACTCTAGCCAGTTTATCTGAAGTTCTAGCATTTGCTGTTGGAAGCTTTATTCCTATGCCAGCTTGCCGGGTATTTTCTATGTTTGCAGGTCAGTCGTTGATCTTTTTTTCTTTTGGGTTGTTTGTTTACCTCTTAACAAATCCATTAAGAGTCAGACTCTGAATCGTTAAGAGGTGAATCCTGTTTGGCAAAAGATAAGTCTGCCTCTTAATGGTTCAAAAACCCTCTGAATCATTTTGTATCTTGGACCTCCCTTAACCATTAAGATCCCTAATTACATCCTAAACAGTTACCAAACAATTATATTTCATTTTGCACTATATCATAAGAGCCTCTTAATCATTCAAGTCTCATGGTCAGAATGATTAAGAGACTCTTATTAAAAGGCTTGTTATGGTATAATGATTTGATGCCTATTATTGATTATGAATGCCCTATAAATAGGGAAGAATACAAGCTACAAATCAGGAAAAGATATACATATAAAATACAAGATTATCTCTCAATAAATGGTGAATATCTATTCCTAAAAATAGGAGATAACTGGTTGGCTAAGACACCCCCTCAGTTTGAGCGGGCGGAGGACAAACGCTCAAGCTGGATCGAAACGATTGGAATAACTCACGAGACAACCCCTTCGTGAAAATGTCGGCATACTGTAGAGAAGACGGGACATGGAGAACTCTGATATGTCCGAGGCGAACCTTCTCTCTTACGAAGTGTATATCAATCTCTATGTGCTTGGTTCTTTGATGTTGCACCGGGTTATTTGACAAGTACACTGCTGAAACATTGTCACAGAAGACTATAGAGGCGTGCCGTAAAGGAGTGTGGAGTTCAAGAAGCAAATTTCGGATCCATGTGGTTTCGGCAACCGCATTGGCAACCCCCCGGTACTCAGCTTCCGCGCTGGATCTAGAGACGGTAGGCTGACGTTTAGCAGACCACGATACGAGGTTGTCACCGAGAAAAACACAATAACCCCAGTCGGCATCGGAATAAGCAACCAGATTATTAGAAGCCGACCGAACTATACGAAGGCCGTAGTTGATCGTGCCTTGTAAATATCGAATGATACGTTTCATAAAGGCAAAATGAGGTTCACGAGGTTCATGCATGAAGAGATAGACCTGTTGAACGGCATATGACAAATCTGGTCGCGTGAATGTTAGGTATTGAAGAGCACCCGCGAGACTGCGATACAGGGTCGGATCAGAAAATAACGGCCCATCCGTTGCACTTAGTTTGGAAGATAAATCAACTGGTATGGTGCACGGTTTACACGTCGACATAGAGGCGCGAGTAATTATCTCCTTAGCATATTGAGCTTGAGACAGAAAAAGACCGTGTTTGTGGTGAGTAGCCTGGATCCCCAAAAAATGATGTAAGCTGCCCAAATCAGTCATGGCAAACTCTCGTGAGAGGATGCCAATAATATCGTTCAAAAGACGATCATTAGAAGCCGTGAGAATTATATCATCCACATATAGCAATAAATATGCAATGTTAGACGCATCTTGATTATAAACAAATAACGATTGATCACATGTGCTACTGCGAAACCCCTTTGATGTAATAAAGGTGGAAAATCGTGTATACCATGCCCGTGGAGCCTGTTTGAGTCCATAAAGAGACTTCTTCAATCGACAGACATGATTTGGAAACTGTTTATCATAGAAACCCGGTGGCTGATGCATAAAGACTGTCTCATGAAGTTCCCCATGTAAGAACGCATTCTTTACGTCCAACTGATGAATGTGCCAGGAACGCGAGACGGCAAGCGAAAGGACCGTTCGAATAGTGGCAGGTTTAACCACCGGACTAAAGGTTTCATCACAGTCCACACCCACCGTTTGAGAATTACCATTTACCACCAAGCGAGCCTTATACCGTTCCAATGAACCGTCGGACCTAAATTTGTGTTTGAACAACCATAGGCAACGAATAATGTGTCGGTCCTGTGGGCGGGGAACAAGCTCCCATGTTTCATTATCCTGTAGGGCCGTATACTCGGTTTGCATGGCATGCAACCAATTAGGATCAGTGAGGGCCTTGGAGTATGAGGTGGGAATGGGTGAAATGGAGGTGGTGTGGTGAACGGCTGAGATGTGAGAGCGGGATTTGGACCGGGTTGTCATGGGGTGTTGGTTGGTGGTAGGCAGGGTGGGCTGAGGAACGGGTTGAGGAGTGGGCTGCGGTGGAACAGGCTGTTGGTGAGTGGGAGGTGGACGGGGTCGGCGGGAATATGTTAAAGGATAAAAAACAGCAGCCTTAGTAATTGTGGGGTGTGGTAATGACCTTTGGAAGGTAAAACCGGGTGGTGGGGAATCGTCCAAAAAGGTATACGAGGTGGGTGATTGGGGAATGGTGTAGGGAAACACATGCTCATCGAAGGTCACATGTCGTGATATGTGTACTTTGCCCGTAGTAGGGTCAAAGCAACGGTAGCCATGAAAGTCGGGTGGGTACCCTAGGAAAATGCAACGCACAGACATACGGTGGAGTTTATGGGGTTGGGTGGCAGATGTACTGGGATAACATGCACATCCGAACACTCGTAAGTGTTCATAATCAGGGTGACGGAGGTAAAGAGCAAAGGTAGGGGTATAAAAGTTGAGGCGTTTAGTTGGTAAAATATTGTGAAGGTAAGTAGCAGTGTGTAAGGCTTCTACCCAAAATGATGGAGGCAGATTTGCATGAATTAAGAGACCGCGAATGACGTCATTTAGTCGACGAATCATTCGTTCGGCTCGGCCATTTTGGGAGGAGGTTTGAGGGCACGAGAATCGGAAGAGTAAGCCATGTTGATGTGCAAAAGATTTGAAGGCTAAATTGTCAAATTCACCCCCTAAATCACATTGGAAAGTTTTTATTTTGCGGTGAAATTGGGTGAGGATTAATTGGTGGAATTTGGCGAAGGTTGGAAAGGTTTCAGATTTGTATTTCAGGGGATAAACCCACACAAAGTGTGAGAAGTTGTCAATCAAAACCATGTAATACTTATATCCTGTTTTACTTTGTATTGGCGAAGTCCATAAATCGCAATGAATAATATCAAAAGGAGCAAAAGTAAATGTATTAGAGGAATAAAACGACAATCTTTTACTATTGGATAGTTGACAGGAATTGCAAAGATGATGACGTTTGTCCTTATGACATTGAAAAGTAAAATTGCGATTTAAAATATCTAGGACTTGCGCTCCGAGATGCCCTAAACGATCATGCCATGGTAGGTGGTGGGAGGCAAGGAACGTGACTTGAGGCGGCAGTTGAGGAGGCGTGAAAGTGTAGAGACCCCCGATGCTATTGTGGCGAGAAAGTGTCTTCTTAGTTTTGAGGTCCTTCAAAGAAAAACCAAACGGGTCAAATTCGACAGACACTTGATTATCTCGAGTAAAACGTCTAACAGAAATAAGATTTTTAATTATTTGGGGGCTGTAAAGGATATTTGGGAGGATGTAGGTTCGGTTGGGTAAAGGGTGAAAGCCTGTACCTGATCCGTGAATTGGTAACAACATGCCATTACCGACCAAAATATTACGACAAACAGGAGAAGAATCAGGAAGTAAAATTTTACCTTGGTCGTTTGTTACGTGAGTCTCGTCTCCAGTATCCAAAACATCCGAAGTCCAAGCTGTGTTGGAAGGGTTGACCTGCAAATTGGCCATGGCAGCACTTAAATCTGATGGACTCAAAGGGTTGTAAACAGGCTGTTGGTAAGGAGAGAACTGGGCCGGAGTGTAACCGGCATAGTGAGCTTGAGGAGAGCCGGCATAGGGGGCCGGAGGAGCAGACTGTGGACTGGGCCTCCATTGCTGCTGAGTCGGGTATGGACAGGGAGGAGGCGTCCACCAAGCCCAGTTAGGAAAAGAAGGCTGTTGCCCCCGCCACGAAGAAGTGTTCTGCTGTTGTCGGCCTCCCCTGCCCCTACCCCGACGATTGAAGGAGCCACCGCGGCTCCGACTGCCACCGCGTCGTTGAGAAGAGTAATAAGCTCCATCATTTTGTTGAGTAGAGTTCGGCAAAGGGTTGGCAGATGGCGGCGCTGTTGGAGCGGCAAGAACCGTCGTTTGGAACCCTTTTTGTGCTTCGAGTCTAATGACTTCATCATTAAGCATGGAGACAGCCTGGTCCCAATCCATGCCCTGCTGGTTGATCAAAGAGGCTGTGGTGTTGTATTCGGCTGGGAGTCCACGGACAAGTTGAAGAACGAGCCGCGTTTCTGAAACAGGCTGATCAACATCGGAGAGCTGATTTGCCAAATCAGTCAGTTTTTGACAGTAATCGTCAATGGAGGAGCAGGCTATGAGGGTGAGATTGCAGAACTTAGTCTCAAGTGCCGCAGCGCGAGACTTTTTGTTGCTCAAGAAAATCTTTTCGAGCTTTGTCCAAGCCGTTTTGGCTATTGCGTTCGGATCCAGGATACGATTGAACAGATCATCAGAAACTGTGCTGTAAATCCATTGAAGGACCAACGCATCAAGTTCTTTCCACTGTTCATATTGGGATGTGTTAGCGGCTGGAGGGGGTGAACCATCGATGAGATCAGGGGCTGAACCATCGATGTGAGCAGAGACTTCGTACGCAATAACATGGAGGCGAAAGAGTTTAACCCAGGAAGAATAGGTTACCTTCGTTCCGTCCAATGTGCGGATCTTGGTTTGGATGTTCGTAACTGAGTACGCCGGGTGGAGAGAGACTTTAGTAGATGGTTCAGCGGCTTCTGTGGTCATGGTGGCGCAGCCGGAGGAATCCGGTAAGGGTTCTGAGATCGGAAAAAAAAGAAAGAGAAAGAGGGTTATCAGAACCGTAGCTCTGATACCATAAAAGGCTTGTTATGGTATAATGATTTGATGCCTATTATTGATTATGAATGCCCTATAAATAGGGAAGAATACAAGCTACAAATCAGGAAAAGATATACATATAAAATACAAGATTATCTCTCAATAAATGGTGAATATCTATTCCTAAAAATAGGAGATAACTGGTTGGCTAAGACTTATGATATAGTGCAAAATTGAAATATAATTGTTTGTTAATTGTTCAAAATGAAATTAGGGCTCTGAATGGTTAAGGGAGGTCCATAATACAAAATGATTCAGAGGGTTTTGAAACCATTAAGAGGCAGACTTATTTTTTGCTGAACATGATTCACCTCTTAACGATTCAGATACTGCCTCTTAATAGAACTGTTAAGAGGTAAACAAACAGCCCCTTCTATTAGTTTATCACTTTATTGTGAACGAAATGCAGAATACTTGGAATTTAGGCTGAACAAGGTTTAACATCTCTTTAGATAATCCTGTTATGCCCCAGACCCTACCTTTGTGTGGGATATTCTGGGTTCATTTGGTTTGGTAATAATACTGTTTATGGGCTTATTGATTAAGTTCTATTTGCATATATATTTCAGCACTGGCTATTCTTTTGGACTTCCTTCTGCAAGTTACTGCCTTTGTAGCCTTAATTGTTTTTGACTTTCTGAGAGCGGAGGACCAGAGGATTGATTGCTTTCCATGTATTAGAATTTCTGGTTCGTTGGTTGATACTGATCAAGGTTCGTGAAAAAACTATCTTTTATTATAATTTACCACATTAATTATCTTTCATTCTTTTTGTTTGCATAACATTAAATGTATCTGAAATTATCGCTGTTTGTAGGTAGTGATCAGAGAAAATCTGGACTACTTACTCGATATATGAAGGTAAATAACATGTTCTCCACTATTTATTTGCTCTTATTTATGTGCAATTTGTCAATGGTGCTCTTTGTGAAATACACCATAGCATATATCTTTCTTTAAAGTCTAATTAACTTTATGCTGTCATGTTGTTTTTCAATTTATGCTATTTCAGGAGGTTCATGCACCCATCCTAGGTATATGGGGGGTCAAATTGGTAGTCGTTTCTGTGTTTGCTGCATTATCATTGGCCAGCATCGTAAGTTGTTTCATTGGAGTATTCTTAAACTATGTTTGGCAAACTAGCTGAAAAATCAACTGTTAGCTGAAAAGTTAGTTATTAGCTGATAAGCTAGTCACGTTTGGTAAAAACTAGTTGACAAGCTAGATGATATGTAAAATGCCTAAAAGGACATGCTTTTGATCATTTACGTAAAATGACGTATAAGGGGCATAATGGGAAAAAAAGTGAAAAAAGCACTTGGAGCTTATTAAAAGGCTATCTGAAGTAGCTTTTTATAAAACTAGCTTATGGATTACCAAACGGGCTTTTTTCAATAGGTTCAAAAAAGAAGCTGGCTTATAGTTGGCAAACATGGCCTTATTCCGTTCTCCAAGAATTTTCATCCCTCACCCCTCTGATACATATTTTATCTTAATTATTTACAAAGGCATTATGTACAAGGATTCAACCTGGTTTGGAACAACAAATAGTTCTTCCCCGAGACTCATATCTTCAGGTATAAACTCGTGATACTTCTTTTTATGAAAATATGAACTCATGTGGGAATCTGTCAACAATTAATCATTTTTAATTCTTGAAACTATCATTTTCTCCTGCAGGGTTATTTCAATAATGTCTCAGAATATCTCAGAATTGGCCCACCTCTATATTTTGTTGTTAAAAATTATAACTATAGGTACAATGGTTTTTATTTATTTCCCTTTATGCATGCTGTTAACTTTTTGCTGTTAATTTATGGTTCTCCTTGGGAATACAGGTATATACACGGTTTATGGTTAGCAATATTTTTCACACTAACTTTTTATTTTATTTTATGTTTTCTCAGTTCAGAATCACGGCAGACAAATCAGCTGTGCTCCATTAATCATTGTGATTCAGACTCCCTTTTAAATGAGGTCTGGGTGTTGGTTATTTATTATTAGTTATATGACTTTATTCTGTTTCTATATTTCTTTAATTTCAAAGGAGTTGGAATAATTTATGCACCTTGTGCTGAAGTTAATATGATTAATTACGGAGAGCACTTGAAATTATTTTTATGGGCTTTTTGAGCACCGAAACAGACATAGTTTAGGCATAGATCTGATTCCTCTATGTGTGCAGATATCAAAAGCATCTCTGGTACCTACATCAAGCTACATAGCTAAACCTGCTGCTTCATGGCTTGATGATTTTCTTGTTTGGGTATCTCCAGAAGCTTTTGGCTGCTGCAGGAAGTTCACTAATGGAAGTTATTGTGCCCCTGATGATCAGGTTCAGCTACTTCCGTTCTTCCTTTATTACAAAACTGTGTCTTCCACTATTGTGCTGAATCATTCAGCCCATTCTAAATATGCGCAATAAGTTGCGTTAAATCATCCATAAATTAGCGCGCACCTCACCTTAAACTAGCTCGACATACTATATGTGATGCATTTATCTATTGTATTACTTTGTAAATTTACGTATATAAAGCATTAAGCATATGATATTTCTTTCAGCCTCCTTGTTGTTCTATGAGTGATGGCACCTGTAGCATAAACGGAGTTTGCAAGGACTGTACAACGGTAACTACTTCTATAAATTTTACTATCTGGTTTGTATCGTTTCATTATGCTAAAAAGATCTTAAATTTATCTCGCATATAAGCTTTTACTTTTTCTTATATGTAACATCTTTAAATATCTACTTGGCCATGGTTCATATTAGTAGGATGCTTAACCGAAATTCGGACATTTTCAGTGTTTTCGCCACTCAGATTTCCAAAATGAACGTCCAACTACACCACAATTCAAGGAAAAGCTTCCTTGGTTCCTAAGTGCTCTCCCTTCTGCTGATTGTGCAAAAGGTGGCCATGGGGCTTACACCAATAGCGTCGAACTTAAAGGTTGGTCCAACTTCATATAGTTAAGAATATCATAAAACTGTTTGCTATTTACTGAGGGGCTGTTTGGCAGTTGCTGAATGGTATTGTGCAGAATGAATAAGCGGTCAGAATGATTAACAAGCTCTTATGATATAGTGTAAAGTGAAATATAATTGTTTGGTAATTGTTCAGAATGTAATTAGGGCTCTTAATGGTTAAGGGAGGTCCAGGATACAAAATGATTCAGAGGGTTTTCAGTTTTGGAACTATTAAGGGGAGACTTATTTACCTCTTAGTGATTCAGATGTTGCCTCTTAATGGAACTGTTAAGAGGAAAACAAACAGTCCCTGACTCATAGTGATTTACCGTGCCCCCATGATGGTTGTGGAACCGGTGCAGTGGGAGTGTTCCAGAGGGGGGCGTCTACCTGTTTTTTATTTTCTTATGTAATTCTCATTGTATAGCTTGTGACACTTTCGTTATCGTTAGGGTGACCATAGTGGTTTACATTTTTGTCCTCAGGCTTTGAAGATGGTGTTATTCAAGCATCCTCTTTTCGTACATATCACACACCTCTGAATAAGCAGGTAGTAAAAATTATATTACCTTCAATACAACTAACCATTTTATATCATCCTCTTAATTAATTAGATTTTTATTTAATTCAGGTTGATTTCGTCAATTCAATGAGGGCTGCACGAGAATTTAGCTCAAGGGTTTCCAATTCCTTAAAGGTAATACATTTGTATCTTTTATATACTTTTTATAATGTATTTTCTGTAACACTTGCTTTCTTTTGCAGATTGAAGTCTTTCCTTATTCTGTATTTTACATGTTCTTTGAGCAATATCTTGATATTTGGAAGACAGCATTGATTAGTCTTGCAATAGCTATTGGTTAGTGATTTCCCATATGCAAATTTCTAGTCTTTTTCTAACTTCTATAACGCAATAAATTATTTTCCCAATGATTTTACAGGTGCTGTATTTATTGTCTGCCTGGTTATTACATGTAGGTATGTTCCATTTCCCTTATTGGTATTATTTGCATAGGGGCGGGTTCAAATGAGAACTCAAATTTGGTTGTGAACGTGAGGATAAATCAGGATGCAACACGTGTCATATTCAGACTGAATAATCAGAGAAATAAATATAGTATTTATTCGGTCTGAATAATGCTTATTCGGTCTGAATAATGCTTATTCAGACTGAATAAATACTATATTCGGTCTGAATATTTCTTTGATTATTATCTTCATTCAGACACGTGTCGCACACTCATTTGTCCTCACGTTCACAACCAAATTTGAGTTCGCATTTGAATTTTCCTCTATTAGCATATTCATTATCTTTCTTAACCAAGTTTCGACTCCTTCTTAAGCAGTACGCTCATTTGTTTATCTCTTTGTTGTTTCTATTTCAGCTTCTGGAGCTCGGGTATAATTGTACTTGTGCTGGTGATGATTCTTGTGGACCTTCTGGTATAATTCATTTTATGTTTCTTTCTAAAACTCAACTATGGTTGGACTGCAGGGCTTAATGGGGGAGTCTTAATAGGTTTATAGTATGTTAAAATGATTTGTACTTCTATTCTATGCAGGGAGTTATGGCTGTTTTGAACATCCAGCTGAATGCTGTTTCTGTTGTTAACCTTGTGATGTCGGTGGGTATTGCTGTCGAGTTTTGTGTACATATAACACATGCTTTCTTGGTAAGTAAAAGGAAAAAACAAAAGCAAGATAAGGCTCGAGCTTAACTATGTTGTTTATATTACCTATTTGATGCATAATCATACAAGTTTGTTTCTTTTATTTATTATAGTTTGGTTTTAGACTTGCACTATAAACATACATAAGTGCACCCCGTATCCTTAATTTTTCAATTTTTGAATCATCTGCCATTCTTTCTATTAGAATTTTGAGATAGGGGATCCCGTATTCTTCTGCATATTTTTGTGGGGGTGGTTATCTTTATATTGACATAAAGACTAGATTGTTCATTATTCTGTCTCCATGCAACATGATTCCTTGAATGATAGACTACATGTACATATCATACTCTGCCCATCCCATGAAAGATGGAGGGAGTCTTTAAGTATGAGAGATGATGATAAATGGTTTCTACCAGTTTTGAAAAACAGTTGAGATTTGTAAGGGAACATCTACAATATATATATATATATATATATATATTTTGGGTTAGGTTCAGGGGAAAACCTAAAAAAAAAGCTGACGAATACCCTGGGAGCCCTCCATCTGGATGGTATGCACAAATGCATACTAGTAAATTGTAACATGCAGTCGTGCATTGAAAACGCTTGTGTGCATTTGTTTGTGCATACCGTCTATGCACAAATGCATATTGTCCGGATGGAGGACTCCCAGGGTGTTCTTCAGTTTTCTATTTTTATGAGGTTTTCCCTCTCTCTCTCTCTCTCTCTCTCTATATATATATATATATATATAGTTAAGAGAACTGAAAATTATCATGCACTACCTAGGTGGTAGAACGATCATTTCTCACTGCTAGTTTACTTCGGTGGCAGGTGAGTAGCGGAGATAGAGATCAACGGACAAAAGAGGCTTTGGGTACAATGGGTGCTTCAGTTTTCAGGTTTCTAAAAAAAATTGTTCGTTTTTCCTTCACTCCAACCTTTTTGATTCATGTAACTGCAAGAAACAAGAAACATATACAACTATTCAAAGTTTGGCTCTTATCATTCCTCACTTGATTTATCATATAATTCTCACATATATATATGTATATATACCAACTCGTTTTACTGTCTTTGCTTTTGCAGTGGAATAACAATTACAAAGCTAGTTGGAGTAATCGTCCTCTGCTTCTCAAGAACCGAAATATTTGTGGTATCACTCTAATCTTTAAGTATTTTGTGGGCATAAAAGATTTTAAAAATGTATCAAAGATTAATAGTGATTGTGAAAGAGACCTCCCCATAAACAACCGCCACCCTGGTGTAGGGCCCCGCCCTCCAACCAATAAGACCTTGTATTGTGAGGAGAGTCCTCTTCCACCAGAGACGGATCCAGAAATTTTTTCCAAGCGGGGGAACAAAATAATATAAAAAAAATTTAATTATAAGAAAGTACAGTTTAGCTAAAAAAAATGACATGCTAAGTGGTTTTTTGCTTCTCATATGTGGAGTCTTATATAATGAATAGTGTTTAACTGTTTATACAAGTGTGATCTTAATTCTTGTGTGTGAGATTAGATTCTTACAAGCACTTTGTATTAGATTCTTACAAGCACTTTGTATCTTGTGGTGTTCCATACGTAAGATTACGACATCCATATATATATATATGTATGTATATGAGCTGCTTTCTTTAGTACTCAAAATTTGTTACTGGTATGCAGGTTTATTACTTCCAAATGTACCTGGCCTTGGTTCTTCTTGGTTTCTTGCATGGCTTGATTTTCTTACCAGTAAGTCATTTTTTTGCGGTTTCCCCCCTAAAATTTGACCCTATTTATGTGTGTGTGTGTGTGTGTGTATATATAGGGGCTAAATCAAATAAAAACCACAAAAAGTTACAAACTTGTCAACTCGTGAAAAACGATATAAAAATAATTTTTTTCATGATTTATTTTCATCAAATACTAGGATTTAAGATATTATTTCACATATATTTGTTTCATATCGTGAAACATTCACATGTATTTGTTTCACCATATGAATAATTTTTTACGCATATTTTTTGTTTCACTAGGTGAATCCAAAAACAAATTCACTTGTAATTATTTCATAAGGTGAACACAAACATATGTGAAAGACTATCTTAAATTATAGGTTTTGATAAAAGAAATATATTTTTATATTGGTTTTCACGGTGTTTATAACATTGTTGTGGTTTTTATTTGATTATTTCATGAAAAAAAAATTATTCAAAAAAAAACAATGAAACCATGGAGTTTTTATGGTTTGTACAAATTGCTTGGTTTGTATTTGAAATCTTCCCTATATATATATATAGGGGTAGGTTCAAACGAAAACGCTACCTATTTAAGAAAACAAGAAAACTTTTTTCATGTGCAAAATCATATGTGATTCACATACAAAATCATATATGATTAGCCGCGATTTTCCCGCAACTTAACTCGCAGCAAAAGTCGTCCGTGTCCATTTTTTTCATGTTAGTTGAAAATCATATGTGATTCTGTACATGAAAAAAGGTTTTCTTGTTTTCTTAAATATTTAGCGTTTTCGTTTGAACCTCCTTCTATATATATATATATATATATATAATTATAATTATATATAATCTTTGCTTACCAAATCTATGCAACTCTTGATTTATTAAATACAAAATGAAACCTCCAAATTGCAGGTAGTACTAAGCATGTTTGGCCCGCCTTCAAGACAAGTTCTTGCTGAGAGGAAAGAAGACAACAAGCCTTCGGCTTCATCATCGTTATAACTTGTGCTACAGAAAGTAGGTTATATCTCGCTTTCATTCTCATAGGTAAAGTTTTCTCCCCGAGTCCCATACATACCTCATCTACAAAAAGCCGAACGTTAACCCAAGTTGTAATGTGTAAAGTGCTAGTATATATATAAATATATAGTGGTATCTTTAAGTTATAACAAAAGATGAACATATATAGATGTAACTTAATTTGTATCCATTTATCTAAATTTTGAATTACTTATAGTTTGTATTCTCATTTATGGATTCAGTTTTTGATATCTAAGGGCCATTTACCGGCACAAATTGGGTAAATGCTAAACGGGTAAGCACTATAGTTTGGGTAAGAGGTTGAGTTTGGACAAGGTCTGACTGAAAATGGTCGTTTGTGAAGTGTTTTGTAGCAAGTGTTTAGCAATAATATACTTTTATCATCTTGGGCTGACCCAGTAAGTGAAATAATAATGGTGAACAGGTAGGTGCTTATAGATCGAGTCTTTAGATAAACTAGGCGGTGTTGACCGAATCAGCACTGTTCACTAGTAGGTAAATAGGCGCTAAGGCCCCGTTTGGTTAATAGGATTGGATAGGATTTGAATTTGAATTTCAATTCCATTCCAATCCAATGTGTGGTTTGAGGTATTGCTTGAATTTGAAATCTCGAGATTTCGTTGAAATCTCTCACAAGCATGGGGTTTAGAAATCCCATGGGGTTTGCTGGTATTTCATGAGATTTCGTAAGATTTATCAGCCATTTATGAGATGTTTAAAAACATGTTGAAACATTTGTTTTGTAATAATCGATTAATAAAAAGGCAACTTAATTAATTTAATAATTATTTATAGTTTGTTTTTATAGATTATTTATAAAAAATAAATTTCAATTCTATTCTAAATCATACAAACACTACAAAAAAATGACTTTCACCCACAAAAAATTATCCAGGGAATTTCCTTGAATCACCAAGAAAATAATAATGATTTCGGTAAAATCTGATGTTTTCAAGAAAATACGAACGGATTACCCAGGAATTTTCTGGGTAATCTGTCACTGATTTGATTTACCCACCAACTTCTGTGACGGTTTTTGTGACGAATCACCCTCTAACGACGGATTTCCCATGGAAATGGTCGTAGGTGAAAGCCTTTCATTTTAGTAGTGAAAGCAAATACATCAAAGATCTCAAATCCCTTCAAACCCAAATCCTTCAAAACCATTTCATCAAACCGAACGTCCGCTAAGCTCTTCAGATTTTATTACGATTAGGGAGAAAGTCCTTGTACGGAAGATGTTGGGTATACATGGTGTTTTCGACTTGCAAGCAAAACGAACAATATATTTTGAGGTGCAATGATATCGTTGTATTTTTATTTCTCTTATATTAATTATTACGTAGTTAAATAAAAAAAATTGAGTTATACTCCTAATGATCATATCAATTAAATTATTTTCATCTTCATTTTCATTTAGTTTTAGTAATATATTATCTACTAAAAATATCAATGCCTTTTTGCGTCAAATTATTATTCTTGTTCTTAATTAACATAAAGGCTATGTTTCATATATTAGTTAATAAATTAGCTGGTAGTTGATAGGTTAGCTGATGAACTAAATACGTTTAGCAAAAACTAGTTAATAAATTATATAAAATGTAAAATGACTAAAAAAGACATGTTAAAATAATAAGTTTTAACATTTCAAAATATATTTAAAACACTTCACTAACAATATAATATATTAATTAATACAAGGCAAATGCTAATTGTTTTTTAATAATAAATTATGTTAATTGATAGATTTCAATTTGATTTATTAGTATTATATATAATATATATTTTTTTGGATTTTTATAACGACAAATTTTACAAAATATCTACATTAATGGTGATTTAAAAAAAACAATTACATATAATATAAATAAAAACAGAATTAATCAACCTTACATATCTTAGTTAATTAATAATTTTTTAAATTTTTTAATTAAATCAAGTATTTTAATAAAATATTTATCAAAGTTTTATTTTTTATGAAACAAAAGAAATATATAACTTTGATTTATATGTGATCTATAAAAAAACATTTGTGAAATTGTTATATTTATTTTTTGACAACTAAATATATTGAATAATAATTAATAAAAATAATTAATAAAATTAATAAATAATTTTAAATAATGAATAATTAATATAATGCATAATTTACAATTACAAATTAGTTAATAATTGAAATTTATTATTAATAATAATTTATAATTAAAATTTATTATAGTAATTAATAAGAGTTACAATTGGAAAAAATATAAAAAATGTCCTAAAACGTTACTTAAACTAGGTTTTTAATGAGCTAGGTTATGTCCATCCAAACACGTATGCAAAAATAAGCTAGTTTGTTGTGGTTACCATGGTCCCAATTACAAGATAAATGTACATATAAAGTTGAACCATAGAACTCACATCGAGAATATAAGTATATAACTGATAGAGATTCATATGCAAACAAAGTATATATTTAGATACGACAAAATGACCCGGGACTAATTCATCAATATCGTAGTCGTGGTTGACGTCATTATTAAATTTGTCTCTTGCGGTATAAATTTTTACAACTCTGGAAAAATGAGAGGGTGCAACAACATATCAAAGTTTAAGTTTTAGTTTTAATGGTTAATAATGGTAAAAACTATAACTGTAAATCATTGAAAATATGAGCCGATAATATTTTGTATTGTATTTGGCAACCCTATTAATTTATATTTTATATTATATTACAATAATTAGTCTATGTCATTATGATAAAAAAAAATTCTTAGATTTGTTACTGCAAATAATTCCAGACGACAAATAACCACATGACCGATAATATTTTGTGTTTTAGAGGCTACTTTAGATAGTTTGTTTGACTGTCAACTTCAGGGTCTCATAAAATTAGTCAATGTGTGTATAAGTTGGCCTACACTTAAAAAACTAGAAATATCCCATCTGACAGTTTATTTTGGTTTGACTAATACGACACGAACTCAGAACCATATAATCAACATGATCATATATATTAGAAGTTCAAAACAAAAACCATCACCAATTTGGTTGGAATAGATTTGTTTAATTAAAAATGAAAGAAATGTGAAGACAAATATTTATATTCAATTAAGATCTATATTTAAATATATAAATTAAAAATAGATCTTTATTTAAATATCCAGGGATAGGTAATAGGTTCATATAAAATCATTCATTTTTTGTGAGACCACGTCTTAACAATTAGATCAAACTTTCATATTCTTTTATAGAAAAAAAAATGTGAAGGTTACGAGAAAAAAAATATGAAGGTTTGTGAGATTAAGAAGATCCAACAGTAAAAAAAATGGTCTCATAAGTTTTACAAAAAAAAGACCGATCTTACATGATATTCAGTTCAATTAAACATCTGTTTTACAAAAAGATTTGTCGATTCCCCTTCCCTCACTTACACCCCATGTGTTTTTAGTGTTGTGATTTAACCTACAATAGGTCAATATGGGCCCTTTGAAACTTTTTTTTGAATGTGACACATCAAGATACAAAAACAATTGGACAAAATTCTTGTAGATTTTCTTTTTTGTTTCATACAAAACAAAATCTTCTTTGGCCATACCACCTTTTATTGCATTTATTGCCCATTTTTGTACACTTTTTCTTGGAAATTGCTATTTTATCCTTTTTATACTCGGACCATACAAAAAAGACCGTAAATAAGGAGTAGCGAATATGAAATTAAAGACCAGATTGATTCTGTAAAATTAAATTTGTATATGGGTTTTAGATATAATTAAAAAGCTCTAGTTTATTTAAAACACATGTTTTGTTTTAAAACGAAAAAGTTTTGAAGGCTTTTAAATTATGAATATATGTAACACATATTTTTTTTATGTTAAAAAATGATAATATGTGGGAACTCACCCTTGTTGGACCTTAGACAAGCCTGGCCTTGTTTATTAACTAACCCCTTTATTAGAAATAATATTCAGTATAACTCGTCTCGTAACCGATCCGGTAATCCCAAAACCTTGGTCCTTTTATTTTATTTTATTTTAATATTGAAAATAAACTTCAGATTATTTACTTTTCTTTTGTAAAATTTGTGTTTCAAATATAAAAGTTTAACAAACATTTGTTTCATTTTCCGTATATAAATATTATATATACTTCAAAAAAAAAAGTGCAAAATCACCCCCCCCCCCCCTCCCGTGCCAAAACTAGAATAACAGTTGTATATGACCGTTTGGTGAATGACACAAAAAGAAAATAGTAATAAGTAACTGTCTCTTAACCGATACACTTTAGGCCACTTGCACCTTTACTTGGGCATATAGATGGCCCCACTGCCAAATTGGTCCCTTTAAAACTAGGCCAACGGTCCTTAACATGACCAAAAATCTTAGGTCTAGGGGTTAGGTCGATCTCATTTATAAAAAATAATAATTTTATCATACAAAAATGTTAGACATTTTTTGTAATTGTGATTTTTGAAAGTTAACATTGAAATACACTTTAAATAATACATTTACTTGCAAAAAGTCTAAAAATAGTCTGAAAATCTTATAAATATCTTGAAAACTTGTAATGTAATTTATAAATACTCAACTATTTGAAAAATCGATCCTATAAATAACCAAACTCGGCCTTATAATCGTTTTCAAACTAGTTCTTCAAATTTCATAAAACTTGTAACTAGTCCCATACCGAATCAATCATGGTCCCAAAGGTGGCCCAAATTTAGGTTATACATACTTTTTACTACAATAGAACATTTTTTTAATAAAAATAAAATCAACACTAGATTTTGTGACTTTAACAAAAATTTGAACCACTATCGCTTGTTTTTCACTTAGATTTTAATAATCGGACCAAAATAACATAAAATGTAGAAAAATATCCTTAAATTTTCCAAATTAGTATTGGTGTCACAATATTGAAGCAAAAGTTTAAAAGTTTATGAGCTTACAATACGATTATCGAGTAAGCACTTACCAGATGCCATTCTTTTTAATGGATTGATATGATAAAGATCAAGAATCTTTCCAGTAAGATTTTACACGATAAGTGAGAAGAAAACCTTTATCCATTAAGCAATTACTGTTGGGTAAAGATGCTTACCAACAATCTATTTTGATGGCCAAGAATGTTACTGATAAGGTAAGTAATGGTGATGACTATTGTCGGTAAGCATTTGGTTCACGACCCCTTAATAACTCAATTGGTACCAAAAAAGACGAATAAACAAATCAACATTTTAGAAATTAGGTTGTTATTTATTGTATATTGCTCCTTAATAATAGAAGATGATTGTTCAAAATACTAATGGACTCGTTTTCTTTACATAATAGTGAACCTAAATCATAGATCTTTTACTTATCATATAATACAAACAAAACCCACAAAATACATATGACGAACGCACACATTTGGAGGATTTGCTCAACTGTTAATATCTTGGGTTTATTTCTCAGAAGTGATCAATTCAAGTCTCATCAAAGTAAGCTGAAAGTTTGTCTAATTGGTCCATGAGATTAGTCATCGTGCACATTAGTTAGCTAACATATTTGGAGCCTAATTTATATTCAACTTTGTTAAAAGAGAGGAGTGTAAGGATCTAAATGAACATAAGGTAAAAGTACAAGGGTCTATATTGCATTTCAATAAAAGAGTTTTAGTGGAATGCAATCATAGCATCCATAATTCCATATTGCATCAATGCATCCGATGCCTTTTGAAGTACAAAACGTACAAATAGTACCTCATACTTTTGATGATCTTTCATAGTACACCCTCGTCACTCTTTATAACAAATCTAATGAAAATGTATCATACTTTGTTCTGATTCATATTTTAGTAACGTATCTTCAAAGCTTTCATTTTTGGTATATCAGATATGAGGGTTGGGTTCACATGAGACCAGCCTGTTTTCGTGAGATCCGTGAGACCACATTTTTACACTTGAAGCTTCACAGAAAATCACTGTGAAGGTAAAAAAAATCCGAACATTTACAGCAAAACACTGTGAAAGTTACTTTCACAGTCTTTTGTTGTGAAGTTTCAAATGTAAAGATGTGGTCTCATGGGTCTCACGGAAACAGCTTGATCTCACGTGATCCCAGGTCTCAGATATGATATGTCAAACGTTTAGATACCTAATTTACATCCAAAAATGGATAAGAATTCAAAGCATTTTAGTTTGGATCTTTGATCACCTTTAATCTCAAACAAACACATGAATCGCGCTTGATACGGAGATTGATCCAGTGTATCCCTGAGCATTTTATCCTAATAGTGAAGATATTTTCTTACATTTCTCATCTTAACTCTCATTTTCACTGGAACCCAACCTATAGAGGTTTTGTCCTCAGGTTTTCACCATCACACTTATTCTTACCGGAAATCAATTCTAATAAAAAATATCATTACAAATTATATAAACAAATCAAACAATATAATTTCCATATAACAACTACAAAGTTCAATATTCTCTGTTCTTTCACCCCCTTTTAATGAATCGACTACAAACAATGTACAAGTTTTAAATGCATAATTTACAATTCATTACAACAAAATGAAAAATAACCTATTACAAATTTAATTTGTACATTTATATGATACACAAAACATATCTTTGACCAAGATTTCTTGATTTTTTTGACCCATTATTAGATCGTATTGTACAACTCATTAATGCATCCCAACACATGACCCGAATCTTCAAGCCCAATTGGAACTGTATAGTACAACCCATCAATGCACACACTTTCCCGACCTCTTGACCCATTAAAAACCCGAATCTTTAAGCCGGATCCTTATCGGGTTTTACCCAAAAATCCCGAATCTACCCATTGGACACGGACCCATCACAAGGGCACACGTAACCGAACCGTCGAACCGTGGTGCACCACGGTCACCCTTTATAAGACCACGGTGCTACCCAAACTTCCGGCCACGGGCTGCGGTTCGAAAAGCGCGAGCTTAATGGTCCCATTTTGACACGATCGATAAACATCGATACATTCCTCTAAATCAGCATCGCAAGTTAAAAGAACCCATTCGGAATCATCATCGAAATACTTAACTTGAAACTCGTTCATATCGTTTATCCCAAATCTTTTCGCGATTTCTTGCAATAAATTACCGTAACCCCAATCTTTTTGCAATCGAAAACGTACCTTTTCTTCTCCGTAAGTCACCTTAACTCGATGAACATTATTCTCGCCTTTTGGCGGAAGTTTCCGAGTTTCCGGAAGCTCGGTTAGCGACTTATGGCTATGTGATCTTTGAAGAAGAACCTTCGGTTCTTGATCTTGACTATATAACGACACATGAAGCTCGGCATCACTCCGGGCCCGTTTCAGCCCGCAACTTCCGGAATCTTCCGCGGTGGGGGTCCGTGGATGTGGGTACGGGTGGGTCCCACTAGAAGACGAGTGGCCCGAACTCGAAGTTTGGCTACACGAAGGGGAAAGTGACGATTTAACGACACCCTCGATGGGCTTCAAAAACGAGCTCGTTTTTGGATCCGAAGAAGAAGCGAGTTTCGGGAAGTTTGAATAAAAAGACTCGATTTGGAACGAACCCGAAGCCCCGTGAACCGAATCCATCACGAGCTGGATCTTTTGTAACGAATGGCCCACTTTCTTGATCTTTCGAGATGGCCAACGTTGGATCCCGTGTTGTCGACATATCCTTTTAAGAGTCGTTGGACAAACTGCAATTATAAGAATCGGTAAAAAAAAATAACGACCATGAGCCCAAAACCGCAAAACCGAACCAAATTGGTCATGGTGGTTCGACCGTTTGAGTTTAGGTTAAGACGGTTCGGTTCAGATCAGAAAAGAGGTGCTGAACTCTGAAGTCTGAAACCAGAATCAATAAGACTCTTTTTAAGCCAAACCAAACGGGCCACTATATCCTACCCGAAGGCGAGGTCCGGATATGTGTAATTCTATATTTTACCCCATAGATATTATAACGTTTAGAGGCTCGTTCATTTAGAAACTTTTTAAAGAGTAGAAACTTGTGGAAACCGATATAAAATAATTTTTTTCATATTTTCTTTTTCATCAAATGTTAAGATTTAAGATATTGTTTAACATATGTTTGTGTTCGTATGAAAAAAAAAATATTACATGTGAAGAAAAAAACGTTGGTTCACTTTCACATATGAAACAAAATTCATATATTTGAAACAAATAAGTGAACCAACGTTTTTATTTTCAATTGTAATGTTTTTTTCATATAAACACAAACATACGTGAAACAATATCTTATATCATAACATTTAATGAAAAAAAAATTACGAAAAAAATTATTTTTATATTGGTTTCCACGAGTTTCTACTCTTTAAAAAGTTTCTAAACGAACCCCCTTATAACATTTAATTTATATAAAAAATAAATTCCAAAAGTTACCGAAAGTTCTTACCACCAAGATTTTTCGCGGCATCCTTCAGACTTCCGGCAAAATACTGCCGAAGCATTTCCAAAGTAATCGTTTTCTCCGTCTTAGCACCGCCACGCCTCCTCTCCGGCGGCCGCTTACCACCACCGTCGTTCCCAACACCACCATCGCCGGAAACTTGCGTTCCGACCAAATCCACCGGTATCTCCGGCGAGATTTCTTCAACTTTCACCACTTCTAAATCCGAAACAACCGAAGAAGAACCTTCTTCCAACAACTCCTTATCCGTAACTATCCTTAAACTCCGGCAAACATTTTGTATTATAATCGATAACGAATTAAGCAACGTCTTTTGCTCTTCTTCCTCCTTACAATCCACCGGCAAAAAAAACTCCAAAACGTAATCGATATTTCCCGTATACGTGCTTCGAAGCCGTATAGCAACGACCCCACATAAATTAAAAATACGGGCATGGTGCGATAAAGGGTAATCGGTTTTTCGGTATGAGGATATATCCGGAAAATAACACGGTTGATTTGTCGTAAAAGCTCGGCCAACGACACCTTGGCCTTTTAATAAATGGTGGTCGGAACACGCTTCTTGAAAAACTTTGAAATCGGGATTGTTAACGTGGCAAGCGGAGTCTACGGTGGAGATACAGTGCATTACGTTGGCGGCAGAATGGCGGCAGCCGCCTTTTTTGCCTTGTTGGATGCACGGGACCCACGTCTGAGCTAGCGGCAAGTTGTGGGTTTCGCAAGCGGTTTTCAGGATCTCGAGGATTTCGGGAAGGGCGGCTTGATATAAACCGTCGGTCACCTGGTGATATATTTTATTGGAATGTTAATTAATAGAAGTTTTTTTTGAAGATTTTGTTTGAATTTATTTTGTTAGATGTAGTAATTTTATGATCGTGTTACCTCGAATTTCTGGGATTCTAATGGTTCGGAACTCCTGAGATCGACAGCCTATCAAAAACCAAAAAAATTCAAAAAAATATCAATCGTTTTTCCAACAAGAAATATCGATTCAAGCAAAGATTTAGTAACATTTGAAAGATAATCGACTACAGTTATATACTTCTATTTTATATATATACATATATAGGGGCGGGTTCGAATGAAAACTCAAATTTGGTTGTGAACGTGAGGACAAATGATAGCGTGACACGTGTCATATTCAGACTGAACAATGAATGAAAATATTCAGACTGCAATCAGACTGAATGTAGTGTTATGATCGGACTGAATAACACTACATTCAGACCGAATATTTTCCTTCATTATTCGGTCTGAGTATGACACGTATTGAGCTCCCATTTGTCCTCACGTTCACTATCAAATTTGAGTTCGCATTTGAAGTCTCTCTCTCTCTCTATATATATATATATATAGAGAATAGAGAGAGAGAGAGAGAGAGAGAGGGAAGTTCAGTGGAAAACTGATAAAAAGAAAGAAAACTGAAAAACACCATGAGAGACCTCCATCCAGACGAGATGCACAAATGCATACAATCGACTGAAGCTGTTTTTTGGTTTTTTCTATCCACGAGTGCATGTTATGCACTAGTGCATCATATTATGTTACAAATTACCGGTATGCATTTGTGCATACCGTCCGGATGGAGGGCTCCCAGGGTGTTCTTCGGGTTTTTTTTTGGCGTTTTCACTTGATCCTGGCCATGTATACATATATATATACACACACACACACACATACATATATACATACACGCACATTGTCATATAAGCGGAACGCTATCAGATTACTCTCGAGAAGGGCCCTTAATCAGAGAAAAAAGTTTCATAAGTGTCTACTTTCCGATTCAACTGATTGTTAAGGGTAAAATTGTCATTTGCCTTTTTCATCGCGGACATACATACGGAGTACTAGCTAAAACCATAGATATATGGGCGCATAATTTCCATAAAATCAATCAAAACAACAAAATACAAATAAAAAAACGTACCTCAAGAGCTTTACAAACGCCTTCGATCTCGGGAGCGTAATTACTCTTTTGGGTAGTCATAACAACCTCGATAACACCAAGACAACTTTGACGATCGTGATCGAAAATGGGGACCGCAACACTCCCGCGAACGTCTAACTGTTGAGCGTATTCAACTCTCGGATACTCTTCGGTTTTAAAAAACCGAACATCCGGAGTCCATTCCGGAACTTTTCCCATAAATACCCTTCCGGGTAATCCCACTTCCTTTGAATTACCCTCGGCCGCAAAATGATAGTTTTCCGATATATTTCTATAATTAGAAAGTTGTGGGCAATCGGAATCTAAAGAAGAAAGTTGATGGCTAGTACTCAAAACTTTCTTTCCTTCTCGGTTTTCCGGTAACCATATTTGGATAAGTACGTTTTTATGGAGCGTAGAATCTTTTATATTATCGATAGCGAAGATCAATCTTTCTTTCACCGATAAGGAATGGCGGCCGATGGTGGCGGCCATTGGCGGAATCCACCATCTTCGGGTGGTATCGGAGCTTTCGATTCGAAAGTTTTCGGATTGGTTATAGAATCCGATTGAATTACTGATATGGGATTTCGACGAATTTCCTTCTTCGGTTTGACTAACGGAAAGATTGGTGAGAAATGACGATTTTGCCCGTTCTTCTTGAAGGTCTTCCGGAAGGTGATCGCCACCGTTGTTGTTGAACTCTAAAGTCGGCCATTGAAATAAAGGGTCGAAAAGGGGATTATTATTATTGTTATTTACGAATTCGGAATCGTCTGTTGCTTGTAACCAACATCCATCGAACAAAAGTTCATCCATATAATCGAAATCGATCATTGAATCGGATGGATTTCCGAAGATGTTATTAGTTGGAAACACACTATCATCCATGGCTTTGCAATCTTGAACTCAAAATCCCACTATCTTTTTATCTAAAAATCCAAACTTTTTTGTTCATATCTCAATCAAAATCTGTCAAAATTGGGGGAAAACAAAGAACACGAAGATTAATTGAAGAAAATCGAAAAAATTACAGTTCTAAAACTTCAAAGAATTGTATAGCTATAATCTTGTAATTAAAATCCCACAAATTTAATCAAGAAATAACAACTTTTTTTGTTCAAATCTAAACCAAAATCTATCAAAATTGGGGGAAAAGAAAGAACAAAAACAAGAACGAGAACAAGAACAAGAAAATTACTCAATGAGAATAAAACAAATTGAACATCAAACCCACATCCAAAATCATCTTTTTTTGAGATAAAGATTCAAATCCCACAAATTATATCCAAAATCAGAAGTTGGTTTTCAATATCTCAACTCAAATCTATGAAAATTGAAGAAAAACCCATGAAAATTTTGAATTGAAAACCTAATGAAATTCATCACTGAAAAAAGCTATATACATCTTTTCCCTAATTAAAGATTATATGCTTACGAAATCAAAAGATTCCATCAACATGACAATCAAGAATTATCAATATTCTTTAGTCAAAGTACCTAAAAAGTCAGCTACAGAAACAAAAAAAGATCAATCAATGAACAGACCCCCCAAGTTCAATACCTATATTCAAGTAGATGAAAGATTCCAAATTAAAAATAAATTAAAAAAAGTTATTATTTCTTACGGATATCTCAAGATTGTTGTACCATACAAGTTTACAACCACTTGCAACCTCTCTCTATCCAAGAAAAGAAAATTGGAAAAAGAAAAAAAAGAAAAAAAGAAAAAGAAAATTTGGGTTTTGTTTAGATTCTTGAATATTCCAAATTAGGGGTTTACCACTTACCACATTTTAATCTGGGCAAGAATTTAATTCCTAAAAAACCCAATAAAAATAAGGGAAAATTAGAAAAATTAGAAAAAGAAAACAAACAATCAAGAAATCTTGTGGGATATTTCAGATTCAGAAAGAAATAGAAGAAAAACAAACTGTTGGATTTCTCTGAAAATGAACATAGAAATCATCTTTATTTCTTACCTTGAAATCATCATCATCATCATCATCATCATCTCTTTTGAAGGAAAAAAACACTTAAAACTTTTTTTCTTCTTGTTTCTTCAAAGATTCTTGTTATAATCTCAGAAACCCCGCCATAAAAATAAAACTCTCAATAGGGAATCCCAAAGCTAGTCAACCTTGCTGCTTTATAGAGAGAGAGAGAGAGAAGAGAAGATCCTTTTGGGTTTTGAAAGATAAAGAAAGAAAGAAAGAAAGAAAGAAAAGAAAGATTCAATTTTTAACATGAAACTGTGAGAGATGACGAAAGAAAGAAAGATTGATATCTGAAAGATTAAAAATGGTGGGTGATGTAAGATTCAAATAATAATAATAATAATACATAAAAAAGAAAAGGGTTTGTTTTTTGTTTCTAATTCTTTTTTCTTGAAAGTAGGCGAGCAAAAAATAAAGAATTGGATGTTGGTGTGTGTGTGTGTATATGTGGATGATGGATCGGTAAGCAATTTGCAGTTGCAAAAAGGGAGGGAAAAGTTTAGATTTTAGTCCCACAACTAAAACCAAAAGTCAATTTTGGCTCAATATTGCTTTTATCGTAACAATTTGACCACCATAGTTGTGTTATTATTCTACTTTCTTCTTTAAAGTAGCGTTCGGTACGTAAACATGACTATACTGAAGAAAAGAACAGGAGTGGATTGGATTAAACTGGACATAGTTTATATTACAAGTTGTCTCTTTGGTGTTTGGCGTGAATAGATTTTAGTCACAACTATTACCAAAGTCAATTTAGGCTACTGTTTGTTTTCATTTTTAACAATTCAACCATCGTCGTTAATATTATCCTACTGTATTCTTTGAATATATCATTAATATTTTCATCAAACTGTGTTGTTCTTAAGGTTTTTTCTTTGTGGGTTTCTTCATTGTTTGTGTAGTAGACAATGTCTCGTATTAAATCTATATCACAAACTCTAAGGTAGATGTCACATTTGTGTTCATCTCACCCCACCAAGACTCCACCTCATGATAGGATATATTGGACTAGTATAGTTTGCTTTTTTGTTGGGGTTTTCCTTCAATAGTTGTTTTGAATGATTTTATCTTGTTTTGTGAGTTAAGTATTTAGTAGGTTTGATGGATGGATATCATGCCTCTTGTCGTTGGTTTGCAGTTGGGAGGGTCGTGCACGACGTTCCATAATTGTATATATATATATCAGCTAGGGGTGTAAAAGAGTCGAGTAGCAAGTTGTTATGGCTCAACTTGAGAAAATAATATCATGCTAGAGCTCGAATAACTTTTTCAAAGAAATCTTGATGCTCATTTAATAATTTTTGAGTTATATAGTGTGACCTAAAAGGTCAAATTTCTATACTAATTTATGCACTCGAACTCGAAATTGAATAACTCGTTTACTAGGTCGAGCTAGATAATTATTATATTTTAATTATATGATTTAGGAACATATGAACATGTTCAGTTTTTTAAAAAATGTGTGTTTATATTACGTGGTTAGACTTGACTTAATTTAAACACTTTAGTCGAGTTTTCGATGAGTCGAGTCAGACATTGGTGTTATGTAGCTCGACTTGTTAAGTTAAACGAGCTTTTTGAGTAGCTTTAAATGGTAACACACCTATTTAGCCTTTTCTGCTTTTTAATATATTTTTAGGAGGACCTTTATAATTTTTGATTGAATTAGATCCGCTCGGTTTTCGATTTTAAAGGTAATTTTTAATTTTATACATAAAATAATACGAAAATCTCATTTTGATTTGAAATTCAAAAATATTTGCAAGAACTTTTTTTTGGAGGCATGAATTTATGTCATGTTGGAAACTATGGCCAAATGGATGAGGTATAAGTCGGCTTATCTCCCCTTCGACTATTTGGGTTTGCCGGTTGGTGCAAATATGAGGCGGGTCTCACAATGGCAGTCAGTCTTGGAGAAGTTTTCTAGTCACTTGGCAACTTGGAAAGCTAATTCGTTATCCTTTGGTAGACGACTAACTCTTGTGAGTTTTTTAAACACGTTCGAGAGAGTGTTTTAAACACACTTGAGAGACTGAGAAGAGAGTTTTTCTCATTGTTCCATGCGTCTGTGAGTGTTTTAAACACACTTGAAAGGGTGAGAAGAGAGATTTTCTAGGTAGCTCGAGTAAGGGGGAACGTGTTGCATCAAGTGGAAGACAACTTTGTCTCCTTTTGAAATGGGGGGTTTGGGGATAGGGAGTTTGAAAGCAATAAATTGGGTCTTATTAGAAAAATGGTGGTGGCATTTCTTGACCAAAAAAACATCCTTATGGGTGTCTATAATAGCTAATATGTATCATGTTAAGGGGGTTTGGGTCGTGAAGGGAGGGAAAGTTCTAATTGCAAAGGGGGTATGTGGGGAAGTATCATTTCGGTGGGTAGTGAAACAGATGCTCTTGGTTTGGACTTTACCTTGTCCTTTGTAAAAAAAAACTTAGGGATGGGTCGAATATATCCTTTTGGCTTGATCATTGGGTAGGTGACACCCGTCTTTGTGAAAGTTACCCAAGGTTATTTGGTTTGGAATCGGATAAAAATGCTTTGGTTAGAAATATGGGTCGTTGGTTTGATGGTGGTTGGAAATGGTCTTGGGACTGGACTAGAATCCCGAGAGGTCGAACTTCAGGTGAACTTACTAATTTGCTCTCTTTATTGTAGTCTCAAATACCTTCACAAGACCGTAAAGATAAATGGTGGTGGAGTTTTGATGAAAATGGGGAATTCTCTGTCAATCCTTGAAGATCCGAATTGAGGACGAATGTCTCTAAATTGGTGGCAGGCCCCTTCCCTCGTTTCGTAGTGGAACAATTTGGTGTCGAGGAAAATTAATGTGTTTGTATGGCGAGCATCTTAGGGTCGAATTCAGGTTCGTAAAGGTGTTGGATGACCGCGACATAGACTTGCAGTCAATCATGTGTCCAAATTCTAAGGAAGCGATCAAATCTACTGATCATTGCTTTGTCGAGTGCAAGTGTACAGCCAAAATTTAGAGTTTAGTTCGGGATTGGTGGGGTTTGGACTCGGAGCTGCAGTTTGCATTAGCTAATCTTCTTCTTCATCATCATAGACCAACACATTTCTCACCGCGGGTGCAGCGCCTCTGGCAAGCTACCATCTGAGTTTTATGTTACATGGTTTGGAAGCATCGCAATGATGTTGCTTTCAGACAGAAATCCCTCTCAGCGGATCTATTGTTTGCATATATACAAGTTTGTTTCTTCATGTGTGTTTCAAGTAGACTCCGTAAGGGATCTATTTCTTGAGATTTATGGTTCGTTTCTCCCCAACTTACACATTCCTTCAATTAATCGTTCAATTTAGTTTCGTGTGCACCTGTTTGAGAAGGTTAGGCTCCTTTGTTTTTGCTTTTCGGCTCTTTTTTGTTTCTTTACTGCACCTCGTAGTTGTGTTCGTGTTAGGACTCTTTGGTCGTTGACTTTGTATCTTTTGTTTATTGTCTTCAATAAATTGTTGCCTTTCAAAAAAAATCCGTCATGTCTAATTTTTTCGCTAAATATTTGACAAAACCCTAACAATAATGATTTGATTGTAAATATTGCAAACTTATAGTGGTCAAATAGTGAAAAATAAAACTAATGTTTAGAAATTGCAAAATGCATTAAGTTTAGTGGTCATATTTTATTGATAGTCACAATCGGCTACGTTTTTTTCCCAAAGATTCTTTTAGGTACCCTCCAGTTTTTAATAATTTTTAAAGATGCTTCAATATACATATAATTATTTTTTGGATTTTTTAAATTAATTTGACAAATTCCTTGGTATTATTGTAATTAAAATTATTTTTTAATAATTAAATAATAATGATGAAATTGATTTTAATAGGAAAATATCGTTCAATTTCTATTTTCTTGGATAAACAGGAGAGTATAATGTATATGAAAATATATCAATTTACTTTATGTTTAGTTAAGGGGTTAAATTAATAACAATTTTTTATAACCATGTTTGAAATATTAACTATTTATATTTTAAAAATAATATTAATGGGTCAATTGTGATACAAAGCATTTCAAATATACATTAACCGAGTTTTAATCTATTATTCGATCCGTTCATTTTTATCATCTAATAATGCTTAGATGTTATTCAATAAATTACTATGGTTCGTGATTTTTGGGCGTGAAAATGTATACACTAGTGACATATTTATTATTGAATTATTAATTGAACAATAGTTTTTCAATTATTTTGACATTTATGACCCTGTTGTTATAATACGAACAATTCTTGATAAAACTATATAATGAGTAATTAGTATTTTTATTATTAAAATAATTATTAAGTGTAAAATAGATTGATAAAACTATATAATGAGTAATTAGTATTTTTATTATTAAAATAATTATTAAGTGTAAAGCTATTGACCTACTGTGGCAGACTGGAAATAATTTATTACATATGTTTGATTAATAATGAAATGAAAATGGAAACAACTTAACACATTACATATGCAAAGTGCAACCGGGAGTTTCATTTATTCATTATATGGTTTTTGCAATATTTATAAGAAAACAGTTGCAGGTGATCGTCATCCCTTTAATATTGAATTAAATTATTCGAGATTTTATTGAATTAAAAGCTAGAACCGACATAATCTATTTACACTATTCGAAATTTTATGAATATTCAGACCGACTTAAAAACAAACCCACAACTAAATAAGCAATTATAACCGACATAATCAAAACCTAAATTATACTAATAGACCCTTGTCATTAAGAAAACCGTTTTATATCGAGAATTCAAAACGTTTTCATGTACTACAAACAAATAAGTCCTAAAATATTGAAATAAACAGAATTGGTTTACTCCATAACTTGGATAAGAGAATCGAATTCACATTTACTGCTTCACGTTCTAAATATTTGTAGTTTATTATTGTTAAAAAATTGACATATATGTAATGTCAAATGTTAGTTTAATGATGCTTGCTTTCCGCAATAAATACAATGTATGTCTTCTCATATAATATAACAGATATTTTGGCTTTAATTACATGTTTAGAAAATTGAATACTCTTTATAACATGTTTTGAAAAAGAATAGATGGTTTTAGTAAACGGTTTTTAAAGTACAGTTACCAAATTAAACAATTAGGTGATCTTGCATTACTTTTTATAACTGTGGGTGTTCTAACTAGTTGCATGCACCTTGATTTAACGTCTTTGGGGTTGGAATCCAGAAGTTAAAATACCTTCATTGGTCCTAAAAGAATTCCAATTGAAGATCAATAAGAATCAAACATAATATCTAAGCAGTTGAGTTACTACACTACAATTTCCCCTATATTTGAGCATAAATGTCTAATAAGCACCGGATAAAATAAAGTTGTTTTATGAACTAAAATAATAAAGTGTCTGATAGAATATATTGAACAGTAATTAATTTAATTAATAATAATAATTATTGATTTTTATGATATATTTACTTCATTTTCTCATAAACCCAAAATTTTATTGAGTTTAAATTGACTCATTCTTATTTTTCTTCCCTCTAATTTTCATTTACATTGATCTACATGAACCAAGGAGCTAATATATTGTAATAATTACTCGTTACCTAAAAAGTGAACTTATAAAATAGAAAATAATTTCTCCTTGTACAAATACAAGTACAACCAACTTTTTATTGTCTTAAAAAAACACAATTTTTTCTCAACAAGTTCTGAGTTCAAATTAATTTTTATTCCTCTGCTTTAAAATATTTGAATAATATTTAAATTTTATCATATTACAAATACCAAATATTATGCAATATTTTAAATAACTCGTTATGGCCTCGTTAAATCATTATGGTGTCATGGCTTGCGGTCGCCTCCGTGTTAATCCCTATGTTTCACTCTAAGGCTTGGTTTGCATTGTAACCTGTGGGTTACTTTAATATATAACGTGCACAATAAATGATAATTATGTAGAAGAGCTAGAACTTAAATAAACATAAAAAGAAAATTTAAAAACTAAAACCTTATAGGTAAATGTTTACTGACATTCCCGTAACGAAAATTCGAACACTATATATTTGAAAATTGAAAAAGTAGTGAGTAGAGATTCAAAAGATTTAATCCTGATTTTGCACAATTGATATCATTTTCTATAAGCTATATACGTTTAATATCAATGGTTTTTCTTTCTGTTTTAATTTTATTATTTTATACAAAATTAATTTGTCCTAAAATATTATTCAAAACACTAAAGGGTGGGTGAGTTACTCACCCTCTATGTGTGTGTGTGTGTGTGTGTATATATATATCGACTTAGGGCACACCTTAAAAAACATATGACCTTGCTGTAACTTTGAAGGCTGTTTAACCTTGCCGCCATGTTACCCTCAAGCCATTTGAAACCTTGATATTATCAATCGATAACAGTTGAAAGATATTTATTATATTACATTTGTGCAAAATTTTATTTTATTATATTTTTTTGCTATTTAATTAAAATACTTTTAATTAAATTATCTAACTAAATCAAACATTAATATTTTATCTCATTATTTTATTTAGAAAGTATAAACTATTTACCAAATAAAAATTAAAAAAACAATTTAAGTTTGAGAAGGATAAAATAGTGAAAAGGTGAATAGATGCTTTATAAATATCAACATCATCCTGGCGCGTGAATAAAACTCGCGTTTGACTTTTATATTATTGGTTCGTTATTTACACGTGACTTTTTGGCGCGTAGAAGTATCTCCTATAAACGAATCAATTAGTGATGGAATCCACTAAGTAATTTGCGGATTAAGTTAATTACATCAAAGTCCTTACTATTTCTTAAAACTCCAAAAATACCCCTCATCTTTTATTAAAATGACATAAGTCCTTTGAGATGTAACATGTTTTTTTTTGCTTCCCCCCTATTTTCAAATTTTATCAATTTAGTCCATTTTTGTTCTTGTAATATATAATATTTTATACAACAAAAATCAACAAATTAACTCATTCATCCTTGAAATTAGTGATATTTGAACCCTTTTACCTCTTGAGAGACCAAGATTATTATGCTGCTACTTATTTTACATCTCTTGTTTAAGGAGAAGTATAAAAAAAAACCTCCAAAGAAAGGAATATAAAGTATAAAAAACAAAAAAGTATTTTTTTTACTGTAAATGTATTAAAATGCTACATCATCATAATAATTAACATTTAAAAAGAATAGATACAAAAAAGTATACTTGTAAATATGAACGCTTATATATTACAAAGTATCAGGTATAATAGTCATAAAAATATATCATTATGTCAACGTGTCACTGATAATTACTATAGTAAATAAGAACACCTACATTTTTATTTTGTTGCAATATATCTAAATAGAAAAGATCTATTAGTTATGTATATCTGAGTCATACAATAGCATCCTGAAATTTAAGTATATAAAGAAAATTTCAAGACGACGACTCTATATGTAAGTCATGAAACTTGAGAAGTTCAAAGGGGGTTTAATGTTGATTAATAAAAGCTATGGATTAAATTGAATGAATGATGAACATGTATGAAATCAAACATGTTTCTTGGAATCACTTTGAGCAAGGGTGGTTAAGACTTTGAGAAAGAGTATGTAATGCCTATTAAATGACTAACATAAAAGAAGATAGTTTCTATCATTCTCCTAATTAGTTTATAGAATAAAGTCAATCAAAATTTAGTGAGAAAATAGGTTTTAAATGTGCATTGAAGTAGGAAGTTGTAGTGAAGTAATCAATTAATCAATGAAGTTAAGGTATAAGTTTGTATGTTAATCTTTTGTCTTAATGATTAGTTGGTATCAATGCATGTTAAAGGAAGTGTTTAGTAAGAGTTCAGTTGAAAAAGATGCTGAAAGACTATTAATTTGATAAGAATGGTCAAACACGTTGGATACAAGTGGTATGTAAATCCAAGAGTTTAATTGTATGCTAGTATGATTTAATGATGTTTAAGTGTGTGAAAATGTAGAGAACATTTTAGTAGCATTGTAATGCAAAAAAGAGCGAAGTAAAAATGGATTAAAATTAGTTTGTATAGTTTAGTTTGTTGATTTTAAAGACCATATGTGCAATGAATGCGAGTTTGAACATGACTTGGAAAGTCGAGTAAGTGAGCTTGTGAAGGCGAATGATTTATCTGAGTATATAGCTAGCCAGGAAGGTTGCATGAGAAAAGCAATGAAAGATTATAGATCGCATATAATGTTGCGACCAATCAATGCGAGCTGGGTCAGACTAGCGAACTAAACTAGCCTAAGTAAACACAAGGTCATACGTGATTTCACAGGTTGGAGGTAAGGTCATCCTCCCTGTTGAGTATGACTATGATCAGATCAACACAAAATGTTAAGTTAACTTAGTATATGTGTGATTAGTGATTGTTACAAGTAATTGAAACATCTATGACTCGTGTAGAAGCCGAAATAATTATACTTACTTGGACCAAATGTAAGTTTTATGTGAATTTGAAACTATGATATAATATTTGAAAGGATTGTATGAGTGTGCTAGTTGCTTATAGTTTCATGTTTTAAATGTTTTTAGCTTGTCCCACATGTCACATGTATTTTAGGAATAATTTATGCATGAAAATGTTTTGGGCTATATGCATGGGGTTGTGTACCATGAGCCATATAGTGATAGGCAGTGCACCACAATGATGCATAAAATTATTATAAGGGTGCCTTTGTATTCCATTCGGTTAGATTATATGAATACATATACCATGGTCATTGGAAAGAGAGTTTGTCCTACACACTACGCTGCTCCAGTATTGAGATCTAACATGTTAAAGTTCAAAATTTATGTTGCATGCATTGTATGTAAGAGTTCAATATATCATATGCATAACAACTTTACAAAATGTATGTTCATAGTTATTGTTGGGTTATGTGGCCATACACACAATGGAAATAAAATGTAAACCATAACCCAATATCCATACCAAATGGGGTAGATTAGGTGTTTTAAAAAGTTACCATTTGTTGTATTTCCAAACTTGAATTTTATCTATATATATATATATACACACACACACTCTCTCTCTCTCTCTCTCTCACACACACACACTTGACAATCTTGTGAGTTTTGACTATTAACAAGCAACATTGTTTTCATTTGATGTGTTAAGAAAATGCTATCATATTCAATATGATTGGAAATCGAGGAATTGATTGGAAAATATGTTGGCAAAGTTTGATCAAGAAAATCTCGAAAAACACATTGGCAAAGTTATCCCGTAGACATGTTTCAAAGACAAACTTCGAATTAATGCATGTCGTCGACATTTTATCAAGATGATTAATTAATTTGGAAGACTTTATAAATACTTAAAAAAAAGTAGTTATGAAAATTATATTCAAAGATTTCAAAATCCAAACACTTTTGGTACAATGTAAAACTTCTACCTATTACAAAGGTTACAAAATAACAAGCAAAATTTGAAGATTTGTCATTTGTGTTTTCAAACTATTAGAAAATTATAGAGATGATTTTTTTCATTTTTGTGAAATAATTTAGGAAAGGAAAATTGCAAGACGAAATCTAGTTGTCCAAATACTTAAATCTGGAAATACATACTCTTTTTTGTTAGTTTTTTAAATATAAATTTTTTGAAGTCATTAAATTCGAACATTTGAATAACTCAGGTTGAATATTTTCAAATCCTGAAGCATTTTTCGTTCTTACTATAAATGATGATTAATTTTTTTTTAAAACAACATTTGACTAATGTTAGCATCTCAAGTGAACGAATTTCAAACATGTCACTCTCTCTTTGAATCCAATCACTCTTTCTCTCTTTTGTCAGTGTCCCTCCTCCGTCTCAAATCAAATGAGTCATTTATGTATTTTTGTGTATTTTGTAGGTATTGTATTTTGATCAAGCATTTTGTGTGCACTGTATGCATCATAATTTCTTTTTCTTGTTTTATGATTTGCATAATGAAACCTCAAATTGAGTACTAACAAATGCTTAAATTAAAAGTTGTAATCAAACTTTAATGCGTACTTGGTTTAATTTTAACTGAAAGTATCAATATTTTATGATAAAATCTTGAATTTATATTTTATTAGTATATATATATATATATATAATTAAATAACCCTTAATTTTTAATTTTTTATTATTTAGGAAATTTTAAGATTAAAGTGTTAATTTTTATTTTTAAATTACCATTCAACACTAAAAACAAACAACAATTTATTTCATTCAATGAAACAACTTAACTCTTACAAAGTTAAATCGTTTACAAAACAAATATCCCCTAGGCCCTAACAAAAATAATTAAATAATCAATCTAAAAAATAGTTCAAAAAAAAAAACAATTTAAAGGTGAAAATGTCAATCATTTTAATGATTTTGATGACTTAGAGCATCTCCAACAACTATTGTAAAATAGCAAAATGGAGGATTTTAGCAATTTAGAGCATCTCCAACAGCTATGCTAAAATGAAAAAAAGTGCAATTTTAGCATTTTATTTGCTTCAATAGCTATTCTATCATATATGCTAAAATAGAAAAAAAGAGGAGAGAAGTTGTGAAATTCTCTAAATTTAGAGAAATCTCTAAAACTTATTAGAAGAGAGAGAAAATAATATTTTAATTATATCAACCAATTAAAGTATGGAGATAAAAATGTGTAGGAGAGAGAAGTATTATTTTATTAGATATATTGAATATTTTATTAATATAATTAAAGGTAAAATTGCTAAAATAGAGTAGCTGTTGGAGATGGATGAAAATTTTTATAGAGATTTTGACTTTTTTTACTCTATTATAGAAATTTTTTAGAGCATCTCCAACAGCTATGCTAAACTAGAAAAAATAAAATTTTTAGCAATTTTACTCTCCAACAGCTATGCTATACCTTATGCTATAATAGAGAAATTGGTAGAAAAAGAGAAAAAATCTCTAAATTTAGAGAATCTCTAAATGAAGAGAAATAATTATTTAATAGTTTCTCACCAATCATATCCTTCTCTTTCTTGGGATATTAGATATGTTGAATATTATATTAATATATTTTATGATATAATTGCTAAAATAGAGTAGCTGTTGGAGATGGACGTAATATATTTTAGGGATTTTGACTTTTCATATGCTATTTTAGAAAAAAGTTAGCATAGCTGTTGGAGATGCTCTTAGGTGCTCCAACAGCTATGGTATATCAATTGCTAAAATAGAAAAATGGGAAAAAAGAGAAGAAAAATCTCTAAATTTAGAGAATCTGTAAAAATATATAGAAGAGAGAGAAATAATATTTTAATTATATTCAACCAATCAAAATAATTGAAGTTAAGTGTGTAGGAGAGATAAATAATATTTTATTAAATGATGGAATATTTTATTAATATTGTTAATGGTAAAGATGCTAAAATAGAGTAGCCGTTGGAGTTGGAAACAAATTATTATAGAGATTTTGACTTTTAATATGCTATTTTAGAAAAAATTTACAATAGTTGTTGGAGATGCTCTTATACCTAGTAATTTGAAAAACTGAATAAAAATATTATAATAATCGTGTCTACAAAATTTAAAAACATAACTGAATATATTTTACTGTATAACTAAAAACATATAAAATACAGTGATAAATTGAAACAAAAATTTAAATATCATTGGAAGTTAAGTGAATATGTAATAAAACAAATAGAATTGAAGATGTAAAAATGAATTTATATAAATAATTTGTAATATATGTATTCTTAAATAAATATTTTTTTAATCTTTTTAATATAATAAGTATTACAATAGTTTTGAGATGATAAATAAAATAGGA
This sequence comes from Silybum marianum, assembly GCA_036898165.1. Taxonomy (NCBI): domain Eukaryota; kingdom Viridiplantae; phylum Streptophyta; class Magnoliopsida; order Asterales; family Asteraceae; genus Silybum; species Silybum marianum. Next base: position 49,280,733 of record CM072532.1, on the reverse strand, counting down.
TGAGATTGAAAGTTGGCACATGGGAGTGAGTTGTTGAAGGATGCAACAAACCACTAATTTTATTTAATTTCTATACTTAGTAATATAGATTGACATCACATCATCAAACTTTTTTCCAAAATAGAAATACAACTTGCCATTTCATTTTCATATATGTGTTTTAAAATATGTGAGTTTGAGATTTTTTATGGGATATCTTTTTTATTTTATTGAAATCTTTTTATATAAGGTTTCTTTTTTCATACATCAATATTAGATTTTCGCTTTTATATAATAAAACTTTAATGGATATTTAGTTTGACGGAATATTTTTGAAGGATTTTAATTTTATAAAAGAATTTGGAATCTTTCGTGTGCTTGATTTTATAGGATTTAAAATGAAATTGAATTTCATTTCATTTTTTATAAATAGTTTATAAAGAAAAAAGTCTAAGAAACCCAATAAACTATCTAATTTTGAATGATTAAGTTCATAAACTATTTTCTGAAAACATTAAACTTTCATAGTTTGAATTATTAAGTTTTTGGACATTTTTTTTTCAATAAATTAAATCATCAGACTTAAAATTTGGTTACTTACATTTTTTAACAAAAAAAAACTATTTGTAACCGAGTAGGAATGTTTTAAAGTAAAAAAGAAATCTAAATCAGTTTTAAAGAGGGAGATCGATGACATGGCCCAACATCGTGTAAGGCGACATGGAGAACAGACAACGGTGGGGTAACAGGGAGTGGTGAGAGGGAGCAGTACCGTTGTTTGCGAGGGATTTTAATGACGTAGGGTTTAGTAAAGATAAAATTGATTTAATTTTCTTTTTATTTTAAAACCTTCCTAATTAATTACATGTAACTTTATTTTATTAAAAAAAAAAGATGTAGAGAACCAATTTTTAAAAGTTCGGTGATTTATTTATTCACATGTCTAAGAACTTATAATTTAAAATTAGAAAGTTGACTTAATAATTCAAAATGAGAAATTTAACTTTTTTTTTCATTCTAAAAAATAGTTCAAGTATTTAATCATTCAAAATGGGACAGTTTGTCGGGTTTTTCTGAACTTTCCCTTTACAAAAACAAATTATAAAATTAATAAAATTATTTTTTATTAAATGATTATTGTAAAACAAATGTTTTAACGTATTTTATAAATTATTACAAATAATTTCTATGAAATCACGCAAAATACCAACTATCCAATGGGCTAAATTCCATATTTATGAAATTTCAGTTCCATACTTTCCTTTAAATCAAATACAAGATTGTAATGGAATTCGATTTCAAATAGCATAAAATCCCATATAAACCAAACAGCCTTGATTTCGATACCAAATGTTTATTTATTTATTTATTTTGAAGTGTTTATAATAGTAAATTCGAGAACCATAAGGTTAGACGGCCAAAGGTAAAATAAAGTTACAATCTTACAAAAACAATTACTTGTTTGGTTCTTTTACATGAGTCAAATTGAAGTTTTAGTACTCTATTTTATGCTTTTTGCATTAGTAGTCCTTTAATCTTTGGTCTTTTATTTATGCAATAATGATATCATCACATTATCATTAGTCAATTTTTGTATAAAAGAAAGTTTTGTCCATTTTGGTGTGTTCAATAATGGACTTGAAATCACAAATTTAGTTGTTAAAGACCATGAGTAAATTACGGATTTGGTCCTTGTGGTATATACAAAATTCGATTATCGATCCTAGAACGCATTAATGAAGATTTTGGTCACTGTGATATGCATTTTATTACGAGTTTGGTCCCTCCATCAAACGCCCTTTAAAACGTTTGTCACGCAGAATTAAAATAAACCAAAATAAGAAAAATAAGAAAATATTATATATTATATACACATACAAGGGATAAACCTTTCCCACTAATCTCCATGATCACCCTCGTCTCTCATAGCAGCCCATTTAATGATAATTATCACCAGTTTTCCTTTCTAGTGACCCCCTTTCAAGCTCAAGACCGTCCCAACTCTGAGAACCCACACCTTCAAAGTTGTTGTTCTCTAGGTTAAATCACCCACTTTTTTCAAACTCTTATAAAAGTCTTCCTTTATCTATATCGACTCAGGTTAGTGATGTTTGCAGGTTGGGGAAGAAGAAGAGGGGAAAGGGGAGACGGAAGGGAAGGAGGTTGTTGTAAGAAAATATCATCTGAAAAGGGGCGTAGAGGAGATAACTGGAGACCTAAATAAGTCGGAGAAGAAGATTGTCGAGGGTAAAATAGAAAAACCCAAAATGCCCCTCTCTTAACAAAGGCTTTAGATGGTTGTTATCTCGAGGGACCAAAACCACAATGCAATGCAACCATAATGATCAAATTCGTAATTCACTCAATGAAGTTGTGATCTTATAGAAAATTTACATTTTTGTCGCTTTTAATAATTTGGATTGAAAAATTGTTCTTCAACTATGCTTTTTGCAATAATGGTTGTTCAATCTTTAGTTTTAAGCAAATTGCAATAAGTATTAACATATTTTATTTCACTTTAATAGACAAAAAAATCATGACTAAAACCGTTATATTTTTAGAAAAATCTTAACTTTTTAAAATTTCAATCAAACCATATTTAATATACTGACCAAGTAGAATAATTTCTGGAGTAAATTATAAATTTCATCCCTGTACTTTACCGATCCTGTGGGCTTAGTCCTTACAATTTAAAAATTACAAAATCTTCCTCGTGGTTTCAATTTTGCTTTGGATTGGTCCCTTTTCTTAACAATCATTAATTTAGCCATGTTAAATGAACCCGACGTCTGCAGTCTGTAGAGCACGTGAGGGTAATTTTGTCTTTTTTGTAAAATAGTTTTTATAATACAAGTTTACAACACATACATGCAAGCAAATAAAGTTAACTTTAATTTCAAAAGATAAACCCAACACCCCTCACCATCACGTCTGGAACTCCTTCTTCTTCGTCACCACAAGGACGATTTTGTAACTTTAAATTGCAGGGGTCATTTACCCACAAGATTTGCAAACTATAGGGACAAAATTTATAATTTACTATAATTTCTATAACAAATTTTAGAAAAGGTTAAAATTTAAAAAAAAAATTAAGTTAATGAATTAATTAAGTTAATAAAGAACTTCAAGTTTTATTTTCAAATTTATTAACAAAAATACACAATCAAATGATCAATTATAGAATTAATGCTTTGTAAACAACAAAACAAAATTATTTTTCAAAAAATTAAATTTTTTGTAAACTTTCCCATTTTTTTTGTTTATTTATCTTTTCAATAAACATAATTTAGTTTCATTTTTTGTAATTAGTGATAATATTTATGGATCATAACACAAATATTTTAAGCACAAAATAAGAGTTCATTTTTAAAGAGAAATAATAATACAACTCAACATCACCTTTAACCAAAATAAATAGAAAATGACATTTTCCAATCAAATCGAACCAAAAGAATATCCCTGAAAAAGAGTACCAAGCCATCACGCAAAACTTCGTAAAACCCTAGTTTAGTCAACTCTTTGCAACACTAACATATATCAAATACATTAACAACATAGTTGAATCGTTTAAATGGTTTTAACACGCTTTTCTTACATAAGATATAAAACTCTAACAACTGTAAACTTAAAAAACACATCATTGTTCAACCTTACTTGAAACCTACCACCACCAACATCATCAATATCCAAACCCCATATGAAGATCGTTTATAGACGGATTTTGTCCTAAACATTTACTGGTGTTTAATGATATCAGAAAAAAATATGAATTGTACATAATTTCAAACAAATATCCAACATACGACAAGAACAATTTTCTCATATGGGTTGTTGCTGAAAATTTATACAACAACCTTAAATGGTTTAATTACACGATTTTATTTATTTATCATTATGATGATTGTATTAATTTCTTTAAATTGTTGAAAAATATTTAACTTGGTTATCTTTTTGGGGAGCATGACTATGAAGACGTGTGCCCTATGTGTTTATTTCAATGAAATGTTGATATATAAAAATGGGAAAATAAATTTGGTCAATGCATCATTCATATTTAATTTGGGATTAGGTGTGTTAATCCTCTAGATTACCTACTAATATTGTTTAATATTGAAATAAAAATGTTAAAATAATTTTTTAATTAAATTTAAATTTATTAAATATTATAAGTATATTAAACTAAAAAATATATTTAACATAAAATAGATTCTGAACAAAAAAAATTGGAAGTATTGAATTTGTAAAATCAAGAATCTTATTTAATTAGTAATAAAATATTTTTCATTATTGAGATCCTCATATTTAAATATTATTCTTTTTATTAAAATAATTTATATAATCAGAAAGATAATTCTAGATTCATTTGCGTAATCAGTTTAGAGACAGACCTAACTGGATGATAATAAAATATTTAATTTTACAAGAAAATTCTACAAGTACAACCTTGAATCTATTTTTATGTCTATAATAAAGCATGTGGTTGTGTTTCATTTGTAAAATAGTAAATCCTAACAATTGAATATTCGCTTGATAATATAGTAGCGTTTACAAATGACATCATGCCTATATTTAGCTTTTTTTCTGAATTTAAATGTTATAAGATCTGTTCATATGTCATAACGTAATGGAATACCACAAACTCTATTTTCTTACGGAATTTACGGAATTCTTTCAGTTATATATACAAAAGTTCTTATTATAGTGGATACTGACAATCTAACAAAAGTAGCAACTAAAATCCTAAAGATATTATCATTGTAGCATAAAAAGAATTTATCTTGAGCATTCTATGGCAATTTTTAAGCATGACTTTCGAAAGTAATTATGTGATATTGAAAGAAAAATAGATAATCAACTATAATAAAACATGTTGCAAATAGTGTTTGGATGTAACTTTTGAAAATGGTCATGCAATATTGAAAAAAATAAAAAAAAATTAGATAATCAGCTGTAATAAAAACATGTTTTCATATAGTGTTTGGATGTAGCTCTACTTGAAGTTATAGCAATCACATTTAATAGTGTTGCATGCTTTAGAAATAATGATTTATTTAAAAAGGTTATAGATAAAATGATTAGAAAAAGGTAAACAATTAATCTTTTTCTTAAAGGAAAAGAGATGGAACTCCACTTTCTTCGAAAATGATAAGACTTTCGATGAAAAAAAGATAAGTTATGATCCAATGGTTCTTACCCAGGAATCTTTGGACTTAACTTAGTATTTTTATTGAATCATGGTAGTTATCCTTGTCCCTTATTCTTCGATAATAAGAAAGATGTTTTTCAAGTTTGAATTTGTTCATTTGGAATACGAGTTCTTCTACTCTGAGTCAGAATAAATATGTTTTCAGACCTTCTTTTTCAAATTCAAAGTGTAATTAGGGTCTATTTATCAAAAGTTTACCGGGTAAACGCTTATAGTAAAATCAAAATACGTCTAGCCCAGTGGTAAGGTAACATCTTGGGTGGGGGGTGTCAGTGGATGGTATCCCTGACTACCGGGGTTCGAACCCCGGAGTGTGCATGTGGAGATATCCAGATCATGGGTCTGTCAATTAGTGGTACCCTTATTTGGGTTGAGCCCTGGTCGACGTGGATTAGTCAGGTGACACCCTTAAGTGGGAGCCCAGATACCCTGGGAAAGTGTGTGTGTTAGCCTGTCTTTTAAAAAAGAACACTTATAGTAAAAGTCATCGTTCTCATTTACCTTAAGAAATAACATTTTTTGGTCATCAAAATGGATTGATGATAAGTGTTTATAACCCGGTAAACATTTACCGGGTAAGACTCTCGATTCTTTCCTTCACTCTTACTGGATAAAATTCTTGATCTTTGTTATGTTTTAAATATATTACTGAATTATAAGAATAAAACTAATAAATGCCTTCACTCAGATTTGTAGGCATATATTATCATTGGTACCTGTAAATACATGACAACGTAATCGTTTTTAGAGTTGGTAAAATATAAATATCGAGTTGTCTCCGTTAAAAAAACTTTTGATGTACACGAGACAAAAATAATAAGTGCTTATGGGTTGGGTTGATCGGGTTCGAGGTATTTTAACTAATCAACTCAATGTTGTCGGTTTGAGAATTTTTCAACCCAACCCAACCCGTTCGGGTTGATAATTTGGTATAACAAAATATTCTGCTAACATTGAATAACTCACAATTTCTTTTTCATCGTCTGTCATTTGCTACAACTTATCTATATTTCTTGAATTTGAAGTATATTACATCCAATTAATTTTTCTCAATATATATACTAATATATACAAATGATTTATGTAAAGATAGATAATAGATTGAAAATATATGTATACGAGGAGAGTGCCTGATGGGTGTAATTGTTTAATTTACATATTAGTAGAGATTCAATAATTATATTAAATCCAAAATATAAAAGGATATCGGGTTGGTCGGGTTGGGTTGAGTTCAAATAAAAGTAACCTGATATCAACCCAATACCTACGGTTTGAATATTTTACAACTCGATTAGGCATCGGGTTGTTTCGGGTTGAGTTATTTTGCATCGGGTTGGATTGGGTTGATCGGGTTGGTCGGTTTTTTGAACACCCCTACATACACCTAAAAAAATGAACATAATTTGCTTTTTAATTTTTGTTTTTTAGCAACCGTGGGTTCCAGGACCAAGTTATGCATAACGACTAATCCTCCGGACAACCAAGAACAGTCTGCAGTCAACACAAGTGAACCTTCATGGTCACAAGGGCATTGACAGCGTCCAAATTTGGATCCACAGTAGATGAGATTTTCCACTGCATCCCTTTTAAGTTTAACCAGTATGACACAATCCAAGTGACTATAATTCCTCTTTTTACCAGTTGTTTATTAGAAGGATATAGAATTATTTTAGCGAAAAAATTTCCAGCCTTTACATCCACGACTGATTTTAAGCTTATAAGGAATGCAACTTGGCTTCTTGAACATGTTTTTTTGCATTGAATCTCTCATTTTAACTGAATTGATACAGCAATCGAGATAAATGCACATGTTAATACTTGATTTTTATTCATTTATACTGATTAATATCTTAATGAGCACGTATATATTACTAATATATTCAAATATTTACACTTGCTATATAGTATGTTTAATAAACTTATAAACCTTTTTTCCTAACAAAATATAACCCAACTTTCTTTCTAATTTGTCTACTTATTCTTTTTCCTGTATTTTCAAGATTTATAATTATTATTTGCATTTTAATTAATAAATAATTGTTCTTTTTTACGTCAACTTAGTTAAGTGAAACTGATGTTTACTACGAATGGTTTTTTGATCGTGAGTATTTTCTTGGTGATATATGTTTATACGCTATCATTTTTTAATACTAGTTTTTTTTTTAAATATGACTTTTTTTATATGATGATAAATTTTAAAATATGGTTCATCACTTGATTGCTAAGTTAACTATCTTTTTAATTGTGATTAGTTTTTCTGATGATAAATTATAGAACTTTTTAAATTTCTATAAAACAAAGTTGTTCAATCTGATTGATTTTATGAAGCTAGATTGTTCAAAATATAACTATTTCTAATACGTAATAAATTTTAAAAACATGACAATCTTTTATAAAGACAATTTTAAAAAAAGGATAGTTTTATGATGTCATTTTTCTATTTTTTAAAAATTCTTTTAGAATTAATGACATTTTGGAAATTTGAGTTGATTGTTAGTTTTATTCTTACAATTCATTTATTACGAAAAGTATCCCTTGAAGTAAAGTTTTTGTTTTGGTTTTCGTCTCTTTTAATAGTTGCATAATCAATTATTCATCAATAATCAGGTACCCTTTATAGAGGATATTTTGATTATTTTTGTGGCATCTTCGAGAAAAAGAAAGAAAAAAGAATGAAACCCCTTTCATCATCGAACGAAACCCACACCACCACTCTGTCCTCTCTACCACTTCATCCAATCGCCCCCCGCCCCCCCTGGCCCACCATGCTCGATTCCTCATTCTTCATGATTCTCTCTCTCTCTCTCTCTCTCTCTCTCCACTCTCTTCTTAGTTCTTGAAACTGAAACCATTGTCACCATATACACACTAAAATCTTTCATATATACGTAAAGCTTGTATACAAATTGTCAAGACTCAATTTTTTTTAAAAGTTCACTAGCTGTCATGAGGACAACCTAGGTTATATCTTTGTGCACAGTGGCGAAGACACCTAATATCTAGAGGGAGAGCACCCCCTTGAACTCTAAAGAAAAGGATTTTATTATAGGCCAAACTTTTATTACCCATCAAGCTTTGTTTATTTATATGAAATTATTCTTTTTCTTTCTTTAAAATATCAAAAAATTTAAAGGTATTGCTAAATAAAAAAAAATTAGGATATGTTTTACATATTTTCAAAATGTTTTATTGTTTATATTTTTATCTACACTTGTAGACACAACTTTTGTTTGTTTAAGTTTAATTTCTAACAACTATTGTTTACTTACAAGTATTTATAAAAAATGTCTATTAGAAAGGTCTTTTCAACATTTGTTTTTAGGCTTCTCTTAGATAAACTTTCTGGTTCCACCCCTGTTTGTGCATAACATAATTTTAGAGAGGTTCTGAGATTGTATCCTATGAGAACTTTTGAGAAATTAAAACAGGTTGTATGTGTCGTCAGTGGGCATGAGGACGAACATGATATAGAGGCTGATGTCAGCAAACATATCTGATGTTAAAGCACCAACGACAACTTCATCATAACAAAAGAAACAGTTTGGAGCATTCAAGAATGTCGAATCATAAGCAAAATGGACAAAAGGTTGATGCTTTGTAACGAAAACATTCCTAAACTTTCATGACTTTTAAACCTGGTACAAAAGATTTTTATCAACTTTCATAAACTATTTTGTAAATTTTCGATAACCTAATATAAATGACTTTCATAAACTTTTAAAACCAACTTCGTAAATTTTCATAAACCTGGTAGAAACGATTTTCTTCAAGTTTAATCAACAGTTTAGGAAACTATTTACGAAGCATGCAGTTAATGATATCAAAACCGGCATGATATTAGGATGATGTTACTGATATGGACCAAATCCAAAACAAAAACATTAATGTAAGGGATTGTTTTCTAAAATAAAAGGAATTATAAGGACTAAACTAAAAAATCCAATAAAATAGAGGGACTAAAATTGTAATTTACTGTAGAACTTTTCGAGAAAAGAAAGTTTAATCGGTTTTGTGACGTTAACTTTTTAAAGTCTAACCATTTCTTTGTTGACCATTTTAAAGCGTGACACACCTTCATATTGACAAACTTTCTATAAAAAAAGTGGCTACTTTATAATGCAATTTCTTTTTAAAATAAAAGTATTTTTAACATTAATATTAAAAGCAAAAATATTGTTAATAAACTTTTTAAAACATGACTAATCTCAGACTATCTATTTATTTTTAGAATATGATTACCTTTTTATGAACCATTTTTTTAATTGTAAAGCACGGGCATCAAAACCTCAATTATCAACGTCTTAAATAGATTTTTCAAAAACCTCTTAATAACCTTTTATATCTGATTTGTAAAAATTTTATATCTGATTTGTAAAAAAATAGCATCATTCAAGTTGTTTGTTTTTTTATCAATTTTCAGATGCAGTTATTATTTATTATCTTCTTATCTGTTAAGAGGTAAACCAACCTCTTATTTGCCTCTTATTATTCTTACACTCCTCAACAACGACAGTTTTCAATAGATTAACCTTAGTTTATCATTTCACTCAATCGATCCTTACTAAAAATAGATTTTTCAAAAACCTCTTAATAACCTCTTATATCTGATTTGTTAAAAAATAGCATCATTCAAGCTGTTTGTTTTTTTTTAATCAATTTTTCAAATGCAGTTATTATTTATTATCTTCTTATCTGTTAAGAGGTAAACCAACCTCTTATTTGCCTCTTATTATTCTCACACTTCTCAACAACGACAGTTCTCAATCGATTAACCTTAATTTACCCTTTCCCTCAATCGATCCTTACTAAATTGATCCTCATCTATCTTAATTGAGGTATTTTAATAGGATTTAAATGTGTTAAATATCATCAATGGCATATTTTCGTTTAATAAATATTAATTATATAACGTAGATGTAAATTTCATAATGATGATAAATAAATATGTGAAATTGTATAAACGTATCTATAAATTCAATACTTATCATTTTTAATGTGTAAAATAGACACTTTAAACAAATTCAGACATTAATCTATTTACAAAAACAAACAGTATTATTGATTTAAATTTCAGACTTCAACACCACCTCTTATTAATCAAAAGTGAAATCAAACTTCAGAATTCAGCAACGCTTAAAAAACAAACGCCACTAAACCTTAGTGATATATGGTATGACAAATTCTTTATATGATTCCTTAAAATAAACAAAGGAAGGGGGAAATAAAATTTTCTAAATTTGGGAAGAAGGAAAAATGAGTAACTTTTTAATTTACTTTTTAATGTGATCATCAAAGCATATTTCAAGAAATCATCCAAGATAGAAGTTCTTTTTTTTCTATTAATTAACCATGGGTCTCCGAGCCAACTTGTGCACACCTCGACTACTCACAGTGGTCCATGGAGAATAGCCAAAAAAATCCCCAGTAACTTGAACAACTGACATATGAGAAGAACCCTAAAGCTATTGTCAGTTGAACTAACCCCACACAGTACGATCATAAGAGTGAACTCATAAGTAGGTCAAACAAGTCGTTAACTACAAATTGGGCTTGCATTCTAAGGGCACATTCACATATCCCAAAGTAGAGTATCGATACAATATAAAACCAAACAAATACAGTATATTCCACCTGAAGGTAAGGTCAGGTAATGATATATACACACCTGACCTCTACCTCGAGTAGAGCAGTTGTTTAATGAAAAAAAATACTGATACAATATGCACATATTGAAACAAGCATTTATTCCACACGACATCTAAGTTGTTCAGTATATATAAAACCAAGCGAGTTAAAAGAAACAACTTAAAAATTCGACACCACACTTCGATAACGACTTTAAACTACTATGTGCACCACACCAACAAGTTATCTTTACTTAAACATGACACATAACGAATGTTACCTTTAAACACTAGGCCTTACGTTCATTCGGGATGCTATTTTTTGCCCAAGAGAGTTGTCAGCCTGCAAGATCATTAAGAAAACGTTAAAAGCCCACATCAGCTAAAATTAGACCTTTCTACTTCAATAAATGAATGGAAATCAGTTCTCTCCTTAACGACTCTTTTGGACAATAATCTATTGGGGATCCACTTATATCACAATTGGGAGGAACGTGTGTGAGTTTTGTTGTATACATATATATATATATAGGAAAGTTCAAATGAGAACTCAAATTTGGTTGTGAACTTGAGGACAAATGAGAGCGCGACACATGTCTGGACTAAATAATCAACGAAATATTCAGACTGAATAAGCATTATACAGAGAATAAATACTATATTTCTTTGATTTTATTCGGTCTGAATATTTCTTTGATTATTCAGTCCGAATATGACACGTGTCGCACTCTCATTTGTCCTCACGTTAACAACTAAATTTGAGTTCTCATCTGAACCCGCCCCTATATATATATGTATGTATATATATATATTTCAATCGAGAAAAAGAAGGGTAATGTGGTCGAACCTGAGACCAGTATGAAACCCATATAGTGCGGACTTCATGGGTGACTCGTGGGTCAGATAAAGCACCGACGATTCGGCATATAAACCGTTCTTGTCTGTAAACAAACAAAATTAAAACCATGTTGGCTAATCCCATCCACCGGATAAGAGAAAATACGAGCCAATTACGTTATATATATATATATATACCTTTCTGGTGGCCAAGATCTGTATCGTTCTCCAGGCTGCTTGAAGTTGTTCTCTTTTTCTATCACACACTGCATTAACAAAAATGTTTTTCAGTCGACATTAATCAAAACCTGTGGCTTTGATAAGGTGTCAACCGAAGATCATGCCGATATGCTAAATCTATACTACGTTATAAAGCATTTGGCAAAAACTCTTAAAAACCAGTTTTTATGCACATGCATGTTACTCAAAATTTAAGATTACAAGTCAATTATGCAACTAACTACATGTAAACATAATAAAGTACAGGATAAACATCTCATTTTAAATACAAAAAATTTAGAATATTCAAGTAATTATTTTTATAAAAGGTTATATATTATTAAAACCAAAAATAAATTACTTCGTTACTAAACCTAAATTAAAATATAATAAAAAAACCGAATTAAAGAAATTACATAAAGAAAAGAAAAAAACTTTTAAATGAAACATTAAAAATCGCATTCTCAAAACCACATAAAACCATTATAACATCGATACAGACAAAAAAATAAAATGGGATATCAAAATCGAGATCTGTATTACGCGAGTACCCTCTAGTCATTTGAAAAAAAAACGAACCTTCTCACGCCGTCCTGTTAACTTAACCGGAGGAATCGGAAACTCGGCAGCATGACGAGAAGGATCGTATCTCGAAGGAAAGTAATTAACCTTCACAAGTTACAAAACAATAATATCAATAATCAAGATTCAAAATTCAAATAAAGAGTTTAACGATCGGATAAATAAATATAAATTATTAACAAACCTACCTCCTCATCTCTATGCATAAAGTTCATAAATCCATCATGATGATTATTATGATGAGCGCATTTAGGGGCATTTACGGGAATCTGCAAATAATTCGGTCCAAGCCGATGTCTCTGAGTATCCGCATACGAAAAGATCCGAGTTTGAAGCAACTTATCATCCGAATAATAGATTCCGGGTACAATTATAGCCGGACAGAAAGCAAGCTGTTCGTTTTCCGCAAAGAAGTTATCAATATTCTTATTAAGCACCAAACGACCCACCGGCTGTAGCGGTAAGACATCCTCCGGCCAGATCTTGGTTACGTCAAGCGGGTCAAAGTCAAACTTATCCTCTTGACCCGGATCCATAATCTGGATTAGAAGCTTCCATTCCGGATAGTTTCCGGAAGCAATGGAATCGTAAAGATCCTTTGTAGCGTGACTATGATTAGTTCCACCGACCTTAATGGCTTCATTTTCCAAAAGAGATTTAACTCCACATGTCGGTTTCCAGTGAAACTTTACGTAATTTGTTTTTCCGGATTTGTTAATTAGAGTGTAGGTGTTGACACCGAAGCCATCCATGTGACGATAATCTTGTGGTATGCCGACGTCATCTTGGAGGAAAGTGAACATGTGTAAACTCTCGGGATGGTGGGAGAAGAAGTCGAGAATTCTCCAATCTTCTTGGAGGTGTGATTTGGGGTTTGGTTTTAGAGCGTGAACCATGTCGGGAAACTTCATTCCGTCACGAACAAAGAAGACCGGGAAATTGTTGCCCACCAAATCGAAATTTCCCTGAAAAGCGTTTAGCATTAGAGGCAAGTCATTTGAAAGTAATTGATTTAAATATTTTTTAAAGATCATGCTCCTAATTTTTCTACGAAAATCAGGTTCACAATAGAACTCCCCCCCCCTCTCTCTCTATGTATATATATAGAGAGAGAGAGAGGGTATATGTATAGACAGAAAAGAAAGGGGGGGGGGTAATCATGTCAGAACCAATCACAATGTATTGTTCAACATGCATTTGTTTCAAAAGCCAATTTTCAATTCATGTGTTTGTTTCTGACATGATTGCTTCTGGAGCGACTTTTGGGGCGACTTTTTCCATGCCACTTAAGTCACCCCAAAAGCCGCCCACTCCAGTTAGTGCAAAATGCAAAATCACATGTGATTTTGTATTGTTCTCTTATTTCATTAAATATTTACCATTCTCGTATGAACTTGCCACAGGGGCGGGTTCAAATGAGAACTCAAATTTGGTTGTGAATGTAAGGACAAATGAGAGCACGGCATGTATCTGAAAGTAGATTATTCAGACTGAATAATCAAAGAAATATTCAGACTGAATAAAAATATAGTATTTATTCGGTCTGAATGCATTATATGTATGTATCGACAATAGTGCTATATCATCGCACCTCCCTGGTGTAAAACTTGACTGCGAATCCTCTGGGATCCCTGAGAGTTTCAGGGCTTCCACGCTCATGTATGACAGTAGAGAACCGAACGATAACAGGAGTCTGGACTCCAGGAGCACGGAGAAAATCAGCACACGTGAGGTTAGAAACGTCATGTGTAACCTCAAAGAATCCCTTGGCACTAGCACCCCTCGCATGAACCACACGTTCTGGGATCCGCTCACGATCGAAATTAGCTAGTTTCTCCACCAAATGATAATCCTCAAGCAGGATTGGCCCTGCCCATATTCACCACAAACTTTTCAATACTCAATTTCACCAGAATCCTCAAAAAAAAGTTATTTTATAAAAACCAGAAGATGAATTCCACAGTCAAAGCATATGATATCACTACAAAAGGGCTGTTTAGTTGTCTTTCCATTAAGCTGCCAATATGGATTAAGCTAATATATATACACACACACACACATGTATATAGGGGAGAGTTCAAATGAAAACTCAAACTTGGTTGTGAACATGAGGACAAAGAAGAGCGCGACACGTGTCATATTCAGACTGAATGAAGGAAAATATTCAGACTAAACGATGAAGGAAAATATTCAGACTGAATGTAGTGTTATTCGGTCTGAATGTAGTGTTATTCAGACTGAATATGACACGTGTCGTGCGTTCCTTTGTCCTCATGTTCGCAACCAAAGTTGAGTTCGCATTTGAACTTTTCTATATATATTTGTGCTGAATACAATGTCTGAACGACAAAATGACCATTTTACCTTTCAGAAGCAAAGCAACTGATTTTAGGAGAAATGGATTTCAGGGAAAGGGTCAATAGAAGGCGTTTGTTTAAGGGAGGGGTTGGAGAGGTCTTTTTCATGGCTTAATGGATAGAGCAAGGGTCAGTGGGCTGCGCAAATAAGACATCTTACCAGAATAATTAAGCCACAACCAAAGAATCTTGTATGACTTATAGAATAAGCCATACAGACTATTAACCTGTTAAGCCAATACCAAACAGCCCCTAACTAACACATAACCAAAAACAAGTACCTCTAGTTCCAACTGTTAACGACGAGTTGTTGTTGTAAATCGGTGCACCAGAGTTCGTAGTCCAAAATGGAGTATTGTGAGCACTTGAAGGACGGTACTGCATCAAATCAGATATATGAAAAAGTTTCAAGTAGAGTATCACAACAAAATACTAGCAAATTCCCACAAAAAACACTTTTTTTTTTCAAAAAGTATTGTTTGCAATTGGATTATATATAATTTGAAGACAAAAAAAATACTAATATTAGTAGCCAGATCAAGTTAAGAAAGAAGAAACTAGAAATAAAGTTTTTAGAATATCTCCAAAAACTATGCTGTAATCTTTTTAATATAAAAAGTTTCAAAAATCAAAATACCTAAAACAAATTATAATCAACCTCAACAACTATTTTATTTTAGCAACTTCAACATTAATTATATTATTAAAAATATTTTATAAATTCATCATCCCAATACACTTTTAGAAAAATCTTTATAAAAAATTATAACACTTTAAACCTCATTGATAGAAACAATTATAATAATATCTCTTCTCAATATTAAGTTTTAGATATTTCTACAAATTTAAATATTTCCACCGTCTCTATGTTTGGGTAAAAAGTTGATTACCGACAACCCAACCGGCCCCACAAGAAACCGTCTGGTATCTTTTGGCTCACTCAGCAGCAGAGGCTAGCCGAGGGCCGGATCAAACCCGAGACCTGTCTAGTATTTAGGTAAGCCAGCTCACCTCTTTTGTTAACTGAGCTACATGCCAAAGGCTTCTTTATATTCTTTTGTCTATTTTAGCATACACTTTAGCATATCTGTAGGAGCAAAAGAAAAAACTCTAAAATCTCCAAAATTTCTACTTTTTAAGTTTTAACATAGCTGATAGAGATGCTCCAAACAAACATAAATCAATTTTTCTGAAATTACAGAATATATCTTCCCACCCAGCTGATCATATAAAAAGAGTAACTACTAACTAATGATACAAATTGGATTTAGGGCTTAATAGTTCCTAACAAATTAATCAAATTTGCGTCTGATTCACAAACGCGAATTACATACATCTATCATGTATACATATATATAACCATTTGACGATTAGAGTTGAAAACCAACATGAATTTAGGTTACAAATTCAGTAAAACATTCGTATCATTCATCAACGCGAACCAAAAATAATGAAAAATAAAGTAAAAATCATGATGTATAAAAATTACAATACAGAATCATCAATAGAACAGTACACCTCAAACATAATCAATCGTTCGATTAAAAAAAACAAGATTCACAATACATGTTAATGAGAAATTCAAAAAAAGAAAACCTAACAGATACGATCGATGGAGACGATACACAATGAAATTGTGAAAAACAGAGAGAAAAATAGCAGAAATGGAGTTAGTAATCAGTATTTGAAACTAGAAAAATGGAAGATCACCTTGTAAGGATCCATTGATTTGTAATTCGTAGAGAAGATTAAGGAAAGCAAAATGAAATCGATTCGTGGCGAAAAAAAAAACCCTTTTCTCGAAATTGTTGGATGCTACGTGTATTTTAAGCGGTTAGGGGATATATATACTCTAGAACATATTTTCCCTCCGTAATCTTCTTTCTTTTATTTTTGGTAAATTTATCGCCTTTTAAATTATCGTATCAATTTTTCGTGAGATAATGAAATTCTAGTCGTATTTTGGACAAAATGTCACGTCATCTTATGTGGGGAACCTTCATGAAAAGTAATGTTTATTAATTTATATTTTGTTAATTTTTTAGAAAACATATTAAAAAGGAGTACAACGCTGACTGCTACTGTAAAACGCAGAAGCAGAAAGGAACAAAAAATGAATGAATAAATGTAACGTTACGACTAACAAAAGACCAAACAAAACCACGAGCAACAAAAAACGAATCAACAACAAGACAAAAGAATCCAACTAACCATCCAGTTTGCAATACCAATCCATTCAAGAATAGTTGAAACGCTTAGCACAAGCAGAAAGCTAGCAATAAGAAACCAGTTAAATGTCGAAAAATAGATCCCAATAAGGAGGTTTCTTAAAGAATACCTTCTGGTTCCGAAAATTTCAAATGATGTGAAGTATACCAAAGAACCGCCATCCAAATATAACAATAGGACGTCTAATCGAAGATGTGATATCAACTCAAGCAGTTCCGATCTTGAGTTTATAGGAATATTGTTAAGATCCCATCATTTTAGTTAATTTTCAGTTTTTCTAAAAATGTTGAAACTTGTTATAACTGACAAGACAATGATTATGTATCAAGGTCTATATTTTTAATTAATATTAATACTTATTTATAAATTCATAAATATTCATCTAATAAAATTATTATAATGTATTATAAAAATTTAATTATTATTATTAAGATATAAATTTAATACAATTGTACATATTGGGTACACATATTATTAAATTGTAATGTATTAATCATTCAAAGATTTACCAAATTACGTAGTTTAATGATTAGCTTATAAATGATTATATTAATATTAATACTAATATTTAAATGAGCTGAGTATTATTTAGTTATAAATGATTAAAATATATACTATAACTTATAAATGGTGTGATAGTGGGTACCATTTTTAATAAATCATTAAACTATATCTTAATAATTATTCTATTAATTTTATTCAAAAGAAAAATTATTCTATTAATTGTGTTATAATAAAATATTATTCTTAATTGTTTAAGGAGTACGTAATTGATAAATATCTTATATTGTGTATTTTTAAGGACTATGAATTGGCAAATTCGGTCATTTTTTTCATGGTTTATTAATAATCAAACATTTTTATTCAACTTCGCCCATCAAACCGAAAACCAGACTAGATCAAAATTGGCTCTATTCAGTTCAGTTTTTTAGTCCAATTTGAAACCACATCAAACCGGTTTCTTAATTTTCTCACTTGAAATCACGCCATTTTGAGTTAATATTTTTTAAATATAATAGTTAAATATACGTATTCTTACTACTCGGTGTGACAAAACCAGTTCAATTTACGACGGATAGATAACGGACAACTATAAATAAGAAAGCACCCACAGGTAACAACCAAAATCAAACATAAACAAACACTATCATATTACACGTACAAAGCAACTTACACATGTATATATACCACATGGTTTTAAGATTCAAACCGAACCTGGAACGCAATAAGTTAGCACATCAAGTGCACTTTTATTCTATGTTCCAGGTCCGTTTAGTACACAAAAACATTACATAATCGAAAGGGTAGTACATAGCTTGAAACCGTGCTTTTTTATAACAAACGGAGAGCCGGAGGACGTTTCCTAAAAAGTCGTGTGACCACACTCTTGTTCACAATGAACACGGGTTTGAAGATGGTTTTGTTCAAAAGGTTGGGCGCACGTTGAGGCGTGACGCTATCTTCTGCCCCAGGGATTGGTCGGCCTGCAAAAACACCAACCAAATTTAGTATGTTTACGTACTGTAACCGTTTGAGTCCCACATCAGTTAGACATAGACCACCAAACTTGTATATTTGTAGAAACCTCCCCTCTCTCTATCTATATATATATAATGGCTATTTTAGAGATATTTAAAGGGGTTCCATATATCCTAACATGGTATCAGAGCTAAGGTCTACCACATCTAGGGACTCGACACACTTTTTCGCCTCTGTTGGTACCGTATAACCTCTATTTGAGGGGTGTGTTGGAGTCCCACATTGGCTAGATGTAGACTATCAAAACCTATATATATGTATATATATATATATAGGCACAAGGTCGTGTGAGAAGAAGAGTTAAGGTAAGAAGCGTAAAAAGAAATCTGGACCATTGATCACTTTTAATCTCATACCCACCCATGAATTGCGCTTTAGAAGAGAGTTGATCCGGTGCATCCGGGTGCACCTCATCTCGGTGTATCTCATCCTAACGTGCATCCAAGGGGTGGAGATCCCTTCTTACACTTCTCACCTTAACTCTCATTCTCACCGGAACTCAACCCTATATATATATATACACACACACAAACACACGGATATTCTCTGTCTGTATAAAGGTCTTTTAGAGAGAGAGATTCAAAAGGATTCCAGATATCCTAACGGATTCCATCCTTGTGCTTCAATGCGTCATCATCAGTAAGATTTCCAACTTCAAGAAAAGAGGGAAGGAGAGCAAACCTGGGACCAATACGAGATCCAAATGCTTCGGAGCTCGTGGGTAACACGTGGGTCGGACAACATCTTAACCATTCGGCAAATGAATCTTTCTTGCCTATATAGGAATAACAGAACCAATTTACACAATCTATAGAACATCGAAATGGTTTCGAAAAATAAATGGCAAATTTATAACAACCATCAAATTTACAACAGTTCATTACTACTTACTAGAATAGAAAAAAAGACCAAATAGTACCTATCTGGTGCCCATGATCTGTATCTTTCTCCTGGCTGCTTAAAATCGTTACATTTCGGGATAACAGTCTGCATTAATGAAAACAATATTATTTACTAAAGTTCATAGTTATTTAGCAAGCCGTATATCGTCTCTTTCAACAAACTAACGTTTTAAAAAAAATAAGTGTCATATTTCAAAAAGAAATGTCTGTTTTCTAATGAGATGAGAAAATTCTTTACTCCCTTGTAATAAGTAAGAGTAAAATTGTCAATTAATTAATTGAAAAGTATAACGATATCACATTCTTAAAAGTTAAAACTGCGTGTCTTTTTCATTATGGACATTTATTTTGGGACAGATAGATTACAATAAAGGGAATATAAAGAAAACTAACCCTTTCTCGGGTTGCAGTCAGCCTAACAGGATTTATCGGGTACTGCTGAGCATGTTGAACACGATCATACCTCGAAGGGAAGTAATCAACCTGAAAGAATGTAATTAGAATCAAGTTAGAAGCGGATTAAATTGGCAAACGTATTTGCTCTTTAGATCCACTTCCGTTAAGAAAGATTAACAACAAACTGTTGGAGTCCCACATCAGCTAAAATTAGACCATTTTACCCTCAGCATATGTTAAAAAACTCCATTCTTTCCTTTAGGACTCTTTTGGAAATTAATCTAGGGGTTCCACTTACTCTCTCATGGTATCAGAGCCATTTGTTGACACTTCTAGAACAATTTTTGTGCCCATCTAGTCTCCGTTAAAGTGGCCATGTTGGAATCCCACAACGACTAAACAGTCCTCAAGGGCTATTTTGGTAATTTCACATATTCTCACGGAAAATTACATATATAAATTAAAAAAAGATAAAAATACCTCTTCATCCCTATGCATAAAATTCATATTCCCATCATAATGATTATTATGATGAGCACATTTCGGAGCATTAACCGGCAACTGCAAATAATTCGGTCCGAGCCGATGCCTTTGCGTATCGGAATACGCAAAAACCCGACCTTGAAGCATCTTATCATCCGAATAATAAATTCCAGGAACCACCAGACCCGGGTTGAACGCAAGTTGTTCATTCTCCGCAAAAAAGTTATCAATATTCTTATTCAAAACCATCCGACCCACCGGCTGCAACGGGATTACGTCCTCCGGCCACACCATGGTCCCATCTAGTGGATCAAAATCGAGCCTATCTTCATGATCAGGATCAATAACTTGCAAAAACAACTTCCATTCGGGAAAGTTTCCAGCCGCAATCGAGTCATAAAGATCTTGGGTCGCATGGCTGTGATTGGTTCCTCCGATCTTAACGGCTTCTTCATCCAAAAGACACTTTATGCCACATGTCGGTTTCCATGTGAATTTAACGTAATGTGTTTTGCCGTCTTTATTGATTAAGGTGAGGGCGTTAACGCTCGAGCCTTCCATGTGTCGGTAATCGGTTGGTATGCCGAGATCGTCGAGCCAGAAAGTCATGGTGTTTAAGCTCTCGGGATGGTGAGATAGGAAGTCGAGGATTCTCCAGTCTTCTTGGATGTGAGATTTTGGGTTCGGTTTGAAAGCGTGGATCACGTCCGGGAATGCCATTGCGTCGCGGGTAAAGAAGACGGGGAAATTGTTTCCCACGATATCAAAGTTACCCTGCAAATTTATATATAGTTATCGGCATGTAGAGATAGAGGTTGGGTCGGTTTTACTGGACACTAAATATGTTTAAATGTTCTAATAGACTGTTTTATAGGGTCAAACAATTGTGTGTCCCAATGTAAATGTGTTACAATTGGAAGTTATGACGTATTTGGGCATCCTAACAAGTTTTTGGGACAATTTTGAAAAAAGTTTAAAAGCTATTAGGTTTTCTATACGACAGTTTTGAGAAAATTGGCCTATGAATACTTGATTTTAGAAGACGTTTTTAAATAATGCCATAAAAAATAGGGATGACAATCGTGTCGTATTCGGGTTGGCGCATGAGGAAAGCTCAACCCGAACACGACCTATATAACTAATCGTGTTGCATTGATCAACCCTAACCCGTATACGACCCGCATAACCCGTTTAACTATACGGGTTCGCGGATCATAAACAGATTGGATTGGCAGACACATACGGCACTAGATAACAGTAATTTTTTTAAGACTTAAAAGTTAAAATGATAAACGGGTTGGTGGGTCAACCCGCGAACCAATATATCAACCCAGACACGACCCGTATAATAAATGGGTTGGCGGGTCAGAAAATTCAACCGAAAACCGTTTGTTTTCGTGTCATGTCGAGAATTGTTCTAAAAAATATGACGTTTTACTTTAAAAGTGTGCTTAAAAAACTTGTTTGGATGCCCAAATAAGTCCTACCATCCTATTGTAATACCTTTACATATGATGTTAAAACATTTAGATCTTTTTGGCGTCCTATAAAGCAGTCTATTAAGACATATAGACGTTTTTTAAGTACTATAAAACCGATTTTGTTTATTTTAGTGAATTAACTAAAGAATCAAATTCACATATATTTCAAGCAACTATACTAAGACCACCCTCACCTCTCGGGTGTAAAATTTCGTTGCAAAACCTCGGGGATCCCTTATCGTTTCAGGGCTACCACGTTCATGGATAACGGTGGAGAAACGGACAATAACAGGAGTCTGAACTCCTGGAGCACGAAGGAAATCGGCACACGTAAGATGGGTGATATCGTGTGTGACCTCGAAGAATCCCTTAGCACTCGCACCACGAGCATGTACAATGCGCTCGGGGATCCGCTCACGAGTAAAATTAGCAAGTTTCTCGATTAAATGATAGTCCTCTAGGAGAATTGGACCTGTAATGCCACAACATGAATACAAGAAATCACAATTATGCAATTAACAAATTTGTAACTAATATTGTGTGAATGTGTGGCACCCCATTAGATTACTCTCCAAAAGAGCCCTTCAAATATATTGAAAAAAAAACCAGTAGCCCTTGCCCTCCTAGGAGGTCAGGGGTTCAAACCTCACCAAAGGTAAGGTGAGAAGAGTGTGTGAGTTTATTTGTTGCATTTTTCGTATATAAATATTATATACTTCATATATATATATATATATATATATATAGAGAGAGAGAGAGAGAGAGAGGGGGAGGTTCAGTGGAAAACCTCAAAAAGAAACCGAAGAACATCCTGAAAGCCCTCCGTCTGGATGGTATGCACAAATGTATACAAACGATTGAAGCTGTTTTTTTTTTCTATGCATTGGTGCATGTTATGCACTAATGCATGTTACAAATTACCAGTATGCATTTGTGCATACCGTCCGGATAGAGGGTTCCTAGTGTTCTTTAATTTTCTGTTTTTTTTGATGTTTTCCTCCAAAACTTGACTATATATATATATATATATATATAAAAGAAATGTTTAAAAAGTCTAGTTGATGTGGGACTGTAACAGATATAATTATTATTACCTCTGTTTCCCACAGTCAATGATGCGGTATTGTTGTAAACCGGTGCACCAGCATTTGTTGTCCAAAACGGGGCATTATACGCACTCGAAGGGCGTTGCTACACCAAATCCGACAAACGAAAAACACATGAGCAAACGTAACTAGCACAGATATGTACTTAATCATAAAGACATCATCATTATTGCAGTAAAAAAAAATCAAGCGAACTAGTTTTTCGGTAATTTACATTGGGGGGAGTTCGAACCCTGCACAACCGCAAGGAAACAGTTCAGCATCTTGGTAAAGGCCCTTAACATGGTCCATCTAAAACCGCGTTTGATACATGGGACAAAAATAGGACAGTACAAAATTTTGTACTGTCCCACGATTAGTAGGACATTAGACTGGGCGGGACAGTATCTGGGTGGGACAAAAACGCATTTTTATATATACGATTTTGTCCCACCAAATTAGGTGAAAGATTAATAAATTACTAAACTACCTGTGTCAAATTAAAACCCTAAAACCCTCTCGTCACAAAATCTGATAAAAGAAATTTATAATAGCAAAACCCAATTCCAAAATAAAAATTGTTTTAGTAGTTCGATATGATAACTTTCGAAGTATTGTCAAACAAACAAACAAAAATTTAACCCATTAGCAAGTTAAACAACTATTCGAACTTGAAATCCATGTACAACACTCGAATGATCAGAACTTTATCTTATTTTTAACAAATGAAAAAATTATGTAAAAGAATAGCTAAAATTTAAACGAGACAAATGAATTGAAAATGATTTTAAAGAGTATTTAAATGCTTACAAATTTTATAAATCATTTTATTTAGAAAATTAACATTTTAATAATACAGTTTCTATAGTCATAGTCTCATAGATATATAAAAACATTAATACCTTGTTTGTTTTTTCATTTTAAGCTCTTAATCACCACTTATGTCTAATTCGTTTAGACGTTTCATAACTATTTCAGAACTGAAATCAGACTTCAGATTTCATCATCTCTTATAAAACAAACGCCACCTAAATGTTTGTAAGATTTTAAAAAATGGGCAGAAAGAGCTAGTGGGCCGATCTAATCAAACCCAATCCAAAATAAATAGAATATTTCTTCACTAATTTCATTCAATCTAGTCTATTATTGAGATAGTTAAAGTTACAAAAAGCAATATGTTTCAGGTTTACCTGATAAGGGGTTTAATTATTTAAAAATTCATTAATTTATGATAACTTTAAAAACTTGTGAATCATTTATTATTTTACATGATTTTTTTCTATCTAGACATACTAATTAATGTATTAATCAACGTATATTTATTTTAAAATATGTTTTTTTATATGTATTTGTTTCATGATGTGAAACTTTTTTACGTGTATTTTTTTATTTTACTAAGCACGTGGAAAAGGTTCATATTGTGAACCGAACACATTTGAAACAAACACATTTTAAAACAAATATATGTTAATTAATATCTTAAATCATAGTCTTAGATAAAAAAAATCATATGAAATAATACATGCTGCATAAGTTCTCAAGGTTATCACAATTTTATGAGTTTCCGAAAGAAGATCCCCTATCATAAATAGGTTAATAAATTAAATCAACAACGGTAGATTTCGTCTCCTTGTTTTTGTTCACTCCTTGTGAAGTTCTTGGTTTTAGAAGTAGATTGGATGCAACAAACTGTTCTTAGGCCATGTTTGACGACCACGATCTTAGCAGCTAATTTTTGCTAAATATAATTAATTTACTAATCATCAGCTAGTTTATCAAATACAGTCTTAATCTAAGTATTTTAAGTATAAACTTCTTACTTGAAACGGTGCAAGTAATTATAAGAATATGTTAACATACACATAATAAAATTTTATTTCTACATATATATGGTTTTTATCCTGATGATTTAATGCATTAAAGAGTTGTACAAAAGATAAAATCATTGCATTGGAGAGTTGTACCTTGTATGGATCCATGTTGAGAGCCAAAAAGATTCAAGAAGAAGGAGACAAAAGCTTTGTGCTCATTGATCTTGCAAGGTTTTATGGTTCTTCATAACACTCTTGACACTTACTTATACCCAAAAGATATACATATAAAAAATTAAATAATAATGTTATTTTATTGAAATATTTTTATTACTTTTGCAATTATTATTAATGCTCATATTTTCAAAGACGTGTCCCCTCAAATTGGTAAATTTTGTGCCTTTTTATGACATTATTTCAACAAAAGTTAATTTTTAATATTTTTAAATACAAAAAGAAGCCAAAACCTTATCTTCTTTTTTATTTTTCAACCACTTTTGTTTTTTGTAAAAGTAAATTGATTGAGGTTAAAACGATCAAATCTATTATTGTGACGTCCTGATCCCAAAATAATAATTTAAGTATGTAATTTTTAAATAAATTTAAAATTTACAGTAAAATTCACTCACAATTTTAAATTTATAAAAATTCATATTATTTATAAAAAAACCAGATGTAATATAAAGATGCATAAGAACTAAACCTGTAAACAAGAAAAAAAGCAACGCCTGTAACCAGTTAATAGTTTAAAAAGTAAGACCGATTTAAGTCTTACAATCAGAATTAAGATCCATTTTATTTTTTCATTAAGAAAAATTATTTTTCTTGGATGAAAACAAATGCGTACATCTAAACTATCACAAGTTTGGACTTTATTCAAACGTCCGACCTTCACTTGGTCATTTTTTTGAACCAGCCTTTAGTTTATAAACTATGACCGATATACGCCCAAATGATTCATCTGGGTTGGGGTTGACACTGGTCTTATAAGGCATGTTTTAGACTTTTAATCGTCGATGGTTTTTGTTCATCTCTATTTATATACCATTTGTTACATCAAATCTAAAACCAACATATCAACTTAATTCGGTCAAAAAAAATATAACTTAAAAATATAATGCTAAGTTATCAAAATCCTAAAATAACTATTATAAAAAGTTCACGAATATAAACTTAATTTTGCATCTTCTTTTTTTACTTAAACTTCGATATAGAGCAAGTGACGATTTTGTCTTTTTATAAACATGCATGTAAAGAAAAGAAAAGAAAAGAAAAGAAAAGAAAAAAACATATTAACAATTTATGAAAATTGCTTTTATACGTCAAAATTATTAATATGTTGTAGTGATTATTTATGTATAATTAAGCTGAAATGTACCAAAAAAACATTATAATTTGAGGATAATTAAAATGTTTTGAAAAAAATAGTATCATGTCACTAAATCAACCTCTATTTTCGTAGGTGTTATGGTTGATTTAAACTAGAGTTATTCACGAACAATATGACAGATTAGAGCTAGTGCATTAAAAAAAGGGGTTTACCAACCATTATCGAAAAATTAGGCAGGTTTGGGCTGGACAATTTTTTTTAACGACATGAATTTTATTAACAAATTAGCCAGGATTTAGAAAAGCGACAAATTACATGACGAAACAAGCACTGGTGGGGTTTTGCAATCAACCTACCCAGTTAATATTAAAATTAGTACTCCTATTATTGACCCAAAAACATGCGCCACAATATTATCCCAAATTACCGCATTTTTGGGCTTGTTTTGTCTGAACAGAGTCCCATTACGATACGACCAAATAGCCCCGAAAATCGTGAGGATGACAGCCTCAAGGCAAGTCAGATTGCACGAGTCCAGGCTTGATTGATTCTTTTAAAACTAGCTCCTGTAACCAATCACGTCTGGTTTCTTCAATTTTAGAGACACCATCCAAGTAGACCACTCCAGGACAGAATTAAAAACCGGCACATCCTGTTCCCACCATTGACCAATTTTTTTTTTCAAATGTCCCGGGGCCATTTGACAATCAAAGAAGAGATGATGAATCGACTATGTCTTGAGGTCACAAACAAGGGCAAAGGAGAGAATGCACCTCAATTCCTCTCTTGTAAAAGTTGTCCCTGGTAGACAATTTGTTCAGACTTAATCGCCAAGCCAAAATATTGACCTTAATTGGAACGAGACGATTCCACCTCGTCGGGGATTAAACAGTCTCCATTTTATTGGAATCAAAGAGCTTCAGAGCAATGAATATTCATGTTCGTCTGATTAATGTTAAACAAACGTTCGTGTTTGTTCAGTTCGTTCGGTTGGTTAATGTTAAACGAACGTTCATGTTTCGTTTAATTAAACAAATGAACACAAACAAACCTTTATTTATGTTCGTTTAGTTCGTCTACAACCTTAATTTTAACGGTCCAACTCAAATCCGATGTAATGGTTGTCGTCCATTTTTTAAATATATTTATGATTTTCATGTAATTTGCATTAAATAATAATTTGAAAAAAAAATGGTTAAATAATAATTTCAAAAAAAAATGGTTTAGATAGACTCTTGAGTCAAAATCCGAAGTAGCCAAAAAAGACCATATAGAAACTCGAAACGTTGTCGTTTAGGAAAAAACAGAACGTGATTTCCACGTGATGTGGGCCTCCCCCACTTTGAACCCATCATCTGTATTGTGTTCTTTATCTTGTTATAAATTACTTACAAATATATTTTAATAATTACATGAAACTTTAAGTATGTTTTCGTTATAGTTATCTTTTATAAATTCCATAAAAATTAATGAAGTTATGTGACTTCTCATAAATTCAATCATTTGTTATAATTTATAAAATCTTCTCATAAGAATAGAGCAGTTTATAGGGATTGTTTATTAAATACTTATTTGAATAATTGTTTATCAGTAAATTTTAACACTATAAATTATCAGGTAAGAATTTTATCCGCAAAACAGTTTCGTATATAATAAACACTTGATAAGCTCTTAACTGATAGGCTACCTGGAACATTTTATTGTATGCCTCTGAATTGAATGGAACATTTATGTCAAACAATTTAATTTATAAAAATTGGAGAAGATGATTGAAATTAATGTAGTTATAAAAAGTATTTTTTGATAATTGTTTCTGCTTAAATACAAAACAACAGAAGTTTGAATTTGATCCAATTAGAACCTACCAATCTAATTATAATTGGATCAGATCCAAATCAATCAATTAGATTGGTCAATTCTTGGATGAGAGTTAGTAGTCCAATAAAACCGAATATATCCAAGATTCCAATCCAATTGATAACCAATAATAAAATCTAATAGATGGAAGTGAATTGATGCAATCATCCATTGTACTGGATTGAATCGTATGTCAAAATCCAACATCAAATGAATGATTGGATCATATTAGATACACCTAAATCAATTGGATTTCAACCGACGTACACCATAATGATAAATATATGAAATTATAAAGCTCGGTTTGCTTATTCTACCCGTGTCTGATTAAGACATGTTCTATCAACACCTCGATTAACACCATATAATTGATATTTTATTTAGGGGGTGTTTGGATTAGCTTATTGACTTTTTGGAAAAGTGCTTATCAAAAGTTGATAAGTTAAAAATTTTGACTTCTTAAAAAATGACTTATACCGGTTTGGCACTGGATAAGTTATTTTTGCCAAACATTCAAAATGACTTATTATCGATGCCACACCGGAATAAGTCAATAAGTTGTTTTGATAAGCTAAAACAAACACCCCGTTAGTGTGAACGAAATACATGTTCTAACAACACCGCGAACATACGAGTGGATTTTGGGTTTAATGGCAGCTTCGCAGCAGCAACAACTCTTTCATCTTCCAATAATGACTCATAAAGGATGCAATTTTTGTAACACCCCATTTTTTTTTCCAAATAAATGAAATGTCAAGTCATCAAAACACCTCATTAAATACTCCAATTAATAAACTAAAACGTTTACAGCGGAAGTCTAAATATCAAATCAAAATAAATATTAAAAGATAACCCGTCCCATACCGGGTCACCATAATTCAAACCAAGACAACTCCGAAATACATATAAGTGTACGTTAAATAAAGTAAAAGGAACTAAACTCCTTAAGCGTATCCTCTGCCCTTGTCGATTTCTGAACCTCCCGATTCTGAGATGTATACTATAGTCAGCTAAATAGCTCAGTGAGTTCACGGTTTACGTACGACTATCCGACACACATTCAATCGCATATAATTATCAAATAAATATGATATGCAATTTCACCAGTTATATGCACCCCCAATGAGATCTTTTAACTCCTCTCCGTTAGGTAGAGACCTGCCATGTCACAGACATTCCCTGGGCGTGTAAGTCCTCCAGGAACTACCGCCCATTTCGGGTCGTGCCTCCCCAAATTGTGACACATCGAGCCGATATCCCATACCGGGGTTATATACATTTTATAAGCATGTTAACCCACACCCCAACTCCTATTTGCATGCAATGTATCATCATATAACATAAATAGCATGCTGCACCATAATTTAACCACATGCATGTATATCACCAAATTAAAGTAAACAGGCAATAACATCACCTCATCAATTAACATATAAGCATCCACACCATATATGTAAAAATATATTTCATACATATGTATACATCCCAGTGAAATCTTGTGAAAGACTCACCTGACTGTGTAGGTTGCCCAGTAATCATCCCTGAGTGATAGCCTACAATTTTTAAACCATAATATCCCATTAATGACTATATTTTCTCCGAAAAGAACCGACCAAAAATAAAAAGCTATTCAATAAGGTCGAGTCTAGTGATTTTGGTCAATAGAGTCACCCCTTATCAACTTGATCAATCTCCATTGAATATCGTTAAACCCATGTTTTATCCTTCACAACGTTCTATAACGTCAATTTAACATTTTATAACGTTCTCCACTCCTAATTAAAGTGCTCTAATAATTATTAACTTTATTTACGATACTTTACTCCCATTATGAAATTCCCTACCCTTTATAACTATATAAACTTCGTAATTTGATTTAAAGCATCTCAATAGTCATAATCCCCCTTTTCAATACTTTAATCTATTTGATAAATTATATAATGTAAATTAAATAATTTATTAAACCCATTTAATCAAACAATTAAAAGAATAAAACTATAAACCTTCCATGCCTTAATCAATTGCCTCCATCCTTATGTACCATCTATATATATATGTATATATATATATATGTATATAAATATACATTTTGTGTGTATGAACCTAAGTATACAACATGATTCTCCTGCACTTTGCACCAACACCCAATTAATATATGATATATGTAATCTTTATGATGATAAAAATATAACTCATATAAATTATATATATAATTCATACACATAACATGGCCTGGTTTTCTTTTTGGTTTTTCATCTCTCATGGACGCACTATCCATTTTCTTTTATATATATACATTCGGTTGCGTTCGACCAAAGTACAACCCATGCTATTGTTTCATGTTTTCGAGTAGTAACGATTCCGAATATTATTGGTTTTAACCGTATATACGGTCTCTGTTTTGAATCGGAAGATTACCCATTTTCGATCAACTCATCGACACATAAAAATCTCCAAATCATTCGTGTAATATTGAACCAAAAATTATAGGAGTTCTTACTTCAACATCGTTGCGATCTATTCGTGATTTCGAATACCGATCTCTTCCCGTTTCTCGTTCTATGCCATCTTCTTCCTTTTAAATTCCCCGTCTCCCTCTCTATTTCTCTTTGGCAACAGTGAAGATGGGAAAATAGCGGCCACTCTCTTCATCGATGCTACTCCTATCATATATGTTACCACCACATAGCCCTAACTTGCGGCCCACTAAAACCCCACCGAAGCCATCTCCTTACTGTTATCTTTTATTTAATATTTATATTATATATATATATATTGTTTTTGAATGGCGTATAGGTGGAAATATAGATCACCTCCTATATTTATTCCCACCAATTTGGCCATTTTCTTTATTTATATAGAGATTCAAATTTGAATAAATAAAACATCTTTTAAAATCAAAATGATAATTTTCCTTATAAATCTATACGAGATTTAATATAAGGAAAAAACAAGACCCCATTTTATTTATATTTTTCTTTTCTCCATAATCCTTATTTGAATAAGTAATATTTACCTCTTACGAAGTTGACCATTATAAATTTCTCATTTAATCGATAATACAAATTACTCTTAATTTAGGATGTTACAACTCTACCCTCCTTAAAAGGATTCTGTCCCCGGAATCAATCCTGCTGTGTATGAGGATACTTTAGTTCTCAACCCTTTTTCATGTGACACTTTACATTCAAGAAAAAAAACTGGCTTATGATTATTACTTGCATTAAATTTACAGTTTTGATCCTTAGATCGTTTTTTTTGTCGTACCCTGGACCGGATCTTCAGTATAGGCCAACTGTTTACTAAGTTTAACCTCATCTCAATTCACCACAGCTGAGCCACCAACCAAACATCCAATATGACACATAAAAGTGTCAAGCGTACATCTTTGCACTTTTAGTAAAGTTCACCATTTAGGTATTACCCCTACCCTTGTAATAAATTTTAAATGGCCTGGCATGTCTCACACTCAACTTATATAGAAATGTATAATTAATACTGGGGTCAGGGTCGGGGATGAAGGATATCCGCATCCCCGGTTTATAAATTTGGGGATTCCTCATTCCCGTCCCCATCCGAGGTCAACACGGGGATTCTCCGGTCAAACCAGGATCGGGTATCAGATTCTCCATTAAGGTGCGGTTTTTTTTTGCCATCCCTAGATCCAATACAGTTTCCATACAATCACTTATCCAACAACCATCCAATATATAAATAAGTATATAAAAGTAATGATATTTCCTTTCCAAAAAAAATTTAGAACTAACGATATTTTATAATATTATTTTTAGTTGATACTCATATATAGTGTTTTTAAAGAAATTATAAAGATATATGAATAATGGGTAAAATGGGGGATTAATTGGTGGAACCCGATAAGATCATCAATTGGATTGGATCAGATCGGATACATCCAAATCTATTGGATTTTAACCAATGAACACCCTCAAACGATAAAATATGTGAAATTACAATGATCAATTTGCTTATTCAACTGGTGTCTGATTAAGAGAAAGAGATAATAGGCATCAACTCAAACAAACTATTATTTTATTGAATATTAACGAAATACATGATTTTCTAACAACACCTCTTACACACAGGCGGGTTTTGGGTTATATCGCAATAGCAGCAACTGCTCCAACAATGACTTGTACAAGCTGCAATTTTCATATAACCAGAATATGTTACATACCGATAAAAACAATAAGATCGTTAAAACAGTTAAAAATTGAAAATTTTGTATAAATAATTACTAAAATTAATGATTTAGATACAACACTTACGGTGTACAATGACATCTGGGTTTGAGTTGAGATCTCGAGCATTGACTAGCAACGGTAGACGGCCAGATGCTACTTCAAATTCGAATTGGTATAACGATACAATTGCAACCATCAAAATGCATACCATTGCATATGATTTTGCCATTGTCAAGAAGTAGCAAGTAATTTGTGCCTGAGATGTACAAGAAGGGATTTTGCAAATAGACAGATTCTATATTTTTGATTTCGAGATTTACACCTTCATGAGGAGAAATTTATACTAGTAGATATAGGATGAAAATGTAAAAAGTATTAATGTTGATATGAATTATATATATTCAAGATTTACATTAACTTAGATTCCTTATATGTCAATAACATTAGGAAAATATTAAAACTTTCTTTAAAAGGTTTAATTGTTTCTATACTTACCAAGCAAGTTATAACCGATAAGAGTCATTTACTTTGTCGGGTAACATTCTCTGCCATCAAATAGATTGTGGTAAACATATTTATTACTCGATAGGTAAGAATCTTCTCACTTAATTACCGAGAAGTCTATAATAATCTATAGGTACATATATAGGGTTGGTTCAAGTGAGAGTAACCTATTTTCGAGAGACTCGTGAGACCATAAAATAACACTAAAGTTTCACAGCAAAAAATTGTCAAGGCAGAGACAGACCTAGAAATTTTCAACCGGTGGCACCATTTTACTAAAAGAAATAAAGATATTAGATATGGATATTTTTCACAAAGTAATCTTTGTACTCTTCATTCGGTTTGTAAATGAACCAACCCTTCTCTCTCTCTCTCTATATATATATATATTGGAAAGTTTAAATGAGAACTTTGTATTTTTAAAGGATCAAATGGACAATTGCGGATCACATATGGTGTGGGTCCCACATAATATTAAATCATTTATGATTTAATATTAAATCAGAAATGATTTAATATTATGTGGGACCCACATCATATGTGGTCCACAAATTATTCCTTTGTTCCTTTAAGGAGGGGTGATTCTCATATGATCTCTCCCCTATATATATGTATATATGTATGCATATATATATATATATAGGGGAGGGTTCATACGTTAACACCCCTCCCCCCCCCTAAAGAAACAAAGGATCTAATTCTAGCCAAAAATTTTGTAAAAAAAAATGATATTATATTAGATGACATTGTAATAATTAATGTATGTTGATACTTGCCTTCCAGTTTCCACATAAAGTTATTTCTTTTAGGGGTAAAAATGTTACAAGCAAATGTTTTCAAAAGTAATAATTTGACGATAATATCCTTAAAAAGTATTGTATTATATTATATTATATTATTTTATATTATATTATATACCACATAATTATATCCAAAATTATATTATATTATATATAAAAAATAACATAATTGACATTGTAATTACGTGTGAATAACATTTGTATAAATCATGTATGATTTTATGTTTACCTTTGTTAACAAAATCACATATGATTTTACAATAACATTGGTACAAAATCATATATGATTCTGAAATCATATGTGATTTTGTTGACATACTTGACATTGTAATCATGCGTGAATATCATTTGTACAAAATCATATATGATTTTATATTTACATTTGTACAATATCACATATGAGATCTTAATCTTATATTTGTACAAAATCACAAAATCATATATGATTTTACTTTTGTACAAAATCAGATATTTGTGATATCTTAATATTATATTTATTTAATATTTAAAATATAATTAATTTCCACATTGTACAATATGATCATGAATAGTAACAAACACAAAAGTAATAGTTTGACAATAATACCTTTTCCCTAATTATATTAACATTAATTAATTTATTGATTTCTTAAGTTATATATGTGGCTAGAAGGGGTTCATTTGTTTCTTTAAACCGAGAAAGTTCTCGTTTGAACCTCCTTAACAAAAAAACACCGTGAAAGTAAAAAGTTCCGAACCTTCACAGCAAAAATACTGTGAAGGCTACCTTCATAGTGTTTTGTTGTGAAGTTTCATGTGTAAAAAAATGGTCTTACGGAAACAGTCTGTTCTCACGTGATCTCAAGTCTATATACAGAGACACAGGAAAGTTCAAATGCGAACTCAAGTTTGGTTGTGAAAATGAGGACAAAGGAGAGCGTGCGACACGTGTCCGTTCAGTCTGAATAATGAAGGGCATTCGGTATGAATAACGAAGGTGAAGTTCATACATTATTCATTATGAATAACACGCATTCAGAGTGAATAACACGCATTCAGAGTGAATAACACGATTGAATGAGACACCGCTCTTCTTTGTCCTCACGTTCACAACCAAATTTGAGTTGACATTTGAACTGCTCCTATATATATATATATAGGGAGGGAGGAAGAGAGAGAGTGAGAGAGAGGGAAGGAGGTTCAAACGAGAACTCTCTCCATTTAAAAAAGGAGAATTTTATCCATACCCCCCCTTGCAAATTCTGACATGACATTATCCAATACGGTGTCCCCACTTCTTTCTCTCTCTCATATATATGCACACACATACAAAACTTATACCTATACATATATACAAACAGGAGCATATATATATATATATATATATATAGAAAGGTTCAAATGAGAACTTTGCATTTTTAAAGGAACAAAACATATATATATATAGACAGTTAAACACCATAAACATATATATATATATACATACATACATACAGGAGCATATGTATATACACCCACATATTTACAGATCATTTATATATGTGTGTGTATATATATATATATATTTATATACAAACGGAAGCTCGTGTCGACACTCCAACGAATATGTATCTTTGTGTGGTTTTAAAAACTAGTCAATATTTTTTGTAAAGATGAAGCCAACCTGTGTTGTTTGTGTGTGTATATATATATATACATACATATATATGGGGAATTATATCCATACCCCCATACCCCATGCAAATTCTGGCATTAGCTTTCTACCCCCTGTCAAAACAAATCCTTCATACAATTTATACTCTTATAGTTATTTATTTAATTTGTGATACATCTTTTGATTTTTCAATTTTCGTGTTATACCTTTATTACATTAAAATACATAATCATATATTAACTTTATATTACTAACAGTTAACAAAATATTAAGATTACACTGTTATATTGATGCCCCAAGTTTTCGTTGGAAGTGAGAACTATGTCTTGCTGATTCTTGATGCCCCACACTACTAGAAAATTGAGTATTTTCAACGGAAATTAATTTTCAACGAAAAATGTCGTTGAAAATTTTCTACGAATTTTAGAGGATTATTGACAGAACAAAAAATTTCTACGAATTTTCAACGAATTTCCGTTAAAAATCTCTCACAAACATATATACATTTTCAACCAAAAATTTTTCAACGGAATGTCTCGTTAAAAAGTTTTTGGTTGAAAATGCATTTAGTGAGAGATTTTCAACGGAAATTCGTAGAAAATTTATGTTTTGTCAATAATCCCTCTAAAATTCGTATAAAATTTTCAACGACATTTTCCGTTGAAAATTTTCGTTGAAAATACTCAATTTTCTAGTAGTGCCAAATTTTCAGAGTTCAAATGTTCAGAGAAAAAGAGGACTTTCGCAACTAGTTACAAAAAACGGGTTGGCTTGAAATTGTTAGGACCGGGATCGGTTACAAAAAT
The DNA here is from genome assembly GCA_036898165.1 of Silybum marianum. NCBI lineage: Eukaryota > Viridiplantae > Streptophyta > Magnoliopsida > Asterales > Asteraceae > Silybum > Silybum marianum. The sequence goes on along the minus strand of CM072532.1, from coordinate 49,244,871 downwards.
TATTGAGACCCGAGACCGATTGAGGCCTGACCCGGCCTGGCTCGAGCCCGGTTTTTGGCCTTCACTACTTCATAGTAATATTCTTGATGTTCAGTTAGTTCAAGCATCAACTCTCGACGGATAATGTCTCATTCGTTTTCATGATGTTCCAGACAAGCAGATATTGCCCGAAATCCACAATTTCCATCGCCCAATACATCTTCTATCTTTGTGATGTATGGATGAAATAAACTCATGACTTGATCAAGATTTCGATGTCGGGGGTGGGAACTCATAAAAAAATATTCTAATTATTAAGAACTCAACCGGACCTTCTCCCTATAGTTGTCGTTGGAAGTGGGAACTATGTCTCGATGATTATTGATGCCCCAAATTTTGAGAGTTGATAATAATTTCAAAAAATATTCAATATTAGGCTCATTTCGAAGGTATTAACGAGACAATTATAATGGTATAACTTGTTAAAATTAAACGTATTTTTTAGACGTATTTTAGTTGATATACGATTATGTTAATGTGATAAAGATGTAAAACGAAAAATTAAAATATAAAGGATGTAAAGCAACTTATTAACTAACTATAGGTGTAAAAAGTATAATTTTTGAATTAAAAATTCAAAAAAATTAAATGGTGTGAGAGTGTAGGTTGTAGGAGGGGGTAAAACTGGGTGTAGACGGGGTAGGATTAACAACCCCAAAGGAACCCTTCTAACCCTATACATATTTTAATAAATTAATAAATTAACTAATATTAATATAATTAGGGAAAGAGTATTATTGTCAAACTAATTAATTTTGTAAAGTTATTATTCATGTTCAGATTGTACAATGTAAATATTAAATATATTTATTTAATAAATATAAGACATATTAAATATATTTATTTAATAAATATAAGAATTAAGATATCACAAATATATTTCCAAAATTCAAACTCGTGCTAATTTTCATAAATTAAAATGGATTCCAAATATGGATTAATCTAAATGGATCTCATTATGTTTTTCTTGAAATCTCCAAACTTCCACCGGATCCTGTTTGTTTTTGTTTCCATTCAAGTTTTATAATAGCATCTTCAACAGCATCTCCAAAATGGAGAAAATAGGTATTTTAGAGATTTTGAGCATTGTTTTTGCTCTAACATCTCCAAAACTTTCTCCAAAATGGAGAAAACATAAAAGAGATTACAAAAATCTCCAAATTTGAAGAATTTGTAGACATCTCCAAAAATGATTACCATGAGAGATAAATTATTTTCTATTATGTTCCACCAATAAGAAACATGAAATTAAATATTTAGATAAGATAAATAATATTTTATTAGAAATATAGAATATTTTAATAATATAATGAATTGTAATCTTCAAAATGGAGATGCTGTTGGAGTTGAATGTAATATTTTTTAGAGATTTTTGATTTTGAAAAAAAAGTTATAGAGATGTTGTAGGAGATGCTCTAATAGGGTTATTATTAAATGAAAATTCATATATGTAGTACTTAAATGCAAGTTTTATAATAGTTTTATTATTAAATGGATCTCATTATATTTTTGCCTCCCTGCAAGTTCCATATGGATCTAATAATATAAATATTACAAGTTTTTATCTACCTTTATATATGCAATGATTTAGTGAAGGTATTTTTTTATGAATATGTATGTCTTGGAATGGATTCATCAAAATTATGCTTAGCAACATTTTTTGGTTTTCGATATCTTTGATTACTTTGGTGCTTATTTTTATGAAACAATGAAATACCTATGATTTGATACATAAAAAACTGTAGTGGTGTAATGAAGGTATTTTTTTTTATACATATACATATATGAACATTTGGGATGAATTAATGTTTCCACACTTGCAGTCTAACATTAGGGTGTGCCAATATAAATGTTTTCCCATTTGAAAATGAAATCATATGTAACACCCGTGATTTCGGACTCCTTTTTAGGTCGGTCCTTTTCTGAGAACAAATAAGTTGCTTGGTGTGTGTTTTTCGTATAGAAACCATGGGATTAAGTTTGGGATAGCCTCGGTGATTGTCGAGGGGTGGAGGGGTGCTAGTTGTTGCTTTAGTGAAGAATGTGGGTTCTAGGCGGCTTTAACCCACTTGAAACCCACCTGAGATTCTTTTTGGTTGGCCAAACAGTGGAGAAAGTGGCTTCTGCGCAACTTAAACCCACTTGAAAACCCACCCGAAGTCCTGCTGTGCTCGGGTGACTTTCTGCGCGACTTTAACTAACTTGAAACCCACTTAAGCGGCTGTTTGGTCTTGGTTCTCCATAAAAACGGGATTTTCACCCCATTTCTCATATCTTCTTCTTCCTCACTCGTTTTTCTCCCATCTCTTCTCCATAGCTCCGATTTTTGGAGCCATACTTCATCTTCCGCAACCAATCCAATGTGTTGGTTCATCTTCAAGATTCAAGATTCATGATTCAAGCTTCCTTTGGATTGTTCTTCAAGTGTTCTTCACCATTTCCACCATTTTAGGAGATTTTCTAGGGTTTACCTAACCGTAGCTACGTGAGTTTAAATCCAAACCTTATAAACTCAAATACTTGTTATAATGTTGTATTTACTGATTTTAAACTTGGATTTCAAGTATTTATGTATTTGGGTAAGTTTGGAGATTTTAGGTCAGAAGTTTGGGTATTTTATTGTAGATGATAAAGTGAGCATCATGAAATGGTTTAAAATACTTAGAAATGTTATAAAATGAAATAATCTTTAGTTTTGAAACTCAAAATGATTTGACCTAGTTTTTGGTAAAACTTGGATTTGAAAGGAAATGGTTTATTGAAAGGGGTTTTCAAGGTTGGAAAACTAGTAATACGTCTCATTGATGTATTCGGTTGTAGAACTAGTATGTAATGAATCCATAGGCATATAGTCAGTTTAAAAGCGGGATTGTTGTCCCTTTTTGGTTGCATAGCAGTCTAGTAGGGCCTGGTACCATTAGGTATTATGCTGGTTCATTACCGGATGCCATTGACTCTATGTAAGCGCTAGTAGGGGTCTTGTAGGGCCGTGTACTAAGGTACATAATCGGTTGTTGCCGGCTGCCATTGACCCATTGCGCGGGCTAAAGTAGGAGTCATCGGGGGCTGTGTACTAAGGTGCATAATCGGTCGTTGCCGGTTGCCATTGGCTCTAACGGTTAGCTCAAACATCGTGTAGTGACCTACTTATGCTATCTGTCACTAAGGATGGAACACCGGGTCTCCCCCAGTTGCTTTTAAAGGATCCTTGCTCATCAAGAGTAAGTTATTTAAAGTGAAGTTAAATGGGATAAATGCACTGTACCTTACGTTTTAAATGTTTTAACTGCTTTATCCATGTAACTTTTTGTTCTTACTAGGTGTAAGCCTAACACTTGATTTTCAAATGTGGTTTAGCAGGAAAGCAGGTTGGTGGGGCTCTTTAGAGAAGAGCGGGATGATGTGTCGAGAGAGATGACACATTTTTGGAGAATTGCTCATAGAGTATATATATAGTTGGAGGCATAGCATAATTTTTTTGAGGATATTGTTAACACCCAATTGTGATCTATATTCTGAATAGTATAGATTAATAGGTTGTTATTTTAATGTCTATGTTTAGATGTAAGCTCCCATACTATATCCCCACTTATTGGGTGATTTTATTTATATTCCGCATATTATTTTGGTCCAACTTTGCTCTAAATTTTAGGGTGGTACATCATACATGTATGGATGCAGAAGATGCCAGTTTTAATTAATTAATTAATTAGATGAGAAAGTGAAATGTAATTCCATTTGATATTTCAACATAAGAATGGTCCATAATTTTGTTGGCAGTTTTAATTAATCAATTAGATGATGATTCGGTGGAGGCCTCGATATGGGTAGCTTGGCGGTTCGACATGCGAGGATGAGAGGTCCGGAAAAGGGAACCTCTAAGCCGGTATCTTCGGTTGACAAGGAAGAATTGCGATGACAACTTGTCAAGCGCGACAAACAGATTTGCTTGCTAAAAGAGGGAAAAATGAGGCAAAAAAGGAAGCTACCAAGCGAAGAGAGATGATAGAATCGTTGGTGAGTATGTTCGGAGTTAGTGATGCAAACTCCAACTCAACAACTCCGACGTCTCAAACTTTAGGTTAGGTTTCTATTTTGTGTTATTAAACTTGTTGTCTACTTTTGGACTTATTTAGGAAAAACGCTATCTTTTAATTATTTAACTTATTGGTTATGAGAGTTTGTATAAAAATGTGTTTGCTCGTCTATAAGAGTTGTTTGTTAAAATATGTTTGTTTGCTTGTTTATAAGATTGTTTATAGAAAGTGTGCAAATAAAAATCTGTAGCATGGTGCACAAAAATGAGCATTAATGTTTTTATTTAAAACTTCTTAGGCTTCTTATAAACAATATAAGTGTTGTCTAAGAGAAATATTATATTATTTTAATTACAGTTCAAAGGCAACATATGCAAATAGAGAATGCTGTTTAAGATTATACCTTAAACAACAACATATGCAAATAGAGTATGTTGTCTAAATTGATAACTTAGGCAACACATGCATAAATCAAATGTTGCCTTAGTTTTTGTATGGTGGATTAATTGGTGGAACCTGGTCGGATCAACAATTGGATCGGATCGGATGTCAAAATCTAACATCCAATGGATGATTGGATCAGATCGGATACACCCAAATCAATGAACACCCTCAAACGATAAAACATAAGAAATTACAATGATCAATTTGCTTATTCAACTGTGTCTGATTAAAAGAAAGAGATAATATGTGTCAACTCAAACAAATTATTATTTTATTTAGTATTAAGTTATACATGATGTTCTAACAACACCTCTTACACACAGGCGGATTTTGGGTTATATCGCAATAGCAGCAACTGCTCCAACAATGACTTGTACAAGCTGCAATTTTCATATAACCAGAATATGTTACATACCAATAAAAACAATAAGATCGTTAAAACAGTTAAAAATTTAGAATTTTGTATAAATAATTACTAAAATTAAGAATTTAGAAACAACACTTACGGTGTACAATGACATCTGGGTTTGAGTTGAGATCTCGAGCATTGACTAGCAATGGTAGACGGCCAGATGCTACTTCAAATTCGAATTGGTATAATGATACAATTGCAACCATCAAAATGCATACGATTGCATATGATTTTGCCATTGTCAAGAATTAGTAAGTAATTTGTGCCTGAGATTTACAAGAAGGGGTTTTGCAAATAGGCAGGTTCTATATTTTTGATTTTGAGATTTACACTTTCATGAGGAGAAATTTATACTAGTAGATATAGGATGAAAATGTAAAAAGTATTAATGTTGAAATGAATTATATATTCAAGATTTACATTAACTGAGATTCCTTATATGTCAATACTATTAAGAAAATATAAAAACTTTCTTTAAAAAATTTAATTGTTTCTATATTTACCAAGCAAGTGATTACTGATAAGAGTCAATCACATTCGTTTACTTTGTCGGGTAACATTTTCGGCCATCAAATAGATTGTGGTAAACATATTTATTACCCGGTAGGTAAGAATCTTCTCACTTAATTACCGAGAATTCTACAATAATCTATAGGAATATATATAGGGTTGGTTCACGTGAGAGTAACCTATTTTCGAGAGCCATAAAACAACACTAAAATTTTACAGCAAAATCATATATAATATAATATAATAGTTATAATATAATATAAAACAACCTATTTTGTGTAATAGATCGCTACAAAATTCCACTTCTATAACGATTCCGTATCAGTTCTTGTGTCCGATTACGCTAGAAATAATAAGGGATCATGTCATTATTGCAACCGGTCAGGTGAGTTTATGTGATTTAAAAGTTATGCTATGTTCTCTTTTGGGAAATTGACTCAAATGATCAAAATACATATCTGATTTTATCCTTCTAACCATTTCTCTCCCAATTTTACACAAATGTCACTAGGTCCATAACTCAGGTCCATAAGTATTGCCGACCCCCAAAACGAAGTCATTTAAGGAGGTTCGTAATACTTATGGTCCTGGGTTATGGATCCATTTACATTTGGATACAAATAAGAGATAAATGCTTAGGAGGATAATCATATATGTATTATGTCGGTTCATTACCGGATGCCATTGACTTTATATATGCGCTAGTAGGGGTCTAGTAGGGCCGTGTACTAAGGTACATAATCGGTTGTTGCCGGTTGCAATTGACCCATTGCGCGGGCTAAAGTAGGAGTCAGCGGGGGCCGTGTACTAAGGTGCATAATTGGTCGTTGCCGGTTGCCATTGTCTCTAACGGTTAGCTCAAACATCGTGTAGTGACCTACTTATGGTATCTGTCACTAAGGATGGAACACGGGGTCTCCCCCGGTTGCTTTTAAAGGATCCTTGCTCATCAAGAGTAAGTTATTTAAAGTGAAGTTAAATGGGATAAATGCACTGTACCTTACGTTTTAAATGTTTTAACTGCTTTATCCATTTAACTGTTTGTTCTCACTAGGCGTAAGCCTAACACTTGATTTTCAAATGTGGTTTAGCAGGAAAGCAGGTTGGTGGGGCTCTTTAGAGAAGAGCGGGATGATGTGTCGAGAGAGATGACACATTTTTGGAGATTTGCTCATAGAGTATATATATAGTTGGAGGCATAGCATAATTTTTTTGAGGATATTGTTAACACCCAATTGTGATCTATATTCTGAATAGTATAGATTAATAGGTTGTTATTTTAATGTCCATGTTTAGATGTAAGCTCCCATACTATATCCCCACTTATTGGGTGATTTTATTTATATTCCGCATTTTATTTTGGTCTAACTTTACTCTAAATTTTAGGGTGGTACATCATACATGTATGGATGCAGAAGATGCCAGTTTTAATTAATTAATTAATTAGATGAGAAAGTGAAATGTAATTCCATTTGATATTTCAACATAAGAATGGTCCATAATTTTGTTGGCAGTTTTAATTAATCAATCAGATGATGATTCGGTGGAGGCCTCGATATGGGTAGCTTGGCGGTTCGACATGCGAGGATGAGAGGTCCGAAAAAGGGAACCTCTAAGCCGGTATCTTCGGTTGACAAGGAAGAATTGCGATGACAACTTGTCAAGCGCGACAAAGAGATTTGCTTGCTAAAAGAGGGAAAAATGAAGCAAAAAATGAAGCTACCAAGCGAAGAAAGATGATAGAATCGTTGTGTGAGTATGTTCGGAGTTAGTGATGCAAACTCCAACTCAACAACCCCGACGTCTCAAACTTTAGGTTAGGTTTCTATTTTGTGTTATTGAACTTGTTGTCTACTTTTGGACTTATTTAGGAAAAACGTTATCTTTTAATTATTTAACTTATTGGTTATGAGAGTTTGTATAAAACATGTGTTTGCTCGTCTATAAGAGTTGTTTGTAAAAACATGTTTGTTTGCTTGTTTATAAGATTGTTTATAGAAAGTGTGCAAATAAAAATCTGTAGCATGGTGCACAAAAATGAGCAGTAATGTTTTTATTTAAAACTTCCTGGCTTCTTATAAACAATATAAGTGTTGTCTAAGAGAAATATTATATTATTTTAATTACAGTTCAAAGGCAACATATGCAAATAGAGAATGTTGTTTAAGATTATACCTTAAACAACAACATATGCAAATAGAGTATGTTGTCTAAATTGATAACTTAGGCAACACATGCATAAATCAAATGTTGCCTTAGGTTTTGTATGGTGGATTAATTGGTGGAACCAGATCGGATCAACAATTGGATCGGATCGGATGTCAAAATCTAACATCCAATGGATGATTGGATCAGATCGTATACACGCAAATCAATGAACACCCTCAAACGATAAAACATACGAAATTACAATGATCAATTTGCTTATTCAACTGTGTCTGATTAAAAGAAAGAGATAATATGTGTCAACTCAAACAAATTATTATTTTATTTAGTATTAACGAAATACATGATGTTCTAACAACACCTCTTACACACAGGCGGGTTTTGGGTTATATCGCAATAGCAGCAACTGCTCCAACAATGACTTGTACAAGCTGCAATTTTCATATAATCAGAATATGTTACATACCGATAAAAACAATAAGATCGTTAAAACAGTTAAAAATTGAAAATTTTGTATAAATAATTACTAAAATTAATGATTTAGATACAACACTTACGGTGTACAATGACATCTGGGTTTGAGTTGAGATCTCGAGCATTGACTAGCAACGGTAGACGGCCAGATGCTACTTCAAATTCGAATTGGTATAATGATACAATTGCAACCATCAAAATGCATACCATTGCATATGATTTTGCCATTGTCAAGAAGTAGTAAGTAATTTGTGCCTGAGATTTACAAGAAGGGGTTTTGCAAATAGACAGTTTCTATATTTTTGATTTTGAGATTTACACTTTCATGAGGAGAAATTTATACTAGTAGATATAGGATGAAAATGTAAAAAGTATTAATGTTGATATGAATTATATATTCAAGATTTACATTAACTGAGATTCCTTATATGTCAATTTTCTTAAGAAAATATAAAAACTTTCTTTAAAAAATTTAATTGTTTCTATATTTACCAAGCAAGTGATTACTGATAAGAGTCAATCACCTTCGTTTACTTTGTCGGGTAACATTTTCGGCCATTAAATAGATTGTGGTAAACATATTTATTACCCGGTAGATAAGAATCTTCTCACTTAATTACCGAGAATTCTACAATAATCTATAAGAATATATATAGGGTTGGTTCACGTGAGAGTAACCTATTTTCGAGAGACCATAAAACAACACTAAAATTTTACAGCAAAATCATATATAATATAATATAATATGATATAATATAACATAATATAATATAATATGATATAATATGATATAATGAATCTTTTAGACAAATTTAAAAGATTTGCAGGAATTGAACAAGTGAACGTTCTTGATGATCATGTTTTGTGTAATAGATCGCTACAAAATTCCACTTCTATAACGATTCCGTATCAATTCTTGTGTCCGATTACGCTAGAAATAATAAGGGATCATGTCATTATTGCAACCGGTCAGGTGAGTTTATGTGATTTAATAGTTATGCTATGTTCTTTTTTGGGAAATTGACTCAAATGACCAAAATACATATCTGATTTATCCTTCTAAACATTTTTCTCCCAATTTTACACAAATGTCACTAGGTCCATAACTCAGGTCCATAAGTATTGCCGACCCCCAAAACGATGTCGTTTAAGGAGGTTCGTTATACTTATGGACCTGGGTTATGGATCCAGTTACATTTGGATAAAAATAAGATAGAAATGCTTAGGAGGATAATCATATATGTATTATGGTCATTTATTTCAATTTCTCGTTCTTTTTTAGGGTAACCATGAAATGAAATGTTTAGAAGAATAAATTATATATGTATTTTTGTCCATTTGAGTTAATTTTTCGTTCTTTTTTATGTTCTTTTTTATATAGTTTAGTTTAAACTTTGGGTAGCTGATTCGTTGATCAAATGATCTTGCACACACGTTGTAATTTCTCCCGGTTGCTAATATATCGACCTCTCTCTCCCTGTGGATGTACACTATCACCTCGATAGTGGAACCACGTTAAATCTCGTTTACGTGCTGCTTTCGTTATTTGATCGTAAAATTGTTTCAACAGCTATTTTACGTTTGTGGATCGGTATGAATCATTAGACGATAATATACAATATTTAGATCTTGTTAATCCAAATTTGTTGTATCGGGTCAGTTTGCACCGTGATTTATTGTTATCATTTTTGGGACCGTAAAATACTTTATAATACGATCTCGTAAATGCGACCGACCCTTACATCGAATACACCCAAATTTATTGGATTTCAACCAATGAACACCCTCAAACGATAAAATATATGATATTACGATAATCAATTTGCTTGTTCAACCGGTGTCTGATTAAACTCCATTTCCATCAAGAATCGAATGGACTTTTCCCGTATTTCGACCGGAAAATTTAACAGAAAGAGATAATATGCGTCAACTCAAACAAATTATTATTTTATTTAGTATTAACGAAATACATGATGTTCTAACAACACCTATTACACTAATAGGCGGGTTTTGGGTTATATCGCAATAGCAGCAACTGCTCCAACAATGACTTGTACAAGCTGCAATTTTCATGTAACCAGAATATGTTACATACCAATAAAAACAATAAGATCGTTAAAATAGTTAAAAATTGAGAATTTTGTATAAATAATTACCAAAATTAAGAATTTAGAAACAACACTTACGGTGTACAATGACATTTGGGTTTGAGTTGAGATCTCGAGCATTGACTAGCAACGGTAGACGGCCAGATGCTACTTCAATTTCGAATTGGTATAACGATACAGTTACAAGCATCAAAATGAACACCGTTGTGTATGATTTTGCCATTGTCCACGAACAGAGTGTGTGAATGAGATTTACAAGAAATGATGTTGCAAACAAATAGGTTTCTTATATATTTTGATTTTTGAGATTGAGACATGTTCATAAGAAGAAATTTTGACTAGTAGATGATCTAGGATAAAAAAGTGAAGAACTATTAATGCTATGTGTCAATAAATATTAGGAATGTGAAGAACTATTAATGCTATGTGTCAATAAATATTAGGAAATATTAGGAAATAAAAACTTATTTGCAGATTTAGTTATTTTCTATAACGCATTGATAATTAAAGTTTTTATTGTGTAAAATCTTACGGATCTTATTACCCTAATTATATATAATAGTTTAACATTTTTCTTGAATTTTAACAACAAATAACACAAAGGTATATATAAATTTTAGGGGTGAAAATTTTCGACACGACACGAAAATCAAACGGTTTAAGGTTGAAAGTTCTGATTCGTCAACCCGTCAAATAAACGGGTCGTGTTCGGGTTGACCCAAGCGGGTCGCGGGTTGACTTGCCAACCCACCAAAAAATATTTTTTTTAAAATATTTTATATTTTAGTTAAAAGTCTGAAATAGTCAAAATGAATTAGTTTCATTTTGGTTGTGTTTGTACTTTTTATTTGTTTGAAATTTTAATATTTGAATTTGGTTGTATTATTAAGTGAATTTGGTTGTATTATTAGGTAAATTTGCATTTAATGATCAATTTGCTTATTCAACTGTGTCTGATTAAAAGAAAGAGATAATATGCGTCAACTCAAAGAAATTATTATTTTATTTAGTATTAACGAAATACATGATGTTCTAACAACACCTCTTACACACAGGCGGGTTTTGGGTTATATCACAATAGCAGCAACTGCTCCAACAATGACTTGTACAAGCTGCAATTTTCATATAACCAGAATATGTTACATACCAATAAAAACAATAAGATCGTTAAAACAGTTAAAAATTGAGAATTTTGTATAAATAATTACTAAAATTAAGAATTTAGAAAAAAACACTTACGGTGTACAATGACATCTGGGTTTGAGTTGAGATCTCGAGCATTGACTAGCAACGGTAGACGGCCAGATGCTACTTCAAATTCGAATTGGTATAATGATACAATTGCAACCATCAAAATGCATACCATTGCATATGATTTTGCCATTGTCAAGAAGTAGTAAGTAATTTGTGCCTAAGATTTACAAGAAGGGGTTTTGCAAATAGACAGATTCTATATTTTTTATTTTGAGATTTACACCTTCATGAGGAGAAATTTATACTAGTAGATATAGGATGAAAATGTAAAAAGTATTAATGTTGATATGAATTATATATTCAAGATTTACATTAACTGAGATTCCTTATATGTCAATACTATTAAGAAAATATAAAAACTTTCTTTAAAAAATTTAATTGTTTCTATATTTACCAAGCAAGTGATTACTGATAAGAGTCAATCACCTTCGTTTACTTTGTCGGGTAACATTTTCGGCCATCAAATAGATTGTGGTAAACATATTTATTACCCGGTAGGTAAGAATCTTCTCACTTAATTACCGAGAATTCTACAATAATCTATAAGAATATATATAGGATTGGTTCACGTGAGAGTAACCTATTTTCGAGAGACCATAAAACAACGCTCGTGGTTTGAAGTTATTTCAAGGTCGTATTTGGGTGCCCATGTTGGGGGGCAACCGTGAGTTACTTTTAGAGGATGCTCACAAATCGAAATATTCCATTCATCCAGGTAGCCCCAAAATGTATAGAGATTTGAAGTTGACTTATTGGTGGACCATTATGAAGTTGGATGTGGCTAGTTAGGTGGAAAGATGTGTGACGTGTTTGTAAGTGAAAGCGGAACATCAAAAGCCGTATGGAAGTCTCCAGTAGTTAGAGATACCGGAATGGAAATGGGAGCACTTTACCATGGATTTCGTTACTAAGTACCAAGAACCTTGAAGGGTCATGACACCATATGGGTAGTGGTGGATCGTTTAACCAAGAGTGCTCACTTCTTACCAATGCGTGAAGTCGGTCCCGTTGATAAACTTACAAAGTTGTATGTGGACGAGATTGTCTCAAGACACGGCGTACCTTTGGCTATTTGTGTCGGATCGTGATAGTCGTTTCATTTCCAACTTTTGGAACTTCGGTTTGAACGACCGATGGATATAGGAACTTCTGAGTAATTGGACTTTTGGGTTATTTCGAGTTAGTTACGTGATGATCCTCTAGTGTCGTCAGTCTTTGGGTTGGAAACTTTTATGCAATTGTTCACCTCGGGGAGTGTTTGGGTTGACGCCAATCTTGGTTGTTCTTAGGGACATGGCATTAGAGCGATTGGAGCAATTTGGTTGAATTCCAAGTAGGGTTGAAGACCTTGTGTGGTGATCTTGAAAGAGATGAATCAAAATGATTGGTGTTAAATAGTAGAAATCTTTGAAGTTTTGGAGTTGTCGTACTTCGATAGTTTGAGTTTTCAGTTTCAGTCAATAATGTTTATTGGAAAACTTTAGTGTGATTATTAAGGTAGATCTTAACTGAATTCAATTGTTAAATAAGACGTTGTTTAGTCGAGGTTAAAATATTGATGTGGTAGTCGTCTATTCTGTACTGTTTATGCCGGATTTCCTTTACCACCAGGGTAAGGTCGATACGATAATGAGTAATATGATTTGAAGGGAATTTGTATGGTTATATCCGGATGAACTTTTGCGAAAGAAATCGAAATGTTGAATGCAAAGGTAAAGAGGATCTCGACTTAATAGAAGTGGTTTGAACATTTTAGGAGTTTTTACATTTTGGGCATCAATTATAGAATTGAACTATTAATTCATATGCTACTTCTAAGGTGATATGAACCACCTAAGGTTGGGAAGAAACATCGAGCTTAGATCCGAAGTTTGGTTCAACGTGGTTCAGTGTTCTTTCCAATATTAGTGTGATGTATTGATTATAGCGAGCGGGTAGTGATGAATCGTTATGAGAAGTGTGATGTCCGTCGTAGCAAAGAAGTTTTACATATCGTAATTAATGACAAGTTACGTTTAAGCATTCCTTTAGAAGTAAATTTATTGGAATGCTCAGGTATAGAATTTTGAGGTCTCCTTTTCGTGTTACTGTCATCCGGTTGGGATGGATGGAGCGAATCATTTGTCTAGCTTGTGCTCGGAGTTGTATGACGTTCTATGTTTTTGGAATCAACATTTGATTTCGAGGACGAAATCATTGTAAGGTTGGGAGGATTGTAACACCCGTGATTTCGGACTCCTTTTTAGGTCGGTCCTTTTCTGAGAACAAATAAGTTGCTTGGTGTCTGTTTTTCGTATAGAAACCATGGTAAGTTTGGGATAGCCTCGGTGATTGTCGAGGGGTGGAGGGATGCTAGTTGTTGCTTCAGTGAAGAAAGTGGGTTCTAAGCGGCTTTAACCCACTTGAAACCCACCTGAGATCCTTTTTGGTTGGCCAAACAGTGGAGAAAGTGGCTTCTGACCGACTTAAACCCACTTGAAAACCCACCCGAAGTCCTGGTGTGCTCGGGTGACTTTCTGCGCGACTTTAACCCACTTGAAACCCACTTAAGCGGCTGTTTGGTCTTGGTTCTTCATAAAAACGGGATTTTCACCCCATTTCTCATATCTTCTTCTTCCTCACTCGTTTTTCTCCCATCTCTTCTCCATAGCTCCGATTTTTGGAGCCATACTTCATCTTCCCCAACCAATCCAATGTGTTGGTTCATCTTCAAGATTCAAGATTCATGATTCAAGCTTCCTTTGGAGTGTTCTTCACCATTTCCACCATTTTAAAGGGTTTACCTAACCCTAGCTACGTGAGTTAAAATCCAAACCTTATAACCTCAAATACTTGTTACAATGTTGTATTTACTGATTTTAAACTTGGATTTCAAGTATTTATGTATTTGGGTAAGTTTGGAGATTTTAGGTCAAAATGAGAAGTTTGGGTATTTTATTGTAGATGATGAAATGAGCATCATGAATGGTTTAAAATACTTGGAAAGGTTATAAAATTAAATAATCTTTGGTTTTGAAACTCATAATGATTTGACCTAGTTTTTGGTAAAACTTGGATTTGAAAGGAAATGGTTTATTGAAAGGGGTTTTCAAGGTTGGAAAACTAGTAATACGTCTCGTTGGACTAGTATGTAATGGATCCATAGGCATATAGTCGGTTTAAAAGCGGGATTGTTGTCCCTTTTTGGTTGCATAACAGTCTAGTAGGGCCTGGTACCGTTGGGTATTATGCCGGTTCATTACCGGATGCCATTGACTCTATGTATGCGCTAGTAGGGGTCTTGTAGGGCCGTGTACTAAGGTACATAATCGTTTGTGGCCGGTTGCCATTGACCCATTGCGCAGGCTAAAATAGGAGTCATCGGAGGCCGTATACTAAGGTGCATAATCGGTTGTTGCCGGTTGCCATTGGCTCTTACGGTTAGCTCAAACATCGTGTAGTGACCTACTTATGGTATCTGTCACTAAGGATGGAACATCGGGTCTCTCCCGGTTGCTTTTAAAGGACCCTTGCTCATCAAGAGTAAGTTATTTCAAGTGAAGTTAAATGGGATAAATGCACTGTACCTTACCTTTTAAATGTTTTAACTGCTTTATCCATTTAACTTTTTGTTCTTACTAGGCGTAAGCCTAACACTTGATTTTCAAATGTGGTTTAGCAGGAAAGCAGGTTGGTGAGGCTCTTTAGAGAAGAGCGGGATGATGTGTCGAGAGAGATGACACCTTTTTGGAGATATGCACATAGAGTATATATATATATATAGTTGGATAGCATAATTTTTTTGAGGATATTGTTAACACCCAATTGTGATCTATATTCTGAATAGTATAGATTAATAGGTTGTTATTTTAATGTCCATATTTAGATGTAAACTACCATACTCTATCCCCACTTATTGGGTGGTTTTATTTATATTCCGCATTTTATTTTGGTCCAATTTTACTCTAAATTTTAGGGTGTTACATCATGTATGGATGCAGAAGATGCCAGTTTTAATTAATTAATTAGATGAGAAAGTGAAATGTACTTCCATTTGATATTTCAACATAAGAATGGTCCATAATTTTGTTGGCAGTTTTAATTAATCAATTAGATGATGATTCGGTGGAGGCCTCGATATGGGTAGCTTGGCGGTTCGACGTGCGAGGATGAGAGGTCCGGAAAAGGGAACCTCTAAGCCGGTATCTTCGATTGATAAGGAAGAATTGCGGTGACAACTTGTCAAGCGCGACAAAGAGATTTGCTTGTTAAAAGAGGGAAAAATGAGGCAAAAAAGGAATGTACCAAGCGAAGAGAGATGATAGAATCGTTGGTGAGTATGTTCGGAGTTAGTGATGCAAACTCCAACACAACAACCCCGACGTCTCACACTTTAGGTTAAGTTTCTATTTGTGTTATTGAACTTGTTGTCTACTTTTGGACTTATTTAGGAAAAAAAACGTTATCTTTTAATTATTTAACTTATTGGTTATGAGAGTTTGTATAAAACATGTGTTTGCTCGTCTATAAAGAGTTGTTCGTAAAAACATGATTGTTTGCTTGTTTATAAGATTGTTTATATAAGTGTTGTCTAAGAGAAATATTATATTATTTTAATTACAGTTCAAAGGCAACATATGCAAATAGAGAATGTTGTTTAAGATTATACCTTAAACAATAACATACGTAAATAGAGTATGTTGTCTAAATTGATAACTTAGGCAACACATGCATAAATCACATGTTGCCTTAGTTTTTGTATGGTGGATTAATTGGTGGAACCTGATCGGCTCAACAATTGGATCGGATGTCAAAATCAGACATCCAATGGATGATTGGATCAGATCGGATACACCCAAATCAATGAACACCCTCAAACGATAAAATATACAACATTACAATGATCAATTTGCTTATTCAACTGTGTCTGATTAAAAGAAAGAGATAATATGCGTCAACTCAAACAAATTATTATTTTATTTAGTATTAACGAAATACATGATGTTCTAACAACACCTCTTACACACAGGCGGATTTTGGGTTATATCGCAATAGCAGCAACTGCTCCAACAATGACTTGTACAAGCTGCAATTTTCATATAACCAGAATATGTTACATACCAATAAAAACAATAAGATCGTTAAAACAGTTAAAAATTTAGAATTTTGTATAAATAATTACTAAAATTAAGAATTTAGAAACAACACTTACGGTGTACAATGACATCTGGGTTTGAGTTGAGATCTCGAGCATTGACTAGCAACGGTAGACGACCAGATGCTACTTCAAATTCGAATTGGTATAATGATACAATTGCAACCATCAAAATGCATAGCATTGCATATGATTTTGCCATTGTCAAGAAGTAGTAAGTAATTTGTGCCTGAGATTTACAAGAAGGGGTTTTGCAAATAGACAGATTCTATATTTTTGATTTTGAGATTTACACCTTCATGAGGAGAAATTTATACTAGTAGATATAGGTTGAAAATGTAAAAAGTATTAATGTTGATATGAATTATATATTCAAGATTTACATTAACTGAGATTCCTTATATGTCAATAATATTAAGAAAATATAAAAACTTTCTTTAAAAAATTTAATTGTTTCTATATTTACCAAGCAAGTGATTACTGATAAGAGTCAATCACCTTCGTTTACTTTGTCGGGTAACATTTTCGGCCATCAAATAGATTGTGGTAAACATATTTATTACCCGGTAGGTAAGAATCTTCTCACTTAATTACCGAGAATTCTACAATAATCTATAGGAATATATATAGGGTTGGTTCACGTGAGAGTAACCTATTTTCGAGAGACCATAAAACAACACTAAAATTTTACAGCAAAATCATATATAATATAATATAATATAATATAATATAATATAATATAATATAACAAATTTAAAAGATTTGCAGGAATTGAACAAGTGAACGTTCTTGATGATCATGTTTTGTATAATAGATCGCTACAAAATTCCACTTCTATAACGATTCCGTATCAATTCTTGTGTCCGATTACGCTAGAAATAATAAGGGATCATGTCATTATCGCAACCGGTCAGGTGAGTTTATGTGATTTAATAGTTATGCTATGTTCTTTTTTGGGAAATTGACTCAAATAACCAAAATACATATTTGATTTATCCTTCTAACCATTTCTCTCCCAATTTTACACAAATGTCACTAGGTCCATAACACAGGTCCATAAGTATTGACGACCCCCAAAACGATGTCGTTTAAGGAGGTTCGTAATACTTATGAACCTGGGTTATGGATCAAGTTACATTTGGATAAAAATAAGAGAGAAATGCTTAGGAGGATAATCATATATGTATTATGGTCATTTGAGTCAATTTCTCGTTCTTTTTTATGGTAACCGTGAAATGAAATGTTTAGAAGGATAAATCATATATGTATTTTTGTCCATTTGAGTTAATTTTTCGTTCTTTTTTATGTTCTTTTTTATATAGTTTAGTTTAAACTTTGGGTAGCTGATTCGTTGATCAAAGAATCTCGCACACACGTTGTAATTTCTCCCGGTTGCTAATATATCAACCTCTCTCTCCCTGTGGATGTACACTATCACCTCGATAGTGAAACCACGTTAAATCTCGTTTACGTGCCGTTTTCGTTATTTGATCGTAAAATTGTTTTAACAACTATTTTACGTTTGTGGATCGGTATGAATCATTAGACGGTAATATACAATATTTAGATCTTGTTAATCCGCATTTTTTGTATCGGGTCAGTTTGCACCGTGATTTATTGTTATCATTTTTGGTACCGTAAAATACTTTATAATACGATCTCGTAAATGCAACCGACCCTTACATCGAATACACCCAAATTTATTGGATTTCAACCAATGAACACCCTCAAACGATAAAATATATGATATTACAATAATCAATTTGCTTATTCAACTGGTGTCTGATTAACGAAAGAGATAATATGCGTCAACTCAAACAAATTATTATTTTATTTAGTATTAGCTAAATACATGATGTTCTAACAACACCTCTTACACACAGGCGGGTTTTGGGTTATATCGCAATAGCAGCAACTGCTCCAACAATGACTTGTACAAGCTGCAATTTTCATATAACCAGAATATGTTACATACCAATAAAAGCAATAAGATCGTTAAAAATTAAGAATTTTGTATAAATAATTGCTAAAATTAAGAATTTAGAAACAACACTTACGGTGTACAATGACATCTGGGTTTGAGTTGAGATCTCGAGCATTGACTAGCAACGGTAGACAGCCAGATGCTACTTCAAATTCGAATTGGTATAGCGATACAATTGCAACCATCAAAATGCATACCGTTGCATATGATTTTGCCATTGTCAAGAAGTAGTAAGTAGTTTGTGCCTGAGATTTACAAGAACGGATTTTGCAAATAGACAAATTCTTATATATTTTTTTTTTTGAGATTTACACCTTTATGAGGAGAAGTTTATACTAGTAGATATAGGATGAAAATGTAAACATATTTATTACCCGGTAGGTAAGAATCTTCTCACTTAATTACCGAGAAGTCTACTATAATCTATAGGTACATATATAGGGTTGGTTTAAGTGAGAGTAACCTATTTTCGAGAGACTCGTAAGACAATAAAATAACACTAAAGTTTCACAGCAAAAAATTGTCAAGGCAGAGACAGACCTAGAAATTTTCAACCGGTGGCACCATTTTACTAAAAGAAATAAAGATATTAGATATGGATATTTTTCACAAAGTAAAGTATATAGAGAGAGAGGAAAGTTTAAATGAGAACTTTGTATTTTTAAAATAACAAATGGACAATTGTGGATCACATATGATGTGGGTCCCACATAATATTAACTCATTTATGATTTAATATTAACTTATTTATGATTTAATATTATGTGGGACACACATCATATGTGGTTCACAAATTGTTCTTTTAAGGAGGGGTGATTCTGATATGATCCCTCCCCTAGGGTTCATACGTTAACACCCCCCCCCCCCCCCTCCAATTTAAAGAAACAAAGGAATCTAATTCTAGCCAAAAAAAATTATAAAAACAAAATAATATTATATTAGATGACATTGTAATAATTAATGTATGTTGATACTTGTTTTCCACAAAAGGTTATTTCTTTTAGGGGTGAAAATGTTATACGCAAATATTTTCAAAAGTAATATTTGACGATAATATCCTTAAAAAGTATTGCTTTATATTATATTATATTATATTATATACCACATAATTATATCCAAAAATTATATTATATTATATTATATTATATATAAAAAATAACATAATTGACATTGTAATTACGTGTAAATAACATTTGTATAAATCGTGTATGATTTTATGTTTACCTTTGTTAACAAAATCACATATGATTTTACATTAACACTTGTACAAAATCATATATGATTCTGAAATCATATGTGATTTTGTTGACATACTTGACATTGTAATCATGCGTGAATATCATTTGTACAAAATCATATATGATTTTATATTTACATTTGTACAATATCACATATGAGATCTTAATCTTATATTTGTACAAAATCACAAAATCATATATGATTTTACTTTTGTACAAAATCAGATATTTGTGAGATCTAATATTATATTTATTTAATATTTAAAATATAATTAATTTCCACATTGTACAATCTGATCATGAATAGTAACAAACACAAAAGTAATAGTTTGACAATAATACCCTTATCCTAATTATATTAACATTAATTAATTTATTGATTTCTTAAGTTATATATGTGGCTAGAAGGGGTTCCTTTGTTTTCTTTAAACCGAGAAAGTTCTCGTTTGAACCTCCTTAACAAAAAAACACGGTGAAAGTAAAAAGTTCCGAATCTTCACAGCAAAAACACTGTGAAGGCTACCTTCATGGTGTTTTGTTGTGAAGTTTCATGTGTAAAAAAATGGTCTTACGGAAACAGTCTGGTCTCACATGATCCCAAGTCTATATACAAAGACACAGGAAAGTTCAAATGCGAACTCAAGTTTGGTTGCGAAAATGAGGACAAAGGAGAGCGTGCGACACGTGTCCATTCAGTCTGAATAATGAAGGGCATTCAGTATGAATAACGAAGGTGAAGTTCATACATTATTCAGTATGAATAACACGCATTCAGAGTGAATAACACAACATTCAGACTGAATGAGACACCGCTCTTCTCTGTCCTCACGTTCACAACCAAATTTGAGTTGACATTTGAACTACCCCTATATATATATATATATAGGGAGGGAGAGGGAGAGAGAGAGAGAGAGAGGGGGGGAAGGAGGTTCAAATGAGAACTTTTTCCATTTAAAAAAGGGAATTATATCCATACCCCCACCCCCGAAATTCTGACATTATCCAATATGGTGGCCCCACTTCTTTCTCTCTCTCATATATATGCACACACATACAAAACATATATCTATACATATATACAAACAGGAGCATATATATATATACACAGTTAAACACCAGAAGCATATATATATATATATACATACAGGAACATATGTATATACACCCACATATTTACAGATCATTTATATATGTGTGTGTATATATATATATATATATTTATATACAAACGGAAGCTTGTGTAGACACTCCAACATATATGTATCTGTGTGTGGTTTTAAAAACTAGTCAATAATTTTTGTAAAGATGAAGCCAACCGGTTGTGTTTGTGTGTGTGTATATATATATATATATATGGGGAATTATATCCAAACCCGCCATACCCCCTGCAAATTCTGACATTAGCTTTCTACCCCCTATCAAAACAGATTCTTCACACGATTTATATTCTTATAATTATTTATTTAATTTGTGGTACATCTTTTGATTTTTCAATTTTCGCGTTATACCTTTATCACATTAAAATACATAATCATATATTAAATTTATATTACTAACAGTTAACAAAATATTAAGATTACACTTTTATATTGATGCCCCAAGTTTTTGTTGGAAGTGAGAACTATGTCTCGCTGATTCTTGATGCCACAAATTTTCAGAGTTCAAATGTTCAGAGAAAAAAAGGATTTCCGCAACTAGTTACAAAAAAACGGGTTGGCTTGAAATTGTTAGGACCGGGATCGGCGACAAAAAGCCCCGTCTGAAAATTATTGTTACGATCCGGGACCGATTGAGGCCCGACCCGGCCCGGCTCTAGCCCGGTTTTTGGCCTTCACTACTTCATAGTAATATTTTTGATGTTCAGTTAGTTCAAGCATCAACTCTCGACGGATAATATCCCATTCGTTTTCATGATGTTCCAGACAAACAGATATTGCCCGAAATCCACAATTTCCATCGTCCAATACATCTTCTATCTTTGTGATGTATGGATGAAATAAACTCAAGACTTGATCAAGATATCGATGTCGAGGGTGGGAACTCATAAAAAATCTTCTAATTATTAAGAACTCAACCGGACCTTCTTCCTATAGTTGTCGTTGGAAGTGGGAACTATGTCTCGATGATTATTGATGCCCCAATTTTGAGAGTTGATAATAATTTCAAAAAATATTCAATATTAGGCTCATTTCGAAGGTATTGACGAGACGATTATAATGGTATAACTTGTTAAAATTAAACGTATTTTTTAGACGTATTTTAGTTGATATACGATTATGTAATGTGATAAAGATGTAAAACGAAAAATTAAAATATAAAGGATGTAAAGCAACTTATTAACTAACTATAGGGGTAAAAAGTAGGGGTGACAATTATCGACACGACACGAACCCGACACGAAAATAAACGGGTTAGGGTTGAAGTTTTTGACACGCCAACCCGTCAACCCGTCAAATAAACGGGTCGTGTTCGGGTTGACCCAATCGTGTCACGGGTCGAACCGCCAGGAAAAAAATAATTTTTTTAAATATATTTTATATTTAGTTATTTACTTAATATTTAGTTATTTACTTAATATTTAATATTTTTTGAACGTTTTATGTCTTTGTTAGGACTTTTTGTTGAATTTTGGATGTTTATATATGGTTGAAATTTTAGGTGACCTGCCAACTCACCAACCCCCGCCAACCCGTTTTTGACCCGCCAACCCTTCACCAACCCGTTTGTGACTTGTCAACCCGCCACCAACCCGCCAACTCGGGGGTTGACCCGCCAACACGATCGTGTCCGGGTTAGTGTTGTGTATCTCGACACGATAAGCTAAACAGGTCGTGTTCGGGTTGACCTGCCAACCCATCAACCCGTGACCCGCCAACCCGCACACGACATGATTGCCACCCCTAGTAGAAAGTATAATTTTTGAATTAAAAATTCAAAAAAATTAAATGGTGCGAGAGTGTAGGTTGTAGGAGGGGGTAAAAATGGGTGTAGATGGGGTAGGATTAACAACCCCAAAGGAACCCTTCTAACCCTATATATATTTTAATAAATCAATAAATTAACTAATATTAATATAATTAGGGGAATGATGTTATTGTAAAACTAATTAATTTTGGAAAGTTATTATTCATGTTCAGATTGTACAATGTAAATATTAAATATATTTATTTAATAAATATAAGAATTAATATAACACAAATATATTTATAAAATTCAAAAAATCGTGCTAATTTTCATAAATTAAAATAGATTCCAAATATGGATTAATGTAAATGGATCTCATTATGTCTCTTCTTGAAATCTCTAAACTTCCACCGGATCCTGTTTGTTTTTGTTTCCATTCAAGTTTTATAAGAGCATTTTCAACAACATCTTCAAAATGGAGAAAATAGGAATTTTAGAGATTTTGAGCATTGTTTTTGCTCCAACAACATCTCCAAAACTTTCTCCGAAATGGAGAAAGCATGAAAAAGATTAAAAAAATCTCCAAATTTAAAGAATTTGGAGACATCTCCAAAAATGATTACCATGAGAGATAAATTATTTTCTATTATGTTCCACCAATAAGAAAAATGAAATTAAATATTTAAATAAGATAAATAATATTTTATTAGAAATATAGAATATTTTAATAGTATAAGGAATTATAATCTTCAAAATGAAGATGCTGTTGGAGTTGAATGTAATATTTTTTTAGAGATTTTTGATTTTGAATCTCTATTTTGAAGAAAATTATAGAGATGTTGTTAGAGATACTCTAATAGGGTTATTATTAAATGAAAATTCATATATGTAGTGTTCAAATGCAAGTTTTATAATAGGTTTATTATTAAATGGATCTCATCTTTGCCTCCCTGCAAGTTCCATATGGATCTAATAATATAAATATTACAAGTTTTTATCTACCTTCATATATGCAATGATTTAATGAAGGTATTTTTTTTATATGCAATGATTTAATGAAGGTATTTTTTTTATGAATATGCAGTGGTGTAATGAAGGTATTTTTTTATATATAATACATATATGAACATTTGGGATGAATTAATGTTTCCACACTTGCAGTCTAATATTAGGGTGGGCCAATATAAATGTGCTCCCATTTGAAAATGAAATCATACATGTATGGATGGAGAAGATGCCAGTTTTAATTAATTAATTAGATGAGAAAGTGAAATGTACTTCCGTTTGCTATTTCAACATAAGAATGGTCCATAATTTTGTTGGCAGTTTTAATTAATCAATTAGATGATGATTCGGTGGAGGCCTCGTATGGGTAGCTTGGCGGTTCGACATGCAAGGATGAGAGGTCCGGAAAAGGGAACCTCTAAGCCGGTATATTCGGTTGACAATGAAGAATTGCGGTGACAACTTGTCAAACGCGGCAAAGAGATTTGCTTGCTAAAAAAGGGGAAAATGAGACACAAAAGGAAGCCAACAAGCGAAGAGATATGATAGAATCGTTGGTGAGTATGTTCGGAGTTAGTGATGCAAACTCCAACTCAACAACCCCGACGTCTCACACTTTAGGTTAAGTTTCTAATTTTGTGTTATTGAACTTGTTGTCTACTTTTGGACTTATTTAGGAAAAAACGTTATCTTTTAATTATTTAACTTATTGGTTATGAGAGTTTGTATAAAACATGTGTTTGCTCGTCTATAAGAGTTGTTTGTAAAAACATGTTTGTTTGCTTGTTTATAAGATTGTTTATAGAAAGCGTGCAAATAAAAATCTGTAGCATGGTGCACAAAAATGAGCAGTAATGTTTTTATTTAAAACTTCTTAGGCTTCTCAGAAACAATATAAGTGTTGTCTAAGAGAAATATTATATTATTTTAATTACAGTTCAAAGGCAACATATGCAAATAGAGAATGTTGTTTAAGATTATACCTTAAACAACAACATATGCAAATAGAGTATGTTGTCTAAATTGATAACTTAGGCAACACATGCATAAATCAAATGTTGCCTTAGTTTTTGTATGGTGGATTAATTGGTGGAACCTGATCGGATCAACAATTGGATCGGATCGGATGTCAAAATCCAACATCCAATGGATGATTGGATCAGATCGGATACACCCAAATCAATGAACACCCTCAAACGATAAAATATACGAAATTACAATGATCAATTTGCTTATTCAACTGTTTCTGATTAAGAGAAAGAGATAATAGGCGTCCACTCAAACAAACTATTATTTTATTTAGTATTAACGAAATACATGATGTTCTAACAACACCTCTTACACACAGGCGGGTTTTGGGTTATATCGCAATAGCAGCAACTGCTCCAACAATGACTTGTACAAGCTGCAATTTTCATATAACCAGAATATGTTACATATCAATAAAAGCAATAAGATCGTTAAAATTTGAGAATTTTGTATAAATAATTACTAAAATTAAGAATTTAGAAACAACACTTACGGTGTACAATGACATCTGGGTTTGAGTTGAGATCTCGAGCATTGACTAGCAACGGTAGACGGCCAGATGCTACTTCAAATTCGAATTGGTATAATGATACAATTGCAACCATCAAAATGCATATCATTGCATATGATTTTGCCATTGTCAAGAAGTAGTAGTTTGTGCCTGAAGGGATTTTGCAAATAGACAGATTCTTATATTTTTGATATTTGAGATTTACACGTTCATGAGGAGAAATATATACTAGTAGATATAGGATGAAAATGTAAAAAGTATTAATGTTGATATGAATTATATATTCAAGATTTACATTACCTGAGATTCCTTATATGTCAATAATATTAGGAAAATATAAAAACTTTCTTTAAAAAATTTAATTGTTTCTATACTTACCAAGCAAGTGATTACTGATAAGAGTCAATCACCTTCATTTACCTTGTCGGGTAACATTCTCGGCCATCAAATAGATTGTGGTAAACATATTTATTACCCGGTAGGTAAGAATCTTCTCGCTTAATTACCAAGAATTCTACAATAATCTATAGGTATATAGAGTTGGTTCACGTGTGAGTAACCTATTTTCGAGAGACCATAAAACAACACTAAAGTTTTACGGCAAAATCATATATAATATAACATAACATAACGTAATATAATATAATATAATATAATGAATCTTTTGGCAAATTTAAAAGATTTGTATGAATTGAACAAGCCAACGTTCTTGATGATCCTGCTTCATGTAATAGATCGCTACAAAAATACATTTCTATAACGATTTCGTATGAATTCTTAAATAATCTATAGGTATATAGGGTTACTTGAATAATCTATAGGTAACCGGGTCATTACTCCAAGGATTGCAAAAGGCCCTTTCATCAAAGATGATATGTACTATAAGAACAAATATAAGTACAATAAAGATGAAAAAGCAAAAATGGCTGATATAGAGAACTGGTGCTCTGATCAGTCAAGCGATGCAGAAGCCATGTTCTATGGGATGGCAATGGAAAATGATACAGAGGATCCAATCTCTGAAACTCCGGTTTGTTCTACTTCTGAACCTTATGAACTTGAAACAACTATCTTATATTGTTAGGATCCAAAGAATATATACTATGAATTTGAATCCTATGTGTTGAGATGTTTTGTAAGTCATTATTCAGATATTCAGACTTCAGAGGTCACAGTTCAGAAGTCTGAATTTCAGAACAGAAGTTCTGAAGACAACTTCTGAAAAAAAGAAAAGTTTTGAAGAAGTTCTGAAGTGAAAGTTCAGAAATTCTGAAGATGTTCAGAAGTTTTGAGGAACTTCTGAATAGAGTTTTTGATGACGTGTCTTAATATAATTGGGCTGTGATTTAAATAAATGTAACTATAGCTTTATCTTTGTAGTATAAATAGAATGTCTGATAGACAGTTAGGAGTTGAATTTCATATATGAGAGTCAATTAAAGGTGAACTGTGTGTTTTCTGTAAAGTTTTCTTATATTCAATATTAATAAAGGATGAATTGAGCAATTATTATCAGATCTGTTGTAATAAGGGAGTAACATCTATCTTACTTAAGAATTTGAAATTCTGAAACAGAAGCTCATATCTGAAAACAAAAAAGAAAAACCATTGAAAGAAATCATTTGAATTTCTGGAAAATGAACGTAATATTTTCAAAAAAGAGATAGAGCTTCTGACTGAAAAAACAAGAACTATATGTGGAAAAGCAAAAGATTTTAAAACTCAAGAATTCCACAGAAAGTAACTTGAAAAAAGGAGATTGATGAACTTAATAAACTTCTGAAAGATAAGGAAAAAGAGCTTGAAGCTAAAAATAGTGACAGATTAAATTCTGTAGCCCTTAAAAGTTATTTTCAAAAAGAAATAGAGTTTCTGCATATTGAACTTCAAAAGAAGTAGCTCTTGATCAAAACATATCAAATCTTTTATATATAGGGTTGGTTCACGTGAGAGTAACCTATTTTCGAGAGACCATAAAATAACACTAAAGTTTTACTGCAAAATCATATATAACATAACATAACATAATATAATATAATGAATCTTTTGGCAAATTTAAAAGATTTGTAGGAATTGAACAAGCCAACGTTCTTGATGATCCTGTTTCATGTAATAGATCGCTACAAAAATACATTTCTAAAACGATTCCGTATGAATTCTTGTGTCTGATTACGCTAGAAATAATAGGAATCCTATCATTATCGCAAACAATCAGGTGAGTTTATGTGGTTTAATAGTTATGTTATGTTCTTTTTTTGGAAATTGACTCAAATGACCAAAATACATATCTGATTTATCCTTCTAACCATTTCTCTCCCAATTTTATAAAAATGTCACTAGGTCCATAACTCAAGTCCATAAGTATTGCGGACCCCCAAAACGATGTCGTTTTAGGGGGTCCGCAATACTTATGGACCTAGGTTATGGATCTAGTGACATTTGGGTAAAAATGGGATAGAAATCCTTAGGAGGATGATCATATATGTATTTTGGTCATTTGAGTAAATTTCCCATTCTTTTTTATGGTAAACGTGAAATGAGGTACTTAGGAGTATAAATCATATATGTATTTTTAGTCATTTGAGTCAATTTCTCATTCTTTTTTTAATGTTCTTTTTATATAGTTTAGTTTAAACTTTGGGTAGTTGATTCGTTGATCAAAAGATCTCGCAAACACGTTATAATTTCTCCCGGTTGATAATTTATATATATATATAGGGAAGAGATCATACGAAAACCACCCCTTTTGAAAGGAACAAACGAACAATTTGTGAACCACATATGATGTGGGTCCCATATAATATTAAATCAATAAATGATTTAATATTATGTGGGACCCATATCATGTGATCCACAGGTGTCCCTTTGTTCCTTTAAAAATACAAGGTTCTCATTTGAACCTTCCTATATATATATATATCCCTGTGGATGTACACTATCACCTCGATAGTGGAACCACGTTAAATCTCGTTTACGCGCCGCTTTCGTTATTTGATCGTAGAATTGTTTTAATTGCTATATTATGTTTGTGGATCGGTATGAATCATTAGACCGTAATATACAATATTTAGATCTCGTTAATCCGCATTTGTTTTATCGGGTCAGTTTGCACCTTGATTTATTGTTATCATTTTTGGGACCATAAATCACTTTGTAATAAGATCTCGTAAACACGAACGATCCTTACATCAAATACACCCAAATTTATTGGATTTCAACCAATGAACACCCTTAAACTATAAAATATATGAAATTACAATGATCAATTTGCTTATTCAACCGGTGGCTGATTAAAAGAAAGAGATAATATGCATCAACTCAAAGAAATTATTGTTTTATTTAGTATTTACGGAATACATGATGTTCTAACAACACCTCTTACACACAGGCGGGTTTTGGGTTATATCGCAATAGCAGCAACTGCTCCAACAATGACTTGTACAAGCTGCAATTTTCTTATAACCAGAATATGTTACATACCAATAAAAACAATAAGATCGTTAAAAATTAAGAGTTTTGTATAAATAATTACTAAAATTAAGAATTTAGAAACAACACTTACGGTGTACAATGACATCTGGGTTTGAGTTGAGATCTCGAGCATTGACTAGCAACGGTAGACGGCCAGATGCTACTTCAAATTCGAATTGGTATAACGATACAATTGCAACCAGCAAAATGCATACCATTGCATATGATTTTGCCATTGTCAAGAAGTAGTAAGTAGTTTGTGCCTGAGATTTACAAGAAGGGATTTTGCAAATAGACAAATTCTTATATTTTTTATTTTGAGATTTACAACTTCATGAGGAGAAATTTATACTGGTAGATATAGGATGAAAATGTAAAAAGTATTAATGTTGATATGAATTATATATTCAAGATTTTAACTGAGATTCCTTATATGTCAATAATATTAGGAAAATATTAAAACTTTCTTTTAAAAATTTAATTGTCTCTATACTTACCAAAGCAAGTGATTACTGAAAGAGTCAATCGCCTTCATGTTTTATAGGATGCTTTTGGGCATTTCAATTTTTTAAATAACATTTTTAAAATAAAATGTCATATTAGCTTTATTTTCATAACACTTTTGAAAATTGTCCTATAAACACATCTTCTTTTATTTATATGCCAATTTTTTGAAAATTGTCCTATAAACACACTTTTGAAAATTGTCCAAATGAAACTTATGCCCTCATTGTAATTTTAAAATATATATGATGATACACAACAAATTGATACGATGATACTTTTCAAAACCCTATAATTTTTTACAATACAATAGAGTAACGAAACGGTGACCCGTGCCACCTCAACCACCACGATAGATCCTCGTCCCTGGGTGATAAAGATAACGGTAATGGGTAAAACCCACTCTTTATGTGGGTCAAATCTCATATATCTTCTTCTTGCACACTAATGTTCTTAAATACTTGTACGTTAACTTTTGTTAATAATAAATGTAAAATGACCAAAATACCCCTCAATTATAGGTGATGTCAGGGAAATAGACCATACATGCAAGTTAATTTTCAAATGTTTGTGTTACAACAAATTTCTAAATTAGAATAACTATCAATAGAGTTTTGGACCTTTTGGTAACCCACATGGACCATAATCATAACATGTCTAGCCCCAGGGGCGGACCTGTGTGGTTGCATACGGTGACATGGGCCACTGTATTATTTCTTTGGCGAAGAGTAAAAAATTAAGATTTGTGAAACGTGCAACCGTATTGTTTTTAACATGGACACAAGTTTTGCATGGTAGAGTTTGCTTGTAAGGATTTTTCTACACCCAAGACCCAAGTTCGAATTCCACTAGCTTCATTTTTTTAGTTTTTTGCTAATTTATTATGTTTCTAATAAAAAAATCGCAATAAAAGACTTCAACCCAAGACCTCATGTATGAAAATCAATTAACTAACCAATAAACCAATTATGATGTTGTGAAAAATATCTCGACATTTTTTATAGTTAAACGGTGCAACCGCAAAATACTGGTTGGACCGGATATGTAATACAAAGTTTTAAACTTCTTACTTTCCGATTCAATCTGCTCTGAGGATACGAATAAAAAAATCCGAAAGTTCTTCTTTGTGGCGATAATACCAAAATATCAGTTTGAAAAAATTTATGGGTATGTCCCTGTCTAGCCCTAGTGGTAAGGTAACATCCTAGGGTCAGTAGATGGTATCCCCGACTACTCGGGTTAGAACCCTAGGGAACGTGTATGTGTTTACATGCGGTTCAAAAATATGTAATTCATTCTTGATATAAACCCAATTTTCTCCTTCTATTTAATTAATTCGTAATTTTATGTCAACATACACGTACATATAAGCATGTTTGAAAAAAAAAATGATGGTTAACAAACTTTTGAAAAATCAAGACGACAAGATAATATTTGATTCATCGTATAAATTGCATTTCTAAATCAATTTGAACAACTTAGGGTTGGGTTTTTCCTTCCCTCCTCGATCTCCATCTCCATCTCAATTTCAATCTCAATCGTAATTATAATCATCATCATATTCTACTCAATCTCGATCTCCAATTCGAAATCAAACATAAAATATATAAAAGAAAGTCTTGATTTGATTTCAAAATCATGACGAAATTCGTCCGTTTTTGGATGAGGATGATAGGGGATGTTAGTTTGAAATCCAAATGATGACAATAGAAAACGAGAAAGAGAAAGGGAGGTTTAATTACAAATGGAAGAAGAAAAGGTTTTATCGAAATGTAACGATCGTAGAGTTGTTAGGGATTTGGTTGAAGAATTGATTGCGATCATCGAAGATGCTAAATCCATGGGAGAGTTTCGGGGAACACAGAAAAAAGAAAGCCAAACTCTCCTTCGATTATTGAAGCATTGTTTGCCATTATTGGAAGAGCTTCGAGATCTCGATGCTCATCTATCAGAAAATGGTATTTCATCTTTGTATAGATTGAAAAAAGCGTTTATTTTAGCGAAGAAATTGTTGAAGACTTGTCAAGCTGGAAGCAAAATTTATCTGGTTCGATTTTGTTCCTTTTTTTTGTGTGTGATTTAATTTAATTTTAGGGTTTCAATTGGGAGGTAAGAGCATCTCCAACACAACTTCTTTAAAATAGAGAAAATCTC
This sequence comes from Silybum marianum, assembly GCA_036898165.1. Taxonomy (NCBI): domain Eukaryota; kingdom Viridiplantae; phylum Streptophyta; class Magnoliopsida; order Asterales; family Asteraceae; genus Silybum; species Silybum marianum. Next base: position 49,213,493 of record CM072532.1, on the reverse strand, counting down.
ATTTTTCTTCTCTAAATTCCTCTAACAGCATCTCTATATCAAAATAGAGTTTTTGGAAAAATCTCTAAATATAGAGATTTCTCTGTATGTCTAAAATGATGAGAGAGAAATATTATTTTAATGATTCCCACCAATAAGAGCATCTCCAACAGGTTCTCTAGAATTTTTTATAATAGAGAACTAAAAGTAAAAATCTCTAAAATGAATTGCAATCAACTTCAACAGATTCTCTATTTTACATATTTTATCATTGATTATATTATTTAAATATTTTATAATTTTAGGATCCCAATACACTTTAGAGAAAAATATAAATAAATTGATATTTATTTAATTCTAATTGGTGAGATGAATAAAAAACTCATTTCTCTCTTTTCTATTTGGAGATTTAGAGAAATCTCTATATTTAGATATTTCCCATGAATCTCTATTTTAGAGAATGAGATAGATAAGTTGTTGGAGAGGTTTAGAAAACAAAAATGTGATTTTCTCTATTTTAGAGATGTTGTTGGAGATCCTCTAACAACCTTTATAATTTTAGAGATTTTTAGAATAATAAATTTATTGAATATTTTAATAATATAATTTTTAAATAAATTCTCTAAAATAAAGAAGTTGTTGGAGTTAAAAAGATAGCAATTCTAGAGATTTTAACTTTACATTCTCTATTTTAAAGAAAATTTAAAGAAGCCGTGTTGGAGATGCTCTAAAGGTGAATTCAAATAGTGATTGAATGTAATTAGGGTTCTTTGATCTTGTTGTTTTCTGATTTAGGTATTGGAAACCGATGCAATGGTGACGCGATTCATTAGTGTTTATGATAAATTGAATCAAGCAGTGGAAGGAATTCCGTACAAAGAAATTGGGATTTCGGAAGAAGTTACAGAACAGGTAATTCGTTCTTCGGTTAAAAAAAATTATCATTTCGATTGCAAATGTTCTTTTAGTTTCGAGTAAGACAAATTGCATCAAAATGGGGTTTTTTTTTGGATTTTGTGGAAGAATTTGGAATATTTGGTGTGTTATATATTTGTAGGATTTTGAATGAAGTTGAATTTCATGCTCTATAGATAATTTACAAAAGAAAATTACAATTAAATTGCTTTTTTTACTGATTAATTATTACAAAACGGATGTTTTTGACATATATTTAAACATTATTACAAATAAATCTTACGAAATTCAGTGAAATACAAACTACCTCCATGGAATTTATAAATCCAATATTTGTTGGATTTCAATTCTAGAATTTTCTTTAAACCAAACATCCAATTCCACATCCCATCAAATTCTGCAAACCAAACGGGCCCTTAGTTCCTATTTAGTGAAACAAATAATTTTTTTGTCAATATACAAAAAAGTTACAAAATTTCTTATTTAATGTAACAAAATTTTAAAGTTTCCTATCTTTTGCCCATATTGACTCACATCCGACTCACTGTTGTTGTAACATTTGATATATATCAAGTTTATTGCCTAGTTCGCCAGTAAACACTTTGTAAATGGGCATCCACATTATCAAATATTATAAGATTAAAAGGTTACCTTTAAAAAGTTGGTACAAAATAGAAAATTTTAAAACTTTATTACATAAAAAAAAAAATAGTTTCAATAGAAACTAAACCAAGATTTGTTGGTTTTTGATGACTTTTTTCTATGCTAAATCACGAAACTTTCTAATAAGGCAAATTACATCCAAATAGACTATATTTATAATGAATGAATACAACTTTGTATTATTATTATAGGTCGAGTTGATGTGTATGCAACTTAAAAGAGCAAAGCAGCGAACCGATAGTCAAGATATGGAACTTATTACGGATATGATGGCGGTATTGTCTTTCGATAGCGAACTAATTGCTCAATGTGACAATATCGAAAGGTTAGCAAGCAAGCTATCGTTAAATACTCTTGAGGATTTAAAGATTGAAACTGCGGCCATAAGGAAACTTGTGAAAGAAAGAAGAGGACAAAATGCAGAAGGAACTCAAAAGATCATGAATCTTTTGGACAAATTTAAAAGATTTGCGGGAATTGAACAAGCCAATGTTCTTGATGATCCTGTTCCGTGTAATAGATCGCTACAAAAATCCACTTCTTTAACGATCCCGTATGAATTCTTGTGTCCGATTACGCTAGAAATAATGAGGGATCCTGTTATTATTGCAACCGGTCAGGTGAGTTTATGTGATTTATTAGTTATGGTATGTTCTTTTTTTGGGAAATTGACTCATATGGCCAAAATTCATATCTGATTTATTCTTCTAACCATTTCTTTTACAGCTTTACACAAATGTCACTAGGTCCATAACTCAGGTCCACAAGTATTGTGGACCCCCAAAACAATGTTGTTTTAGGGGGTCTGCAATATTTATGGACCTGGGTTTTTGGACCCAGTGACATTTGGGTAAAAATGAGAGAAAATGGTTAGGAGGATAAATCATATATGTATTTTGATCATTTGAGTCAATTTCCCATTATTTTTTATGGTAACCGTGGATGTTTGATCATCGACTAATTGCATGTTGTCATGAAGTTAGGGATAAATTGGTCATTTTATTAGTCATGTATGTCCAGTCATACGAACGTTAAACTGGTTGTATGTCCTATAGAAGTACCAAATGCACCCTTAAGGATTTGCTTGGTACACAAGACATGACAGAACAAAAATGCGGTTTTTCTGTCCCAAAAAATAGGTGGAACAAAAGACGGGATATGAGACAAGATGGTTAAATTACCAAACTATCCTTTTCAAATTAAAACCTTCCACAATTCTTTCACCTGATCTACTTCACTCTCGCCTATATAATCCCCTTCAGTCTTGTCCACATACGAAACACATCCTCATGCTTCTGTAACACTATGTTCACATAGTTGCGTTTGAAGTACCATATATATATATATATATAGAGAGAGAGAGAGAGAGAGAGAGAGAGAGGAAAGTTCAAATGTAAACTCGTTTTTGGTTGTGAACGTGAGGACGAATCTCAACCACTTATCCGGTCAATAAAGCGAACTTTGACGCAGTTCCTCCTTTTAATAATCTCCACCCTCCCATGAATCGCGTCAATCCTCCGTGATCGCGTCCACCATAACCGAAGATGTGTGGCCGAGATTCGTCCTCACGTTCACAGCCAAAATTGAGTTCACATTTGAACCTAACCCTATATATATATATTTTATATTTTTAACGATCACACATTTTACAATTTTTCTGATAGAATTTTGTGAACGAATTCTAGTTTTAAATGTTAATCTTTCATTGCAGACATATGAGCGAGCAAGCATACAACAATGGTTGGATTCTGACCACGATACATGCCCAAAAACCGGACTACCGTTAACGCACACCACATTAGCGCCAAATGTTGCACTCCGTAACTTAATTTTACAGTGGTGTGAAACCAACAATTACCAACTTCCGAAAAAAGAACCACCGCCGCCACCCAAAAACGACCGCGGTGATAAAATCTTAACGTTGATTCAAGACTTATCCTCGAGCCAATTACTCGTACAAAAAAAATCCGTCACCAAGATCCGTATGCTTTCACGCGAATGCCCAGAAAACCGAGTTTTAGTAGCGGAAAAAGGCGGCATTCCGCCGCTAGTCCAACTCCTTACGTACCCGGATTCCAAAGTCCAAGAACTTGCCGTCACGGCTCTTTTGAATTTATCGATTGACGATGAAATTAAAAAACAAATCTCTAAAGAAAACCCGATTCCAGCTATAATCGAGATTCTAAAAAATGGAACGGAGTTAGCTAAAGAAAACTCGGCGGCCGCATTATTTAGTTTATCGATGCTAGATGAAAATAAAGCGTTAATCGGATCATCAAACGGGATCCCACCGTTGCTAATTTTATTAAAAGAAGGAACGATTAGAGGCAAAAAAGATGCGGTTTCAGCTTTATTTAATTTAATGCTTTCACAATCGAATAAAAGTAGGGCTATTGAAGCTGGCGCTATTAAACCGTTATTAAATATTCTTGAAAACGAACGAATAGATATGGTTGATGAGGCTCTTTCCGTACTTTTACTTCTTGCGTCACATCCCGATGGACGGAAAGAATTAGGGCAACTTTCGTTTATCGAAACGCTTGTGAGATTTATTAGAGAAGGGACTCCGAAGAATAAAGAATGTGCGGCCGCGGTTCTTCTTAAGCTTTGTACGAATAATTCGAATCTTTTGTTGGCCGCACTTCAATTTGGGGTTTACGAACACGTTAAGGAGGTTTCTCAGAATGGAACGAAAAGAGGACAAAAGAAAGCGGCGGCAATTTTGCAGCTTATGAGTAAAAGTGAACAGATATAACTGTTAACAGAAGAATGTCACTTCTATACACAAGAACGAATACCTGAAAAAAAAAATTATGAATTTATAAAAAAAAAGTTGTCAGAAGGTCATTTAGTTGAATTTCTGTTGAATTACTGTGGCCTCTTATGTTAGAAGTATATATCAATGTATCAAAGTTCATCTTCATCCTTGGATTAGATCTGTTGATCTTTTAGGATAGAGGTCAAGTCTGTGTATATTTCATCCCTTGACCCTAACATTTTGAGTGGAATTTATTGGGCTTGTCTGGTTTTTTGGTATTTAGTATGCAAATGATCGTTTTGGTCACTGCGACATGGTCCAATGAGCAATCTTTATAACACATTTGATTTTTTTTACCTTTATTAGCGTCTTACTTTTTATTTTCAAGTATATAACCTGATTTAAATTGTTTGATATCACTGATTAATTGAATAACAGTTATGTATTTATATAATTATATATATGATACTAACATTTGTTGCAATACGTCACGCCTTCAAAAACGCATGGTTCCCAAGGCTTTACCACATCATGTTATTCATGCCTTATTCCATTTATAACTACGTCTGGTAGTAAGTTACTGATAAAGCCTAGTTTCCCTAGAGGTCAATAGTTCAAACTCACTGAAGGTAAGAATTGTATATGTGTAAGTATTTGCCAAACATACACATTATATACTTTACAACATATATTAAGGAGAAGACAAAAGATCATGTGAGAATAGGAGTTAAAGGGAGAAACGTCATGAGAAGCGATCTAGACCCTTGATTATTGCTAATCTCACCCCCACCCATGACTTGTGCTTGATACAGTAATTGATCATGTGTATCTCGGTACATGTCATTAGTGTTTGATCTTCAATTCTGATTGGTCCAAGGGTGGAAATTCCTTCTTACTTTTCTCACCGGAACCCAACCCTTAAAAAGTGATGGTCAAAGTTTAGCCAATACGACTGTAGTTCATAAAGCACTATATTAGAATAAAAGGTAGCTCTTTGTAGTGTAGAATTCGAATTAAGTGGTTGTTTAGCTCTTTGTTTACCTCTTAACAGTTCCATTAAGAGACAGCCTTTGAATCGCTAAGTGGTTAATCTTGTTTGGCAAAAAATAAGTCTGTCTCTTAATGGTTCCAAAACCCTCTGAATCATTTTGTATCCTGGACCTCCCTTAACCATTCAGAGCCCTAATTTCAATTTGAACAATTATATTTTATTTTGTACTATATCATAAGAGTCTCTTAACCATTCTGGCCCATTAATCATTCAGCAACTATGAAACAACCCCTTAGGTCATGATGGAAGATAAGATATCATGAATCAAACAAGAGTTACAACACAACCTCTACTCTTCAATAATAATTTTCACAAATTGCTTACGTTTTACGAGTCTTAAAATGGCCTCAAGCAATCACAAATACGCTATTAGCTCTTTCACGTTTTTTATCCCAATAAATTTACGAGTCTCGTTGACCCAACATTACCCCGGTTACTGGTAGAGCCAGCCCCCCAGAGGGGTCAAGGGTTCAAGTCTCACCAAAGATCAAGTAGGTGCCAATATTTTCAGTATATAAATATTATATATTTCAAAACTATACGAGTGTTTGTTGTACCATAATAAGATTTAAACATCTCAAGAGCATTGCAACATCATATAGAATATATTACCAGTAATATACAACTAAACGTCACTGCAAAGATTTATTGACATGTAATCCGTAATGCCCCCCGAAAGCCGCAACGAGCCTCTCACTCTTTAACCTGCGAACGTAAATATATAAAAAAACTATGAACTTTCATAGCATTACGAAACTTATGTTTCTTTTTGACCTGCGAACGAAAAAATCATTTGACAAGCCCTGATACAACAATATATGCGAGCGTTTGAATTCAAACTCGACAACATCCAAAAGCTAGTACGAACCACTGAGGAACCCAAACCAAACGAACTCAGTATATCTCATCCAGAAGTAGGGTCCATGGGGGGTAAGATGTATGCTGACCTTTCCTCTGTCTCTAAGAGACAAAGAGAGTTATTTGATAGGACCAAAAGTCCTATGTTTAGAAAGTTTTATAAAGATGAAAAGATTGAATGTAATATTCCATATTTGGTTTAATTCCTTATGGGCTTGGGCTTACCATGTAATAGACCCTACTATATAAAGAAGTCTAGGGTAGAGGATTCATTAATGAGAGTCTGTCTAAATTACTTTCGCGTTTGTAATCTTTATGCTTTCATCAATAAAACATACGACTCAATGATTTCCGCATGAATTCCTCTTTTGATCTTGTTGAATCGGACCTAACATTATTTATTAACCATACAATAAAAATATAAAATTTATCAAGCTCAAGCCGATAAACAAGCCCTACATTGAAAAGTTAATTGAGATCGAGCCCAGTATTAATTTTTTGACCCCGGCTCGTTTATAACCCTAGTCTCAAATCTAGACAAAGTGATTATTTCCGAAAAGACCCATCTTACTACTAAGCAATCACGGGTTCTAGAAAGAGAAATTTTGTAAAAAATTTCATGTGAAACAGCAAATATGTGATATCATGTTAAATCCCTCATCCAATGGCAACAATTGGAGTCACAAAAAGAGATAATATCAACACAAAAATAAATAACGAATTCTTGATGTTATAAAATGGAGGCAAGAATTGTTACCTAAAAGATGTAGAAACTGTTGGGAAGCATCCAACTTGAGAGTGAAAAAAAATGGTAAAAGATCGACAACAAACTTAGTTCATCGGGTCCTCATCACTCCCGGGAAAAATTAATTGAAGATCTTCATTATCTCGGTAAACTTGAACCAAGGCAGCAGCTTTATAAGCAAACACCCCTACCATTGCTGGTGTAAGCTACAATAAATATCCATAAAAAGTATATCAAGAAAAAAAAAACATCATAAAGATGATCTTTTTAGCAAAAAGCAGGCATATTTTCACTTCATTTCTAAATTGGTCATTGGATTTTAAAAACCCGTTGCTAAACCACTGTATTTTCCAAAATTTGGGTGACTTAAAGGCTTGTTTGTTAACAGCTTAATGAGCTTAATGAACTCACAGCTTATTCGGTCAGCTATACATGACAGTTTGGTAGTGGCTTGTTCGGTAAGCTTCTAGGGGGGAGAGCTTTATGCAAAAAGCCAAGTTTTTTTTTCCAAACATGTCCCTCTTAGTTAAAAAACACGCTCCTTCCATCCATGAAAAAACCCTCTCAATATGCATACAGATTAATCCACACAGTCAGCTTTATCCATGCAGGACTTAATGGACAACCAGCCAAACAGCCCCTTGGACCAAAAAAAACCTGTAACATGCTTACGAATTTGAATGGTTTTTCATAACAGTTTTTTCATAAGTTGAATGATTATTATAATGGTTTTTGATAATTAAAAAGTTTTTATAACTGTTTTTGAAACTTGGATGGTTTTAATAACGAATTTTTAAAGTCTATCTATGAAGAGGTAGAGTTTAGACCGAAACCTGGAAGAAATCGTTTGCAAAATGTGTAGAGAGGCCCCACAATCCATATATGGCAGCTGGGATTACAAGCCGTGGAGATGATAGAGCCATGCTACAACCCTTCACCACTCTCTCGAAAAAATCCTCCAAATCATCGCTTCTTATTCCGATCCTAATTTCATATACAAGAAAAAAAAATTATGACATAAAAAACAAAATTTTTTATCGGTAGATATAAAAAGAACCAAAGAAAACAAAAGGTCATTGGCCCAACGGTATCTGGGTTATTGGTAGATCCCAACCTCCGTGGAGGTCAAGGGTTCAAGTCTAACCAAAGGTGGAAAGTGTGGGAGAGTTTTGCCTTATATATATATATATAGGGGCGGGTTCAAATGAGAACTCAAATTTGGTTGTGCATGTGAGGACAAATGAGAGCACGACACGTGTCATATTCAGACTGAATAATGAAGGAAAATATTCAGACTGAATGTAGTATTATTCAGACTGCATAATAATACATTCAAACTGAATGTAGTGTTATTCGGTCTGAATAATAATAATACATTCAGTGTGAATATTTTTCGTCATTATTCGGTCTGAATATGACACGTGTCGCGCTCACATTTGTCCTTACATTCACAACCAAATTTGAGTTCTCATTTGAACTTTCCTCTATATAAATATATATATATATATAATTAAGTATTATTTACTTCTAAAAAAAGAGAATCAGAAAACTTGAGTAGAATACCTTTTTATCCTTCTTTGCCTGAAAATTTGTGGAACGGCTTCCCTTGAAAGGTTGTCGGCATATCGGTACAAAAGTTGAAGGTATAAACAACTGCATGCAGTAATGATCTAAATAAGCATTAGCTTTTCGGTATCATCTTCATTCTGGCTTATTGATGAACGTGAAGTAATCCGTTAAAAACACCAAACCATAGGGAATAAAAATGTAATTCACTCTTTCTTTTATTTAGTTTTGAGTAAATTACAAATTTTGTTGTTGAAGTTATACAAAAATAACGGATCAGGTCCTTCAAGTGAAATGATTACAAGGGGCGCCATTGTGGTTTCAGTTTTATTGCAGATGAGGTCCCTCCTGCTAACTCCATTAAAAATATCCGTCAAATGAGGTATTTTGGTCTTTTTTATGGAGGACATGTGGCAGCACCTAATTGGTACTTCAAAATTGTATGTTAATTAATGGGTAAAAGACCAAATTGCCCCTTATTAAACGAAATTCTTTTAACAGAGTTAGCAGGAGGGACCTGATCCGTAATAAAACTGAAACTATAGTGACAACCTTTGTAATCATTTCACTTGAGGGACCCTATTCATAATTTTTATACAACTATGGGGACGAAATTTGTAATTTACATTTTATTTTTTGATGTAAATGCATGAAGTAATTAGATTGTTCTAAACTAACCTGAAAAGAACTCCAGTTGCATAACTCACGGCAGCCTACGAAAATGGGAACAAGATACAAAAGTTCATCCATAAGCTATCAAATGTGGTTTTCATGAACTATTAAAACTAATATTAAAATTAGAAAAAAGGAAGTAAAATGGAAATTGTATTTCCATATTTAAGAGCAGATGTCTAGAGGAACTTGTGGAATTTAGAATTTTGTAGATAGTCAAGTGTATTATCAAACATTTAATTTCCACCAAAAGGTCCACAACAATATGAAGTTAATTTAATCAGTCTTTGCCTCTTTGGTGGTACTATGTCAACATGTGTGTGCGTATCGTAATCTTTTTAGACTTATATGTATATGTATATATAGCAAAAAAATGAAAAACTAAGGAACACCCTGGTAACCGTTCATCTGGACGATATGCACATGTGCATACAAGTAATTTGTAAGCAACTTGTCCGGTATGCACACGTACATAAAAACCAAGAAACGACTTCAATTACTTGTATGCACATGTGCATATCGTCCGGATAAATGGTTATCAAGGTGTTCCTATTTTTCATATCTTTGGGGGTTTTCCCTTGAACCTCCCTTTGTATATGTATATGTATATGTATATGTATATGTATATGTATATGTATATGTATATGTATATGTATATGTATATGTATATGTATATGTATATGTATATGTATATGTATATGTAGAGGAAAGTTCAAATGTGAACTCATTTTTGGTTGTGAACGTGAGGACGGATCTCAGCCACTTATCCGGTCAATAAAGGCGGCTTTGACCTGGTTCCCCTCCTTTAATAATCTCCACCCTCCCATGAATCGCGTCAATCCTCCGTGATCGCGTCCACCATAACCGAAGATGTGTGGCTGAGATTCGTCCTCACGTTCACAACCAAAAATGAGTTCACATTTGAACCTAACCCTATATATATGTATATGTATATGTATATGTACATGTACATGTACATGTACATGTACATGTACATGTACATGTACATGTATATCATGTACATGTATATGTATATGTATATGTACATGTATATAATGTATGTAGGTGTCTTGATGTGTGTGTTTTGGAAAGTTACTGGAGCTTAGGAGAGACTATTTCATTTACAATACAGGAAACACGTAATTGCAAATAAAGGATCTTTCTGTTAGTAGAAGGATCTTTCTGAACCACATAAAGATTGAGCCCTATTTTTCATTTTCTTATAACTATGATTGTTAATTTGAGTGTGAATATTGGTTCCTAAAAGGCATCCATATGAAGAACAGAAATGTCTGAAATTATACCTCTATATGAATACCTGGATCGAAAAAGTTACTAAACAATATACACTACATGCACTTCCAATAGCAATTGTTAGCATGAATAGTTCCCTCTTCACCTGCAAGTTAAGAATACATGATCAGTAACGGTCTTCAATGATATATAAAATTCCACAATATATATATATATATATATTGGAGGGGGCGCATTCTAACTTTATACAAAGGGTGTTTGGTTAGCAGGATGTTATGGAATCTGAAAGAATTGGAATGGCTAATTCCAATCAACTGTTTGTAGTTAATAGAGGTGTTTGAAAATGTTATAAAGGGGTATTTTGGTCATTATTATTATTTCTTTCCAATTCCAAAACTTCATTCTGCCACCAACCAAACATGCAGATTCCAATTCATTTGAAAGATTCCATTCCAATTCCTGCCAACCAAATGTGTGGTCGAACTTCATTGAATTCTGTTCCAATTCCTTTGATGGATTCCAATTCCACCATATTTCATTTTTGTCAACCAAACCTATGGTCAAACTTCATTGAATTCCATTCCAATACCTTTGATGACCGAAGTGCCAAGAGGAAGACCTATCTAGGTGTGCATACCCAAAAAATTTATCGCGTTTTGTAGTTTTTAAAAAATAAAAAAACAGTTATTATAGTGCATAGTGGGTTGGGTTCCGGTGAGAAGGAGAGTTATCATGGAAAGCGTAAGAAGGGATCTCCACCCTTGGATGCACAATAGGATGAGATGCACCAAGATGAGATGCACCGGATCAACTCCCTTCTAAGACGCAATTCATGGATGGGTATGAGATTAAAAGTGATCAATGGTTCAGATCTTTTCTTACGCTTCTCACACGATCCAAAGCCAGTGCATAGTACCCAAACAAAAATTTGTTATGGTAGTGCAACTTTATATGTTGACTATAGGTCGGGGTCTAGTGAGAATGGAAGTTACGGTGAGAATGGTAAGAACAGATCTCCACCCTTGGATCAATCCTAATTGAAGATGAACACTAATGAGATGCACCAGATCGATTCCGGTGTGAGAAACGCAATTCATGGGGTAGGGGTGAGATTAAAAGCGATCAACGGTCCAAATCCCTTCTTACGCTTCTCACCTTAACTCCTATTCTCACACGATCCTTCGTTTGTTGACTATCTAATGCAACAAAAATAAACTATCCAAGGAGTTTATTCTTGATCAAGGTAATTTATATTTTATACCGCTTCATATTGAAGTAGGTTCAATCTCGTTCTTCTTTTGCTGTCGTCACGCAATTCCTGTTATCACAATACCCATGTTAGAAGAATATTTATTCATCATTTTCTTAAGGGCAAGATGCAACAAGTTTGATTTAGGGGCTGTTTGTCAGTTGCTGAATGGTTTGGTGCAGAATGATTAAGTGGTCAGAATGATTAAGAGGCTATTATGATATAGTGCAAAATGAAATATAATTGTTTGGTACTTCTTCAGGATGTAATTAGGGCTCTTAATGGTTAAGGGAGATCCATGATACAAAATGATCCAGGGGTTTTGGAGCCATTAAGAGGCAGACTTATTTTTTGCCAAATAGAATTCACCTCTTGGTGATTCAGAGGCTGCCTCTTAATGGAACTGTTAAGAGGTAAACAAACAACCCCTTAGTTCCCATTTAACGTAACAAATAATTTTTTTCACAATCAATGTAATAAAGTATCAAAATTTCCTATTTGTACTTATTTTGACCAGTAACCTGTTGATATTGTAACATTTGACGGTGTGGATGCCTGTTTACAAAAGGTTTACCGAAAAAGTGGACACGATAAACTTGACACCCATATCATCAAATTTTACAAGATCAACAAGTTAGCGCTAAAAAATTGATGCGAAATGGGAAATTTTACAACTTTGTTACATTAATAAAAAAAAATTGAAGCTATGTTATTATAAGAACCTAATATGCCATAGGTGCTTGAACAAGAACCTTGGGTCTTACCATAATTTTTGTGAGAAGTGACATTTTACTTATTTTTTATTTTATTTTCTTGACTTTATATATAATATATCTTAATATAATTTATTTAATTGGGCCCACAAAAAAGAGGTTCGTATAAGAACTACCATTGTGGAGTTTTTAGAGAGTTCTTAATTTGATGAGGTGGCAATAAAAAGTGCAAAAAAGAGGTTCTTATAAGAACCTCCATTATAGATGCTCTTAATCAGACAGAAATTAAATATAAGAAAAGTAAAGCAATACCTTAGCTTGCATCTTTTTGTTTATAGGTGCAGAAGTTTCCCCTAAAAGCCACTCATTTGTTCTTGTCAATTTCAGAAAGCCACCCGGATTTTCATCAACTAATGTCTACATATAAATTAAGTGTGTTACACTATAAGATTGGAGATCAATGCTTCACTTTAAATAAACATATAACAAAAACATGATTCTAAGAATTCACGAGGTTTACTTTTGATGATGACAAAGGCAAACAGTTTTGTAATACTTTTTAATTAACTAAATGACAATTTTACCCTTAATGATAAAGGAGTACATAATATATCATCTCATAATTAAGGATAGAATTGGAAAGTAGACACTTCGGGGCCTGCTTGGTTGGTTTTCCATTAAATCCTGTATGGAATAAATTTTCTGTGTTGATTAATTTGTCTTACAGAACCGAAAGTTTTTGTTTGGGAGGGTTTTTTCATAGATGGAATGACTGTGTTTTTTAATTATGACGGACAAGTTTGGAAAAAGCTAGGTTTTCTGCATAAAGCCCCCCCTACAAGCATACTGAATAAGCCACTTTCTGTATCAATAAGCCACTACCAAACAATCATGTATGGCTTCCCGAATAAGTTGTGAGTCCCATTAAGCTCATTAAGCCACTAACAAACATGCCCTTAGTTCTTAAAGTGGACACTCATTTTGGGACAAACTAAGGGGCTGTTTGATTGGTTTTCCATTAAGTCCTTTTATGGATAAAGCTGTCTGTGTGGATTAATCTGTCTGTATAGATTGGGGAAGTTTTTGTTTGGAAGAGTTTTTTCATAGATGGAAGGAGCATGTTTTTTAATCAGGAGGGGCAGGTTTGGAAAAAACTTGGCTTTCGGCATAAAGTTCCCTCCTAAAAACTTACTGAAATAAGCTACTTTCTATATCATTAAGTCACTACCAAACAGTCATGCATGGCCGACCGAATAAGCTGTGAGTCCCATTAAGCTTATTAAGCTGCTAACAAACAGGCCCTAAAATAGAAATGTGGACATTTATTTTGGAACAGAGGGAGTAGTATATGTTATAATACGGAAAACCTTATATATATAGAACATAAAATAGCGATAAAGAAGCACCAAATATATAAATTTTAAAAGAGCATACTTGATCAAGTTGAATAGCATCATTCATTAAGTCATCTTTAGTGTCATCAATCTTTATCGCCTTCCTCATCCAAAGTTTATCACACACTTTTGCTATTAAATCTCCATTCAATTCTCTGTCTTTCAAAAACATAAGCAGAACATCATCTTCTTCAATCATGAAATCTGCAAATGAAAGATGAGGAAAAAACTATGGTTAAAATTAATGGGCGACATGGACAATGCCAAAATAAATTCGGAAAGGGCCCGTTATTATAATTAAATAAATTTTATAATTTGAACTTTACAAATAAAATTTAAAATTCTTGAATCTGAGAAGCTTCAACCTTAATAGTCTCATAATACCGCGATATTACTAATTTCTAATTCAAACCCTAAATCGTCACATAATATACCGACTCTTGAGAACCTAGAAAACTTAATCGATCAATTCCTTATTATTCAATTTGGCCACTTCCTTCCTAATCCCCCCACAATTTACGTATTAGTTCAGATTGGAAAGAGTGTTATATAGTTATTTCACATAAACTGTGATTTATACAAGTATTGTTTTCTTAAAAATGCAAAACATTTTTAAGGCCCGTTAGCCCATGGGTAAGCCCGACCCATAAATAGGGCGGGTTATCAAGCCCGTAAAAAAGGAATTGGGTTTGCCATATTAGGCTCGTAAAATATTTTCTGTTAAGACCCTGTATGGATATAGTTGTTTGTATGTTAACAGAAAAGCTGTTGTTCGGTTGTTGTGCCGAATAAACAATCTGAATGTCATAAATGACCATTTTACCCTTTGGTTTACATTGACCATTTGTAGATCAAATTTTACAAATCAACATTTACAACAAGCACAAAACAAATTATAAAACAACTTTATAATAGTAAACACATGTAATCTACTCTTGGAATCAAGGCAGGTTTTCTTTTACTGTAGCATGCTCATTGGCAGAACTATATAAGACCTGCTATAATCCATAATTTGAACTTAAATACGCTTTAACTCCAATTTGCAAATCTAAATTACACAGTCCCAAACACTACTTTGCCGTTAACCTCAGTCAAAAGGACGAGTGTCTACAACTACTGAACCCAGATCGGCGGTGGTTGGCGGTAGTTCAGATCGGTGGTGGTCGATGGTGGTTCAGATTGAGAAGGTGTGTGACTATTTTATCATAATAGGGTTAAGGGGCATATTTTGGGATTATGAAATTAGAATTTCCATTCCATCAAAATACCACCTTATTGCCAAGGATATTTTAATTCTCTTAAATTTGGTCAATGGAATTCAACATTCCAATTCCATCAGGTTCCTCCAGAATCTGCAAATCAAACGCCACCTTAAGCTTCATCGAAATCGAATTACGGCCAGCCGATGGAGAACGAATAGATGAGTTAGCCAAGATATTCATAAAACAACTAGAACACAACAAACACGTTAGAAAACGTGCAAACTTCAAATACGCATAACTTTTGAACCAGGAGGAATTACAGAGCCCAGATCTAGACCAGAAATTGCATGTTTGGGGATATGATTTCTACTTCCCTCTAAGGGGCTGTTTGGCAATTGCTGAATGGTTTGGTGCAAAATGATTAAGTGGTCAGAATGATTAAGAGACGTTTATGATATAGTGCAAAGTGAAATATAATTGTTTGGTAATTGTTCAGGATGTAATTAGGGCTCTTAATGGTTAAAGGAGGTCCAAGATACAACATGGTTTAGAGGGTTTTGGAACCATTAAGAGGCAGACTTATTTTTTTGCCAAACATGATTCACCTCTTAACGATTCAGAGGCTGCCTCTTAATAGAACTGTTAAGAGGTAAACAAACAAACAACTCCTAAGGCTCTAATTTTCAAGATTTTTACATTTTCATTTTACTTCTTTTTTCAGTAAATCAGGTGACATGGACGATTTCATTCATCATTGACTGGAATTTCACCATTTTACGCAGCCCTTTAAAGTTTGATTTTTGGCCAAACTTGCTCCATCCTATGCCTAGAAAATTCATCATAAAATATATCATTTTTCATCTAAAAAATGTGAGCTTCTTTCTTTTTTGTTAAATTATATCAGCAACAACCCCCCATTCTGCATCACATAAACAAGCAAAATGCATCTTCTCTTTTCTATACTTAATACAAACACATGGTGTGCATAACCACATTGCAACCAAAATTCCCTTTAAACATAAACATACTTAAACATCCAAACATTATTTAAAAGATACAAACAAAAACCACTAAAAAGGTACGAATTACGTGAAAAAAAATAGAGAATTCTTTCTTACCTCCAGCAGAAACCCTTAATCCCGTACGAATGCTGACACCGGACCTCAATTTATGACCCCTCAAACCAAACCCACAAGTACCCTGGTCGTAATTGAAAAGTCAAAATCAGATAGATGTTTCTCGAATATCATATTCTCTTTGATTACAGTACCAAAATACACAAAAGGCAACAGATTATATACAATTTTGGTACTAAATTACAATGGAGATACAGAATTGGAGAGTTAAAGAGATGGGAGAGGATGGAAACCTTGAAATTAGGGGTCACAGAGGGAAGATGAAGAGGAGAAGCCATTGAAGAAGATGTGATGGTACTGGTAGCCAAGTGTTGTTTGTTTCCAGCAGATAGATTTTTTTATGCAGACGGATAGGATGACATTATGACGACGGTGGCAAATGGCAATGAAAAGTGGTGGATATTTATTTGGCGAATCATAATAAAATAAAAATTATATATTTTTATTCTATTTCTTAATTAAGTAAATTAAAAGCCATACTAAAGTGGTTCTTAATATTAGGTTTCAATCTAGCTCCATAAGTTTCGATTATTTCAGTTCGGAAAAAACATAGGTTTGGTGTAAAATGAGTAAGTAGTTAAAAATTCATAATAATTATGATTTAGGGGTCGTTTACTAAACATTTATCTGATAAGCGTTTAATGATCGTTTTAGTTCACAAAAATGACATTATAGGTAACAATTTATATGATAAGTGTTTACCGTGGTAAGAATCGCCGTCCTCATTTGCCGAGTAAGATTTTTAGTCCTTGTCTCATTCTTACCAGATAAGATTTTTTATTCTTACCATATTCATCCGGTAAGATAATGTGACTTGATAAGTGTTTACCCGGATAAGTTTTGATAAACGACCCTAATGTAGACTGAAAAATTATTATTTGACGAATGTTGTGAATAAACTGTATAAATGACAATATCTTTTGTTTTTATTTTTGTTTTTGTTTCTTTATTTTTTATATATTACAAATTTGTTTATGAATGATATATTTTGTTTAAGGATTTGAATTTTGTCACTATATTTTGTAGTTTTTGTCCATGTGTCAAATGTTTGGTTTTCGTCTCTCGACTTTATATATATTATAAATGTGTCCTCGAATATTGAATTTTTGTTACAGGTTTGATTTATGTCACTAACACAGTCAATCTCTTGTTCGTTAAATCTAGTCATGTTTCCTTCGGGTGACAGTATTTTGGTCAAATAATTTAAAAGTTGACATATCATCTTTAAAAGAAATTTAATCTTGTCCTTCTACGTCTCTATTCTATCCTCATTTTGGTTTTTTTTTTCTTTTTCTTGAAAATCCGTCTCCTTTCCATCTTAACTAACTCATTAAGGTGGCGTTTGTTATTTAAGAGGTGTCAAGTCTGAAGTCTTATTTCAGTTCTAAAATGGTTATGAAACGTCTAAACAAATCAGACATAAATGGTGATTAAGAGCTTAAAATGAAAAAACAAACAAGGCCTAAATATCGAAAAGTTAAGAAAAACTCAATATTTTTACAATGTTTTGTATGCCTCTTGATCTTTTATTTGAAGTCTTCATCGACGCATATGAGTTTGCAATACACTTCATATAATAACATTTTTTAGTTCATTACGCACCACGATTTCTGAAATATACCCTGACTTCAATAATTTTTTGAATACTTAGATATAATTAAATTATTCTTACAAAATACAACAAAACTTTTAGAATACAATTAAAGTTGGGTTGTGTAACAAGGTTTGCAAAGTGTATTTAAAATTTTTAAGGAAAATAATTTTGATACACTTATACCAACACTATTATTTGAAAGTTAAAAAAACTTTTAGGTATTTTTCTAAGTTATGTTGCTTATGTATACATAACTTATACAATAATCATTAAACAAAAAATACATATTTTGTTCACCTTTTACCTACTTTTAGGGATTGTGTATAATTTACATTTCCTCTCGATTACTTATAAACGGTAACACTCATCTTTCACCAATATATATTCAACCCATCTAGGTATCTCTCATGTTTGAGACTTTATTCATTGGAGTTTATATTCATCACAGTTATTTGACAGTTTGTTTTACGTCAATCCATTGTGTTATGTATATGCAAGTACTATATAAACCATAAAGAAGAAGGAAAGTATCATCCAAAAAAATGGTATGAATATTTCCATTGTCGGCATTTTTGGTCCAAAGCAAACTTGTTTCTAGTATTATTCGGTTCACATGAAAATATCATAAAAAAATCAATATTCTCCTTTCCAACGTAAAGATGTGTAGTTTTCATTGATGGAGATTGTGATTTAATCGAGGTTGAATTCAACAAAAAAGTGAAAAATTAGACAGCTAATTAATCATGTGTCTATCTAATCCCCATTTTCATAGAGAAATGAGATTACATCTGGTGCGTGCAACAAATCTTATTATGAGGGTTTGTAACGAACATCTTGTCAAATTCATATACCTACAAGTTTAACTAACTAATCCAACGAAGATAAAAAAGAAAAGGAGTTAATATTCAAAACATATATTGATACAACCTCTCTTACCCATTTTAGCATTGTATGCCAGCAAAACGAAAAGAAATAATCACTGTGTTTCACTAAGTGTGCCATTTTGCAACCAAAGTAAATTCACTTTTAGTGCCGGTGGGAGTAATGAAGTTTTTCTATATGCAGACAAAATTAAAAATGATACATTTGTGTATTAAGCGCAAGAACAATATGTTGTTCGAGTGAATTTAGTGTGGTTCTTTGTGCTAAAATTAACAAGGATTCATCTTCTTCATAGAGTTTGTGGCAGCTAAGCCGGTGCAAGTGGCTTAGTTGACAACGTCAAAACTACGTATAAATCAACCAAATCATCCTCTAATGATATTTGAATTAATTTATATGTCACTCATTATGTAAAAACATACATGATATTAATGATGTATGAACCAAAATAACTTAGAAAATACAATTGTGTAGCAATTTGTTCAAAAGATTATAAAAACAGAAGGAATTTACAATTAACACATAAAATAAATAGTTTAAGCGCACAACTCCAAATAATTGTTGCACGATAATTAAACGCATGCCAATGTTTAAATTTCTAAAAATAAACTGAACTCGGATGTTAATCCTCATCGATTAGATCAAATATTTGTATTATATTGAAATATTGAATTGCACATGTAACACAATGGGACACCACTCAATCATCAATTAAGTTCAAAACCTTTTAAATTTAAAACAAGAAAACTACTTAAAAATAACATTATTTCATGAAACTTTGAATTTGAAATTGCACTTGAAAAATAAAAATCAAGTAAAAATATAACTTTTTGTCATAGATTTAACTTTATAAAGAAAAATTAATCTTTTAAGATATTAAATGGCAATGGTCGAGGATGCAATTCAACTAATTTTTTATATTGCTCAAATAAAATGGTCGGGGATGGCAATGAGATATCTTCTTGCTGTTAATTAATCTCAATACAAAAATGTTCGAAAATATACAAAGCTATCATGAATGAAACATTGAAAATCAGTAATACATGTCACATACCTCAAAACTAACAAAAGTAAATCAAAATTGAATCAAATATGAGTTTACACATATGAGATGACCTATAATAATGTTTAAACCAGTATAAAATAACACATTTTACCCGGTTATAATTACATATCTTACAATCTTATCCAGCAGAATAATAAGGTAAAATTCGATCAGAAAAACTAATCTTACCCGGTTCAAAAAAATGTGTCAAGAATATGTTTCAAATGACATGTTATTTAAAGTGTTACGATTCAATTATTTGATTTAAATTTAAGTAGAATATAAATTCCTAAACTATAAAATATCAACAAACACAAATATAAAATAAATAGTTCATGTATCACCCTAAAAGTACAACAAATATGACAAATTATAATATTTTTTGTTAAAATAATAAATAAATTTGAATAAACTATTTTTTGTTTGTTGACCGTTTAAAGATGCATAAAATTAGAGTGAAGGACCCAAGTTTGTTGGCTGATAGAAGGGCCATTTCTAAATGTTAATTTAATATTGGGTTAAAACTGAAAATATTATAAAACTCCAGGGTCCTTTATCAAACATAACCTACACAGATCAAGGTCAAAGAATGATCCAACGGCTCTAATCGACTAGCCGTTATATTCAAAAGGTGATTAATGGGAATAGAGCCGGACATAAATCCGCTCTTTACGATTCGATTTCGAACCCACAAAATTGAACTTGAAAACCCTTTTTTTCGTTTCATCAATCCACCATTTAACGGATCAAAAATCATCAGATAAATCTTTAGAAAAAGAGAAGAGAGACTTCAAGATTGTTTTATCGACTCTATCGATTGATCGATCATTTCATGGAGTTTTTCTGTTAATCTCTCTCTCTTCTTTGTACTGCTGGACTGATTTTCAAGAATTTGAAGTTTTTTTGTGGCGAAATAGGTGAGTTTTTAGTCTGGGTTTTTATCTTGTTCTTGATCGTTGTATTAGGGTTTTTCGTGATTGATTAGAATCGGTTTTGTTCGTTTATGATTTCATGAATTTTTGTGGATACCAATTTAAAATCCCAATCTTTTTTGTTTCCAGTAGATTTATTGAGTGGGGCTTCTAATTTCTATGATATCTTTCGATTGATATTGATTAATTTTTAACTTCTTGTTTATGTAGATTGATGGGTTTTTTTTTCATTTCTTTATTGGATGTTTGTTCATGGATTTTGAATTGGATTCTTTTGGCTTTTTGATTATATGTAGATTGTAAAATGGCTGGATCAAACGAGAATTTTCCAGATGTAATCCGCCCTACCAAAGTACAAGGTAATCTTAGTGAAGATCTTCAAGTTAATTTTTTCTAAAAAGTTTTATGTAGATAACCTGTTTGATGATATGTCTGAGTTAACAAAAATGGTTATAAACCCTAATTTAATTGATAACTTTGATGCTATATAGGAGGAGGAGGAGGATTAAAAGCAGGAAGTGGGAAATTAGGAGCCCCAATTGGTCAAAACAGGAGGGCATTAAGTGATATCAACAAGAACATCATCAGAGCTCCACCAGCATACCCTTATGCTGCTAATGGGTTACAAGGGTAAAAAAGTCAACTCATTCCCTTTATTATTCATCTATAAAGTTTTTTCATCAATAATCTTTTGTTTTTTCAAGTACCCATGTTGATATTTTCTCATCTTTTTTCTAGAAAAAAACCAATCCCTAGTAAGAAACCACTTGATCCAGTTCGTCGACCGATTACTAGGTCGGTAACAGGCCCTTTTTCTTGTTTTTTGCCACAAGAAGTTTGCATTTGGATATATTGAATCAAATATACTTATGAGTTCCTATTTTTGTTGTTTCTTTAGGACATTTGGTGCACAAATAAGCAGCAAACCAAAACTGCCCTTACCGGAGGTATACACTTTTATCTAACTGTATTTTTAATCAAAGAAACTCAATTCTTTTTGTCAAAAGTCTGTAAAAGATGTATGAAAAATTCTCTTTATAGGGAAAGAAGCCAAAAGTCCAAACTATCCCTGATGAGAATGACATTCAAGATTGCAACATTATTGATGTTGAAGATGATTTTAATGCACCAATGTTTGTGCAACATACAGAAGCTATGCTGGAAGAAATAGATAAGATGGTAGTTTGATTCTCTTTTTACTGTTTTCTTGTTTTTTTAATCTTTTTAAGTTAAATAACCTAAAGTATCGGATCGTTTTTTTCAGGATGAAGATGTATATGAGGAACCAATTTTGGATATTGACAATGCTGACAAGGGTAATCCTTTTGCCGTTGTCGAGTACATTGATGACATTTACGCGCACTACCGGAAACAAGAGGTAATTATTTATGTTGCCATTTTTGTTAAGATTACATTCATGACATTTATGTTCCTTTCTTGTTAAGATCGATAACCACGCAAAGAGTAAAATTTGCGGGAAAGGAAAAATGGGAAATAGTATTTATGTGTTTCTTATCACTTATTTTATGTGCATTCATTGGTGAAGATTGTCCATATGTGTAGTTGTCACTAGGATTCTTATCACTTGTTCATTGATGAAGATTGTCTCTACTAGAAGTAGAACACATATAACTGTAGCTGCTGTAATCAGTTCATAATCCAAATCAAGATTCATACCCAACACAATGCAAATCAATGTGTTTTATGTGATTCTTATCACTTATTTTTGTGCATTCATTGATGAATATTGTCCATATGCGTAGTTGTCGCTAGTATTCTTATCACTTATTCATTGGCGAAGATTGACTCTACTAGAAGTAGAACACATATAACTGTTAACTGCTGTAATCATTTCATAATTCAAATCAAGATTCATACCCAACACAATGCAAATCAATATTTGCAGGAAAGGGAAAATGGGAAATAGTATTTATGTGTTTCTTATCACTTATTTTTGTGCATTCATTGATGAAGATTGTCCATATGCTTAGTTGTCACTAGGATTGTTATCACTTATTCATTGATGAAGATTGCCTCTACTAGAAGTAGAACACATATAACTGTAGCTGCTGTAATCATTTCACAATCAATATTTGCAGGAAAGGGAAATGGGAAATAGTATTTATGTGCTTCTTATCTACTTATTTGTGTGTATTCATTGATGAAGATTGTCCATATGCACACTTGTCACTAGGATTCTTATCACTTATTCATTAATGAAGATTGCCTCTATTCATATTTGCTGTTTAGAAAGGAACTTGTTTTAACTGTCAAGAAATTTAGCTTCTATTAATGGCTGTTAATGAGCAACTTTTTTTTATATAAAATGCAGATATCAAGCTGTGTTTCACCTAGATACATGTCACAACAACATGACATAACCGATAGGATGAGAGGCATTCTCATCGACTGGCTAATTGAGGTAATAAAACATTATGCAACTATTTTACTTGTTTTCAAAACCAAATGCAGAATAATATGGAAATTTCTGATTTTTTTCAAAATCTAATAAAAAAAATCAATAATAGGTTCATTACAAATTTGAACTGATGGAAGAGACTTTATATCTAACGGTCAATCTGATTGACCGATTCTTGGAGCGTCAAACTGTATCAAGAAAGAAACTCCAGCTTGTTGGAGTCACTGCCATGCTTCTAGCTTGCAAATATGAAGAAATTTCTGTCCCTGTTGTTGAGGACTTTATAGTAATTTCAGACAAAGCTTACACAAGATCAGAAGTTCTTGATATGGTAAACTACTACTAAACAAGATTTGTAATTTTTTAGAGTAAATTACGCTTTTCGTCTCTATGGTTTGTTAAAAATTGCGGATTTTTCATCCTTGTGGTTTAGATATTGTGATTTTCATCCCTACCTTTTGTAAATTTATTGCTATTTTCGTCCCTGTGGTTTATAATTCGTTACTATTTTGGTCCCTTGTATCACTTACAAAGGTAAGAATTGGTTGGTTTGGGGACGAAAATAGCAATAAATTACAAACCACAGTGATGAAAATAGCAATTTATAAACCACAGGGACGAAAAATGTAATTTACTCTAATTTTTATTTATGATTTCCATTAAGACTCATATTTCTTTTCATTTTTTTGATCTTTATTAGGAGAAGGTAATGGTGAATACCCTTCAATTCAATCTTTCGGTTCCAACTCCATATGTGTTTATCAAAAGGTTTCTCAAAGCTGCACAATCCCACAAAGAGGTCTGCCTGCCCTTTAATTTGATGTTATTTTTTTATCGGTTTTTTTTAAGAATTAGCGGTTTTGGATAAAAGTGGTTAAATACGACGGACTTTTTCTGATCGATGAAATCTTTTTTTGGATATATAGTTGGAGTTACTATCGTTCTACTTAATGGATATGTGCTTGGTGGAATATGAAATGCTGAAGTTTCCACCTTCATTACTAGCAGCAGCTGCTGTATTCACAGCTGAATGTACTCTGACCAGGTCAAAACAATGGACTAGAACAAGTGAAGCTCATTCACACTATTCTGAACATCACCTGTTGTAAGATTTCCCTTTCCTTTTTAAGTAAATTTTATGCATAATTCTCTCTGTGGGATATATATATATATGGTTTGGTTTATAAACTGAACCAAAATGATATGAATAGAAACCAAACCATTGTGTGGGATAAATTTGGCTTGGTTTATGAACTGAACCAAAACAAACCTGTGTGGGATGTATGTATATATATATATATATAGAAAGAGGATCATACGAGAATGCTATATTGTTCTCGTTTGAACCTGCCTCTCTCTCTATCTATCTATCTATCTATATATATATATATTTGGCTCGTTTGGTTTGGTTTACAAAATGAACCAAAACAAACCTCCATGTGGGATATATATATTTGGCTTGTTTGGTTTGATCTATGAACTGAACCAAAACAAACCTCCATGTGGGATATATATATATATATTTGGCTTGTTTGGTTTGATCTATGAACTGAACCAAAACAAACCTCCATGTGGGATATATATATATATTTGGCTTGTTTGGTTTGATCTATGAACTAAACCAAAACAAATCCCTGTGTGGGATATATATATATATATATGTTTGGCTGGTTTGGTTTTGTTTTTGAACTAAACCAAAACAAACCTCTGTGTGGGATATATTTGGCTCGTCTGGTTTAGTTCACAATGATATGAATATGAACCAAAAGAACCATCTATACTTCTAATTTGTGAAAAATGATATGAATATGAACCAAACTGAATCATTTTCACTTGTAATTTATTGAATAATTTGTCGTATTTTTTTTTATATCAGGGAATGCTCAAAGATGATGGTTAGTTTACACCAAAAATCAGGCAGCGGAAAACTTGTTTCGGTTTTCAAGAAATATGGCACATCAAAATATGGGCATGTAGCGCGAACCCAACCTGCTCACTTCATTTTGGAATCGAGGTTTTGGGATTAAATATATAAAAATTTACAAGTTATAATGGCGTTTTATATCGAAAAAAATATTTGGGTTTCGTGATATCTTTGAGCAACATATAGTTGCTCGTTTTTTAGGTTGTTTGAAACTTTTGTTAGGATTTTCTTCAACTATTTAGATCGCCTGTGAGCGGATCTATTCTCGTATGGTTTGATGATGATGTTTTTTTAACGGTTTACAAAGTTATTGTTTTAATATGAAGCATATGTTATTAGTATTCTTTTCTTGAAAGCGATAATGTGTTCATTTAATTTTTATTAATTGGTTCTTGATGTTGATATATTATTTGAATACATTAAGAGATCATTTATATGAATTAATGCAAATATTAAGATTAAATAAAACTAATAAGGAAGAAATGGTGGATAAAATTCATAATAATGGTTTGGTGGATTGCTTCATAATTGGTCTTTCTCTAATGCTAACAAATTTGGAATTCTTAATTGGATGGTTTATGGTTGTAAATAAGGAGAACATCTATGGAACAAAGGAGTATTTAATGTAAAAATGATTTTTTTTCAATTAGTGTAAGTAACAACAATTAATCGTTGGATTTATATATAGGAGCATGTTCTGTTAGGAACCTCATTTTCATTTATAACTAGAGGACTGCATATAACGTGATATGTGTCATATTCATCAGGAACATGGACATGTTATTCATCATGAATCACATACATGTTATGGGCCTCAAATTCTAAAGAAAAAAAAAACCCTCAACTGAATTATAAAGTATTTGGCAAAAAACTCTTAAAAACAACATTTTAAGCCATACGTACTGCTATTTAATGCTAATTACTTAAAAACTCTTTATTTTTGGGGCCAGAATCATTCTTTTTTTAACTAAATCCCAACATATATGTTTAATCTTCTAATTAAGTAATTGATATTGAATTATTGATTATTTACTTTTATACACATATCTATTCCTAAATTATTTTGATTTTAATTATTGATTATCTTCTATACTTTTATACACATTTCTATTCCTAAATTATTTTGATTTTAATTGATACTGATTTTCTTTTCCCCTCCTTATAAATATAAATACATTGGTCGATCTCTCCATAATCCATCTACAGTACGGTCTACCTCTCCATAATCCATAATTTCATATTCAACGAATTCTGAGCTTCCCTCTGTTAATCTGTTATTATTCTGACTCTTGATCGATTTATGGGTATCTATTTTGTTTGTTGTTTTACAAGGTAAGTTTTTTTGTTGTTGATGTTTTAAAATGAAACTTAAAATCGAGATGTATCTCGGTGCATTGCGCGAGTACCCTTCTAGTTGTTCAAAAAGGAAAATTTTAAACGTTTAAAATTAATTTTTGAAAAAACAAAATTGGGTGACGATTTGGGCCGGCCCATAACGAAAAGGAAAAAGAATCTCTCGATTTCTCTCTCTGGCCCATAAACGAACAAAATCTCTCTATTGTCACTCGCCTCTTTCTTCTTGCATTCGAACACACAGCGAACGACCAGTGGCTGGACTTGCTCACCGGCGCCTTTAGCTCACATTCACGATCAGTAAGTTGAAATTACTCATTCTAGGGTTTCGTTTCATGAAATTGCACCTTAAAAACGACACTAATTGAAATTTCTATTGATGTTTGATATCTGAAATTAATGTTTCTGTTGTATGATTCTGTTGATAGTTAACATATGTGTGTACTTTATTACACATCTCTCTTTAAAGTATCAGAAATCTTCCGAGTTTATCAGCTAAGTTTGAAGTTTTTTTCATTAATTTTACTACCTTATGATGGCAATAGTGTGTGAGAAAAGGAATGTTAACTGAAACTCCTGTTCATCGAAAGTAAGCTGCAATCCAATAATCGTTGTTAGAACCAATTGTGACCGTCGTTTATTAAGTTTTATAAGAATCACAGGAGGCAAATTTATAACCATTAGGGTTTATGGAGTTCATTTATAAAAGCCCTTCTTTAGATCAGCTGCAACGTTTGCTTCTTGATAATGTAAATGGGAAATCGGACATTTCCTCAACTCTAAAAACACAAATGGATGTTTCATCGAGCAGGTTTGAGCTTTTTTGATGGAAACCTAAGATATATTGGATGTGATTTCAAATTCTGAGACTTGGTAGCTTTCTGTTGCTGGTGGTTTTGCTTCTAGGTTTCTAGGTAGGGACAGAGGTAGAATTTTGATTTGGGGAAGACTTAATTGTATATAAGGAGAAATTCAACGGAACTTACCATTGAGGATAAGTTCCTTTGAATCTCTCCCCTGTTTACATATAAAACCATCAGCCTGCTGTCACCTTAGAAGTATTTTGATTTGATGGAATGGAAAAACTAAGGGGCTGTTTGGCAGTTGCTGAATGGTTTGATGCAGAATGATTAAGAGGCTTTTATGATGTAGTGCAAAATGAAATATAATTACTCGGTAATTGTTCAAAATGAAACCAGGGCTCTGAACGTTAAGGAAGGTCCATGATACAAAATTATTCAGAGGGTTTTAGAACCATTAAGACTTAAGAGGCAGACTTATTTTTTTGCCAAACATGATTCACCTCTTAGTATTTCAGAGGCTGCCTCTTAATGGAACTGTTAAGAAGTAAACAAACAGCCCCTTAAGGGGTGTTTGGTAAGAGGTATTAAACAGTAATTAATGGAATGAAAATAAAAGAAACTGTTTGGTTTTATTTTTACACAATATAATGGACTCATTCCCCTAGAAGCTCAAATTTTCATTCCAGGTTAAACCGGGGGCAATGAAAATTCCTTCCCATTTTCGTTCACTGTCATTTCTATTTTCATCCTCTGCGTGAACCAAACACCTTCTAAATTCATTGTTTAATGAAGAGTTGTCGACACAAGAAGTTCTAGTTAATGACTAAATGGTTCTTGGTTTGTATCACCACATAGTTGCTAGTTAGTATATTCTTGTGAAATATCACATGTATAGTTATATTTATTTACTTATTTACTAAAGAAGATTCTGTGAGTTTCGACAAAACAGCACCTCAAAACTTATTTTATATTGTTGTACAAGAAATAAGCAGTAAAGAAAATAAAAAACAATATGTCATGGTAACTAATGTTTCACAGTAATATCTAATACTAATGCAAAACCAATGAATATAGTGATTCTAAATGCAGGATGTCTAGTGAGGTCGAATAGTTTGTTTTATTATAACCAAGCTGGAGCCTATTCGGTCTTTTAATATTGCTGTAGGATATTTTTTTATATTACTTGACTGAGTTCAGGCCTTGCATGCATCAGTAAGGGGCTGTTTGGTTGGTTTTCCATTAAGTTCTTTATGGATAAAGCTGTCTATGTGGATTAATCTGTCTGTATAGATCGGAATGGTTTTTGTTTAGGAGGAGCTTTTCATAGATAGAAAAGCGTGTTTTTTAATTCGGAGCTGGAGGTTTGAAAAAACTTGGCTTTCTGCATAAAGCTCCCCCCAGAAGCTTATTGAATAAGTCACTTTCTATATCATTAAGTCAGTACCAAAAAGTCATGTATAGCTGACCGAAGAAGCTGCAAGTCCTATTAAGCTCGTTAAGCTGCTGACAAACAGGCCCTAAGGGGCTGTTTACCAAATTCTCTATTAAGTCCTGTATGGATAAATCTGTCTGTCTGGATAATTTTGTCTGTCCGGATAAAAATATGTTGTTGTTTACTTTTTTTACCTGAATCAACGGTTTGAATGACGGAAATGACCGATCTACCCTCCAATTTTTTAAAACGTTTGAACCGATTTTTGTTTACACCAATTCAATCAAAATCAAACCAAAAAAAGTATTCTTCATCAAACCCAAAAGCTACCATTCATCAAACTGGTTGAACATCAAAAGATAATAATGAACGTATATAAACATCAAAACATAATAATTAAACTATAAAAAAAACTATGTTTACTGATTGAATAAAAAAGGTAAAAAACTATTTCCATTAAACAATGAAAGCTGCTATTCCTCAAACCAAAAAACCAAGATGAGATGGGAGAAACCAACGAGGGAGAAATTGAAGATGAGGAGCAGCGACAAGATGAAATGGGAGGAATGGGAATATGTGCACCGCCGTCAATTTATCTAAACCACCACCGTCAATTTATCTAAACCCACAACTGTCGATCTATCTAAACCACCACCGTTGATTTATCTAAACCCACAACCGTCGATTTATGGTTCTAAACCCACTACTGTTCTTCGAGGAGGTGTTTCACTTGGACAAAATGAAATGGGAGAAATTGGAATCCAGGCAGCGACAGGGTAGGTGTAGCGACGGAGAAGGTGCAGGTCGCCGGAGATGTGGAGCAGCGACGGAGGAGAACCTGCACCTAGGGTGGTCGCTGATGTTGGGATCTTGTGGAGGAGAGGGCGGCGATGTAAAAAAAAAGGGTAAGCATGTAATTTTTTTGTCTTAATGGGGACAAGTGCCCCTTCTTGGCTGTGCGAAAAAGCCATGAATTTTTTCATTAAGCCACAAGTAAACACATAAATATAGCTGTGCGAATAAGCCAATTTTACCAGTAAGCCCATTAAGTCGAAACTAAACAGCCCCTAAGTATGATTACCTTAATTGCTTACAGTCGAAAAACTCTTCCAAATCTTAAATGTATTTATTTTCTTTATCTTACTATGAACTTTTACACATAGTTGATTGCCACATCTTTTACGAAGTGTGTATCAGGAGTCTGAATTATGGATTTCTTTTTAAAAAAATTACTCTTTCTTTTTCTTTCTTTTGTTGCGGAGGACTTACGGGAAAGAATAGAAATAATATCAAATTTTTATCTGATGTTTGCAGGTGGGGCAAAGGAAATTGTTAGTAGCTCAAGATGGCAGCAAATTCTGCTTCTAATTGCATTCATGGTATGTGCTTTTTAAGATTCGATTGCTTGAGTGATATAAATAAGTTTTTTTGTATCACTCTTGTCACTGCTATTTTTTATGAGATCATTGCTCCCAATATCATTTTTTTTCCATCTACCTTGCTTGCTTTTTGTTACTATAGGGCACCCTTGTAAGAAAGCTAATTCCACATTACAATCCATCATTAGCACTCAATTATTTGAAGCAATGCCTATACTAAATCAAGTTGGTCTCAGATCTCTCTAATTATTCAGGATTCACCACCTTTATAGTTTATACTGTTATCAATTACTCTTTACACTACAAGGAGAATGAGCTAAGTTCCATTGTTCTCATTAGGGGTGTTCGCGGTGCGGTTTGGGGGTCAACCGCACCACATAATGGCGCATATGCAGTTTGAGCATTTTCCCAAACCGCAAACCGCACCGCATGAACCTCATCGCACTTTATGTCTACAATCCATAATTATAAGTTTAAAAATACATTATAGAATCAACCATAAAGTGACCATAGTTTCAAAAAATAAAGAGTTTCAATACACCCGATTCTGAAATACATATTGCATAATTAAAAATAGTCTAAGAAGTAATAAAAATAAATTTCAAATTAAATTGGAAGTGTGAGTTTTGACCTGTCCAACTAATTTATTAATATTGTCAATTGCCAGATTGGATCAAACTCAAAGTCCAAAAATACTACGTAAACGATAAATTGTTCTATATATTTAGGTGTTATATGTAATTGTAAAAGTTAAAATATATATGTATTTGTTATATGTAAAATATACATCCTATCAATTTAGTTCAGACATTGTTTTTATGTAATTTGATGTTCACATTACTTCCTTTTCAAGTCTTTGATTCATTATAGATCATTTTATGATGCCACCTCTTGAATTCCTACCCTAAAAATACTTGTAGTCTTGCTAACAAGAGGTTGCTTCTGTACCTTATGCTCACATTTAGTATGTGCAGCATTTTTTATAATAAAAACTTAAACTTTTTATAACTGGAACTTTGTTCTCTTTGCGTTTTGTAATAAGTGATGCATATGCTGATTCTGTCTTATTTTATGCCGAAATTGAACCATACTAGTTGGACGTTCACTGTTGCGGGGCCTTGGCAATTTCTCTTCAGGCATACTGAGATCGTCACAGGAGACTACAGGCAATAATTTCTTGGCACAGGTTTGCTCTTTTATATATACTTGTTGGGCTGTTTGTTTACCTCTTAACAGTTCCATTAAGAGGCAACCTCTGAATCACTAAGATGTGAATCCTGTTTGGCCAAAAATAAGTCTTCGGCCTTGTTTGTTTTTTCAATTTAAGCTCTTAATCACCACTTATGTCTGATTCATTTAGATGTTTCATAACCATTTCGAACTGAAATCAGACTTTAGACTTCAGCACCTCTTAAAAAACAAAGCCACCTTCCTCTTAATGGCTCCAGAACCCCTCTGCATCATTTTGTATCCTGGACCTCTCTTAACCATTAATAGCCCTAATTACATTCTGAACAATTACCAAACAATTCTATTTCAATTTGCACTATATCACAGGAGCCTCTTAATCATTCTTGTAACATCCCAAACCAGCCGTACCAGCTATTGTCCGCTTTGTCTCCACATTTGGACTCACGGTTTTAAAACGCGTCTGATAGAGGAGGTATCCAAGTCCCTTATAACGCAACTTTTGTTCTCTTCCCTAACCAATGTGGGATCTTATAATCCACCCCCCTTGGGAGACCAGCGTCCTCGCTGGTACACCGGTCTGGTTGCCGGCTCTGCCGGCTCTGGTACCATCTGTAACATCCCAGACCAACCGTACCAGATATTGTCCGCTTTGTCCCCACATTTGGACTCACGGTTTTAAAACTCGTCTGATAGAGGAGGTATCCAAATCCCTTATAATGCAACTTGTGTTCTCTTCCCCAACCAATATGGTATATCTTACAATCCACCCCCCTTGGGAGCCCAGCGTCCTTGTTGGCAACCGGTCTGGATGCCGGCTCTAGTACCATCTGCAACATCCCATACCAACCGTACCAGATATTGTCCGTTTTGTCCCCGCATTTGGACTCACGGTTTTAAAACGCTTTTGATAGAGGAGGTATCCAAGTCTCTTATAAGGCGACTTTTGTTCTCCTCCCCAACCAATGTGGGATCTTACAATTACTGTAACTGTTCTTTCCAGCAAATAAGGAGTTTCATACAGATGAGATCCAATCTTAAAGTGGTAGACAATTCCGGTGCAAAACGAGTAATGTGCATACAAGCTTTAAAGGGCAAAAAAGGAGCCAGATTAGGAGACACTATAATTGCATCAGTGAAAGAGGCTCAACCAGGAGGAAAAGTTAAAAAAGGACAGGTGGTATATGGGGTAGTGGTTCGTGCCGCTATGCAACGTGGCCGGTGCGATGGAAGTGAGGTCAAGTTTGATGATAATGCCGTTGTACTTGTTAACAAGCAAGGCGAGCCAATTGGAACTAGGGTTTTTGGCCCGGTCCCACATGAGCTAAGGAAGAAAAAGCATGTCAAGATACTAAGTCTTGCACAACATATTGCATGAGGTATGTAATTTTTGTATCTTTTAATGATTTTTTATTTTATTTTGGCCCTCTCTTTCTATATCTCATGAACTTTTAAATATTTGTGCGTCATAATTAAGGGTATAATTGGAAATTTAGTACTCCATCCGTCTCAAATTAAGCGTCCACATTACTATTTTAGTTTGTCCCAAAGTAAGTGTCCATTTTTCAAAAGTAAGTTTCTAATTTCCCATTTTACCCTCAATTATGAGATGGTGAAAGTTTCTCTCTCCATTTTCAAGGGTAGAAAGTGTAATCTAGTTATTTAAAAAGTGTAATAATTGCACATTTCTAAAACTATGTGTCATTTTCATTGTGGACATTTATTTTGGGACGGATGGAGTAAATTATAACTACATATTTTCAAGGTGGATACTTATTTTATTTAAATTATTTTGAGACAAACTTAGGTAGAAATGTCGACACTTATTTCGGGGATGGAGGAAGTAATACGTTAGACCTTCTTTCTTTTCTAATTTCTATGAAGTGTGATAATTGAAGCGATAGTGGATAGGATGGTTTCTTTCTTTCTTGTTTATTCTTTTTTTGTTTGAATACTATGATATCTCCCCCTTTGAGTTGGGTTCTAGCGAGAATGAAAGCTGTGGTGACTGGTGAGAAGGGTAAGAAGGGATCTCCACCCTTGGATCAATCCTAATGGAAGAGAAACACTAGATCATGCAAATAAAATGCACCAAATCAATTCCCTTCTAAAACCCAATTTATGGGTTGGTTTGAGATTAAAAGTGATTAAGGGTCCAAAATCCCTTCTTACACTTCTCACCTTAACTCTTGTTCTCACCTTTAACTCCTATTCTCACACAATCCTTCGTCCTCCCTCTTTTTTGCTATTCATATATTTGCAAAAAGAAGTATTGTTTTAGACTTGGTAATATACAGTGTTGGTTTGGTGAACAAATGATAGATGTGGCTTACAGTCATTTTGTTTCTTATTAAATGCAATGTACTTTCAAAGCCTTCATTTTGTTTCCTTCGATGTGAATTGTGATATCTCAAACATTTAGACCAAAGTAAACCACAAACAGTTGTGGCATAGTGGTTGAAACTCTGGAGGATGTGGTGGAATATCCCATATGCCTAGGGTTCGATTTCAGGCGTACACAACAATTGTGGCCACTGAGTTTATCAGAGCTGATTTCTTGCCGTCACAATTTGCTGGCATTAGGCCTGTGACATCCTTCAAAAAAATTAGACCAATTTATGTTGCATTTTCAAGCAATCTCAGATGTATGTAAAGCATGAATTTTAAATGTTTTAGATGTCACTACTAAGGTATCAAAATGAAGTTTTTTTTGAAAGCATGTTACAAAAATAGGAATCAAACTAAAATGAAAACTTTCATGTTTACAAACACATATCGTGTTTTTTTTTTATGGTGACTCTTCTTTGTGATCATTTGTTGACGGTTAAATTGTTTTACGTTTCAGGTTTGCAATGGTAAGAGTGACCCGAGTAGATCGAGATCGTGAGTTGCAGAAACTACGCTTTTGATTTGTTAGAAAAGTTGTAAAGATTTTGGTGATTGCATTTTACCATAAGTTGATGTTGTTTTACATCCTTGTTGGTTTTCAATACCACATAAGAGTTGACTCTTTTCATTTCAATGCATTCCTTTGCCAAATTCATAGTTCATATAGACATATATGTATGAGTGACCATTTCAATTTGTTTTTAATTGACATATCATTCTCTATCTTGCTTGTACCGGAAACTGACCAAACTAGTTATTTCGGATTACATTCTCACTTTTTGTTCCTATGTTTTTTAGTTTGACCAAAATTGCGAAGATTTTGCAGAAGCCGATCTTGCAACTTGTGAAATGTACTTTTCTGAATTAAATATGATTCTGGTAGGGTCGACTGGTGAAATTGGCGTGACTTTTTAAAATTGCCCACTAGAGTATTTTCTTAGTGGCTTGCAAAATGGCCCACTAGAGTATTTTTATTATAAGAAAAGGCATTTCGCAAGTTGTAAAATAGAGACTTACAGAATCTTGGTTTGAATGTTCAGTTCAAACTTAGGTTAAAAAGTAAATATGTAACTAGTATGGTCAATTTGTACTCCACAAGCTTTTTAAACGCTACATGTTCTATAGCTTAGCTATTTTAAGCATTTGATTATCGCTTAAAAGTTTATGCAAGTCAGAAAGAACTTTTTTCAAAAACACATTTCACGGAATGTGAAGTTTAGTTTTAAAGAAAGTCGAATAGAATGAAAATGTAATGTAATTTGTTTTGATTTTTATATTATGTAACTTACTTTTAAAACCTTTATTTTGGTCCCTTGTATATGATATATCAAATATTTAGATCGAAGTGTGTTATACAAAGATAAAACAGACCAATGTATGCTGCATTTCTTAGATGTGAACCATATATTAAATTGAAGGTTTTAATAGTACATTACATAACATAGGAAATTAGACTATAGAACATTTTAGATTCATGCAATTTATCTTTCGAGGAATGTACTATGTTTTTATACAATTTAAATAACGTACTATGTCTTTGATGCAATTAAGAGAACATATTATAACTTTATGAACAGGAAATATAGAATCTATTGTAACTTTATGGACAAAAGAATCTTTTTAAAAGTATTATTAAACTTTCTTGTTTAAAATGTCTAGTGATAGAAACCAAAAAGTACGTTTCATTCTGAGACAATTTGTTCTTTTACGACAAAAGAAGTACAAGAAATTAAGTTCGTTAACCTTGATGGCCAGCTCAATTGGCAAATAAAGATTAGGCCTTAGGACTCCACAAAATAGGCCGTAAACTAAACCCTCCTTAGTACCACTGGGTATTAATGGAGATGCGCACAAACTAGACCAAACGCCCACAAAAACGAAGGAACTATTTACTAGGTCTTGTTTGTTTTTTCATTTTAAGCTTTTAATCACCACTTATGTCTGATTCGTTTAGACGTTTGATAATCATTTCAGAACTGAAATCAGACTTCAGACATCAGCACCTCTTAAAAAACAAACACCACCCAAGTGTTAGACACATTGATGTCACCAATATCCTCTTTCAACTAACCAACCCGAATCAAACTATGATTTTCAAAGCTAACATATAAAGAACCATCTTTCTTGCCTGATAAAACGATTACCCAATTTGTATTGACAAACAACCCTATAGTTTATCAAATGCAATTAGACAAAATTTGGCTTTTTTTTTCCTTCCATCAACGATACTTACACATCTTGCATTAAATCAAATCGAATTCAAAGACAAATATCTCATATTGCTTGTACGATACAATGAACAAAATAAAACTCGTTGTATCCGTCCAAACAATACTCAAAATATCAGATAACATCATACCAAACAGTCCTATCTAACAGGTAAAAAAGTAGGCATCCTTACATAATGACACCAAACGCCATCCACCTATCCACCCTTGGGTCAATGGAGACATTTTAGAGGACGACGCCATCTTTTTTGCAAAACATCAATTTTTTTAAAGATATATTATATTTATATACATCAAAACTTGGAGACAATTCCCCCACCTCCATAAAAGTTGGAATCTACCAATAACCCAGATATAACTGACCAATGGCCACAACACCGCATTAACCAAACCTATCACAAGTCATTTGAATCAAGTTCTTTTCTTTCTTTCTTTCTAAGAGGTCGAATAGAATAACCCGAGTTCTTAATAGTACTTAAAATAACTCCAATCATATAGTTTTAGCGGATTTTGAGTTTCGATCAAGAAAACACAAATGCAAACACATTTACGACTAAAAATATGCTCCAATTCCAATCGATCCAAATCTATTTCAAGTTTGCATTTCAAAACATAAACCTAAAAAAACCCATGTGGCACAAACGACATTCCAAAGTAACTGAAATTTAGAGATCGATTGCTTCACCTCCCCCTGCCAGGAGCAGCCGCACCTCCACGACCAGCAGCCTGAGCCTGCACAACAGAGAAAAAAAAACCCATCGGTTATCACAATTTCAAATGAACGCTAATTTCCCTGATAAAGATCACCTTAGAGGTTGTTTGGCAGTTGCTGAATGGTTTGGTGCAGAATGATTAAGAGGCTCTTATGATATAGTACAAAATGAAATGTAATTGTATGGTAATTGTTTAAGGGGTTGTTTGGCAGTTGCTGAATGGTTCAGTGCAGAATGATTAAGTGGTCAGAATGATAAAGAGACTCTTATGATATAGTATTTGGTAATTATTCAGAATGAAATCAGGGCTCTGAATGGTTAAGGGGAGTCCAGGATACAAAATGATTCAGAGGGTTTTGGAACCGTTAAGAGGCAGACTTATTTTTTGCCAAACAGGATTCACCTCTTAACGATTCAAGACCGACTCATAATGGAATTGTTAAGAGGTAAACAAACAGCCCCTAAAATGAAATTAGGGTTCTGAAGGGTTATGGGAGGTCCAGAATACAAAATGATTAAGAAGGATTTTGGAACAATTAAGAGGCAGACTTATTTTTTACCAAACAAGCTTCACCTCTTAATGATTCAGACGTTGACTCTTAACAGAACTGGGAGGTAGACAAACAGCCCCTTATACTTTTCACTCGTTCAATCAATCGATAAAACCATACCAAACCAAGTAATTTAGGGGTATTTCCATCGGTTGAAATCCAATAAATTTAGGTGGATACGATCCAATCCATTCAGTTATTGGATTGGATCGGTTCCATCCATTGAATATTACTATTAGTTATTCATCATATCATGTTGGATCCATACAATATTTTGATCCAACTCTCCAACTAATATAAAGTGTGTATATATATATATATATATATATTCTCAGCGATAATTGTAATGCTTACTCGAGCTCGCATTGCAACAGCACGTCCTCGACCAACACCAAGTGCTGAACTTTTACCCTTCAAGCAAAGAAAAGTTGCATGATTTAGAAACGTAAGTAACAAAAAACCTTACTCCATAACATCCCAAAATAAGTGTCCACTTTCAACTTTCCAATTCTACCCTTAATTACAAGATAAAGAAACTTATTACTTCCTCTGTTATCAAGGGTAAATTTGTCATTTTAGTTAATTAACAAGTATAATAATTACATATTTCTAAAAAACTGTCTTTCATTGTGAACATTTATTTTAGGATGGAGGGAGTATAAATTATAATATAGATACTAAAAATAGACCAGCTGAGAATATTAAGAAAGGTACCTTAATTCTAGCTTCTAATCGTTTGAACATAGGAGCATTCTTAAGCATATCTGGTATGATCATAAACCTGCAGGGATTGTTATTCACATGTGAAGAAAAATAGATGCGTAATAAAAACAACTTATCTCGAAGAACAATAATCACCACACACCTAACTTTGCTGCCACGAATGAAGACATGCTCAAGTTGTGAGACCTTCCCATCCTGCAGATGAACAAACCAACATCAGGGTTTCATTGTTTATAAGTAAAACAATTTACAAGAAAAGTTATATCAAGAAAGCAAATTCACAGTGACCCTATGAATATATATACACACACACACACACACATATATAGGGGTGGGTTTCAAATGCGAACTCACATTTTAATTGTGAATGTGAGGACAAATGAGAGCACGACATGTGTCATATTCAGTCTAAATAATGCTTATTCAGTCTGAACAAGCATTATTCAGACCGAATATTTCTTTGTATATTCAGTCTGAATAATCTACATTAGACATGTGTCAGACTGAATATTTCTTGACCGAATATTTTTTTGTATATTCAGTCTGAATAATCTACATTAGACATGTGTCAGACTGAATATACAAAGAAATATTCAGTCTGAATAATGCTTGTTCAGACTGAATAAGCATTATTTAGACTGAATATGACACATGTCGCGCTCTCATTTGTCCTCACATTCACAATTAAAATGTGAGTTCGCATTGGAACTTTCCTCTCTCTCTCTCTCTCTCTATATATATATATGTATATATATTATGTCTCCACAATATAAAAGCATAAAAACACCACATCTCAAGCATTTTGAGTTGTTCGTAAATATTTTGAACCAACATTATCAATAGCTGTAACAGAAGAATTCATATGCCACAAATACTTCCTTGATTCCTTCAAATGAATTAGTATATTAGCTTCCCTATCACATACATGTGCTTGAAGTGTTTTAGTCATTAAATATGTATTCTAGATGTCATTATAGTTAAAAAAATTCCTGATGGAAGTATACTTTGTTACAAATATGGTTGTTGTGGGGGCTGTTTTAAAAAATTTATAGGCTAAAAAGATTTCAAAAAGCTTCAGGAGTGCAGACGTGTTAGTAGTACTTCTCTTGTGTTTATGAATATATATATATATAGGGGGCAATTCAAGAAAGAACTGATTAGTTTGTGGAAACTGTAAGAACCAAGCTTAACCACAAATCAATGATTAAATTAGGAAACTTATATTGATAATTTTGATTAAATTTTTAATGAAAGGGCATTTTGGGTATTTTAAACTCCCTTCTCTCCTCTCTCCGTCCCCAATCCACCGTGATACAATTATTTGTTCACACTGTGATACCATTATGATACCCTTAGTGTGATACACAAATACATATAAGATGCATTGTGATAACCACTGTGATACTCATTGTGATACCCAATTTTACCAATTTATCCTTTATGCTATTTAAAATGGTTGTTCCACATTAGTTCTTACAGTTTCTACAAACTAATCAGTTCTTATTTCATTTGATTAGGCCCCTATATATATATATATTTAGCTTACAAAAGAAAAACATAACCGAAAAATTAATTGAGTGACTTTGCAATTGTTATCTAATCTATTGGGAAATAAAGATCAAAACTTGTCATCTTCTTCAGAATCAGTAATTTGTGGCAAACACAACATAGGAGATGTTGCAACTATTTGACTAATCTAACAAAAATAATATGGCATGTTCTACAAAAAAAATTATGTCACCTTAATGTTTCAAATTTAAGTAGGCTGAGCAAAACCCCACTTCACCCGCCAAACCAAAACCGACTTTTTTGGATTAAACTAATACTCGATTTTATATAAAACCCGAAAACGATATCCAATTTTTTTTTGTAGGATTGTAGGGTTCGGGTTGGGTTTGCGTAATAGGCACCTGAACCCGCCCGAATACCCGAACTTTTTAGCAACTTTTTATTTTTGTTGTTTTGCATAATTAACCACTTAATTCCTTTTTGTGATTTGTGAGTAGACAATCATGATTTTTGTGATTTATGATTACATGGTTATGAGATTTGGTAGGCGATTAGGCAGTAGCAACTTCCTTAAAAACTTATCCGAAAACCCACCCGAACTACCCACCACCATAAACCTAAGGGGTGGGGCCATGAAAACTAGCCCCAAAAACCGATCGGGTTTCGTGATTACCAACCCAAACACGCCCAATCCAACCGATGCCCCCCCCCCTAAAATTTAACCAGCCTGAAGGGCCAGTACAAAGACAAAAAGAAACCATCCTAAAATGGGTACAAATTTTTGAAACCATCATCTGCCATAAGAATTTCATCATCTAAAGCCTACAAACTTTGAAGAATAACCAAAGAAAGTTATACCATCTCTCAACACAATAGCTTATTTTAAGGCAAACTCTTCTTTTGCATATAAACAAAATTAGGGTTTAGGGTTTTGGGAAATACCCATATTATGTCAGCGTTTAGTTGCTACATATGTTTTTACATCAAATTACGATGATTACAAACAGAGACGGATATAAGTTATAGCGTTTAGGGTTTCATATAAGTGTATCATTACACACAACCCAAGAGAAGGTTTCAATCGAGGGTTTAAGAAATCATTAAAAAGACAAACAAAAATCAAGAAAACAGATCGTAAAACGGAAAATCAAAACTTATAATTGATCGGAATCGATCGAGGATACGACGAACCTTAGCGGTAAAAGTTACGTTTTCGACTTGACAGTTCCAGTTATCTTCGCATTCAACCAAGCTTCCTCTGTAGACTTCTCCACTCTTGAGTTCTACCGTCACTATGTGTCCGGCGGCCTCGTGTAACAGCTTCACCGGAATCCCTAAACTCCGACTCATTTTCCGACCAAATTCTCTCTCTAGAGAATGTGTAGGTCTGAAGTGAGAGAGAGTGTGTATTGGAGACCTGAAAGGGTTTCTGAAACAGAGAGACCCCAAATCAAGGGCCTTTTATTTGATTAAAAAAATGCATTTTTATATAATTATTTAATAAATAAATAAGTAGTTTACATTTTTTCGTTCTTATTTTTTTTTTTTTGGAACGACAAGTTCGTAGTTAGTGATTCGAATCTACAGTGACATCCAAATGGACAGTATGCGGGACCCAAACCTTCGCCTTAGGGCATACCCACTCCACCACCATTTTCGTTCCTAGTTAAAAATTATGATTTTTGTTTTTATAATTTATAATTTATTATTATTTTCGTCCCTTGATTAATTCTTACCTTTTCAAGTATAAGGGATCAAAATAGTATAAAATTGTAAACCACAAGAATTGGAACAACAATATATTATAAATCATAAAAATAAAGATAACAATGATTTACAAATGATGAGAATGAAATCCGCAATATCTAAATTACAAGGACTAAAATCATAATTTTTGTCTGTTCCAAGATAATTATTCTTATTAAAAAAGACATATAATTTTAAAGATGTGTAATTATTATATTTTTAATTAATTAAAAAATAATTATAATCATTAATGAAAAAGGGAGTAATATTTTTCTGAAATTAATTAAAATTGCAAATCCCAAGAAATTAGGTCTAGTTTAAAATAGAGCGAAAAAAAGATATTAATAAACTTGTAATTAGAAATAAGTTTAGAAAGTGAACATGTTTTTATCTGATTGGGACATTAGTTGATCTGAAAAACAGTCCGAGTCTTATGTGATCTAAAAAAAGGTTGGTCGTTTGCTCCAACCCAAAAAAAGATGGTCCAAAAAGGACTAGTCATCCTACTCCGATTTTGGGTTGATAATGCATTGAGGAGTCTTAATCTGGTGTGGTTTGTGGTATCCCAACAACATGTTTTCTCAATTTTGAAAACCGATATACGAAATGGATTTGAATATCTGCGTTCATTTTATTATATAAATATACATGGATTTGGACATGTGTTATAAGACTAAGGTGTTGTTTTTTTGTTTAGTATATAGGTTAAGATAAGTTGTTTGTATGAATTAAGATAAGTGGTTTGTTTTTTTTGTTGAATAATTTTTAGAATAATAAAAATTACCATTTTATAGCTTGAGTAAAATTATTAGCAATGGACCA
Organism: Silybum marianum; assembly: GCA_036898165.1. Taxonomy (NCBI): domain Eukaryota; kingdom Viridiplantae; phylum Streptophyta; class Magnoliopsida; order Asterales; family Asteraceae; genus Silybum; species Silybum marianum. Next base: position 49,171,707 of record CM072532.1, on the reverse strand, counting down.
AAATATATTGATAAATATGTTAAAATGCAAATTATGAAAAGGAAAATATAAATAAATTGAACAACTATTTACATAAAGACATTTTGATGAAATAATAACACAAATCTAATGATATCCCCACAAACCATCAACACATGGGTGGCTTTTAAGAGAAAACGTTAAAAGAAAAGGCCAACATGGTAATCTATTCGAACTATTCATCTATTTTAATTTAATGGTTGTAAAAAAACAACTACAATTACATTTGTTAAAACTGAATTCACAATCATAAGTAAGAACACAGTTACATTCGAATTTGAACCATCTTTTCTTCAGATCCAACAGTTAAAAGTGAGAAGATCACCGTCTATTTAACAAGTCCTCTACTTGAAAATCATAATGGTTTTGGTAAACAAGTAAAAGTAAGAAGATATTACATATTTTATTAGATAACAATCTCGATCATTAAAATGGATTAATGACAGGTGTCTTTCACACAGTAACGGTAACAGTAACATTAACATTTTTGGATTAGAGTCCTTGTCAAACTCACAATCCAATCCAATTATATACCTTAAAAAAAACCAACATAAAACAGAAACGCCATGTAAAAACCCCAAATTCAAACAACTCCAAAAAAAGATAGTTTCCATGAAAAAAAAACAAAGAAAACCACCAAGTTTTCAAAGTTCACAACACCAAACTTTCCTTCCTAAACAATCAAAATGAATCTTTGATTGCAAACCCAAAGTGTACCAACAAACCCAAAAAAAACATGGTTTAATACTATCCATGATCATAAACCCATTGCATATAAAACTTGTAATAATGCAACCATAAGTGTATCAAGAATTATAAAGAAACCATTTTTTCTTAATACCCTTTTCTTGCAGTCCTTCTAACTGTTGTAGTCTTCTTTTCCACAGTCCCACCACCAATTGATCTATCAAAGCTCATTGCCAATGGCGGTTTCTTGTTTTCTTTAGCGCTACTTCTTAACGAATACCTCTGTGTTGTAGCCACTTCTCTCCTTTCGACCAATGGGGTACTCATCTTTTTAGCACTCTCGAATTTCTTGACTTCCACGGTTCTTTTTGTTGACTCCATTTTAACCCCAAGATACTGTTTACATGGACTCTTTTTCTCGACCCCAGATTCGCCTCTTTTTCTTCTTAGCCGTTCATTCCGTCTTGCAGAATATTCATCATAAAACTTTCCCCTTTCAAAAAGAAGAGTCCCATTATAAGTATTTGCAGATTGATTTGTGTCGGTGGACCCACGCAAGTTATCTTGAACCATCTTTGTTAAGGCTCTTAATTCAGAAGAAATCGTGTGGTATTCAGGGCGGAGTTCGGGTTCATCTATGTCCATAGATTGCTTAGGCAAACAAGATTTTGTGAAAGAAGCTGTAAAAACAAGTAAAGATACAAACTTTAGTACACGGTTGTTGTAAAAGATCGTCTTTTTTAAGTATATAATATTTATATACAGCAAATGGAACAAATAAACTCACACACACCTCCTAGAAGAACAGAGGCTCACATACCGCTAGGCCAAAGGCCATTTGCCGGTGGAAAAGATCGTTACAATTGAGTTCAATAGTGATAAAGCTACTTTCTTTACATTTTTAAACATATAAATACTCTCTCATTCAAAATAAATCAATCCAAAACCAAACAAGCACAATATATGTCATCGAATATTTGCAGACCTACCTCCACCTCAAAGAGTAGAGCGGTTGATTCCGATTGTGTGTGATAAAAAATTGTTATTATAATACATCCCGAAAGAATTTTATAATAGATTCGAAAACACCTAAAGAGGATTTCTTGATCTTAGAGAAAACTTTTCTTTTGAAGAGTTCAATTTCTTAAATCCATCTTGTATGATGAATCTTGGATGAGTGACTTATAATAAAATCACTGCCATCATGCTACAACAGTCACAATTATGCTTGCGATTTAGTAACCCGTCATCAAATGAAATTCTTGGAGAAAACCAAAACTAACCCAGTAAATCTCACCTAAAAGAGTAGAGCGGAGGTTTTGTTTCAGATAATAAAGTCAATTGAAAACCTAAATAGATTCTTTTATTGGCTTCATATGATTCAGAAAATTTTATTTTCACAAAGGGAGAGAGAAGTTAAGCTAGACATTTTCACAAACACCTACAAGGCGTTCGTAACTTGACCAATTTCAATTCATGTTATAAAACCCCCAGAAATCTCTAGTAATCAATCAACCAATTTCAACCATAAAATCGATGAAAATGAAGAACTTTCATCATTCATGAACCTGTAAACAGATTTTATTTTGTATAACAAACAGATGACTTCTTGAAATAAAAATTCTTTTTCAAAAAGCGATAGAAAAGTTCTCCTAGACATTTTCACAAACAGCTAGAAGGCTTTCGTGATTTTACCAATTTCAGTTCATAAAATCAAAAACCCATAAACCTCTAGTAATCCATCAATCAATTTCAACAGAAAAAAATCAACGAAAATGAAGAAAAATTGATGAAAAATACCTGATGGAGTTTGAAGGCTGTTGTTCACAGTTGTCTGACCACCACGACGTGGACGGAGCCTTATCGGAGATCTCATTGCTAGCGGTGGCTTCCGATCTGATCGCATCATCTTTGACATTTAGAGAGAATTAGTTTGAAATTTTTTCGATTTGACCTTTGTTCTATGAGATTTTATGTTTCTTGCGATTTCAAATATCCTTCAAGAAAGGTTAAAAGGGGAGCGTCTGAGCTAACGGTCATATATTTGTTGATCCAACGGTCCACAATCGTTTTAGGGCATCTTGTAATAATCACTAGAATTAATTACATTTTTGGTCCTTTTAGTTTGGTATTTTTAATGGATTTCGTGCTTCTTTTTAAATATTAACGAAACATGTCCCTGTGATTTAAACTTTTAACAAGTTAGTCCCTGTGGTCACATTTTTTTAATTGGTAGGTCTTGATAGTTGCAATTTTTAATGAGATGGGTCCTAAGGGTATCTCCAATGGCATTCTTTATTTTACTCTCTATTATAGAGAGTAAAATAGAGAGTTTGTCATATCTTTTCCAATATCATTCTCTATAAGAGAATATTCTAAATATATTATTTTATACTTTGATTACATAAATGTTCAATAATACCCTTTATATTTATTACCTTTGTAAATTATACCATTATATGTACCAATGTTATTTAAAAACCGTTTTTCGCTTATGTGTGTTTTTATTACGGTCATTATGTACTTTTATCTTTATTATTTGTAATGCTTTTATGTTAAAAGATGTGTTAACGACGTGTTCTAATTAAATATGTTATGTTGTAATTTGACTATTAAATTAGTTTTTAAAATTAGTTGGATAAATTTAAATTAAATTTAAAACTTAAAAGATAAATGTAGTTTTAGTTTATTAAAATTGGTATTAGACAACAAATAAAATAAAAATACAATAATCCAAAAAATTGAAGGACAAATTTATAATTATCAAAAGTAAAAAAAAATAGAGAGTAGTGAATAGTAACTCTCTATATTTAGAGAGTTACTATTAGGGGTGCTCACGGGTTGGGTTGATCGGGTTGAAGGCATTTCAACAATCCAACCCAATGTCTTCGGTTTGAAAAATCTCAACCCAACCCAACCCAAACCAAAGTGCAACCCAACCCAACCCAACTCGTGCGGGTTAGTCGGGTTGATCGGGTTAACACTTTGGTACAACAAAATATTCTCCTAACCTTCAATATTTTGTTTTCTCTAGTCTTCTCATAATTTCTTTTTCATCGTCAGCCATTTGGTACAACATATTCATATATCTTAGATCTTAAGTATATCACATTCATCTCAATGTTATATATATATATATATATATATTCATATTTAATGGACATGTATACAAAGGAAAGTATATAGAGATGGAAAATAGATTAACTATATATATATATATATATGAAAAGAGTACGGGACGGTGTAATTGTCTAATATATATTAATAAATACTCAACAATCATATTAATATTCAAAAAATAAAATGATATCGGGTTGATCGGGTTGGGTTGGGTTCAAATAAACGTAACCCGATATCAACCCAATACCTTCGGTTTGAAATTTTTACTACTCGATTAGACATCGGGTTGCTTCGCGTTGATTTATTTTACGTCGGGTTGGGTTGGGTTGATCGGGTTTTTGAGCACCCCTAGTTACTATTCAATTATCTATTTTAAGGATTGAAATAGATAGTTCATTGGAGCGACTATATAGAGTAAAATAGAGAATTCATTGGAGATGGTCTAAATAATTCAATGATTTGGTTCCTAAATAATTTAACGAGTTAGGTTTCTATAACTGTATTAAAGGCCCAACTTGTTAAAAAATTATAACCGTAAGGTTCAACTTGTTATTTTTTTTAAAATAGGGATGAGATTGGTTAAAAATCATCAAGTCATTAACCACATGGATGAAAAATACAATTTAGTCTAATTACTATTATGGTATTTCATTAATGTTTTTAGATTTCAATTTAAAATTGATTAAAACTATACCTTTTCTGAAGATTGACAAAATTTACAAAACCAATAATAAAATTTAATGATTCTACCATAGAGGCCCACGATAAACAATAACTCCTCCTGAATATGAGCGTAATTGAAATTCCTGGGGAGTTATACATTTGTGCATTGATAAGGTTGAATTTATGTTTTAACTAACATTACAATTAACCCAAAAATACACTAACTTTAATATCATTGTCATTTTAGGCAATCGAATTGTAAGAGCATCTTGAACAACAGCTTTCCCAAAATGGGGAAAATAAAGAAAATGAGGATTTTGAGTCATTGTTTTGCTCCAACAGTTTCCTTAAAACTATCTGCAAAATGGAGAAAGTAAGATAGAGAAGAGGTTTTTCTTCAAATATGAAGATCACCCAAAAATGATTACCAAGTGAAATAACCAATAAGAAATTTTGAAAATAAATAGTTAGAGAGTGAAACAATATTTTAATAGATGATTGAAATATTTTAATATTATAGTTATGAATGGATTCTCTAAAAAGGGGAATTTATTGGAGATAAATGTAATATTTTTTTTGGAGATTTTAACTTTTTGTTTTCCATTTTAAAGAAATTTTGGAGAGTTTGTTGGAGATGCTCTGATATGACCTATTTGATGATGATAAAAAAAACATCAACCCAAGATGGTTTACCTTACTGTATAGTTATTGGCACATTAGTATACAGGTTAATTACTGGTAGAATCCACGACTCCTTAAGAGGTCAAAGGTTTAAACATAAGTATTTGTCATATATAAGCCAAGGGTCTTAAAGTATTTCGATTCAAAATTTTGTAACATGTTTAACCATATCTAGCGACCGTTTATCAACACAAATAAAATAAATGTTTATCGGGTAAAAGTCAACACCCTCGTCGAGTAAAGTTTTCGTTTAGCAAGCTGACACAGGCGTTAGGTTCTGGCAAGAGAATGAAAATGAGAACGGGAATAAAAATGATAGGGAATGAAAATGGGAATGCATTTTCATTCCCACTAGTTTAGTCAGGAATGAAAATTTGGGCTTATGTGAGAATGAACTCATTATATTATATAAAATCAAACAGTTTCTTTTGTAATCATTGTCATTAATTAGTGTCTAATACCTCCAACCAAACACCCCGTTGGTCAACACCATTATCTCCTACCTGGTAAGTATCTTTTACCGGTTTAAGAAGCAATAAAGTGTTTCACTACTCGATAATAGGTGATGAGTGTTAAGTAAATAACCTCTTAATGTATAACAAAACCCATTACATTTTAGGTTCGCTTTGATTGAACTGGTTTGGTCGGGTTGAACACAGTAATATCAGTAAGTTATCATGGATTACTAGAGATGAAACTCTAAATTTTTTTTCTTCATTTTACCCTTAGTTATGAGATGGAGAAAATTTCTTTCTCTATGGTTAAAGATAAATTTGTCTTTCTGTAAATAAAAAATATGGTAATTACACATTTTTAAGATTGTGTGTCATTTTTATTATGGACATTTATTTTCAGAAGACGAGAGTACTTTCATTTGACTTGTTACTCATCCTTTTTTTTGAACGACAATAACACACACACACACGTTCCTGGGATATTCAGGATCCATTCGGGCACCCGACTAATCCCCGAGAACCAGGACCCACCACACAGTGGTAGGCCAAATTTTGGATATTAGTTTTAAATGTCTTTTTATTCTTAAGGTTGTATGTGAGTTAGTTTAAACCTTCTAAAACCCAAACAACTCGACTATCTCAACCTGAAGCTCAAGTTGTAAAATTTTCAAACCATATCGTTAAATCAAACAAGTTTACCATATAACCCTGGGATGTGATGTGGGCTTATTAGGTTAAGAACACTTTAGAGCTTTTGGATATATTTTTTTTCGATTTGATGGTTGTTACAGATGTAATGGTAGTTTCATGTGAGAAAGAGTATTAATGAGACAATAAGAAATGATTTTGACCATTGATCACTTTTAATCTCAAACCCATCCATGAATCACGCTTGATACGGGGATTGATCTCGTGCATCCTAGTGCAACTCATCCTAATATGCATTCAAGGGTGAAGATTAATTTTTACCTTCTCACCATAACTTTCAGAAGAACTCTTGGTTTATATTTATATCTAGGGAGGGGGAGAGAGAGAGAACAAGCGAGTTTGGTAAGAATACTTTTGAGCCTTTGAATAGTTTTCTGATGGTTGTTATAGATGTAGTATAGTAGTTTTGTAAATGAGTAAAACTTCAATTGCATGGCTACAAGGAAAGCTAGGCTTGCATATACCTTTAGATACTTAGAGCAAACTTCAAATGCGAACTCAAATTTGGTTGTAAACGTGAGAGTAAATGAGAGTACGACACATGTCTGAATATAGATTATTCAGACTGAATATACAAAGAAATAACTGAATATAAATATTTCTTTGCATATTCAGACCGAATAAATACTGTCTAAATATTTCTTTGAATAAGACACGTGTCGCACTCTCATTTATCCTCACGTTCACAACTAAATTTGAGTTCTCATTTGAACCCGCCCCTACATACTTATACTACATTTACTAAAGCCTTGTATTTTTTAATTTTTTTTACCTTTTAATTACCTCTTATACCTGATCCCCGTCAGACATTTTATGATTAAAATTGTTTTTTTTCTTTTTCAAAGCTTCTTATCTATTAATGGGTCTGTACAAAAGAGGTGTAAACGAGCTGAGCCGAGTAGTAGGTTAATCGAGTCGGGCTCAAAAAATGAATACTAGGCTCGAGCTCCATTAACTTTTCAATGTAGGGCTCAAACTTGAATAATTTTTGAGTTATTGAGGTCGAGCTCGATGCTCGTATGTGGGTTCGAACTCGCAACCGATTAACTCGTTTATTGGCTTGAACTCGATAATTTTTATATTTTTATTGTATGATTAATAAATATATAAGCATGTTTTGCTCGAAAAAGGGGTACACTCGAATGGCTCGACTCCAAAAATTAAATTGAGTTTTCGAACAAGCTGAGTCGAGTCGAGTCGAACATTAGTGTTATAAAGCTCAGCTCGTTTAGTTAAACGAGTTCAGTTTTGTGTTCGAGATCGAGAATTATTAAGCTGGAGCTCGAGTAGCTCTTTAAAAGCTCGAATCGTTTACACCTCTGTCTACCATGACTCCAATGCCACCATTGCCTCCATCGGCCAAATCGAACCCAAATCGGGTGGAAATCGAACCCAAATCGAGTGGAAATCAAACCCAAATCGACTCAAATCGTGAATTGCATTTGTTTGTGTCTATTTGTATCGGTGTGTTTTGTCCAGTTTTCTTCGAAATATTACAGATAGTATTCCAAATATATATCACATCATAGACCATATCAAATCATCAATCGTATGAAATCTGATATATAAGGTTACAAATTAACTGCATTTGTTTATGTTATTTGGAACAGATAAAAATGAAATTGTGATACCTTCATTTCTAAATATGCATTTGTTTATGTTACTTAGAACATATAAAAAATAGATGGTATTTTACAATGGTTTAAAATATTTGGATACTTCAACTGAATTTAATTAAAATGAGTTGATTTAGATTTCAGACATTTTTGTCGATTTACAAAAACGAACAAGGCTCAGACTACTTTAGACGTTTGTCAATTTACAAAAACAATAGTCTTATTGATTCAGACTTCAGCACCACCCGTTATAAAAAGTTATAATTAAGAAGTGAAATAAGATTTCAGCATTCAGCACCTCTTAAAAAACAAATGTTACTGGACTTTATCAACTAGATGTTAAAAATGCGTTTATGCATCAAGACCTACAAGAGGAGAGGATATATTATATATGTATATGTTCAACAACCACAAGACTTTGTATATATTATACAAAAAAATAAGGAACGATGGAAAGGATGTACACTTAAACTATATATTATATATCTATACTGTATTATAAAGCATTTGGGTTGAACTTTTAAAACCAACTTTTTAAGCATTATGTATCATTGATTAAAGCCAAATTACTGAATTTTTAAATTTACAAGTTGAGTAAGCATAAATACAACTTATTAAAGCTCAAAATTTGAATTATTATAATTAACTGTGGATAAACATAATCAAATAATGATAAACATATTGTTTTAAAATATAAATAATCTAAATGATGATAATTATTGAGTTCTAACAGAATACTTAATCATTACATTTATATTTTCAAACCTAAAATAAATTACTTGGTTATTAGATCTATATTAAATTATAATAAGAAAATTAAACTAAGAATTATCTTTATAAAAAAACAAATACAAAACCATATTATAAAATCGATAAAGAATAAAACGAATAATTAAAATCGAGATTTATCGCTATTTGCGCGAGTACGCTTCTAGTTATAATAAAGCATCTGACTCAAAAGTCTTGAAAACAAATTTTTATGAGAGAGTACTAATGCATATTATTAGATATAATTTTTAACCAAAAAAGAGAGATGGAATGAAGCTACTTACTTACGACTTAAGCGACACAATGGTCTCCACAAATTTCCCATTTATAAGAAGTACCATGGTGTTGTCAATGGTACACTTGCACACCTCTTTTGCCTCCTTACGATGATCGACTTTGTAAACAAAAACATAACGACTAGAATTATAGAGCCAATTTCCGTTCTTCATTAGGTGACATGGTTTATACATAAACGGTAACATGGAAGAACGTAACACCTTTGTCCACTGTCCATCTCCATCTCCATCTCCATCTCCATCCATCTTCCACAACTCGAGTTTATCACTTTCTATTTCCGAAACCACAGTCAAGTGAATGCATCCTCCTAAAACCGTCATATTATAACATACTGCAGAAGGAGAGAGAGTTGCTATCTCTGTGAACATTTCAGTCTTGGTGTCGAACCTTATAATCAAATACGAATCTTCCCTACTAGTGCCTTTTGTGTCTTTATTTGCTAAGAAATAGAGTTTTTCATTCAACAAACAACTAGAGTGCCAATGTTTCAGAAGTGAATCGACTCTTGACTTGGCCTTCCGCCACGAGTCAGATTTCCAAGAGTATATATAAGCATCACTAGATTGGGTTACACGTAACAACTTATAATCATCGTCACAACTACTGTAATACAACCCATATCCTCTTGCATAGATACTGAAGCAATTGCCATGAGAATTGTCTTTGGACAACGCCTTATAATCACCCGTTAAAGGATTCCATAAAATTATATCCGAGTACCTATGGCAAGGTGGCCACAAAGAACCTAAGCCTGAATAATCTATGCCTACACATACCAGTCCATTTAAAGATGATATAATCCACATCTCATCCCAACTGGCTTTAAATGGCAAAGAGCGGTTGGCAGATAAACCAAGTTCAGGTGTTTCACAGTCGATGGTTCGGAAGTATTTGCATGGGTTTGTGGTATAAACGACAATAAGTTTTTGGTGATTTTGATCGTTTATGTAATGGAGGTGCATCTTGGTAAACTCAGGTGTTTTTAGGAACGAGTGCCATTGCTTGCAAACAGACATAAAACGGCCTATAGATCTCGCAGGCAGCCTTGGTAGTATTTGGAACAACAATATGTCATCCATGGTGTTCAACTCTGCAACAACAATATCAAATTTAATAAAATTAATTAATTATTATAATTTGAATACATTCTAATAAACACAAATTAATTAAACAACAAGCATCGTTGAATGATGAGTAATAATGGTTGTTCAAGTCTTGTAATTTCTACAAAGTAGATGATCGATTAAGCTATTTTCGTTTAATTAAACATTATTTATTAAGCAATATTACCAAACCAAACAAAAGCAAGAATTTACAAGTTTATATTAATATAAATCTGAATTGATGATATCAACAAATTAAGTAGAAAAATAAATACCGTAAGTTGACAAGATAGCAGGGATTATCAACATAGATTCGAACATAAATTGACAATAACCTAATTAACCTAAGTGCTAAATTTGATGTAAAAAAACAGTAAAAGAATTACCTTATTGAATGAATGAAGAATCGTTGGTTGGAATCTCTGAACGATGATGATCGATTAATAATAGATTAAGAAGGGAGATTGTGGAAAATTCCGCATTAGGGTTACAACTTATATTCGAGTCATTGGGTTGGATTAGTCGGGCTTTTGTATAATCCTGCTATACGAAATGATTAGGCCCGTTTATGACATTTTATAAACCCATGGGATGATGGGAATGTAGTCGATAAATGTTTTTTATTAATAAAATAACTCAATACAAAAACTCAAAAGATGCTGATAATTCATTAAGGATAGAAAGAAAAAAAGTGAAACCTTATTACGTGGTAGGCTTAATTGTTAAAGAAATAAGAGGCATTAAGATATTTAGATTACTTCTTTTTTCGTTAAGAGATAAAAGGCTCTAAAAAAACAATGTTAAGCATAAAATGCTTGACGGAATCAAACATCAAGAGGTAATTAAGAGCAGTGTTTTAAAACCTAGGTCGACTCGACTGGTCGAACCGGGATTCGAGGAAGAGACCGGGTGAACTATGATCGGGTTTTTGGCTTTGTGACCCGTTGTGACCCGGCCGGGTTTCACAAAAAACCGATTGAACCGGTGGTTGAATGTGAACTCAATTTTGGCTGTGAACGTGAGGACGAATCTCAGCCACACATCTTCGGTTATGGTGGACGCGATCACGGAGGATTGACGCGATTCATGGGAGGGTGGAGATTATTAAAGGAGCGGAACCAGGTCAAAGCCGCCTTTATTGACCGGATAAGTGGCTGAGATTCGTTATCACGTTCACAACCAAAAATGAGTTCACATTTGAACTTTCCTCTATGTATGTATATTTATATATGTATGTATGTATTAAGAAAAATGGAAAATGCAAGGAGATTCTTGAAACTGGTTGACCCGGTGGTTGAACAAGGGCTTACTAGGGAAAATTTATGTATATGCTACTATCTTTTTGGTTTTTTTTTTAATTTATTAAACTTTTTAGACTACTACTGTATAATATATAGTGAGGAAAAAAATGGGACTTATTTGTGGCCCTGGGCATGCCCCATGCAACCCTCCCCGATATATAGCCCTCCTGACTGTCCAAACATCTGATATGAAAGGCCAATCCTCCCGAATCTAACTAGTGCAATTTGAAAACGCTCACCACTTTAAAAATATTTTAAGGGCAAATTACATGAAAAGATAATAGATAATGTATTTTGATTTAATTCATATTTTAAGTAACGAACTTTCAAAACATTTGTTTTGTTACCTAAGATGTGATACAATAAACATTTAGGTATCTGGGTAACCGGTTTAACCATTAACCGGTTGACATGGCAACTTATGTGGCATACAAGTCAGCATTTACTTAGTGACGTTGAATTTTATATAAAAATATTTTTTGTTAATTTTTATAATTTAATTTATTAATAGGTATTTTTTATCGTACAAGTGTTAAAAGTATTAGTACCAACAAATAAAGCATGTATGTGGTTTTTTGGTTTAGAACTCAGGCTTAAAAACGACTTTTAACGGGTTGTTTATCAACTATCGGGTAAAAGTCAACACCCTCACCAAGTAAAATTTTTGGTTAGCAAGCTGAGATTAGATTGTTACCATCAGGGCCGTCCCTGGGGGAGGGCGAGCCGGACGTACGCCCAGGGCTCAAAAAAAATAGGGGCCAATTTTTTTTCCCGTATATACTATATAATATATGGTAGGAGTTCAAAAAAGTTAATAAATAAAATATACAAATTTTTTAGTATCTAATATGATCAAAAAAAGAACTTAGCATTATATTAAAGAACCAAACATGTATTAACTAATTATAATGGAGAAAAAATATGTAAAAAAATTAATTGGTTGTTCATTTTATAAAATATAAGATTATCTTGCCTAGAATTAGAAAGCATTGATATATTCTCTATCATTGATATAATCTTCCACCGACTATTTTGATTATTTCATCCATAATTCTATTTTTGTATTAGAATATAGTAGAATTATTGTTATTAACTAAGAAAAACTCTTACATTTTGAAAAAAATGATCAACCATATAAGACGATCTAACTTATATCTATATTTAGAGTTTCAAAACTACTATTTTTTCATTCTTTTTTACCTAATATTGAGTGCATGAATTTTAAGTATTTTATTATCTGTAAAACAACAATAAGATCTCAAATAATAAGTAAAATGGACTTTTGATTCTAAAATTGAACGTTCTAAAAAGTTTGTTTTAACGATAAAAGTTTAAAATGGTGATGAAAATATTAACATGATTGAACATGGAAACCGAACTGATTTGTATATTGATTTACATAAAGTGTTACTCTAAATAATCAACATTGTGACCTCAATGATGTCAATGTATATAAAATGCGTTTGGCAATGGAACAAATTTACGATACTATGTAAAAATGATATGATGGATAATATTAATTAGAAGTAATTATTGATTGATTTTGCATTTAGAAAATACCGGGAAAAACGTTGTTATAAAAATTATTAGTATTTGTTGAATTCAATGTTAATTTGAAAATAAAAACAATATATTGAAGAAAAAAATTGTACTTATCGAGGGCCTGTTTTTTAATCTCGCCCAGGGCCTAAAATTGTCAGGATAGGGCCTGGTTACCATTATCTTATACCATGTAAGCATCTTTTACCAATTAAGAAGCAATTAAGTGTTTTGCTACTTGATAATATGTGATGAGTGTCAAGTATATACCTCTTAGAGCATCTCCACTAACTATGCTAAAATAGAAAAAAAGTAAGATTTTATCATTTTTGTTGTTCCAACAACTATGTTATCCACTATGTTAAAATAGAAAAAAAAACATGAAAGAGATTGTAAAAATCTCTAAATTTTAGAGTAATCTCTAAAAACCATTACAAGAAAGAGAAAATACTATTTAATTGTATCCAACCAATTAAAGTGTTTAGATAAAATGTATAGGAAAGATAAATAATATTTTATTAGATGAACCGAATATTTTATTAATATAATTAATGCTAGAATTGCAAAAATAGAATAACTGTCGAAGTTAGATGTAAATTTTTATAGAGATTTCGACTTTTATTACTCTATTATAGAAATATTACACCATAGCTGTTGAAGATGCTCTTAATGTATAACATAACCATTACATTTTTGGTTTGCTTTGATTGAACTTGTTTGGTCAGGTTCAACACAGTAATATCAAACAAGTTGTCATGGATTACTAGAGATGAAATTCATGAATGTCTATTTTTCAATTATACCCTTAAGTATGAAATAGAGAAAATTTCTTTTTCTACAATTAATTTTTTTTTTTTTGCTAATTAAAAAAATGATAATTACACATTCTAAAGATTGTGTGTCATTAATTCTTATTATAATAACATTTATTATCGGACAAAGAAAACCATTTTTTTACTTGTTACGCATTGTTTCTAACCGCTCATTTGCCACTAATTATTATACAACTTTAATTGATTTAATTTTCACAATTATATTAATTTTAAATTTGTCTCTTTAATCTTATATAAGGTTGTACATGAGTTGTAAAACTTTCAAACCACATTTTTAAATCAAACAAGTTTAGCATCTAACCTTGGAATCACTACTAGAAAATTGAGTATCTTCAACAGAAATTAATTTTCAACGTAAAATGTCGTTGAAAATTTTCTACGAATTTTAGAGAATTATTGACAGAACATTAATTTTCTATGAATTTTCAACGAATTTTCGTTGAAAATCTCTCACCAACATATATGCATTTTCAACCAAAAAAATTTCAACGGAATGTCTCGTCAAAAAGTTTTTGGTTGAAAATATATTTTGTGAGAGATTTTCAACGAAAATTCGTTGAAAATTCATAGAAAATTTATGTTTTGTCAATAATCTCTTTAAAATTCATAGAAAATTTTCAACGATATTTTCCGTTGAAAATACTCAATTTTCTAGTAGTGGATGTGATGTAGACTTTGGTAAGAACACTTTAGAGCTTTTGAATGTTTTTTTTTGATTTGATGGTTGTTCAGGATGCAATGGCAGTTTCATGTGAGAAAGAGTTATAGCGAGAATATAAGAAAGAATTTGAACTCTTGATCACTTTTAATCTCAAATGCATCAATTAGTCGCGCTTGATACATGGATGGATTGATATGGTGAATCTCATCCTAATATGGATTCAAAGGTGAATATTTGTTCTTACCATTCTTACCATAACTTTCATTCTTATCAGAGTTCAACCATTGGTTTGGTTTGGTTTATATTAAAATCTAGGGAAGAGAGAGAGAGAGAGAGAGAGAGAATTTTGAAAGGTTGCGAAAACTAGCGAGTTTGATAAGAATATTTTTGAGCATTTGAATAGTTTTTTTTGGTTGTTATAGATGTAGTAGCGGTTTTATAAATGAGTAAAACTTCAATTGCATGGCTACAAGGAAAGCCATGCTTGTTTATACCTTTACGTACTTATACGTACATTCACATATTCTATAAGGCCTTGTTTTTTACCCCTTAATTACCTCTTATTTCTCATTCGACCAGGCATTTTTT
Organism: Silybum marianum; assembly: GCA_036898165.1. Classification (NCBI taxonomy): domain Eukaryota; kingdom Viridiplantae; phylum Streptophyta; class Magnoliopsida; order Asterales; family Asteraceae; genus Silybum; species Silybum marianum. The sequence continues at coordinate 49,156,669 of CM072532.1, read as the reverse complement.
ATGATTAAAACTGTTTCTTATAATAAAAAATAAAAGATACGTTTTATCATAAATTTGTAATTGGTTTTCAATCAAATACACTTAGAACGTTAGAAACACATTTAATAAAACATATAAAAATATTTTTTTTGGAAAACCAGTCCCAGACCACAGTCCTTGGCTGGTCCGGTTCCGGTCTTCCAGCGTCCTGGGCCGGGCCGGGTCCAAATTCTCATCTCTAGTCTCGGCGTTGGGCTACCACCAATCTCGACCGCGTCATACCCAATTTAGACATCTCTATTAATTAGGGAGCAATGAGTTACAACTAGTAAATCGATTGGTAAATCTTTCCTTTTATTTGTTTAATTTTAGGTTTATGGTATTTAAAGATATGTTATAAAACATGTAGTTTACTTTTTGTAAATCTCTTAGACTTACAATTTATCACTATATAACTTCTTAAAACTCCATCTTTAAATTTCACAAAATTAGCTGATAATAAATGGACAAATATGTTTAAATACCAAATAAGTATTAAACCCTATTAACAACGATGAATCAAGAAACTTGGCCGATGATTGGACAAGGGGTGTCTAAGAATTTCAAATTTTAATAAACGCATTTGAAACAATATTGGGGTTTTGAATTATTTGGTTAACAGATTAATTATATTGGTATTTTAATTTAAATTACTTCTAAAGACATATAGAAAAATAACATTATCTACTTGGTTTATTTTAAAAGTAAATAATAAAATATATTTAACACAAACAAAGTGGGCCTTTCCCGGTTTCCCCTCTCTTTATGTCCATCCCTCAAATAAAAAATTCTATAAATTTTTATTTTCCTGTTTAATAGAAAATTACATCAATATTGTTTCGACAAGCAACAAATTTTATCGTTCTTAAACTCTAGCTTATTAAAACTCCTCGCATCAATGCCATTGCTCCCCATCACCACATTTCAATATCCTATTGTCATCCGCTCTCCATCACCGTTGTTGGCAATGCCACTACCATTAAAAGACAAAAAAAAGGTATAAAAAAATGGAAGATGGATGACAGAGGACAACAGTGGCAATTAGCAGTGAAGAGTGGTAGTGGGTGTGTTGACGTTGGGTGCGCCAAATTTGAGTGGCGCAGAGTTTGGAAACAACAAAAATTGATTTAGGATGTATATATAAAACAACCACAAGACAAGACTTTGTATATAATATACAAAATAAGGGAATGATGGAAGGAATATATTATATCTATACTATATTATATTATAAAGCATTTGGTTCAAACTCTTAAAAACAATTTATAAAGCATTCAATACTACTTTATAAAGAATTAATTACTTAAAATTCAAGCTTACAAAAAAAGATAGATGGAATGAAGCTACTTACCGCTTAAGCGATACAATAGTCTCCACAAATTTCCCATTTTGAAGTAGTAGCATGGTGCAGTCAATGGTATAGTTACACGCCTCTTTTGCCTCCTTACGACGGACTTCAGAAACAAAAACATTACGACCGTAATGCACGAGCCAATTTCCATTCTTCATTAGGTGGCATGGTTGAAACATAAATGGTAACGTGCAAGAATGTATCACCTTCATCCACTCTCCATCTCCGTCCATCTTCCACAACTCGAGTTCACCAAAGTCTATTTTCACATCCAAGTGAATGCATCCTCCTACAACCGTCATATTATAACATGCGGCAAAGGAAGAGGGAGTTGCTATCTCTGTTAACATTTCAGTCTTGGTGTCGAACCTTATAATCAAAGACGACCATTTACTACTACTGCCTTGAGTCCCTTGTGCTACGAAATAGAGTTTTTCATTCAGCAAACAATTGCAGTTCCATGTTTTCAAAACCGAATCGACTCTTGACTTGGCCTTCCGCCATGACTCAGATTTCCAAGAGTATATATAAGCATCGCTAGATTGGGTCACACGTAACAGCTTATAGTCATCATCACAACTAGTATAATACAACCCATGTCCTCTTGCGCCGATACTAAAGCAATTGCAATGAGAATTATCTTTGGACAACGTTTTATAGTCACCCGTCAAAGGATTCCATAAAATTATATCTGAGTACCTATGGCACAAAGAAGCTGAGCCTGAATAATCTATGCCTACACATACCAGTCCGTTTAAAGATGATATAATCTGCATCTCGTTATTGTGGACTTCAAATGGCAAAGAGCGCTAGGCAAATTATCAACTTGGTGTTTCACAGTCGAAGGTTCGGAAGTAGTTGCACGGATTGGTGGCAGAAACGGCAAGAATTTTGGGTTGATTTTGATTGTTTACATGGTGGAGGTGCATCTTGGTAAACTCAGGTGTTGTTAGGAACGAATGCCATTGATTGCAAACATACATAAAACGGCCTATTGATTTAAATGGTTGCATTTGTTTATGTTACTTAATATAAAAATTGTTGGTTTACAAAAACAAACAGTTTTCTGATTCAGATTTCAGACTTAAATACCACCCCTTATAATTAAGAAGTGAAATAAGATTCCAGCCTTTAAAATCTCTTAAAAAACAAACGTCACCTAAACTTTACATGCCTTCATATAAAAAAAACGTAGAACTTGCACATACTTTTACTAAATTTTGCATACCTTCACGTACATACAAACATTTTTATTAAACTTTACATGGCTTGACTATTCCACATTCATAAGAAAAGTATTGAAATCTTATATGCCTTCACTATTACACATTCATAAGAAAAGTAGATACAAATATTTTTATTAAACGGTCGCATGATTTGTTACAAAAAAAAAGGATGATAAGTTTATCAACTAGATGTTAAAAATGCGTTTATGCATCAAGACCTACAAGTGGAGATGATGTATTATGTATATGTCCAACAACCACAAGATTTTGTATATATTATACAAAAAAAAAATGTACGCTTAAACTATATATTATATCTATACTATATTATAAATCATTTGGCCAAAAACTCTTAAAAACAACTTTTTAAGCCTTAGGTACCGCTATTTAATGTTAATTACTTAATTTTCAAGATTACAAATAAATTATTTAAATAGCGGTACCTAAGGCTTAAAAAGTTGTTTTTAAGAGTTTTTGGCCAAATGATTTATAATATAGTATAGATATAATATATAGTTTAAGCGTACATCTTTCCATCATTCCTTTTTTTTTTGTATAATATATACAAAATCTTGTGGTTGTTGGACATATACATAATACATCATCTCCACTTGTAGGTCTTGATGCATAAACGCATTTTTAACATCTAGTTGATAAACTTATCATCTCTCTTTTTTGGTTAAAAATCATATCTAATGCATTAGTACTCTTTCGTAAAAGTTTGTTTTCAATACTTTTGAGCCAGTTGTTTTATTATAATAATAGAAGGGTACTCGCGCAATGCAGCGAGATACATCTCAGTTTTTAAGTTTCATTTTAATATTTGTCTGTATCGACGTTCGACACAATGGTCTCCACAAAATTCCCATTTATAAGAAGTAGCATGGTGCTGTCAATGGTATACTTGCACACCTCTTTTGCCTCCTTACGATCACCTTTGTAAACAAAAACCTCACGACTGGAATAGCAGAACCAACTTCCGTTCTTCATTAGGTCACATGGTTTAGGCGCAAATGATAACATGGAAGAACATATCACCTTCGTCAACTCTCCATTTCCGTCCATCTTCCACCACTCGATCTATTTTCGAAAACGTACACACGTGAACGCATCCTCCTACAACCGTCAAATTAAAACATACCGCAGAGGAAGAAGGAGTTGCTATCTTTGTGAACATTTCAGTCTTGGTGTCAAACCTTATAATCAAAGACGACCATTCACTACCTCTGCCTTGAGTGCCTTGTGCTACGAAATACAGTTTTCCATTCAGCAAACCACAAGAGTGCCAATTTTTCAGAACTGAATCGACTCTTGACTTGGCCTTCCGCCATGAGTCAGATTTCATCGAGTATATATAAGCATCACTAGATCGGGTTACACGTAACAACTTGTAGTCATCATCACAACTACTGTAATACAACTCGTATCCTTTTGACCTGATACTGAAGCAATTGCCATGAGAATTATCTTTAGACAATGTCTTATAATCACCCGTCAAAGGATTCCATAAAATTATATCCGAGTACCTATGGCAACCAGGCCACAAAGAAGCTAAGCCTGAATAATCTATGCCTACACATACCAGTCCGTTTAAAGATGATATAATCTGCATCTTGCTATTGTTGGTTTCAAATGGGAAAGAGTGGTTGGCAGATAAACCAAGTTCAGGTGTTCCACAGTCGAAGGTTCGGAAGTAGTTGCACGGATTTGTGGCAGAAACAGCAAGAATTTTGGGGTGATTTTGATCGTTTACATGATGGAGGTGCATCTTGGTAAACTCAGGTGTTTTTAGGAACGAGTGTCATTGCTTGCAAACACACATAAAACGGCCTATAGACCTCGCAGGGAGCCTTGGTAGTATTTGGAACAAAAGTATGTCATCGGACATGATGTTATTACGTTCAGCCATGGTCTTCGTCTATATATATACACATATATATATATATATATATATGAAGTAAATAAAACTATATAAGTGGTTTTTGAATTTCTACTTTGCAAGTCAATTCAGCATCATGTTTGTTTAATTCTGCAACAAACAACAATATCAAATTTAATAAAAATAAAAGTAGAAATCGTGAATCAACAACAACCATCATTGGTGAATGGTGAGTAATAATGCTTGTTCAAGTTGTCTACTTTCAACAATTTCATTGTCAAAATTTACCCCTAACTTCGTTAGAGAAAAAAAAAACTTGTTAAAAGTCAACCAGATCAGAGATTATTAAAAGTTACAGCAACTAATTAAAAGTTTGCAAAAGCTGAATTGATCACAGAAATTAAGCAACAAATTACAAAAATTGATAAACACCAAGAAACCTAAATTGACAAAAGTTACCTACGTTGAGAATGACGTAGAGCTGATGCTTTGATTTGGGAATTGATTTACGAAATCGATTTAGGTTATTAGGAAGTCGACGTCGTAACCAAAATCATCGCTTCAAAATTGGGCTGGCCCAATTTAGGCCTCGTTTTCTTTTCTAATTTTTTTTTGTATGGAAATTATATATATATATATTTTGGAGTTAATAGTGGATTTTGTCCTTGTGGTATCTTCATTTTATTATTAAATCATGGGTCATTTAAGCCTTTTCCATATATATACATATATATATATATACACTAGAAGAGATACCCGCTATATTGTAGCGGAACTTAAATATTTCATCAACATTAATGTTAGAAATCTTAAACTCTTTTAAAATATCAAATTATCTATCATTATAAACTTATAAATCGGCATCCTTTATTTTTACAAAACCCAAGTACAATCCTAATTTAAAAGAAACAAAGTAGCACATTTATGACATATTTGTTTTGACGAAAATGTAAAAATAACGCATGCCGATTTATAAGTTCATAATGATAGATAATTTAATATTTTAAAAGAGTTCGAGATTTCCAATGTTAATGTTGATAAAATATTTAAATTTCGCTGCATTAAGCGGTACGTTTCTAGTAATGATATTATTTGTAAAAAACGAAACATATTTTTTTAATGTAATTTGATTCATATACGATTATTTATTTTAATATGATAAATGTGTAAACTGAAAAATAAAATAGTTAGGGATATAGGGGTATGCAAGACCTGAATAATCCGAACCGAAAATAATGTGTTTGTGCAAAACCCGAATACCCCGAAATCCGAAAATCCGAAACCCGATTTTTTGGAGATATTTAGGTTCGGTTTGGGTTTGATATTTGGTCACCCGACACGTCCAAAAACCTGAAATATTTATATATATAGTTAAATATTATATAAATATATTTATTTATCTAATTATCTTATGAAAATTTTATATTATAGCTGGTCCAAATGTTTTATGATTTCTAAATTTACTATTGCTTTCATCAATTTATCGATATGAACACATCTTCAAAATCGATTAAATTTATATTTTTTTTCTTGTATTATAACTATATCCGAAACCGATCGATCTCAACCCGAACCAATCCCAAATCCGAAGACTAAAGTTCGGGTCTTTGTTTCCATATTCGAAACCCGATCGGGTTTTTGATTTGTCCACTCGAATCCGTCCGACCCGCCCGATGCACACCTCTAAAGGGATATGAACGGAATTTAAAAACTAATTATATAGGGTGTAAAAGGAAAAGGTAAAGAGTTAAATATATAACTATAGGGCGTACAACGTAATTTTTTTAAAAATAAGTCATTACTATTCATGTATATAATAATATGATTAAATCGAAAAATATTCAATATTGAACTCATTTTGAAGGTATTGATGACACGATCATAATGATATAATTTATAAAAATAGAAACTTAATTTTTAATTGTCTTATGATTCATATACAATTATTTAAGTTAATATGATAAAAATATAAAATGAAAAATGAAAAAGTGAAAGACATAAAATAAATTAAATAACTAACTAACTATATAGGTGTCAATTGTAACTTAAAATTTTAAAATAATTTAATTTATATAGGAAGTGGAGGTTGGAGTAAAATTATAAAGCTTTAGATGTTGTATTTCATGCAAAAAATGTTGTACCTCTTAAAAATGTGAAGTTAACTGTTTAACATGGTTTATATAATAGTATAGATAAGATTATATATGTTAATATGAAAAGATTGTGAAATGAAAATTATAAAAGAAAATGATATAAACTAAATTAACTAACAAAGTCTAGGTGTATAAAATGTAATTCAAAAATTGAAATTAATTTTATGGAGGTACATGCATGAAAATATTGTACCTTATGCAATAAGGTTGGAAGTCTTAAAATATTTAAAGTAACCGTTTAATAACTTTTATATAATAGTATATATAGTATAGATATTGATAGATAGATGAGGGGTGTAAAAGAAAAAATCAAAAATTAAATTATTTGATTTTTTTAAAATAAATTAATATATATTTATCATTTTTTATAATATTTATAAATCGTAAAATACCGAATATTGGGCTCATTTCAAAGGTATTAAAAAGACGATTATAATGGTATAATTAATGACAACATATAGTATGTTTTTAAATACAATTTAGATGATATAAGATTTTATATGGTAAAATAAAAATGTTATGGAATGAATTTGGTAAAAGGAAGGGATATAAAATTAAGTAAATAACAAAATCTAAGGGTCTAAAATGTAACTTACAAATTATAATTTTTTTTTTCTTAAATTGATAAAGGATTGCATGCTGTGTACTCTTCTACATCAAGTTTAATATGTTGTACCTCTTAAAGATTCCAACTTAACCGTTTAAGCTCCTTATATATATAGTATGATATATATATATATATATATAAGAGCAGATTCATATAAAGATGGTAACACGTTACGAAATTGCGATAAGTTTTTTTCATATACAATATCACATCTGATTTTGTACTAACTGTATCGGACGACTTTTGAGACCACTTAAGTCGTATGGAAAGTCACTCGCATCACTTATAATTTTGTACAAAATCAAATATGATTTTACACATGAATCACATGTGATTTTGTACATGAAAATTACAAAACTGATTGACTGCAGATTGTCCTCGCATTTTCGTAAATTGTTACCGTTATCACATTAACCTCTCTCTCTCTCTCTATGTATATATATATATACATTATAATAAATTAAAAATAAAAAAAATGATATTATTGTAGATTTGATTTGTTTAAACTTTTTACAATTGATTATATTAAATACGATTTAATTTTAGTGTTTTAGTATTTTTGTCTATTTCGATATGTAGATCTTTTTGAAGTTTATACAAGGATTTATTCAATTTGAAGTTACAAATATGAGTATTTATAAATCTTTTATCTGGTGAAAGTTTAAATAGTTGATTTTAAGTTTTTGAATGTCAAATAATATGAAAACTGGAAACCCTAATATTAGGAGGATAACATTGAGTTTTTTTCTCGGTGGTTGTCAATGATTTTCCGTTACAATATCGATAATAAATTTGTCTATTGCAATGATCAAAAAAAATATAACATTAAATCGTCTTTTACATAAGTATTTTCTAATTTAAACAAAATCAATCGAAAAACCATATCCTATTTTATTCGCTCTAAATAAATAAGGTATAGTTTTATTAGTTGATTTGTTTAATTTAAAGTTTTAATTACATCAAAGCACTACAAATCTATTTAATATAATTCATTTTTGAATAAAGTAATATAATTAATTTTACATTTTCTAAATAAATCAAATCTACAATAATATTCTATTTTACTTATTTTAAATTTTAATATCGTAATATTTATATATACATATATATATGTGTGTGTGCGCGCGCGATATATTGTTTTTACTTTCTTTTATAGAAAAAAGATAAAAGATAGGAAAAAGACTAAAATGACCCCTGATCTAATGACGTTACTGCTATAACCAAAATAAACTGAATACCACAAGACAAAATCCTCGATTAACATAGAATAAAGACCTTAGTTAAAAAAAACTATCTAACCGCAACAAAAGATCAAATCCATAATTCACTCATATTTTTATTAATAAAATGTTTTAAAATTTAATATTGAAATACATTTTGAATAACGTACCCAATAAACTTCAAGATCTTATAAAAATCTTAAAAAGCTTATATTATAAATACTAACAAAGAAAGAATATGTAGACCATTTTTCGGAAATCTGCATTTTTTTAAAAATCCAAGTCAATTTTTAGGATATCTTTTTTTTTAAAGATCCACCTCATCTTTTTTTATGGAAATCTTCGTTTTAGAATGAAGAAAAAAACAACCACTTTTCTTGAAACCTATATAACTTGTAAAAAAGATTAAATGATCATAATATTTTTTTTAAATGGAATGAATGACGTGAACTCGTGAAGAACATTTTCATCTTTTTACATGTTGATTATAGAGTAAAAATGTAAAAGCATATGTACAAATGTTTTAAACATTTAAGAAAACATAAATATAAAACGAGATGAAGATGAAGATTATAAACATTAACATGAACATCTTGATTTCATTGCATTATTTTAGGTCACAAATCAAAACTAAACATAATATCCGTAAATTAAGCCAAACCAAAAAGTGATCAACATATTTAATTAACGGTTCTAATAAAATTATATATAATTTTCAAACAACAAAATAAATGGAATGAATGAAGCTACGTAACAGTTAAGCAACACGATGTGAATGAATGAAGCTACTTACCAGTTAAGTGAGATGATATGAATTTATTAATGAAGCTAATTATCGGTTAAACGACATGATAGTCTCCTAAAAAAACGACTTATTAACTTATTCCAGTGTCATAGTGTCATAAGCCCATAAGCTAATCCAACCACTCTTTATAAAACTCCAATTTGCCACGACTCAAAAGTTGATAACCACTTTTACAAAAAAATACATAAGTTGTTTTAAACAAGCAATCCCAAATTAAACACCAATATATTATCTATACTATATTATAAAGCATTTGGCCAAAAACTCTTAAAAACAACATTTTAAGTCATACATACCGCTGTTTAATGCTAATTACTTAAAAATCTCTTAAAAACAATTGTAGGCGGTCGTCTTTATTTTTGGGGCCAGAATCATTCTCTTTTTAACTAAATCCAGCAGATATGTTTAATCTTCTAATTAAGTAATTGATATTGAATTGTTGATTATCTTCTATACTTTTATACATATATGTATTCCTAAATTATTTTGATTTTAATTGATATTGATTATCTATTTTTTTCGTTATAAATATAAATACATTGGTCGAGAAAGTACACAAAAATAAAATCTTTGTTTTTTCAAAACTAATAAAATCATATTTATAACATCGATAGAGACAAAAAATAAAATAAAACATTAAAATTAAGATGATCTCGCTGCATTGCGCGAGTATCCTTCTAGTATATTATAATAAAGCATCCGGCTCAAAAGTCTTGAAAACAATTTTTTATGACAGAGTACTGATGCATATTACTTAAAATCATATATAACTTTTAACGTAAAAGATTGAAAGAATGAAGTTTCTTAGGCTTAAGCGACACAATAGTCTCCACAAATTTCCCATTTATAAGAAGTCGCATGGTGTTGTCAATGGCATGCTTAGACACCCGTTTTACATCCTTACCATTGACTTTGTAAACACCCACCCGACGACCGGAAAGCAACAGCCAATTTCCGTTCTTCATTAGGTAGCATGGTTGAAACACAACCGGGGACATGGAATAACGTATCACCTTTGTCCACTCTCCATCTCCATCTCCATCCATCTTCCACCACTCGAGTTTATCACTCTCTATTTTTGAAACCACACACAAGTGAAAGCATCCTCCTACAACCATTAAATTAAAACATACCCCATAGGAAGAGGGAGTTGCTATCTCTGTGAACATTTCAGTCTTGGTGTCAAACCTTATAATTATCAAAGACGACCATTCACTACCTCTGCCTTGAGTGCCTTGTGCTATGAAATAGAGTTTTCCATTAAGCAAACAACTAGAGTGCCAATTTTTCAGAATCGAATGGACTCTTGACTTGGCCTTCCGCCATGAGTCAGATTTCAACGAGTATATATAAGCATCACTAGATTGGGTTACACGTAACAACTTGTAGTCATCGTCACAACAACTGTAATACAACCCATATCCTTTTGCGCATGCACCGATACTGAAGCAATTGCGATGAGAATTATCTTTGGACAGCGTCTTATAGTCACCCGTCAAAGGATTCCATAAAATTATATCCGAGTAATCTATGCCTACACATACCAGGCCGTTTAAAGATGATAAAATTGACATCTTTCTGCTACCGACTTCGAATGGCAAAGGGCGGTGGGCAGATAAACCAACTTCAGGTGTTTCACAGTCGAAGATTCGGAAGTAGTTGCACGGATTTGTGGCAGGAACGGCAAGAAGTTTTTCGTAATTTTGACTGTTTATATGGTGGAGGTGCATTTTGGTAAACTTGGGTGTTTTTAGGAACGAGTGCCATTGCTTGCAAACAGACATAAAACGGCCTATAGACCTCGCAGGCAGCCTTGGTAGTATTTGGAACAACAGTATATCATCCATGGTGTTCAATTCTGCAAACAACAGTATCAAATTTAATTAATTATTACAATTTATATACATTCGATAAACACAAATTAATTAAACAACAAGCATCTTTGAATGAGTAATAATGGTTGTTCAAGTCTTGTAATTTCTACAAATTAAACAGATGGTCGATTAAACTATTTTCGTTTAATTAAACATTATTTATTAAGCAATATTACCAAACAAAAGCAAGAATTTACAAGTTTATATTAATATAAACCTGAATTGATGATGGCAACAAATTAAGTAGAAAAATAAATACTGTAAGTTCACAAGACAGCAGGTATCAATATACATTCGAACAGAAATTGACAATAACCTAATTAACCTAAGTGCTAAATTTGATGTAAAAAAACAGTAAAAGAATTACCTTATTGAATGAATGAAGAATCGGTGGTTGGAATCTCTGAACGATGATCGATTAATAATAGATTAAGAAGGGAGATTGTGGAAAATTCAGCCTTAGGGTTACAACTTATATACGAGTCATTGGGTTGGATTAGTCGGGCTTTTGTACAATCCGAAGTGATCAAGGCCCGTTCATGATATTTTATAAGTCCAGACGAACTTATTCAAATTCAATAAATGTTTTTCATAGTAAAATAACTCAATACAAAATATGCTGATAATTCATTGAGGATAGAAAGAAAAAAAAAGTAAAGCCTTGTTACGTGGTAGGCTTGTTAAGGAAATAAGAGGCATTGAGATATTTAGATTACTTCTTTTTTCTTTAATAGATGAAAGGCTCTAAAAAAACAATGTTAAGCATAAAATGCTTGACGGAATCGAACATCAAGAGGTAATTAATAGCGGTGTTTTAAAACCTGGGTCGAACCAGTTGAACGGGACCCGGGGAATAGACCGGGTGAACTATGATCGGGTTTTTGGCTATTTGTGACCCGGCCGGGTTTCACACGGTTGAACTGGATTTCATCAAAAATGTATTTGGATTGATGAAAAACTTATGGTTATATATATATATATATGCGTGTGTGTGTGTTTTTTAATATATTTGGATTGATGTAAAATTTATTGTTATGTTATTTTTAATGTTTGAACTTGTGGATATCAAATTCTTTGTATATATATATATATGTATTGAGAAAATGGAAAATGCAAGAAGATTCTTGAAACCGGGTTAACCCGTGACCCGGTCACCACACCGCAACTCAAAAACCGGGTTTTAGAACATTGATTAAGAGGTAAAAATCAAAAAAAAAACACCATATGTTTGTTGTTTATTACGCCTCTTGTTCAATTTGTGTTTATTGAATGTATTCAAACTTGTGAATTTTGATATTAGTTACCTAGTGCAATATGAATGTTGGAGTCTCACATCGAATAGACTTTGACCATTGCTTCTGTATATATATGTCGGAAACTCATTTTTCTTCTCAGAGGCTCTTTTGGAGATTGATATAGGGGGTCCACATATTCTAACATAATATCAAAGCCAAGGTCTACTACTCTCGGGACTCGGCCCTCTAGCTAACCCCTATCGACACCTTGGGACAATATCGTGTCCATCTGGCCTCAATTGGAGGGGCAGTGTTGGAGTCCCCCCACGTCGGCTAGATTTGGACATTTACATCTGTGTATATATGTTGGAACGTCCCCTTTTTTTCTCAAGGGACTTTTTGTAGATTAATTTAGGGTTCCACATTTTCTAACAATGAATATAGTCAATCTGGTTGTTAGAAGACTTTGATCATCTTACACTACAGATTATTGCTTATTTTATTAAAATTTGATATTGTTTTTTTCTCCTTCTTGTTGCAGAATTAAACATGTCGAATTGATTTGCTAAGTAGAAATTGAGAAACCAAATAGTTATATATATATATATACATATACTAAAAGGGTATTCGCGCATTCAACGAGACACATCTTAATTTTATTGTTTCATTTTATTTTTTATGTCTCTATCAACGTTATAATACGATTTCTCGGTTTTGAAAACAGATTTTATTTTTTTGTGTGATTTATTTAATTCAGTTTATATATATATATATATATATATATTATAATTTAGGTTTAATAACGAAATAATTTATTTTAATTTACTAATGTAATTTTTTATAAAGATAATAGTTAAATATTTTGTTTCATATCAATGATTATGTTAATTATATTTTAGATTTTTATATTTAAAAATGGGATGTTTGTCTTGTATTATACTATTATATTATGTTTATCTGTAGTTAGTTATACAAATTCAAATCTGAAGCTTTAATAAGTTGTACTTATGTATAATTACTTGTAATCTTAAATTTTAAGTAATAAGTTGTAGGAATGCATAAAACATGGTTTTTTAGAGTTTTTATCAAATGTTTTATAATATAACTAGAAGGGTACTCGCGCAATGCAGCGAGATCCATCTTACTTTTAATGTTTTATTTTATTTTTTTGTCTCTACCAATGTTATAATACGATTTTATTTGTGTACTTTTTTTAATTCCGTTTTTTAAATTATAATTTAGGTTTAATAATGAAATAATATATTTTGGTTTAATAATATAATTTTTTTATAAATATAATAAATTAAGCATTTTGTTAGAGTTGAATGATTATCTTTATTATATGTTATATTTTTTATATTCGAAATTAGATGTTTATCTATATAGTTAGTTGTATCGTTACTTACACGAATTCAAACATGAAGCTTTAATAAGTTATACCAATGCATGTATAACTTGTATTCTTGAATTTTAAGTAATTATTTTTAATCAATTGTACCTATTGCATAATAATATGTTTTTAAGAGTTTTTGGCCAAATGCTTTATAATATAGTATAGATATAGATATATATGTTTTAATAAAATATTAAATAAATTTTACATATTTTAAATTTAAGGACAAATCAAATTTAATTAAAAAATAAAAATGAAAATTTTATCCTTTATTTTATCAAAAAAATAGAAAAAAGTGTTTACCTTGAATTTGTTTGTAGTTTTGTACTCATCGGTTAGTTATACAAATTCAAAATAGATAAGATATTTATTTTTTAATATAATTTATTTTAATAAAATATTAAAGTGGTAACAAAATTTTATTAAAAAAACTAAAACGAGGGTTGTATCTTATTATGTTTATAAAAAAATAAAGAAAAGGTGTCTATCATCGCTTAGTTATACAAATATCTCATTACTTGTATAATTATAAATTTCAAATTTAAGAAAACAAAATATCAAATTAATTAAAAAGAGTAAATACTTATTTTTGTATATAATTTATTTAATTACGGAATAAGTTATATTAAATAATACAAAATTAAAACGAATTCGTGTTTATCCTTTATTTGACTCGAATGGTGCTACCGCAATGTAACGAGGCCATCTTAATTTTAATGTTCTATTTTATTTTTTGTCTCTATCGATATTATAATACGATTTTTTTTGGTTTTGAAAAAGAGATTTTTTATTTTTTATGTAATTTAGTTTTTTTTAAGGGGGAAGCTAATGGCACCCTGTGTTTGGTACCCAGACTGGATGGGACAAGACGAGACAAGAAAAATAGTACCATGTTTGGTATGGCATGGAACAAAAACTAGATGGGACAACATGCAGGGGCGGAACACAAGCCTTCTAATTAAGAAGGCCGAACCTAACAAAACATCTTTATTGATAAACTCAATTTATTATAAAAAAAACTGTATGACAGGAGAATATAACCTATGACCACATATACGGAGGGCATATACACATAACCACCTGAGCTAAGTACAATTCATTGATAATATTTCTAATACCTAGTATTTAATGAATAAAACGCAGGGCCATGGCCCCCCTAGGCTTTTATTGTGTTCCGCCTCTGACAACATGGGACAAAATGTTAAAATCACCATATTACCCTCTTTAAACATCTGCTACCTAGCAAGATATCATCCCTCCGTCTCAAATCAAAGAGACAAGTTTCTTACTGGCAATGATCGATTCTTTATCTTTCTACACCTTCCATTTCCATGGTTGAAGACTTCGATTTCTTGATTTCTTCCAGGTACCATCTCTTGGTCTTCGATCTCACGATTTCTTCAATCAATCGCCTTCAATCTCTTGATTTCTTCAATTTCTCGATTTCCATGGTTGAAGACATCGATTTCTTGATTTCAGTATTAGTCTTTGATTTCTCATTATTATGGTTCCAGGCATCGATTTGATCTCCATGGTTCACAGATTTGTTCAACCATGGTTTTTTTTATACTTCTTCATCACTGTACCATGATTTTTGTTTTTCATGCTACTATTATGACTTTTGTTTTCAATATATATATATATATATATATATATATGATGCTACTGTAACTTTTACTTTCCATGATTTTGTTTCCATGGTTTCTATTTCATTATTGAGTATACGAGGCCTACGTTGAAAATTGAAAAAGCATTTAAGGGCAATTTCGTCATTTTAACAGTTTTGCCGTGTCCAGTCCAATCCAACATACCAAACATAAAACAAACAATTAGTCTAGTCTTGTTCTAGTCGTACCAAACGTGAGACAGACGGTTAGTCCTGTCCGGTTCTGTCCCGTCTTGTCCCGTCTCATCTAGTCTGCGTACCAAACGCTACCGATCTTATTGGCACCCCTGTAAAGTGAATCTTCCTCACACCCATCGTTGTCAAAACCATCTTTTTATAATCCCAATGCTATAAAGTACATTTAATTCCGTGCACACCCTTACTAAAGTGGTGCCATTAGCACTCCCTTTTTTTAATTATAATCTATGTTTAATTATATAACTTTTTATAAATATAATAATTAATTATTTTGTTAGAACTGGATGATTATTCTAATTATACGTTTATCTGTAAAGTTTAGTTACAATAATTCAAACATGGAGCTGTAATAAGTTGTACCAATGCTTTTTATAACTTCCATTCTTAATTTTTAAGTAATTATGCTTTTTATAACTTGCAAAAACGATGAAAAGTCAAATAATATGTTAATGTTTTAATCTTTATGAGAAACGTAAGAGGAGATCTTGACCCTCGATCATTTTTAATCTCACTCGCGTTTGATACACATGTTGATCCGGTGTATTTCAGTGTTTCTAATCTCGGTACATATCATCTCAATGTCCATCCAAACGTGAGAACTTACACTTCTCACCTAACTTCACTTTTCACCGAACCCCTTGATCTTCATCCTCATCTTTTTAATTTATGTTTTCTTTAAATGCTTAAAAGGCTTGTACATATGCTTTCAACACTTTTAACCTTTAATTAACAAGTAAAATGACGAAAATGCCCCTTGAGGGATACGTGATCCCATTTTAAAAGAATTACAAGTTTGGAACATTTAGTTTATTTTACAAGTTATATAGATTTAAAAAAAACGACGTCGATGCTTTTTCTTAATTAGAAAGTACAGATTTCCTAAAAAATGAGATGGATTTAAAAAAAAGCATGATTTCCCAAAAAATTGACTCGGATTTAAAAAAATACAGATTTCCGAAAAATGGCGAGGAAATAAATAATATCACATCATTAAAAACATGAGCTTAATCAGTATTTTCAAGTTATTAGGTAAATCATATACTTAAGGCTATGTTTGGCAAAGATAGCTGATAAGGTAGCTGATGACTTATAAGGTAGCTGATGACTTATAAGGTAGTTGATGAATAAGTCACGTTTGACAAAAAGTAGCTTATAAACATGTAAAATGACCAAAAAGTAGCTTCAAAATAATAATAATTAATATTAATCAGGGGTATAATCGGAAGAAAATGATAAAAAGTTCAATAAATCACTAATAAGTCACTCCCAACTAACTTATCAATAAACTACCTTATAAGTTAACTTATAAGTCATAAGTTAATTTGCCAAACATATACCTAGAAAATAAGGTAGCTTATAAGTCACCTTATTTTTGCCAAACAATGCCTAAATGTTTGGGATTATATATCTCAGTGCCAAAAGGATAGTTTTAAACATACGTACCCAAATAGGAATCCCATGAAGTAACGTTACGTAATTTTGCCCTCAAGAAAACTATATAAATATAAGTACAAAAAGTCCATTGATATATAATTTGATCAAATTTTGTGAAGGTATATATGATTTTTTTTATCGTTGAAGTATGACAACAACAAACTTAAGTTCAACATTAGTAGCCTCTTTATCCTTTGGGGTACATGAATGTTTGCATGTAGACATCTTATCCACTTAGACCCTGATTTTGACTGAAATATATCGTGTATGTGCGGGTTTGTTTCTTCATTCACAATAAAATTTGGCATACCGTCGCATTGCACGAGCATACAACTAGTATATTATAATAAAACATCTGACTCAAAAGTCTTGAAAACAAATTTTTATGACAAAGTACTCACATATTATTTAAAGGGTTAAATGCATGAAATAACAACATACTTTCATAAATTTCTTTATTATAGCATTGTACTTTCAGTTTTACTTATTACAATAATGTACTTTCAAATTATTTTTTATTAAGATATTGTACTTTGAAAAATTTACTCAAAATAGCAATGGGTAACTTGTTACCTTTTAAACAAGTTAACCCCTACTTTTTTTTTTTTTACTTACACGGCTTAAATGAAATGACATGGATGACATGTCATTTTGATTACATGATAAAGTACTGACACATATCATTTATATATATATATATATATATATATTTTAACGAAAAAGACAGATGGAATTGAATGAAGCTTAACGCTTAAGCGACACAATAGTCTCCACAAATTTCTCATAAAATAGCTTGGGTTTGTCAATGGTATACTTAAACACCTCTTTTGCCTCCTTAAGATCGACTTCGAAAACAAATACCTCACTAGAGGAATGCTGGAGCAAATTTCCGTTCTTCATTAGGTGAAATGTTCGATTCACAAATGGGAACGTGCAAGAACGTATAACCTCCGTCCACTCTTCATCTCTGTCCATCTTCCACAACTCGAGTTTAATTAGACCATTATCTATTTTATTTTCGAAAGCAGACACAAGTGAATGCATCCTCCTACAACCATCAAACAATAACATACAGCAGAGGGAGAGGGAGTTGTTATCTCTGTGAACGTTTCAGTATTGGTGTCGAACCTTATAACCGTAGACAACCATTCATTACTACTACTGCCTTGAATGCCTTGTGCTATGAAATAGAGTTTTTCATTCAGGAAACAACTACAGCACCAAGTTTGCAGAAGCGAATCGACTCTTGACTTGGCCTTCCGTCATGACTCAGATTTCCAAGAGTATATATAAGCATCGCTAGATTCGGTTACACGTAACAACTTAAAGTCATCTTCACAACAACTGTAATACAACCCATATCCTATTGCGCGGCTACTTAAGCAATTGCCATGAGAATTATCTTTGGACAACGTCTTATAGTCACTCGTCAAAGGATTCCATAAAATTATATCCGAGTAAACACAACCTAGGGCTACACATACCAGTCCATTTAAAGATGATAGAATCCGCATCGGGCAATTGTTGGTTTCAAATGGCAAAGAGCGGTTGACAGATAAACCAACTTCAGGTGTTTCACAGTCGATGGTTTGGAAGCCCTTGTGTGGCTTTCTGACAGAAACGGCAAGAATTTTGGGGTGATTTTGATTGTTTACATGATGGAGGTGCATCTTGGTAAACATAGGTGTTGTTAGGAACGAGTGTCATTGCTTGCAAACAGACATAAAACGGCCTATAGACCTTGCAGGCAGTGTTGGTAGTATTTGGAACAACAGTATGTCATCCATGGTGTTCAATTTTGCAACAATAATATCACATTTAAATATTTAATAAAAATTTAATTAATTATTACAATTTATAAAGATTCGATAAACACAAATTAATCAAACAACAAGCATCATTGATGAGTAATAATGGTTGTTCAAGTAGATGATGGATTAAACTATTTTCATTTAATTAAACATTATTAAGCGATATTACAAAACAAAATCAAGAATTTACAAGTTTATATTGATACAAACCTGAATTGATGATAGCAACAAATTCACAAGATAGCAGGTATCAACATATATAGATTCGAACAAAAATTGACAAAGATCAAATAACCTAATTAAGTAAAAAAAAACACCAAATTCACAACAACAAAAACATTTACCTGATGATTGAATTCGAATTCGATTTGATGGATTAATAGATCAGGAATGGCGATTGTGGAAAATTCCGCCTTAGGGTTACAACTTATAAGTCATCAATAATAATAAACAAATTTAATAGATCAGGAATGGCGAATGTACAATCAAGGCCTCAATAAATATAAACAAATTTAATAAATGTTTTTCATTAGGAAAAAGACTTAGGTGGCGTTTGTTATCTGAAGTCTGATTTCAGTTTCGAAATAGTTATGAAACGTCTAAACGAATAAGACATAAGTGGTAATTAAAAGTTTAAAATGAAACAAACAAACAAGGCCTTAATCATAAAAAAATTTAAGATATTTAGATTACCCCTGCAAAATAAAATAAAAATAAACAGTCGTCTTAATCATAAAATTGTCTGACTGAATCAAACGTAGGTAATTATGGGGTAAAAATTTTAAAAAACAAACAAGGCCTTGGTAGAAAATTTTATGTATTACAAGATATAAAAAACAATTAATCCTTGCTAAATACATGAATTGAACTTGCGATCTATTGTATTTGTATATCGTTATTTAATCCAAGTATTTAAATTATCGCGAGAGAAAAATGATTCCTATTAAGAAAGATTCTTGACTAGGTCGAGCCAATCCATGAACCACCAAGAACAAACTAGTCGGTTTAGTAGGTTTTTTTCACAAATGGGAGGAGTGTGTTTTTTAATTGGGACTTGGGAGAGGCAGGTTTGGAAAAGCTTTTAAGTTATGCATCAGGTTCCTTCTACAAGCTTAATGAATAAGTCACTTTCTATATCATTATGCCATTACCAAACAGTCACATGCAGGTGATCGAATAAACTTAGATCTGTTGTAGGATAAATGTGCCATCGTCTACTGGATATGACGATATAGATAGAGATAAACATATTAGAGATAGGTTAGAACTATTATCTCTTGTAGTTATCTACTTGTATCTCATCCCTATTTAAAGGGCTTATCATTAATGAGAATCACAGATCTATTATCTCTCTTTCTTGTTGTTCTCTTTCGTTTTTCCTTTAACACGTTATCAGCACGTTGCTCCGCCAAAAGAGAAATTGGTCAAGACATGAAGCTAGGGTTTTTACGATATCAACATCGATTTAAGGTACGTTTTTATGTTAACTTTGCCCTTAATGGTTGTTCCGTTCGTTGTCCGACACTCTTCAATGGCTTATTTCCCATTAAGTTAATTCAAGTAAGCATGTTTAAGTTTTTTATTTTGTATGTGAGTATTTTGCTATCATATTAACATTAAATATAGTTTATGATTTCATCTAGAAAATATTTTTGTTATATTTTCACTATTAATATCAAAAATCAATTTTTGATTGGAATAATCAAATTAACAAAATAGGTATTTACGATTTTTTTTAAGAATGAGATCCATTATGATTTTAGTAATTATCTAAATTAAATATTTTGGTTTCTTTTTATTAGCCGTAAAAAAAAATACATTAAAAAGAATCAAAAATTTTTTTGGATCACGTTTGTCTTTATAAAAAAAAAATAAAAAAAATTAATGTTTATTTTTTCGATGACCAATTTTTTTTAGTAAATTGATTTTTGAAATTTTTTTAATGAGTTTTTGATTTATATTGAATTATCAAAATGATTATTTATTTATGTCTTTATCTAAAACCAATTTAATCTACAATTTATTTATTTATTTGTTTATATTAACTATGTTTAATTACTTTTATTTAATAAGATTTATCAGTCCTATTTTTAGGCTAATTTAAATAATAATTAGACGACTGGTTATTTTAATTTTTGACTTTAACTCATTTAATTTTAGTTGGATTAGTATAACTTTTATTGTTTTTAACATATCATTATTTATTTAGACATTCTCAATTAGTTTACAATATTCGTATATTTAAATGGCTAACTTAAATATTCATCATATTGGTATACATGACTATATGAGAACCTTAGATCACTTTTGTTTAAATATTGTTTAATTGGATTGACTTGTGTTTTATGTTTCACAGTTTAGGGTTTATCGCTTAAATCACATTAAGCCTATGTAGTTGGTTTGTTTACTATTATATTTAATTTCAATTTATACATAGTAATTACTTATATTATTATATACTATTTTTTAATAGTATTTAAATTAATAGCACTTATTTTAAACATTTCGTATTATTTATGCTTGCTCTTTCTATTATTATTATTATTATTATTATTATTATTATTATTATTATTATATGATTATCTATTATGATGATCATCATTATCTTATGAGTTCCTACTCATAATTCCAATAAGAATTAATAAATCGAAGTTACACTTCCTACCCTTATGTACTTTGGTTTTTTATCAAAAGCCTTTAAAATACTATTAAGATGTTAAAAATAAAAATTCGACTTTATGTCAAAATCTCTCATAATATTAATGTTATTCATGTATTTCATGAAACGAAATAATTGCATAACACCGAAAGGTTTTGTCAAACGGGTGTAAATAACCCTAAGGTTGAAGGGACTTAAGTAATCCACGTGATTCCCCCCCTACCTGGAAATCTAAAAGTGTCTTTGCGATCTATTTTCGAATATTGAAATATTGATGAAGTACTATCAACAAAACTTTAAAAATTTAAAAATACAAAAATCCAATAATATTATGATAATGAAATCTCATGCATAACATAATTATAAAACATGATTTTGAAAAATCATATATTCTCCATTATTTACAACCACCTGGACTCGAAAGAACTTGAGCACCATAAGATAGACAAAACCCATCAAAACATATTGACCCTAAAAGTCACCTGTTAAAATACATGTAAATATCTTGAGATTTTTTTGAGACGATACATTAGTCACAACCTTCATATAGAATACCATTAACTAGAATCCCCTAAGAACAGTGGGACGCCCTGAATAGAAAAATCAGGAGTATCTAGTACCATGTAATTTCCAAACTAATCAAACAGTGGAATGAAACCCACTCGATTACAAGAAAATGACTGATTTCAACAAAGAAATGTTGTGCTCAAAATACATCTCAATCTTCATGACAAGGAACTCATAGAAGATTTTCACCTTTCATATAACAGTAATCATATTAATGAACCAATGTGAGCTAGAGTATAACCTTTAGACAAATTCATCAACCTACTGTAAGTGGTTGAGAGATATAACAAGGTTATTTCAGATCACTAAATATGTTGGGACAAAGAAAATTCTCATGGTCAATAATGAAAGTGTAGAGGTGGAACAACTCTAAAGGACAGTGAGTTAAAGACAATTCCACATAGGTGACATCTATAACCCCATGGACAAAACTATGGAAATGGTAAAGGTCATGACAAGAGTCGAAAAGGGTTTTACAATTTTTGGAGTAGAAATACAACTATTGTCCAAAAGATAATGGACAATATAAGAAGAAAAATGCAATAATAATTGCTCATAAAAAAAAGGAACAAGTTGAAATAACTATATCAGATTAATTTAAGAATAATTGAGCATAAGTTTATTTGAAAATTATTTTAAGTATTAAATTAATTTCATTTGCTGATGAAAAACCAAATATTAACCATTATAGATGTAAAGAAATACATCCAAATTACAAGTACGAAACTCTCAATATTCTCCTTTCTGTGTAGGAATGTATCGAGGAGAATTTGAGTGTTTTTGTGGGAAATCTCACACAATCTTAGAAGATAGACTAATATTTACTCCTCCAACCAAAATACTTAGACGATGAACTGTCATTTTCTTGTTAGTACAAGATTAATTGTCATTAAAGACTATATTAATGAGAGTCTTGTTAAAATATTCATATTAATTGGAAATCGTATTATAAGAATGGAAATGGGTATATATGTACATCAACTCTAATGATATGAAAGGAACGTATATTAGAGAAATAAATGTGTCACACTAGTGAATTACTTAGGTCATCAAATCATATTATGTCACCAATAAAGAACTTTGGGACAATTACACATATATGTTGCAAAATGACCTTGTGGGACACATGATTATGACATAATGATCCATGTATTGAAAAATACATATAAACACACTATCTTTCGAGTGAAAGGCAAAATAAAGCAATTAACCAAATTACAATTGTTGACTTCTGCAGCACAAGAAGCAACACCACTATCATAATATGTCATACCTAAAACTTTTGTATACCCTAATTCGTAGCTAAGACAAGAATGAGACCATCCTAAAGATAATACAAAAATATTCCATTCTTACAACGAATACAAGGTAATGGACATAAACAACCAGAGTGCGGGCCATTGAAGTATTTTATGGTTCTGGTTTCGACATGATGAACGCACATCGTATTATTGTCCACATAAGGTGTTGCACTCTAGCACTAGTTACACATTCAAGGGCTCACCACCCTAACTATCTCATCAAGTCTACATGACTTGGAATGCTAGAGAATTTACATCACAAGGAATTGATAATTATTGTATATATATATATTCGGATCAATGTAGAGTTTCCTATACCCCATGTGTATATATAAAATGGTCTCATAAAAGTTGTCATCAAAAGAATATAGATGATATATAGGGCATTGGTTATGCGCACCAATTTACCCGCATTTGCATGGGGTTATGCAAATATTACATGCAGCACTTACTCATTTGTTTTTAGACCCACTACTAGCCAACCGGTATCATGCGTACCGGTTAGTGGCCGGATATAAGCACGATATTTTTCATTTATGCATGTTTGGTTGTGTAGTATATGTGCCAATTGCGCCCACACGGCGCACCCAAATGGGTCCCTAAAAAAATTCAATATATGTTGGATATGAATCCCCAACAATTTTCCGCTAATTAGAATCCTTGACGGGTGATCTCTTTACCGCTAAGTTAGCGAGTTGTCACTTTGATGAGGCAGTCTTCCCGTCGTTAGGGGGAGATAAGAAAAAGGATTTTCCATGGGAACGACTGGAAGTGTCATAGAATATTCCCAATATGTCTCATTTTGATCCCCAAACTTCACAATGTAAAGTTGAAGTCAAACAAATCAGACTCGATACCTGATACGTTTAATGAAGTGACGAGATCACATATACCAACTGCAAATATACCCGCAAGGTTAAAAGTCCCTAAACAAGGGCACAACGCCATTGGAAAGTGCGTTGCAATCACACATGGTGGAGGTGTGGTTGAGGTCGTGGCTCCCAAAAGGAAATGGGGGAGGCTACTTGGTTCGATAAATACTCATCTAAAGGAAAAGGTGAGTAAGGCACAACCATTAATCATCAATACATAAACCTCTCATGAGATTATCTCTGAATAAAACTATGTCTATGAATCATTACTGGAGGACGCTCCGAAGTTAATATTTGATTCCAGAGATCAAATAAATCTCAAATGAATTATGAAAGTGCATACGAGTCGATGGACATATCGTACATACTCATTGATGATATTCACATATATTGTTGCTCGTGAGATGATAGAGCACTATGACATCGAACCATGCTCAGTTGAAAAATGTCAACAAAGAGCAAATTGACCTAATAGAAGCAATCCAGGATAATTACATTTGACAAATACAGGGGTATTTGGTCCGGTAGTGCTAACCCACTAAGTGTAAAACCCGTAAGACATAGATAATTCATTTGTCATAAAAGCGTAATGAGAATAATTAAGTCATGATGTATAAGACTCTCCTTTGGCGCAAGGTTTCTCACGACGCCCTGGATTGATGACGAAAAGACTTGTTCTCTCGTGATGGACGTTATAACGTTCTGCTAATTAATTAGCCTAGTAATTTCCGATGGACGGGAAATGCAGCTCATGAATGTGGTTACTACATATCTCTATGGGGATCTAGATTAAGAGATATATAAAAGTGTTTGATGACATTATATTAGTAGAAACCACAAAATGCGTTTTCTATGAAATTGAAACGCTCATAGGCGGATATGGATACCTGCCTAAGTGAATACTTCATTGGGAAGGGATATAAGAACAATAAACTGTGCCCATGCGTATTTATAAAGAAAACGAGTTCCAGATGTTCAATCATAACTCTATATGTCGATGTAATGAACATAACAAATACTCTTGATGAGATAAGAGAAACTTTATTCTATTCAAAATCTGACTTTGAGATGAAAGATCTTGGGAAAACTTGGTTTTACGTAGAGACCTTTGAGTTTGTGATATTAATTCACCGATCGCATATGTCTAGAAAATAATCGGGCGATTTAATATGGACAAAGCGCATTCGGCTAGCACTCCCATGATCGGTCGAAGTGTTGGATAAAAGGAAAGATCCATTTCGTCTGAAGGATGATGACGAAGAGGCTTTGGGAGCTGGAATTCCCTATTTGAGTGCAATAGGCGCATTATTGTACTTAGAACAATACACTTGACCGTATTTTGTATCTCTCAATGAACTCGTTAGCTAGATTTAGCTCAGTGCCAACGCAACATCATTAGAATGATATCAAATTAATCTTTTGGAACCATTGATGTGGGCTTATACTTCCCTTACAAAAAGAAACATAGGATTGATAATGAAATTTCAATACCTACTTGGAATATGAGAGGCAAAAGTACCGACCCTAATAGAAAAAACATAAAATATTGTCTTGGTATGTCTTTGCTGATATTAAATATCTACCTGACTCATACAAAGCTCATTCCCAACTTGGATAAGGAATTACCATAGGAAACATGCCGATTGCTTGGAAGTAAACTAGGCAAACCCTTGTAGCTACCTCTTCAAACTATTCCTAGAATATTACTCTACATGAGACTATTCAATTGTGTACATGGTTAAGGACTACCATTACACATATTAGAGGGGTTAGTGTTTTGAGTTCAACAAATATCCTACTAACATATATGTAAATAATGCATTGTATCGAAGAAATGAAAGTAAGATATATCAAGGGTGATACCTCAAAGTAAATTATGCTTTTAGTTTATATAAAATGAGCAGTAGAAAACTCACCTCAAGATTCAAGTGAATCAAGTAAGATATAAGGAGAATGTGACATAAAAAGTATGAGAATGCTAAGACCTTCCAAACTCCCTTGATTAATGCACGAATCAGGGGGAGTAGTAGACAAAAGGGGGAGTCTACTATATATGTAATATTGGTATGTTGTGCTCTTTCCTTCACCTAAGGTTTTATTTTTCCCATTGAGTTTTGTTCCTTGGTGTAAGGTTTTAGTGAGGCAACGATTTATATACCATCCTACTCTTCCAACTCTCATGATTAATATACGAATCTGAAAGAATATTAGACTAAAGGAAAAGTCTATCTATTGCAAAGAAACTGGTGCGTTGTACTCTTTCCTTCGTCATATTTTTATTTTTCCCACTGGGTTTTTATTTTGGCGTAAGGTTTTAACGAGGCAACAGTTGTGCACCATCACTCCTTTGACTCGGCACAAGGGGGAGTGTTGTAGGATAAATGTGTCATCGTCTAATGGATATGACGATATAGATAGAGATAAACATATTAGAGATAGGTTAGAACTATTATCTCTTGTAGTTATCTACTTGTATCTCATCCCTATTTAAAGGGCTTATCATTAATGAGAATCACAGATCTATTATCTCTCTTTCTTGTTGTTCTCTTTCGTTTTTCCTTTAACAAGATCTTGTTTGTTTTTTAATTTTAAGCTCTTAATCATCACCACTTATGTCTGATTCGTTTACGTTTCATAACAATTTCAGAACTGAATTCAAACTTAAGACTTCAGCACCTCTTAAATAAAACAAACGTCACCTTAATCTCATTAAGTTGCCACAAACAAATCCTTAGTGGTCATGAAAAACCACTCATACCATACTAGCTATTGACTAGGTCGAGTTGGTCCTTAGGTCAAGCAAGAATCGGTCTGAGTACAACTAGTTTGTTTCTAATGGTTCATGGTCGGTCCATGAACCAACCATATTAGACAAACTAGTCTTACATAGACCGGTTATTGTGTAAATGAATTCTATTGGTTTACCTTAGGAATGGAAGGTGTAAGCATTCAAGTTTTGGATTTTTCAGCAAAATTGAATTTCAAAGTATTATTATATAGTATAACCCAACTCTAACGGTTAGGTGAGAGGTAGTCCTCTTTCTAAAATCATTCAACAATTTTTGTGAAGGTATATGAAATCTCAATAATTTTTTAGTAAATGTGCAATAAGGAAGGCATGAAAAGTTTGATAAAACATTTACAAATTTTAGTAAAAACATGTGCTAGTTTCAATTGATAAAACATTTAAAGTTAAAAAAATCTAAATCAGTTTTAATATTCCCAAAGTCTACGTTATTCATGCAGACAAGGGCGGATGCAGCATAGAAAGAGGGGGGGGGGGGGGTGTCCAAAGACCCCAGTAAATTGTTAAAAAAATATATTATACATGCTAAAAAATATCAAAAATACTAAATTTAGCCTTAGTTCTCCCATAAAAATTTCCAAGGGACCCCATATTGTCGGCAATTGACAAAAATACTAAACATTCAAAGTCACCAAATGGTAGTATAATTTCAAAGTATCAAAAATAATGTATTTAGAAGTAATTTAAATCAAATGGTAGTATAATTTATTATTTGATTTAATTGAAATAGTGAACAGAAAAACCAAACCAAAACAAACAATTTAAAGCCGTTTCGTATCAAATGGGTTTATTTAAAAAGTTGTATGCATATAGTAATAAATCTTAAAATTGAATTTTAAGATTTAAAAAAAAAACTAGATGTTTTATAACATATATTTAGATATCATAAATCTAAATTAAACAAATAAAAGGAAAGATTTACTAATCGATTAAGTATTGAGCTCTCTATTAGAGATGACTAAGGGGCTGTTTTTTTAGCTCTGTATGATACCATCCAGAGGTAACCTCTACACGATTCAGAGGTGTGTGTTGTTTGGTAAAATATCCAAACAATCATTTTTCATTCTGCACTATATCATACAAAGCCTCTATACCATCCAACAACTACCAAACAACCCTAAATTAAACCCGACCCGGTTGGGACCAGTTATGGCCCGACGATCCTGGACCATTAAATATTTTTGAAATTTTAACCCTCGACCGAGGACCGGTTATAACACAAACTTTTTAAGATTTTATAAAATAATCAAGTTTTATAAAAAATTTAATTTTTTTTATCTATCTAAATACACTATTTAAAGAATATTTCAATATCAAATTTAGAAATTGTATTTACGAAAATATATCAGATTAGAGAATTGGGCGTAGTGTATCCATGCAAAAAGATTAATTTAAAGAAAAACAGGGCCTATCTGGGCCAGCCCAATTTTAAAGAGATGATTTTGTTTACGACGTCTCGATTCCCTAAAAACCTAAATCGATTTCAAAATCAAAGCATCAACGATTCGTCATCCTGAGTGAAAAGGTAATTTTTGTGTTTTTTTTTTTACGGTTAGGGCTATGTTTGACAAAAGTAGCTTATAAGGTATCTTATGACTTATAAGGTAGTTTATCAAAACCTTATTTTTATTAACTTTTTAATAAGATACCTTATAAGGTAACTTATGGTCATCCAAACAACTACATTAAAAATAAGGTACCTTATAAGTTGACTTATAAATCATCTTATTTTTGTCAAACAATGCCTTAGGCTATGTTTGGTAAAAGTAGCTAATAAGATATTTTATTACTTATAAGGTTTACTTTTATTAACTTATTAATATGATATCTTATAAGTTAACTTATGGTCACCCAAACAACTACAAAGTGACCTTATTTTTGCCAAACAATGCCTTAGTTGGTGTTTATGAATTTTTGTTTGAATATCTGGTTGATATCAGTTGTAATTTGCTGCTGCTGTTTGTGATGCTTTATTCGTTGCTATGATCAGTTGATCTTTTGCAAACTTGTAATTTATGTTTGGTTGTTTAGTTTTAAATTTGTGCCATTTTTTGCTTACAATCTCTGAGCTCTCTTTCGGTAATTGCTCAATAATCTATGACTAGTTTCTCCTAAGGAAATTGTAGAAACTAGAAAGTAGATAACTTTGAAGAAGCATTACTACTCATCAATATTGGTTGTTTTCTCTTGATTCTTCTAATCACGCGTCCTTCTGTTTAATGACTTTATGTCGGTTTATTTTTCAAATGTCACTTTTTGACAGGTTTAACATAAGAAGAATGCCTAAAAACGTGTCAAAAGATAACGTTTTTAGCTAAATTACCGTCTCAATAACTCATTGCATAAAATATCCCCTTATTTTGATATTATTTTTTTTTGTCTTTTGATGGTAGTGACTAGTGACCAACGACGGTGATGAGCAGTGGCGGATCCAGGATTTTTATCCACTGGGGTCCCATTAAAATAGACTAAAGGCGTGTAAAGTCACCCGGCGTGTTTCGGGAAATTTTAAAGTTTTTTAGTTGATTTCAAGATATTTTCTTATTGTTTTTGTCGATTTTGAAGGATTTTCTTAGTATTTTTATCAATTTCGAAAGATTTTTTTGGGTTTTTTATTGATTTCAAGAGAGTTTTTCAGTGTTTTTGTCAATCGCCCGGTAAGATGGGTTCCCTTGAATTTTTTCACTGGGGGGACTTAAGCCTAAATACAGTATTTTTTTGATGTTTTTTAGCCTATATAATTTTTTTTTTTACATTTCACTGGGGGGATGGGACCCCCCCTTTTGTTAGCTGGATCTGCCCCTGGTGATGAGCGGTGACGGATATCGGTTGACGATGGGACGGTGAAGGGTAGTAAGGGGGAGCAATGACATTGGTACAATGAGATAGACTTTAAAAAGGGTAAAATTTATTGCAATTCGAAGTATAAGCTGTTTTTTTTATCGGTGGTGAACCAGTATAAATCTGTTTTTTTTTGCCCATCCAAACACTAAAATTAACTTTTCACCGGTTCCACACCGGTATAAGTTAATAAGTTGTTTTGAAAAGCCCATCCAAACACCCCCTAAGGTAGATTTTTAAACGGTAAAATTTATTGCAATTGGAAGCAAAATTAATGCAGTTTTCTATAAAATAGGGAAATGAAAATTTATAGAATATTTTGTTGCAAAGGATGGACATACATGTAAATGAGAGGGGAAACCACGGAATGCCCAATTTGTTTTGGTTAAATATAGCTTGTGTTTTACTTACAAAATAAACCAAGTTAGATAACATTATTTTTCTCTATGTGTTTAGAAGTAATTTTAATCAAAATAATAGTATGATTTAATATTTGATTTAATAAAAAAAAGAAAAACTGAAACTAAACTAAATAATTCGAAACCATTTTATTTATTTAATTTCAAAATCTTTAGAACCAGCAAGTATATCAGTATGTGTTCATTCACTCAAGTTTCTTGTTTTGTCGTTGTGAATAGGGTTCAACCCTTGTTTATTTAAACGTGTTTATCCAAGTATTATCAGTTAGTTTTATAAAATATAATTGTGGAGTTTTAAAAAGTTGTAAATATATAATAATAAATTATAAAATTGAAATTTTACGAGTTTAAAAAAGTAAAGTAGATGTTCTATAACATATCTTTAAATATCATAAATCTAAATAAAAGGAAAGACTTTCCAATCGATTTACTAGTAGTAACTCAATGCTTCCTCATAGAGACGGCTAAATTGGACCTCAATCAGTCGGGACAAGTTATGGTCCGCTGATCCAATGGTTAAATATCTAATGAAATTTTAATTAGGCATGAGAATTATACCTGACCCATTGGAGAACGCGGTGTACCT
Organism: Silybum marianum; assembly: GCA_036898165.1. Classification (NCBI taxonomy): domain Eukaryota; kingdom Viridiplantae; phylum Streptophyta; class Magnoliopsida; order Asterales; family Asteraceae; genus Silybum; species Silybum marianum. The sequence continues at coordinate 49,125,748 of CM072532.1, read as the reverse complement.
GCCTCGACGTGGATGGAGATTTCCTGCAAAACTGTGGATTGTGGACGAGGATCCCTGAAAATTAAAAACAGAGGATGGGGGAGACGATGTGTAACGTGGTCCCTGCCCCACTCCGTCCCCGAATGTTAAATATATTATATATTTTATTATTAAATATTTTATTATTAAATATGTTATTTATAAAGAATTAGATTTTATAGCTTTTAGATTTAGAAATACTATTTTTGACATTCTTATATACATTTTTTTGACTTGTCTTACAAAGTCGAAAACGTTTGATCAAATAATTATGTAAGATGATGTAATTTTATTTAGATATGACTATTTGATACTCTATAAAAAGTAAAATTTGAAAATATATGAGATTTACACACGAACCATTATTGATCAAGTGTGTTGTTTAACATATTTGATTTAAAACGATTTATATTAATGGGAAAAAACCTTGATTCCCCATTGGGATCTCTATTCCCCCTAGGGGACTGGATGGGGCTGGATGATGTGGAAAAGATTGGGATCGAGAACAGGGATGGAGATTGGAGTAGGGTGTAAACGATTCGAGCATTTAACGAGCTATTCGAGTCATTTGAACATATCCCTTTTTCGAGCCAAACATGTTCATATATTTTAATCATACACTAAAAATATAAAAAATATCAAGATCAAGCCAATAAAGTAGCTAATCGATCGCGAGTTCGAACCCATAAACGAGCATCGAGCTCGATAACTCAAAAAATATTTAAGCTTGAGCCCAATATTAATTATTTGATCCCAATTCAATTAACCTAATACTTGATCAGACTCGACTCGTTTAAACCCTAGTTGGAGTCCCCACCCCATCCCCGTTTATTAGGACCGGTTATAAGTTATAACACAAATTTTTTATAAGATTTTTATCTTTTATCAAGTTTTCAAAAATTTTAAATATACTATTTAGGGAAAATTTCATCTATATCATTTAAAACTTCATATATTATGTAATCCAACTACGTATATATCCTTCTAAACCTTTAGAACTCACATATATGTTCTTATTCCTAATTTAATTATTATTAAAACATTTAAAAAATACAAATCATTATCTCTAAATTGAATTTATTTTCTAAATTACTTAACTGTCCTTCCGAATTTATTACCCTTTTTAATTTTCTTCTCAAAATCGTGTGCGATTATCCCTGTCTCCAAAAGCGCCTATTACTTTGTTCGCCCCAAATCATCCATCTTCAGATTGATACATCTTCATGTGCGATTACTCTATTCGCCCCTTTCAGATTTGTAGTAGACACCAATTGGAGTAGTCGACGATTATAGGGTAGTCGACACCAATCAGATTGTAGAATCAAGCAAGCAAGAAGAATATGAAATGACCCTAAGGGAGGTCGACAATTACATAGCAGTCGATTTTGGGAACAGAGTAATCGCACACGATTTTGGGAAGGATATTCAGAAGGGTATTAAGTAATTTAGAAAATAAATTCAATTTAAAAATAATGATTTGTATTTTTTTTAAATGTTTCAATAATAATTAAATTAGGAAGAAAGAAATATATGTGAGTTCACCAAGGTTTTTTTTGTTTTTAATTTTTTTGAATTTTATCAAGTAAACGGGTTAACCGGGATCCGAGAAACGGGTTTAACACCGGTTTAACCGGGTTGAAACGGGACGGTCATATGTATTAACCCGACGTTAGTTAACCCGGTCACTTTGACCGGCTGGATTAACCTGGGTTTTAAAACATTGACGTAATATAGAAAATTTTAAAGGTATATAAAGGTATTTTAATATTAAATTTTAAAAATCTTTTTTTAGTAAGGAATATATAATATTTCCATAAAAAAAAAAATATCGGGACTCAATTTTAAAAGGGATGATTCTTTTTTAACTTTTACGACGTCTACTATCGACTCCCCTTATAACCTAAACTGTTAATCAATTGTAAATCAATTACAAAATCGATTTTGTAAATCAATTCCACAAATCGAAGCATCAACGATTCGCCATCCTCAATCTAGGTAATTTTTTGCAAACTTGTAAATTGCTGATGTAATTTATGTAAAGTGTTAAATTTGTGCCATTTTATGCTTACAATCTCTGAAGTCTGATCTGGTTGGGTAATTGCTCAATAATCTTTAACTTTTTGACAAAGAAATTGTAGAAAGTAGATAACTTGAACAAAGCATTACTACTCACCATTGATGGTGGTTGTTGATTGACGCTTTGTACTTTTTGTTATTGTTTAATTAGTTAGTCTTTTATTGAATGTATTCAAACTTGTGGATGATTGTAATAATTAATTTTAATAAATTTGATATTGTTGTTGCAGAATTAAACAAGCATGATGCTGAATTGACTTGCAAAGTTGAAATTTCAAAAAAGAAATAGTTTTATTTAGTTCATATATATATATATATATATATATATATAGACGAAGACCATGGATGACATAGTGTTGTTCCAAATACTACCAAGGCTGCCTGCGAGGTCTATAGGCCGTTTTATGTCTGTTTGCAAGCAATGGCACTCGTTCCTAAAAAACACCTGTGTTCACCAAGATGCACCTCCACCATGTAAACAATCAAAATCACCACAAACTTCTTGTCCTTTCTCCCTCATGGCCATTCAAGTATTTCTGTACCATCGACTGCGAAACACCTGAAGATGGTTTAACTGCCATCCGCTCTTTGCCATTTGAAGTCAACAACAACCAGATGTCGATTATTTCATCTTTAAATGGACTGGTATGCATAGGCATAAATCGTTCATGGTTTACTATCAAGTATAACTTCTCTGATATAATCTTATGGAATCCTTTGATGGGTGAGTACAAGACGCTGTCGCAAGGTAATTGCTCCGGGATTGTTGTAAGAGGATATGGGTTGTATTACAGTAGTTGTGACGTTGACTACAAACTGTTACGTATAACCGAATCTAGCGATGCTTATATATACTCGTGGAAATCAGACTCATGGCGGAAGGCCAAGTCAAGAGTCGATTCGCTTATGAAAAATTTGCAATCTAGTTGTTTGTTGAACGGAAAACTCTATTTCTTAGCACGAGGCACTCGAGCCATTAATGGTGAATGGCCGTCTTTGATTATAAGGTTTGACACCAAGACTGAAATGTTCACGGAGATAGCAACTCCCTTTTCGAGATGTTTTAATTTGATGGTTGTAAGTGGATGCATTCACTTGTGTGTGATTCCGAAAGGAGATCGTGAAATGCTTGAGTTGTGGAAGATCGACGGACATGGAAAGTGGACGAAGGTCGTACGTTTTTTCAATTCAGTGTGTGGGTATCAACCATGGCACCTAATGAAGAATGGAAATTGGCTCCTACAATGCTAATGTTTACGAACTCGATCCGGAGATGCTTAAGGAGGCAAAAGAGGTGTGGCGGTCTAACATTGATGATACGATTACTATTCTTCGAGGAGTGAAATTTGTCGAGACTATTGTGTCGCTTAAGCGTTAAGCGGCTTCATTCCATCCATCTTTTTCGTTAAAATTTATATATAATTTTAAGTGATATACATTAATATTCGTTTGGTACATAATGCATAAAAAATTGTTTTGAAGACTTTGAGTAAAATGCTTTATTATAATGTATAAAAAATTGTTTTGCACCGCTGATGTCAAAAGCACCTTATTTCACTTCTGATTTATGAGAGGTAGTGCTGAAGTCTGTGAAGTCTGTAGTCTAAATCAATTTGACTGTTTGTTTTTACGTCTAAAGTCTCAAATCTGAATAATTAATCACCCCACAACCCAGAATGGTCGAAACCAACACAAAAACTAGAAGGGAGATCCACAAAGTCAAAACAAAAGCCAAAGGGGGAGACCGACTGATTTTGATCTCGATTTGGGTCGAGATCGATTTAGAGATGGACTTATTTCGGGTGGGAGATATCTTGAGAAATCTGGAGGCATATGAATTTGGATGCGGGTGTGGCTAATAAGAGGAATTAAGTGGTAAAGTTACCATTTTAAGGCGATTCTTTTTGCTATGGTTTTGTATTTCAGAGCTCTTTAAGATGGTAACAATGAGGATTAAAGTTTACTTGATTATTTGTGGTTCTTATACGTTGAAAGGTACGATCACCTCTCCGAAATCTTGAATCTTGGGTTTGGTTTGTTTTCACCAACATCTCTCATTTTCTCTTGGGTTCGTTTTGTGTATGTTTTGGAGGTTATGTAGGTGTTCTTGAAAGACTTACACCATGGATCTATAGTTTTAACTTGGGGATCTAAAGTCTTCACCGAATGGAGCTCGGTATTGAGATAAAATCTAGATTTAGCCAAAATCTAGCTTGTGAGTTCAAATCCAAACCTTACAATCTTAAATACTTGTTATAAATGTTGTCTTTCATTGATTTTAAGCTTATGGTTGCAAGTATTTACATTTATGGGTAAGTTTGGAGGTTTTAGGTCAAAATGAAGGTTTTGGGTATTTTGGTCTTAAATGATGAAATGAGCATACTTATGGTTTTAAAACACTTGGAAGGGTTATTTAAATGGCATAATCTTTGGTTTTGGTACTCAAAATAATTTGACCTAATTTTGGTAAAACCGGTATTTGAAAGGATATGGTTCTTGGAATAGTTTTCAAGTTGGGAAAACTACTTATACGTCGCTTTAGATGTATTTGGTCGATAGACTAATATGTTATGGATCCATAGGCATATAGTCGGTTTTAAGGCGGGATTGTTGTCCCTTTTGGTCGCATAGTAGTCTTGGAGGGCCTTGCACAGTTGTGTATCATGTCGGATCATTACCGGATGTCATTGACTCTATGTATGCGCTAGTAGGGGTCTTGGAGGGCCATGTACAATTGTGCATATAGCCGGTAGTCGCCGGTTGCCATTGACCCATTGCGCGGGCTTTCGTAAGAGTCTTGGAGGGCCATGTACTTAGGTGCATAGCCGGTAATTACCGGTTGCCATTGACTCTTATAGTTGCTCAAACATCGTGTAGCGACCTACTTATGGTATCTGTCGCTAAGGATGGAATATCGGGTCACCCCCGGTTATTTTTTTTAAGGATCCTTGCTCACCAAGAGTAAGTTGTTTCAAGTGAAGTTAAATGGATAAAATGCACCGTACCTTTGTTTTAAATGTTTTAACTGCTTTATCCATTTAACTGTTTGTTCTCAATAGGCGTAAGCCTAACACTTGATTTTAAATGTGGTTTAATAGGTAAGCAGGTTGATAGGGCTCTTTAAAAAAGAGCGGGATGATGTGTCGAGAGAGAGGACACCTTTTTGGAGATATGCTCATAGAGTATATATGGTTGGAGTCATAGCATATTTTTGAGGATATTAGTAACACCCAATTGTAATCTATGTTCTGAATAGTATAGATTAATAGGTTGTTCTTTTAATGTCCATATTTAGATGTAAACTCTCATATTCTATCCCACTTATTGGGTGATTTTATTTATATTCCGCATTTTATTTCGGTTCAATTTTACTCTAAATTTTAGGGCGTTATTCAATTTGTTTTGACCATGGTTTGACTAATGGCTCCGTTAACTCTACTGTCATTTACTTATTATTTTGTCTTTTTCATATAAATATAAAAACAATATTTTTATGCGGGCGCGCATGCGTACACGCACACACACACACACACACATATATATATATATATAAGTGTCTAATCAAATAAGAACTGATTAGTTTGTGGTAACTGTAAAAACCAATGTGGGCCAATCATTTTAAATAATTAATATTATTTACTAAAATAAAATAAAAGGTAAATTTGGTAATTTGTTTTGTTTACAAAAGTAAAATTGGTAATTAATGTTGTTTACTAAAATAAAATAAAGGGTAAATTTGGTAATTTGTTTTGTTTACAAAAGTAAAATTGGTAATTAATGTTGTTTACTAAAATAAAATAAAGGGTAAAACAATGGTATCACAGTTGTATAGTGGTATTACAGTGTGTATCATGATGTATTTTTGTTGTTTTATGAAGTGTAACACAATGTATCCGGTAATGTTGCTCTACTAAGTGTATCACTTAGTTTTTCGTTATTTTATAAAATCTATGACAATGTGTATCATGTGTTTGCCGGATTAATGTTCGTCGGAGGGAGGAGAGATAAGAGATAATTTTTTTTAAATAAATTAAATGTCTTTTGATTAAAAATTTAAGCCAAATTATTAAAATTATAAGTTTTCTAATTTAACCATTGATTTGTGTTTGAAATTGGTTCTTACAGTTATCAAAAACTTATCAATTTTTCCTTGAATTGTCCCTTGTATATATATATATATAGAGAGAGAGGAAAGTTCAAATGTGAACTCATTTTTGGTTGTGAACGTGAGGACGAATCTCAGCCACTTATACGATCAATAAAGGCGAACTTTGACCCTGCCTCCTCCTTTAATAATCTCCACCCTCCCATGAATCGCGTTAATCCTCCGTGATCACGTCCACCATAACCGAAGATGTGTGGCTGAGATTCGTCCTCACGTTCACAACCAAAATTGAGTTCGCATTTGAACCTAACCCTATATATATATATATATATATATATATATAGAGAGAGAGAGAGAGAGAGAGAGAGAGAGAGAGATTAGTTGACTTTTGAATTAGAATTCATGATGCATGATTGGTTTATGTTGATAACTCATTCTTTTCATAAAAATGGTGAGAACATGAACATCTTGGGAGCCGGTGATATGTAGTACGTTTTGATTCGACCGGCTGATTGCTCATATTTTTGCAAAGGAGTGACACTTTGCTTTTATGGTTTTTCAAAAGTGGACATCTTCTTATCACTTTTTGTCAAGGCATATGAAATTTCCATATTTTTCTTATCAACGTGCAAGAGTGAAGGCATGTAAAGTTTAATAAAAATATTTGTATGTACGTGATGAGGGTATGCAAAATTTAGTAAAAGTATGTACAAGTTCAACGTTTTTATGCAAAGGCATGTAAAGTTTATTGTTTTTATGCAAAGGCATGTAAAGTTTAGTGAATGTATACAAATTACAAGAGACTAAGGGTCCGTTTGGTTTGCGGGATTGTTTTTGAAGGATTTGGATTTCATGGAAGAATTTGGATTTCGAGGGATTTGGATTGGAATGGATTTGAAAATCATAGGTGTTTTTGGTTCGTAGGATTTGCTATGGAATTGGATTTCCATTATTTATAAATAATTTATATAAAAATCCCATGAAATCCCGAGCATCCGTCAAGAATTTCAAAATCCTATGTTTCTGGATTTCAATTGAATCCTAGGATTTTAAATCCTTGTCATTTTGCAAACCAAACACACATGAATGGATTGGATTTAAAATCCAAATCCCTCAAAATCCAATCCAATCCCGCGAACCAAACGCGCCCTAAGAGGCAAATCTAGAACCCTGATAACCTAGGCTTGGGCCTTTGGGATTCTCCTCAAGGTCACCGGTTTGAGTCTTGTTAGACCACCGAATTTTTGGTGGTCCTAAGATTAGTCGAGATGTGACCAAGCTGACCCGGACATCCATGGTTAACCAAAAAACTCTAGGAACTTGAAAATAAAAGATTTATTAAATGGACGAGGATATATCCTAAATATATACGAATTACAGGAGAGCATTAATGCTAGAAATACTATTGTTCAACTAACAATAAGGCTTGGGTCTTTGGGGATCCACCTCAGAGGTCACCGGTTCGAGTCCTGCAAGGAGAAGTTAAGATTAGTCGAGATGCGATCAAACTGGCCCGAACATCCATGGTTAACTAATTAAGATCTAGAATCTTGATGACGAGATGCCTTGTGCCTACCGCAAAGAGGTTGTTGACTTCTATCTATGACTGTTACTTTGCTAAAGGAATATGGGAAATTTTGAAGCATATATTTAGCTAGGATGGAGGGTGTTGGGAGCCATTTTCTGCTTTATTTGGCAAAAAGAAAGAAATACAAGGCAAAGAAAGAAGCATATGTGCCTTTGAGATTGTTATATTAAGCTAAATCTGGAATCAAATGCTAAATCTACTACTTGTGTATAGGTTTGTTAGATATACTTTAGAAGATGTTCAATAATGTTATTTTTGAACCTTGTTGAAATTGAATCGATTTTGTGGACTGAAATTTTAGAGCATAGTTAGTTTAAGCTATACTTGTGTGATTTTCTGAAGATATGTCTTCTAGTGTGTGTGTATATATATATATATATACCCTAAAAAAATGAAAAACTGAGTAACACCTTGTAACTGTTTGACGATATGCACATGTGCAACCAAACAATTGAAACTAGCACATGTTTTTACTAAATTTTGTAAATGTTTTATTAAACTTGGCATGCCTTCCCTATTGCACATTTATTAGAAAATTATTGAAATTTCATATACCTTCACAAAATTTGATCAAATAATGTCCGCTTACAAAAATCTAAAAAACAATATTTCATATACCTTCACGAAATTTGAAGTTGAACGATTTAGAAAGAAGTAATCTAAATATCTCTTAACAGGGTTTGGACGAAAAAAAAGTAATCTAAATATCTTAATACCTCTTATTTCCTTAATACACCTACCACCAGTGGCGGATCTAGAAAATTTGATGATTGGGGTCGAACTTAACTTAGCATTTCTAACATACTGATACTTCAAATTATCTTTTTTCCGGATGGATTCGAATTTTTTTTTAATTCAGATCAATTTATAGGAATGGAAAGAGAAGAGCTAGGATAAGGAGTAATGACATCCCTATTGGATCGAGACGTCGATACTTTAATTTTATAAATCTTTCCATGTTGCTCAAAGATTACAGTTTTTTATTATCAAATAACAGTTAGACACCAAACCCTAACTTAAAATAAATACTTAGAGGTCGTTTGGTTTTTTTTCCATTAAGTCGCGTATATGTAACTGTGTATAATTTGTCTGTATAGATTAGGAAAGTTTTTATGCGAAAGAGGTTTTTCATAGATAGAAGGAACATACTTTTTAATTGGAAGGGACATGTTTGGAAAAACTTGGCTTTTTGAATAAAGTTACCCTCTAAAATTTTACTAAATAGACCACTTTCTATATCATTAAACCACTACCAAACAGTACAGTTGACCGAATAAACTATGAATCACTTTAAAAGCTTATTAAGTTGTTAACAAACACATCCTTAATAAACATAAATACATTAACACATGTATTTAATAGAAGAAACAAAAACAATCTAAAAGATTACCTAATAAACATACTTATGTAACCTAACTTTTAGAATTAACAATAAGTTGTAAGTATTTTTTATTTATTAAGAAACAATTATTTAATAAACGTACAGTAACAAAAAGTGAATAACAATTGAATCATATTTTAAAAAAAAATACTAAAATAAAATCAATATAAAATGCTCAGGGTCAAATCTCAACTAAGTGGTGTCTTTCAAAAAACTTGGTGGGGTCATTAAGGGTATCTCCAACCTAACCACTGTAAAATGTAAAATGACCACTAAAAACACTATAAATATTAAAAATATAACATTAAAAAAAATCTAACTCCAACCATATAATAAAAAAACAACACTAAAAACATCTTTAATATTATAATAATACTAAAATAATATATGTATTTATTTTTTAATGCATTAAACGATTAATTTATAAATAAACTAGAAAAAGTTGAATACAAATTAATATAATTTTTTAGGGGCACTTTATTCCCCTTCAAATATATATGCCAAAGAGTTGCCCTCCAATTTTTTTTGTGTTATAGTGATGGGTTGGAGAAGAAAATGTCTTTCATTTTTGTGTTTTCAGTGGTGGGTTGGAAATGGTGTAAGTAAAATCAGTAGTGAATAGAATATATTCTAAGGTAAAAAGATGGTTTGTTGAAACTTGACTTTTAAGTGGCTCCGCCTCTGCCTACCACAAAGAAATGGATGGAGAGGAAAGAAAGGGAAAAAAAAACTTTTTTGTTCTTGAACAGGAGAAAAAGGATAAAAAGAAAAATACAATTTTTACAAATTTACCCTAAAAATATATCATTTATAATGAAATGTTGGATAGTTTTGTAATTTTAATAATTTTAATTTATTTCTTTTTCTTTGCTTCCTTTTCCTCCCATGTCTGGAAGGAAAGTTTTGGGAACAAACTTATCATTTTTTTGGTTCCTTTTTTTTTTTGATTTTGCCGGGAATCTCCTTCCCGGTCGGGATCGAAACATCGGGTTCCCCAATCAGCTGGGTATAATTCTCATGCGATAACTGGTCCCGACCAATTGGGGTCCAATTTAGCCATTTTCTATAAGGGAGCATCAAGTTACTACTAGTAAATCGATTGGTAAGTCTTCCCTTATATTTGTTTAATTTTAGGTTTATGATATTTAAAGATATGTTATAAAACATCGACTTTACTTTTTTAAAATCAATTTTATAACTACAAGGATGGTGTCTCAATGGATTGAACACGTACTTAGAGGTTCTAAATTTTTGAAATTGAATAAACCCATTTGAAACAAAACATTTTCGAATTATTTAGTTAAGTTTCAGTTTTTCCTTTTTTTTATTTCGATTAAATCAAATATTAAATTATACTATTATTTTGATTGACATTACCTTCTAAACACATAGAAAAATAACATCATCCGACATAATTTATTTTACATGTATATCCATCGCATCGTCAATTGCTATCCATCACCGTCGTTGGTCACTACCATCAAAAGACAAAAAAATAATATCAAAATAAGGGGATATTTTATGCAATGAGTGATTGAGATGGTAATTTAGCTAAAACTAAAAACATTATCTTCTGACTGGTTTTTAGGCATTCTTCTTACTTAAGCAGTGACATTCTTAAATCTGTCAAAAAGTGAAATTTGAAAAAGAAACTGACATAAAGTCATTAAACGGAAGGACCCGTGATTAGAAGAATCAAGAAAAAACAGCAACACTTATGGGATTTTGGACTTACTGGAGCTTTAGGTGCGGGATTGACGTTATCATTGTTCTTGGGAGCCGACGCTCCTGCTTCATTAGGACTCAATCCATGAGCCAAACTGTTTGTGTCCAAGACAATGAGTCAGCAATGCATTCACTTTCAGGGAAACAATAATCATATAAAATGGCTAGGGTCAAGTTCAGGAACACTCGTTCATCTGAACGGTATGCACATGCACATAAAGTAACTTGTAAGCAATTTGTCGGGTATGCACATACGCATAGAGACCAAGAATCAACTTCAAATACTTGCATGTACATGTGCATATCATTTGTATGGTTAACAGGTTCCTCAGTTTTTCATTTTTTTGGGGGGGATCTCCACTGTTTTTCATATTTTTGGGGGTTTTCCACTGAATCTCCCTCTAATACGCTAATCTAACCTTGTATAAATAACCAGTTTCACATTTCGGTACTCAGGATTTTTAGTATGAGTAAGATGATACGCGATTGCCGATACCATGATTTCCTTAATCATTTAAAATGAAAAGATTCATTTGGTTTTTTTTAAACTTTTCCTTTTAAAAAAACCATGGACTTGCAAAACATGAATATTTGTGTTCATGATATTAAACTTCAGTTACATGCCTTCATATAAAAATAAGAAATAAAAAAGATTGAAGTTATATTTTAACTAAATTTGCCAGGGGTATAATTTGAGAAATGTTAAATTCGTTATAAATTGATCATTATACTCGGTTAAAATAGAACAACTAAAATATGTAAAAATAAGCAAACTTTTAAAAAGGTTTTACCTTTTTCACAACAAACAAAAGAAAAGATGGATGGAATGAAGCTACTTACCGTTTAACTGACACAATAGTCTCCACATATTTCCCTCTCCGAAGAAAATCCATCTCATCGTCCATGGTAAGCCGACACACCTCTATTGCCTCCTTACGCATCTCCGGATCAAGTTCGTAAATATAAGCATTATGCATGTGATGCATGAACCAATTTCCGTTCTTCATTAAGTGCCATGGTTGAGAGGCACACGTTAACATGCAAACACGTATCACCTTCGTCCACTTTCCATCTTCGTCCATCTTCCACAACTCGATAGCATGATCTTCTTTCGGAATCACACACAAGTGAAGGAATGATCTTATAATCGTCAAATTAAAACATTGCAAAAAGGGAGTTGCTATCTTTGTGAACATTTCAGTCTTGGTGTCGAACCTTATAATTGAATATGCAGACTCCCTACTAAGATCTTGTGTGCTTTTCGCTAACAAATAGAGTTTTTCATTCAGAAAATTACTTGAATTACTTAAGGACCAAAATTTCGGAAACGAATCGATTCTTGACTTGACCTTCCGCAATAAGTCAGATTTCCATGAGTATATATAAGCATCACTAGATTCGGTTACAGATAACAGCCTGTAGTCATCATCACAACAACTGTAATACAACCCATATCCACTTGCAGTAATCCTAGAGCAATTACCTTTAGGGAGCATCTTGTACTCACCCATCAAAGGATTCCATAAAATTATATCCGAGTAGTCATACACAGCAGCAGATATCAGCGACCGATTTATGCCTACGCATACCAGTCCATTTAAAGACGATACAACTGATATCGTGTCGTTGTTAGTTTCAAATGGCAAAGAGCGGATGGCAGTTAAACCATCTTCAGGTGTTTCACAGTCAATGGTACAGAAATACTTGCATGGCTTTGCGGTAGAAACGACAAGAAGTTTTTGGCGGTTTTCACTGTTTACATGGTGGAGGTGCATCTTGGTAAACTCAGGTGTTGTTAGGAACGAGTGCCATTGCTTGCAAACACACATTAAACGGCCTATAGACCTTGCAGGCAGCCTTGGTAATATTTGGAACAACAGTATGTCAACGGGAAGGATGTTATTACGCTTTGCCATGGTCTTCATCTTTCTCTCTCTCTCTCTCTTTCTATATATATATATATATATATATGTGTGTGTGTGTGTGTGTGTGAACTAAATAAAACTATTTAATTGGTTTTTGAATTTCAACTTTGAAAATCAATTCAGCATCATGTTTAATTCTGCAACAACAATATCAAATTGAATGAAATTAACTATTAAAATCATCCACATGTTTGAATACATTCAATAAACACAAATTAAACAACAACAAAAAGTACAAATCGTCAATCAACAACAACCATCAATAGTTTATCTACTTTGTACAATTTATTGGTCAAAAATTACCCCTGTTTTCATTCGAAAAAACTAGTTGACGATTATTCGAAAAAATTACCCCTGTTTCCAAACGAGCTCAGAGATTGTAAGCAGAAAATCGCACAAATTTAAAACTAAACAACCAAACAGCAACAAATTACAAGTTTGCAAAAGATCAATTGATCATATATAGCGACGAATTAAGCATCACACAAATCACGCAACAAATGACACAGATAATCTAATTAACCAGAGATTCAAACAAAAATTGATAAACAACAAGTAACCTAAGTGAAAACAAACACTAAATTGGATTTAAAAAAAATACCTAGATTGAGGATGACGGAATCGTTGATGCTTCGATTTTGGAATTGATTTACGAAATCGATTTAGGTTATTAGGGTCGGAAACAAAATCATCCCTTTAAAATTGGACTGGCCCAGATAGGCCCGGTTTTTATTAAACTAATCTTTTTTATATGGAAATGCTACTCCCAATTCTGATATTTTTTTACATAAGTTGGTAGGGGTGAGCATCGGAACTGGGTACCTGCCTTTAGAACCGGAACTGTTTCGGAACTGTCGGTTCTAGAACCGGAACCGATGTGATTGGTTCCGGTTCCGGTTCTCATTTTTCGGGAACCGTTACCCGCTGGGTACCCGCTACCCGTCACTTTTAAATAAAAAATATTTTATATATTTACAAATAATAAATAAAAACTCAAACTTTCCGGTTTGTTTATGTAATAGTTAGTTTTTATCGAATTACTTTTGACCATTTGTTGTATTTTTTACTTTAAGTCGGTATTTTTTAGTTTATAATTATATTTTTAACATATGCAATGTAAAAAAATTAAAAAAGAAAGTGAAATCGGGTACCCGGTACCGGAACCGGTTCCCATCGGTTCCGGTTCCGGATTTCCAGGAACCGCCGGTTCTGGTTCCGGGTCCGATTCCATGGAAAATGACCGGGTACCCGGTTATGCTCACCCCTAATAGGTGGTGAAGAGTTAAAAGTTTTGAACAAAAGTGGTATGTCTATATAAGAAATGTGGCTTCAAAGTCTCTATGTTTGTTAAACAACGATTATGGCTTATTAGTCAAATGTCTGAGATGAGAAATATCTCATTCACCAGGGTTCGAATCCAGTCGCTCTCAACAATTGTGGTCATTGAGTTTACAGGTTGACATATTGCAGTCAAAAAACCTTGTCGGGGCTTTGTCTGGGATACCCTTTACAAAAAAGAAACAAAGCCTTAGTTGTCCTTCATATGTGGTCCACAATTTGTTCCTTTGTTCCTTTAAGGAGGGGTGGTTCTCATTTGATCTCTCCTCTATATATATATACACACACACACACACACACACGCACATATATATATATATATATATATATATATATATATGAAAGTTCAAATACAAACCAGTTGAAGGATACAAACTGATTCAAATTAATATAAAAAAAAATTATGATTTTTTTTCATCAAATACTATGACTTAGACATTATTAGACATGTGTTTGTTTCATACGTGTGTGTTTGTATCCTTAGTTGGCTAAAAGGGAATGTTTTCAGTATGAGTATGACATAAGTGGCTTTAAGTAACAAGATATCATGTTGGATGAAATAAAAACTAGATTCATTCAAGGGAAGCAACAGATACACAAACTCAATAAAAACGAGCACATGTGATGTAGGTTTTTAGTTTAAGTCACCGTCACATTAATTAAAAAAATGAAGAATCTTGATTAACTTTACCATAGATCATATAGGGGTAGGTCCCGCACAAACTCCTTTTACACAAAGATGTTATCATATACATCATAGTTTAGATCATGTCTTTCAATTGAATTAAAGTATATATACCTACTTTGATTTTTTTAGATGTTACTATATAGTAATAGACTAGGATGTATTACTATATAAAAAAAAACGACACAAATTATGAGAAAATATGCATTCCACATCCATAATGGTGGAATTTTTCATTCGAGCTTTTTCTAATAAAGTGGGAGCCACAACCAAAATTGTAATTCCATAAGCAAAAAGAGGGTTTTTTGTTGGCCTTTTCAAGTGTCTTGATGACCAAAAAGCTTAACAAAAAGACTTTCCAAAAAGCTCTATTGGAGGCGGGTACCTATTACACATGTATCAAAGACTATAGATCGCTACACAAATAATAAATAAAACAAAATATAAAAGTTTATTATTCGTACCATATATAAAACAAAAAAAATGTCTTAAAATGGTGAATTAAGTAACTGTTGCTGCACAATTAAAAAAATGTCTTAAAATGAGGTTAGGCATGATAGAACCTAGACCATTCGAAAGAAGGAATCTATCCAATTTCCCTGTTAAGATCCCCGATAAGATCCCCGATCCCCGCCCCGTCCCCGTTAAAGACGTCCCCGAATCCGACCCGAATTGTTCGGTTTTCGGTTTTCACCGTCGGTTTCGGGGTTTTTTGCCATCCCTACGCTTAATTGACCCACACACATAAAGTTCTTTCTGTTTTCCGGCATCACAAATCGAAACAACTAGTGAAATCAAGCTAAGATTCGATATTTGAGGTAACTTTTATATGTTTTAGTTTTAAAATATCACCATATTATGCTTTATGAACAAATATGATGATTTCGTAAGAGCATATTTCTTTTTTTTATAAATGTTTAAACCATAAAATCACTCTAATATGTTTTATGTTATAGACATAATATATAATTTTTGTCACTCATTTAAAATCTTGTTTCATCGTATTGTTGATGTTTATAAAATTTACATATTATGTGCTATCATAATACTATATTTTTCTTTAATGCCCATAATTCTTATATACATGTTTATACAACACCACTCTGGTTCTTTTATGATCACACAAATTGTTTTTATCGGTTTGATGGACTTTAAATATTATATGCATCGCTTGAATTTTAATTTCTGTATTTAAATTTTTAATTATTGTTGGAAAAATGTGTAATTCAAATTCCTATTGTTTATGAATAAAATTTTAAAAAAAAAGTAAGAAAATTTGCATATAAATCATGATATTTTGTATATATAAAAAATCATCTCCTTTCATCTGTTTTAAGAAAAGATAATTTTTCAATAAATTTTCTTTTTCCATTTGATCATCGAGATATGTATATTTTTTGTATAATTTTTTTTGTTTAGTATATCTTTTTTTTATGTGGCATAAAAAGAAAAAATTATTTGGTAGGTCCATTATTAATTGATTTGTTTGCATGTTTGACCTCATTAAGTTAGTTGCAATTCTATAATTGATTTGTTTGCATGTTTAACCCCGTTAATTTAGATGCAATTTTATAATTGATTTGTTTGCATGTATGTTTATGTTTATCATAATTTATTTTATTTATTAGGAAGTTAAACGTTCAATTCCTGTATTTATTCTAGGAGTCATACTTCTATACACACGGATATTTTGTTTTTGGCCTCATGTAAAAAACCCATTAAAACACCATAACATATTATACTGAAACTTAACTATTAACAAATTCGTTTATAAAATATATATACATAAAAAAATCATATCAAAAATTGTAATTGTTAGCCTTAAAATTAAATACATTCTAAAAGTTAAAACTAGTCGTATCTTTTGGTCCCTGCCAAAAGCTTTCAAAAATTGTCATATCTCTTGGTCTCCTGCCAAAAGCTTCCTCATCAACATTATTGTTGGTCAGACCCAGCTCAATATAGTCTCCAGCCCTTTATCGGAGTAATTATTGTCGCACCCACCCCATAGGTCAACTAACATATTTTTGTAAGATGGGTCGTAGATAGCATAAGCCCCAATTTGTCAAACCTTTCGCCATTTTTCAATTTTCACAAAAAAAATCAACTGAATCACATCAACGTCTATACCTTTTAATCCAGTTTTTGAAAAACAGAACCTTATTCGTTCAAGAATTTACTGAAGGACTTACTTTCATCCTAGACTGAATATAGTACGAATGCATTTCTTTCAAAAATAACTCATCCGGGTCCAAATCAATTTCAACTTTCGATGAAGAAGAAGAAGAAGAAGAACTGACATTTTGTTTCCGTTTCTTATCGGAAGAAGAACCGATTTCAAATTTAACAACTACAATTTCAAAAAAAATAATCAGGAAACACATAAATCATCAAATATATCACATATGATACAAAATGAAATCTTTAAATTCAATCTAACAAAATAGAAATAGAAAATAAAATTGAAATCAACATCGATACAAACCAAAAAAAAAGACAAGAAACAAATTTGAGTTTAAAGAGTTTAATTTTGATTACATGCATGCGTGCATTTCCAATGTTTACAAAATCATGGAGGAAAGATTACTTTCAAAATCCGTGGTGGATTGGTATGTGGTGTAAAGATTACTTTCAAAATTTGTGGTGGATTGACATGTGCTGTAAAGATTACTTTCAAATTCCAGACATTTCTTTTACACTTAAAAAACAAATTCAGAACATAATGGCGCACCAATAATAGGTAACTATAGTCCTTACAATCAAAAATGCAAAATCACTGCTTTCAGAATTCCTTATTTTGATCGACCTATACATCTATTACAATAAAATAATAAACATCTACTTAATTTTGTTCCCTACTAATAAACATCTAAAACAAATTTTCAATAATGTATCTGACTAATTAATGAGTCCAAAAAATTTGGCGATCCAATATGCAAAATTATTGTTCCTCGATAAATCCTTGTATAGACTATATATGTGAAAACGCGACAGTGTCATTTTCTGAATGAATAATCAAGCAAATATTCAGACTGAATAATGCTTTTTCAGTCTGAATATTTTTTTGATTATTCAGAACATTAAACACGCGCCGCATTCTCATTTCTACTTTCCTTCACAACCAAATTTGAGTTCGCAATTGAACTTTATATATAGAAAAGTTCAAATGCAAACTCAAATTTGTTTGAGAACGTGAGGATGATAAATAAGAGTAACACATGTCTGAATGTAATTATTCAGACTGGATAAGCAATGAAATATTCATACTGAATAATCAATAACACTTTTAGACTGATATTGATACACCATTTGGCACAACCCTAGTCAATGTATTTTGGTCATTGTGGCTGTCAATAGATTTTAATTTTGGTCCATTTGACTAACCATGGTTAAAAACCCATTTATCTTCTTCCCATCGCAAAAATAGAATTCACCATTTGGCACAACCCTAGTCAATGTATTTTGGTCATTGTGGCTGTCAATAGATTTTAATTTTGGTCCATTTGACTAACCATGGTGAAAAACCAATCTATCTTCTTCCAATCGCAAAAATAGAATTCACTCGTTTAAATCAGAAACGGACCCTTTTTGATATATGCTCCTGTACTAAGTGATCTAAATGACTATCAGTAAGTCCAAGCTCCAGAAATTCGTCCTCCACATAGGAAGGGTATGCTCGGCAGTAAAAGTCGTCATCACACAAAAGATCATTTAACAAGTGTACAACACGCTTGTCATGGTCATAAACTTTTCTTACCCAATCATGCCACAACTTCTCCATCATTTGAAACATTCGTTCCGGATTATAATGACATCTATTCCCGTTTATTAAATCTTTGAAAAACAACCGTTTGTTTGTCAAGGACTATTCGGCTCGTTGTGCCGTCTACCTTGAATTTTTTGAAAATGTTTTACAACTTCGGAATTCGGGTAAAATCTTCCATAGGTGTATCGAGATCATAAGTTTCCTCACCGTTTCCCTCCTCCATCTGCTTCGCTAGACAGTCTTGATAGAACTTAAGTTTGTTACTAGAACTCCTAACCGGCTCATTAGCCTTTCCCCCATGCTCCAAATCAAAAAAACTCGTGCATCTTTCATAAAAGACAAATGTCTTTTGAACCCTGCTTCATTGTTTCCTCATCAACATTATTGTTGGTCAGACCCAGCTCAATATAGTCTCCAGCCCCTTTATCGGAGTAATTATTGTCGCACCCACCCCATAGGTCAACTAACATATTTTTGTAAGATGGGTCGTAGATAGCATAAGCCCCACTTTGCCAAACCTTGCACCATTTTTCAATTTTCAGAAAAAAAAAATCAACTGAATCACATGGACGTCTATACTTGTTAGTCCAGTTTTTGAAAAACATAACCTTATTCGTCCAATAATTTACTGAAGGACCTACTTTCATCCTAGACTGAATATAGTACGAATGCATTTCTTTCAAAAATATCTCATCCGGGTCAAAATCAATTTCAAGTTCCGATGAAGAAGAAGAAGAAGAAGAACTGACAATTTGTTTCCATTTCTTATCGGAAGAAGAACCGATTTCAAATTTAACAACTACAATTCCAAAAAAAAATCAGGAAACACATAAATCATCAACTATATCACATATGATACAAAATGAAATCTTTAAATTCAATCTAACAAAATAGAAATAGAAGATAAAATTGAAATCAACACCGATACAAACCAAAAAAATGACAAGAAACAAATTTGAGTGTAAAGAGTTTAATTTCGATTACATGCATGTGTGCATTTCCAATGTTTACAAGATCATGGAGGAAAGATTACTTTCAAAATCCGTGGTGGATTGGTATGTGTTGTAAAGATTACTTTCAAAATTCGTGGTGGATTGTCATGTGCTGTAAAGATTACTTTCAAATTCCGGACATTTCTTTTTCACTTAATAAACAAATTCAGAACATAATGGCACACCAATATAAGGTAACGATAGTCCTTACAATCAAAAATGCAAAATCACTGCTTTCAGAATTCCTTATTTTGATCGATCTATGCATGTATTACAAAAAAATAATAAACATCTACTTAATTTTGTGCCCTACTAATAAACATCTAAAACAAATTTTCAATAATGCATCTGACTAATTAACGAGTCCACAAAATTTGGCGATCCAATATGCAAAATTATTGTTCCTCGATAAATCCTTATATAGACTATATATGTGAAAACGCGACAGTGTCATTTTCTGAATGAATAATCAAGCAAATATTCAGACTGAATAATGTTTTTTCATTCTGAATATTTTTTTGATTATTCAGAACATTAAACACGCGCCGCATTCTCATTTGTCCTTTCCTTCACAACCAAATTTGAGTTCGCAATTGAACTTTATATATAGAAAAGTTCAAATGCAAACTCAAATTTGTTTGAGAACGTGAGGATGATAAATGAGAGTAACACATGTCTGAATGTAATTTATTCAGACCGGTTAAGCAATGAAATATTCATATTGAATAATCAATAACATATTCAGACTGATATTGATACACCATTCGGCACAACCCTGGTCAAATGTATTTTGGTCATTGTGGCTGTCAATAGATTTTAATTTTGGTCCATTTGACTAACCATGGTTAAAAACCCATTTATCTTCTTTCCATCGAAAAAATAGAATTCACTCGTTTAAATCAGAAATGGACCCTTTTTGATATCTGCTCCTGTACTAAGTGATCTAGATGTATCAGTAAGTCCAAGCTCCAGAAGTTCGTCCTCCACATAGGAAGGGTATGCTCGGCAGTAATAGTCGTCATCACACCAAAGATCATTTAACAAGTGTACAACACTCTTGTGATGATCATAAACTTTTTCTACCCAATCATGCCACAACTTCTCCATCATTTGAAACATTCGTTCCGGATTGTAGTGACATCTATTCCCGTTTATAAAATCTTTAAAAAACAATCTTTTGTTGTCAAAGTGAGTATCGAACCTCCAACTCTTTTATTCGTCCCAATGAAATAACGATTTAAAGTATCCAACAGTTCCATTTCATCCAAATTTGGCTCGTTTTCATCTATGGCAGCCGACTCCGTCTCGGATTTAACATTTGAAGTAGAGGGTTTCATCATAGGTGATTTTGAAATATCAAGGCTAGAATGTTTTGATCGTAAGGGATTCATCCATGAAAAATGTAGAAAAAAAGAAAAAGAAAAATGGTATGAGAAAGAGAAGGGGGACGTTGAGTGTGTATTTATATTGAGAGAAATTTTAAATATATTTTTTTGCCATTTTTCCGTCACAACAAACACATCACACGGATCATCACATGGATCACTGTTAAATATTCCTTTACCGTACGATCAGAAATGATCAAACGGCTCTAATTAATTGACACAAATCACTATTAAACACTTCTTTACCGTACAATCAGAATTGATCAAACGACTCTAATTTTATTGACACGGATCATCACACGAATCACTATTAAACACTCTTTTACCGTACGATGAGAATTGATCAAACTGCTCTAATTTACTTGACACGGATCACGAGTTTTAAATCAAAATATATTTACCTTTTTGCATTGATCGAGTCTCTAACTTTCTTTAGGAATTATTATTTTTAGAGTAAATTACAATTTTGGTCCCTATGGTTGACACTTATTATCAAAATTGGTTCTATTTTAAACAAATTACAATTGTAGTCATTGTGGTAACCATTTGATTTCAATTTTGGTCATTGTGGTTGTCAATAGATTTTAATTTTGGTCCATTTGACTAACCATGGTTAAAAACCTATTTAACTTAAAAGGCATTTTAGTCTTTCGTTTTATTTCATTTTTCTATAAAAACTAAAAAACACATTTATTATATTTATATATATTAATTAAATACATAGAGGTTGGTTTATTTACAAATTGGATGCGGAGTTAAACTTTAAAACGGTCCATAAATACATCCCTATATATTAGTAAATGCACCACTAACTATCAACATCGAGACTTGTTTTTTTGCATTATCGATGCATAATTTTACTTGTTTTTAACATAAAGGGTCTTTGCTTTTACACCCTAGTTTATTGATGTGTATGGTAACACTTAAAAAAATTAAAATAAGCATGTTCATCCTAATTCCATTGAAGCATATGATATAGACTAGGATGCAAAAGGTATCATTCAATGCTATGTAAAATAATAACTCATTCTCCTTTTAAATGTAAGATATGATTTTTTAAAATGTTTAATTTTTAGTTGTTAATAACATAAAGGTTGAAAATAAATAATAGAAAGAGTAAACTACATACTTGGTCCTTATGGTTCATTGATTTTAACACTCTGGGTCCCTAAAGTGAAATATCTATGGCTTGCATCCTCATGGTTTCCATTTTATAACGTGTTGGGTCCCTAAAACTAACTCCGTTAGTTTTTGGCCGTTAAAACCCACATGTGCAAGGCACATGATGGGTATTATTGTCATTTCAGGTTTAGTATTAATTTAATAAAAATTAAATAAATTCAAAAATTAAATCAAACATCACTTCTCTTGAAACCCTCCCCTAACCTCCACCCCCATTAATTTTTCCTAGAAACTCTCAAATCACCATTACTTTTCTTGAAATCCTCCACTCCTTGAGATTTCTTTCTCTCCTTTCAACTCCCTCAAAAAAGAATTTCTTCAAACTATAGTTCAGATCTTGAAAAGGTGGTGGTATTTGGTGGTGGCAGTGGTGGTGGGATCTGGTGGCGACGGTGGTGGCGGCGGGATCTGGTGGCGACGGCGGTAGGATGCGGTGGCGAGGGTGGTGGCGGTGGGATGCGGTGGCGGCGGCGGTGGGGGGGGATGCGGTGGCGACGGTGGTGGCGGTGGGATCTGACGGCGGCGGTGGTGGTGGGATCTGGTGGCGACGGTGGTGGCGGTGGGATCTGACGGCGGCGGTGGTGGTGGGATCTGGTGGCGACGGTGGTGGCGGTGGGATCTGACGGCGGCGGTGGTGGGATCTGGTGGTGGCGGTGGTGGCGGTGGGATCTGGTGGCGACGGTGGTGGTGGTGGTGGGTGAATCATCTTCATCTTTAAAACCTCTCCCCTTCCTTCTTCTAAAATCTTTCTGGGTTAATCATCTTCATCTTCATCCTGCTTTTTTTTTCAAATTTTGGTTATAATTTAGGGTTCTTTTTGTATTAAGATTTGTAAAAATGTTTAAGATTTATTTGAATTTTGTATGAATAATCATGGGATTTGGTTTGTAAAAAATGTTTAGTTTTTATAAACAAAAAGTTTATAAAAAACAAATTATGGATTTAGATTTAGTGTTGTGAGTTTGTGTTTTGTTTTTAGGATTTTTGATTTTGTTATTGATTTTGTGGTGATGATGATTAAAGGGTGGTTGTTCTTGGTGTTCTTCATTATTTTGTTATTGATTTTGTTGGTGTTCTTCATGGTGTTCTTCATCATGAAGGTGTTCTTCATGGTGTTCTTTATTATGAAGGTGTTCTTCATGGTGTTCTTCATCAGAAAGGAGATAGCAGGAAAAGAGAGTGAAATGACCAAAATACCCATCATGTGCCTTGCACATGTGGGTTTTAACGGCCAAAAACTAACGGAGTTAGTTTTAGGGACCCAACACGTTATAAAATGGAAACCATGAGGATGCAAGCCATAAATATTTCACTTTAGGGACCCAGAGTGTTAAAATCAATGAACCATAAGGACCAAGTATGTAGTTTACTCTAATAGAAATTTACATAATATATCGCATATTAATTTTTTTTAAATTAAAAAATAAAGAAAATGATTTTAGGTGCATACCCGTCAAGACCCAAAAGTGAATGTCAATCAATACTTGTCAAAACCGAAAAGTGAATGCCAATCAAACTTTTTTTAGCTATTTACAACTTTTATTTAATTATGTTAAAAAAAAACTTTTCAAATCGAATAATAATTTTATCCCTTTGAAGAAAATAGGAAGGGTGTTACCATATGGTTCATGTTCATGGTCTATATCTTTAGGTCTCCTTTAAATACATTTAAACATTTACTATTTTAAATAATTCTTAATAACTTTTAAAAAATAAGCATTGATAAAATATATATTTTAGTGTTATATTTTATTGATCTTCGAATAAGTGTACGAAAAACCGTGAAAAAATCTGTCCAATAACCTAATTAAATCCAACATGCTAAACCGTGAAACCGCCAACTAGGATAGGTTGATTTGGGTTTGCCTAGCTTAACCAAACCTAACTCGTCAACCCACCGTTAATATATATAACTTCGATAAAAAATTATTTATATCTATATTGTTTATGATGTTTATAATATATTTCATAAAGTTTACATAAAGTTTTGTTGAGTTTATATTTGTATTTTTTAGCTATATATATAGGTTAACAAAAAAAATTCACCACCAAAGAACGACGACAAAGAATCTAGTAGCAGAAAACAAATGAATATGTCAGAAAATATGAATGATGTTGATAGATATTTGGTTTGACACATCGATTAAACCAAAGATTCCCGCATTTGATGGAAAAAAATGCTAATAGTTATACATTTCACTACAAAAGCGTTAGGTTTATAAGACGCTTAATATGTCTAAAAGTCTATATTTTATATGATGAAACAAAAAAAACTATCATAGTTAAAAGTGTTATAATATGTTTATAGACCTTTTTGGGTGTTTTAACATTTTTATGACGTTTTTAAAATAAATGTTCTTTTTTTTTGAACATTTAAAATAAATGTTCTATAAACCTTTTGTTAAAAACAAACGTTTTATAAACCTTTTGTGACCGGTTTAGATATAATGTTTTATAGTTTGGTCTTGTAAACCTTTTGTGACCCTTTTAGATATGACCTTTTAGATGAAACAAACATTCTAAAAAACTTGTTAAAACGTTCAAAAGCGTTCTATCAACCTTTTGTGACCCTTTTAGATAAGACATTTTATTATATGATGTTATACACTGAAGTCTTATAACGTATTTCATTCGACACATTTATGTATATAAGAATCCGCCAACCCAATTTAACCCTCCTCAACTCGCAATGGTTGGGTTGGGTTATATTTTTAAATGGTTGGTTGAGATTTTCCAAAACAACATAATTGGGTTGACTTATAAAATTGTCATAAAATGCTCAACCCAACCTATGTATACCCTACCAACAAACATAGAGGTCAACATTTATATTTTTATTTTTCTAATGTTAGATTGAAAATGAAATGGTGTTAGAGCATCTCCAATACAATGTTCTTATAAGCGAAAAGTGTATTAGTTTATAAGAACTACCATTATGGATAGGTTCTTATAAGAACCTAACCTTGGTTCTTACCATGATTTTTGTGAAAAATGTAATTTCACTCGTGTTTTATTTATTAAAATATAACTTATTTAAATTATTGATGTTAAAAAAGATAATGGAGCCCACAAAAATGATGTTCTTATAAGAACCTCCATTGTGGAATTTTTGATGAGTTTCAAATTTAATGAGTTGACATTGATGTAACAAAAAAATGTACAAAAATGAGGTTATTATAATAACCCCAAGATATTTTTACAAGAACCATTTGATGAGGTGACATTGAGGTGGTAAAAAAATGTACAAAAAAGAGGGTATATATGAACCCCATTGGAGATGCTCCTACCATATACACATACACCCTAGTTTATATCATGTCTCTCAATTAGATTAGGGTATATATATGCCTACTCTTATTTTTTTTGGGTTTATCATATACACCACAGACTAAGAACCTTTATTTTTATGTTTTTAATGAACTTTTAAGGCATCTCCAACTCAAACACTAAAAAATAAACACTAAAAATGGTGGGTCCGTTAACACTAAAAAAATTTCAACTTCAACCACACATTATAAAAAAACATTAAAAACATATTTAATAATAAAAATACATATCTTTAACTATTATTATACTATTTTATTAATTTATTAAACTATTAGTATTTATATGTAATTAGAAAATTTGAATAAACTACTAATATATAGGGGTCAATAGTTTGCCCCTCCATCTTTTTAGTGTTAGGTTGGAGAGGAAAACATCTCCATTTTTGTGGACCATCTCGAACCCACCACTAAAAACACAACAATAACGACGTGTTACGGAATTTGGAGAGCCAGAAATGATGTGATGTTCAATAAGAAGAAGTGTACCGAAAATTCTATTTTTCTCGAGATCCAGACCAGATCCTTCGGTTGGATCAATAGCCGCCTAAGAACCCACTTGATTGAGTGGTCTGACTGGTGCAGGTCGCCGTTTGCTATAGAGCCTCCGCCTCCCCATTGTTGTTTTCTTGTTGTTCTGTGGTTGTTCTGTTTTTGTTTGTTTTGCTGTTGTTTTCGTGACTTGTGTTCCTCATGGGACCGTTTCTTGTTGTCCCCCGTGTTTTGTACCCTTCGGTTTTTTCGTGATAATACATGCTGCCTTTCTAAAAAAACACACAACAATAAGTTTTTTTTTCATCTTCAACCCACCAAAACATTAAAAAATATGAAGATCCAAATTGTTGGTCTCTATATTTAAAGACCAATAAAAATAGATCACTAAAAAATATATTAATATTCAATTCAAAATTTCTAATCATATATTAAGATTAATAGTTTAATAAAGGAAAAAGTCTAAAAATACCCAATAAACTATATAGTTTTGAATGATTAAGTCCTTAAATTATTTTTTTTGAATAATAAAACCCTTAAACTTTTTAAAACCGGTTAATTTCTTCCTTATTACCCCTAAAACAAGTTAATCTGATAAATTTTTGAAAAAAAAGCCCAACATATTGTTCCTGATTATTTTAACAAATAAATCAACTTAAACAAAATATATATAAAAAATCTTGTGGAATCCACCGTGCCCAAGCTAGTCGGAGAAGCCATCGGAGTGATGTTCTTTGTTTGTGAACACCTTTAAATTTGTTACCAGTAGTTAAAACCAATTCTTCTAATCCTATTCTTCCTTGGAAGAAGACCAAAGATTATGCTTATTAGAACGATTGTTTTTGCTCCGATCTTCTTTCCGTCAAATCCCTCTATGATACCCGATTCTTCTTCTTGGTCTTCTAATCCTGTTCTTCCTTAGAAGAAGACCAAATCGGTACTCGAATTTCCGAGATTCAAAATCTTTCCAAAGAAATTCTTGTAGGAAATAGTTCTCAGATCATGTGAAAGAGTAATAAATGGAAACC
Organism: Silybum marianum; assembly: GCA_036898165.1. NCBI lineage: Eukaryota > Viridiplantae > Streptophyta > Magnoliopsida > Asterales > Asteraceae > Silybum > Silybum marianum. The sequence goes on along the minus strand of CM072532.1, from coordinate 49,098,739 downwards.
ACAAGGGTGGTGCCAAAGGTCTAACAGTACCAGGAGGTCCCAGGTTCAAATCCAGGGAGGGGTAAAAAAAATCCCCTTGTGGTCATGGAGGTTCAAATGCGGTGACTTCAGGCTACCCGCGAAACGGGTAGTCGTCCTAGGATTAGTCGGCTCGTACAACGGGTTGGATATCCAGGTTAATAAAAAAAAAGAGTAATAAATGAACAGTTAATAAAAGATTTTCGTTCGGAAAAATGTTTTGATTATTTCTTCGGGGGTGTTTGGGATTGCTTATTTAAAACAACTTATAACTTTTACTCAAAAGTGTTTATCAACTTCTAATAAGTTAGGAGCTCCTTACTTCTCAAAAAACTCCTTATCACCGGTTTGGCACCTGTATAAGCTGTTTTGCCAAACACTCAAAAGTGCTTATCACCGGTGCCGTACCGGGATAAGTCAATAAGTTGTTTTTATAAGCAATCTCAAACACTCCCTTCATCGAAAGTCACGTCGGTGATCTCCTAAAAATGTTTTGATTATTTCTTTCGACACCCACCGGAAAAAATCTCCGGCACCCCATCCAACACCATCAAATGGTGGAAATCCGTCCAGGCACTTGCACATAATCACCATGGATTTAGCATTACAGAACCCAAAAACCATGTGAACTGTTTCATTTAGCCATGGGAGTCGATGTTGGGTCATTGTTTCAGTGTAGAATTACCTGATAAACAGGTAATAGGTAAATATTGTTGATAAAAAGGATGACATTAACCGGTTTTAAAAAATTTAAGCATTTTATTATTCAAAAAAATAATTTAAAGAATTAATCATTCAAAACCACATAGTTTATTGGGTTTTTTCAGACTTTTTCCTTTAATAAATTAATAAACTAATATAATAATAAATAGATATACTAAAAGTGTTTTTATTTTAGTGTGTTTTTAATCGTTTAAAAGTTTTTTTTATTAACATATTTTGTCAAAAAATTGTACTTTTTTTACTGAAAAACGTATTATGTAGCATTATTGAATTGGTTTATTCATTAAATAACTTTAAGATGATATAACTATCATCTGTGTCAACATTAATAAAATATATAAGTGTTATATATTGCATCCTAGTCTATATCATATCCATCAATGAAATTAAGGTATTCATGCCTACTTTCATTTTTTTCTAGTGTTAACATACACATCATAGACTCGGATGCAAAAGAAAAAACCCAATTATATATCATAACGAATCTTGAGAAGTAGATTTACAAATAAGGTTGAGCACGGTGCGGTTCGGTGCGGTTTTTGGGCAAAACCGAACCGAAAACCGAACCATTCGGTTTCTGAAAAACCAAAGCGTTTAGTTTTCGGTTTTTTGGTTCGGTTTGATTTTGAAACCAAATGGTTTTGGTTTTTGGTTTTCGGTTCTATAATTCTTCCTTATTTCCAACATGTAAATTTCTTTTCATTTGTTCAAAATCATGTTTACGAAAATAGAATCATGTTAAATAAGACTGTGATTAAGAACAAATGTGGAGACAATGTCGTGGGTCGGGTACAAGAAAATGACGAAACAAGTTAAGAGTTCAAGTTTTATGTAAAAAGTGACAACTTCCATCAAAATAGATCATACTTTATTTCAGTTACTGTTTTGAGAAGACAATTTTCAAAATTGGCACTTTGGTGAACATGGTAGGTGTTTTATGTAATCAGCACAATGGATGGGTGATTTCAATGAAGTTTGAATCGCAAGTGAGAGATACAGGTCGACTATCTGTGTTCGGTCTGCTGAGGCATTCAATCATTTCATCCGTGAAGCGGATCTCTTAGACATTCCTCTTGGGGGGTTTCACTACACTTGGTCTAATAAATGGGCGTCCAAGATGAGCAAATTAGATAGATTTCTTCTTTCGAATGGTCTAGGTTCTATCATGCCCAACCTGTCAGGAATTGCCCTAGACCGGAAACTATCGGACCATAGGCCTATTCTCCTCAAATCCTTGGAAGTGGACTATGGCCCTACCCCTTTTAGATTATTCCACTCATGGTTTGAAAAGGGAGGATTTTCAGCGGATGGTGGAGATAACTTGGAGGGGTTTTGATCCTATCGTCGCTCATCGGATGGTGGGACTTAAATTAAATGAAAAATGCATTAAGACCTTGGAAACAGGCAATTCGGTTAAGTGAAAAAGAGGTGAAAGCCGAATTACAAAAAATTATATTTGATATTGATCAAAAGATGGATAATGGACAGGCGTCAAATGCTGACATGGAGATCAGAATTCAGGCCATCAAAGATATGGGGGATCTTGATCGCATTAAGGCGTTGGATCTTTGCCAAAGTCAGATGGGGCGTCGAGGGAGATGAAAATTCCAAATTCTTTCACGGAATCATAAACAAGAAAGAAGAAACCTAGCTGTTAGGGGGGTGATGAGCGAAGGTGTATGGATTGAGGATCCTTTGGTGGTTTAACAAAAAATTTATAACCACTTTAGTTCTCAATTTGAAAGAGAAAGGCGTCCTCGCCCGGTGATGGACATTGAAATGCCTATATCCATCTCATTAGAGCAGGCATTGGAGATTGAAGGAGATTTTTCAAGGGAGGAAATCAAAAGAGCGGTGTGGGACTGTGGTGATGCTAAAGCTCCAGGTCCGGATGGCTTCACGTTTGATTTTATTAATAAGTTCTGGTACTTGGTGGAGGAAGATGTGTTTAAAATGGTTCGCGATTTTACTATGTCTAGCCATATTCCTAAAGGTTGTAACCCCTCCTTTATCGCCTTAATTCCTAAAACCCAGGGTCCTGTTCTTGTCATTGATTTTAGGCTGATAAGTTTAATTGGTTGCCATTATAAGATTATTGGCAAATTATTAGCCAATTGCTTGTGCACGGTTATTGGTGATCGTGTTAGTGTTGAACAGTCAACTTTTGTAAAAAGGCAGACATATATTGGATGGACCTCTCATTCTTAACGAGGTGATGGAGTGGTATAGGCGTCAAAAGAAAAAGCTTATGATATTTAAATTTGATTTTGAAAAAGCTTATGATTCAGTTCGTTGAGATTTTTTAGACTTGATGATGGAGAAACTAGGGTTCAGAATGCGTTGGAGAAAATGGATTTTTGGGTATTTGGAAAATTCCACAGCCTCGGTGCTTGTAAATGGATCCCCTACCAAGGAATTTATGATTGGTCGGGATCTTAGACAGGGGGATCCCCTATTCCCGTTTCTCTTCTTACTGGCAATGGAGGGCCTTCATGCTGTTTGTAAAGAAGCTGAGGAAAAAAGATTTATTAAAGGGGCTAAAGTTGGGAAGGGAAATTTCATGTTATCTCACATTTTCTATGCAGACGATGCTATCTTCATTGGTGATTGGTATCATGAGAATGCCTGAAATGTAGTGCGAATCCTCCAATGCTTCTTCCTGGTTTCTGGGTTAAAAATCAATATCCAAAAAAGTAAGTTGTTCGGGGTAGGGGTCGAAGAGAGGGACCTCGAGATCATGGCCAATGTCCTGGGATGCGGTTATGGTATAGGGCCTTTCACCTATCTGGGTTTGCCTGTTGGCTGCAGCATGTCCAAAGTTGCCGGATGGAAAGGTATAGTGGAAAAGTTTGTTGCAAAATGTCTAGGTGGAAAGCTCGAACTCTTTCTATTGGTGGTCGAGTTAGCCTGATTAAATATGTCTTAAGTAGTCTCCCCACTTTTTACTTGTCTATCTTCAAAATTCCAAGCTCAATTGAAAAGATCCTCGAATCCCTTCGGAATCGTTTCTTCATCGGAGGAGACATCAGAGAAAAGAAAATGTCTTGGGTGAAATGGAAAAATTGTATGGAAAGTCGTAAAGAAGGGGGCCTTGGGATCGAAAGCATTTTTGCTCTAAACAGAGCCATCTTGTTTAAATGGATTTGGCGTTTCTGGGAGGACCAAGATGCGACTTGGGTAAAAGTGATCAAATCTATTTATGGATGCAACGGCTTGATTGGCGATCAATTAACTAACAAAGAACCCAACACTTTGTGGATTGGAATTCTAAAGTCGGCCTTACAACTAGAAGCTAAGGGGGTTAACTTATTAGCCATGTGTAAGAAACGTGTAGGTGACGGGAGGTATACCTTTTTTTGGGAGGAGGTGTGGATAGGGGAGTCTCCTCTTAAGACATAATCCCGAGGATTTATGCCCTTGATGTCGAAAAAATGGTGACGGTCAAGGACCGGGTTGGTATGGAGGACTGGAATCCGTTCCTTCGGAGGACGCCGAGGGGTGGGGTGGGATTGTATTAGTTATACTCCTTAAGAGAACTGTTGAACTCGGTGGTTCTATCCAATCAGAGGGATAGATGGCGTTGGACAAGAGATGGTTCGGGAGAGTTCTCAGTCGCGTCGGTAAGAATCCTAATAGACGTTAAAGTTTTGGATTCTTATACTACGCCCACTTCTTGGAACAAATTGGTTCCCATCAAGGTCAATGTGTTCGTTTGGTGAATGGGGATGAACAAAATTCCCACTAGAGACAATCTTGACAAAAGAGGCATTGATGTACAATCCACACTTTGTCCGCTTTGCGACAGAGATGGAGAATCAATGAATCATTTATTTTGTAAATGCAATTTGGCACGGGACCTATGGAGGAATCTAGGGCGTTGGTGGAACATTGATATTCCCGTCTTTAATAATTTTGTTGACCGGAAGAGATGGATTGTTGCAACGGGTGAGAGGAAAGGAGAGATGAATTGTTTGGAGGCGGTCGTTTATACAACGCTATGGTCTATATGGTATTTCCGAAATAGAACTCTTTTTGGGTCCACTAAACCTGTAAGGCGGTGATCTGGGATAATATTGTAATCCTTTCGTTCTTTTGGGTTTATAATAGGAGTTGGCGCTTTAAAATTAATCGGATAGGATGCCTGCAAAATCCAACCCTTGCTATTTCTGCTTTGTAATGCTCTTCTAGCTACTTGCTAGTGTTTGTTGTCCTTTTTACGAGTTTTAATAAAACTGTCGTTGTTCAAAAAAAAAATATTATAGTTTTGTGAACAAGAAAATAAACATTTTATAACATTGTAAACACAACTTTTTTGTTAAAACCAATTAACAATTTTTTGTTTGAGATGTCTTGCTGTAAACACTGAAACTTTGATTATAAACATTTAAATTATTAAACATGTTATAACTTCGAAAAAATGTAAGTTCCTTTCTGATGCAATTTAAATTAAAAATCAACTAAAAACAACAATGTGTTTAAAGATAATACTGTCAACTAATTTGGTTCAGATAAGAATCGCAAACATATTGAGAACAATAAAACTGAAATTTTAGAATATATTTAGAACTATAGAACTAATTTTTTAGTATACGTTTCATTTTTGCACATACTCATAGAGAGAATATAAATACAAGCCAACATATTCATCAATAATTGTATAATATATGCATATTATTGAATTAGTTCATTAGTTTTCAAATTATTTACCTAACATGAACTCACTACCACCAACTCAGCTATAAAGAAAGACAATGAAAATTTCCCATTGTTCTTTGTTTTAAAAGGGTAAAAAACAAAGAATAAAAATCACATGTCCTAAATTCACATGTCTCATTCATGTCTCATCAATAAAATTAAAACACATCAGATTTTCATTTATTTTAAATTTATTTCATTTATGTTTATTTTCTCTCTCAGCTTACGTGTATTCATATGATTGGTGGACATAGATGAGACATGAAAATTTGAGACGGATGATTTTCATCCAAAAACAAACATCTATTGTTAATAAGCTTCCAATTCATAACAATAGATTTAAAAAAAAGCGCGATAACTACATGCTAAACTATCAATATTTAGGTTCTAGAATTATAAACGGTAAAATAGACGAGTTACACACAATGTAAATTTTTTAAGGAATATTTAAAATATGGAAAGGATCGTTTTGACATGTCAATATTTTAAAGAGGTTTATTCATAAAAAAAGGTTTATGACCATCAACCTTCGAGTTGGTCCACACCACCTTATCCCAAAAGTATCACGTCAGAGGAAAATCTGACATACAATATCCTTTAATGTCGTTGGCTTAATAAGATAGTGTACATAAGGAGACTAAAGTACTCGAACTCTCATATGTATGTATAAAAACTTCATAGCTAAAAGTGCTACACCCTTAAAAGCATAATTTATAAGCATGTAAACACTTATTATGTCATTTACTTGTTTTAACATGTTTAACCGGTTTATCAATAGTTACAAAAAATGTTTGACTTGTCAGCAATATTCATCATCAAAACAAACCTATTTTCATATAAATAGACTGCCATTATCCCCTTATTTATATATAATAAATAATATTCATCCCCTTATTTTCATATATATATATATATATATATATATGGGAGAGATCATACAATAACACCCCATCTTTAAAGGAACAAATGAACACTTTGTGGATCACATATGATGTAGGTCCCACACATTAAAAAATCATATATGATTTAATATTAATACTTTGGTGTCGAACAAATGAACACTTTATAGTTTTTTTATGATTTAAATTGGATATGATGGATCCCACAAATTAACAAGTTTTTAAAAGAACACCCCACTTTATATATACATTCACATACTTGTAGTTGTATATGCATTCACATAAATAATAATAAGAGTAAATTACACTTTTGGTCCATATGGTTAACATCTACTATCAAGAGTAGTCCATATTTCAAACTAATTACAATTTTGGTCATTGTGGTTGCCACTTGGTTTCAATTTTAGTCCCTTTGACTAACTCTATTAAGGTAATCCTTTAACTTCAAGGGCATTTTAGTCTTCTTACTAGTTTCTTAATTTTCAATAAAAATTAAATCACATACGTCATAATATATAAGTATACGTGTATACCTTAGTACCTTACATCTGATCGTCCCTTTGATTAACTCCGGTAGTCTTCTCCGGTGACTGGTCATCTTCTCCGGCAAACTTTACGGTGAACCCAAACAAAGAAAAAAACACTTAAAAATAATAATAATAATCGGAGTTCTCGATCTCTTTTCTTTCCTCAATGTTGCTCTCGAAACCAAACAGCCCCCTTGCGATGGATCCACGAAGGAGATGGTGAGAGAGAGAGACGAACCATTGATGTTGCTCTCGAAACCAAACAGTCCCCTTGCCGGCAAAGATCTAACAGTCGCCGGTGTTGATGGAGCACCTCTTCATTGGTGTTAGACTGTTAGGTTTTAGGTGGCAAGGTATACCTGTATATGTATTTAAATTTCTAATTAAAAACTACATAAATTATAAAAGAACCAAAATGCCCCCGAGTTAACACCCTTTTTTTAAGGGAAGTTAGGGCCTGTTTGGTTGGATTTTCATTAAGTTCTGTATGGATAAAGTTGGCTTTATTCATAAAGTTGTCTGTGTCTATTAATAAAATTGTTGTTTGTTTATTGTGCTGAATAAACGATCTGAACGACCTTGAAAACCTTCGATCTTGAACCTTGAAGAAATCGACGAGCAGGTAAGGGAGAAATCGACGAGAGAGAAAGGGAGGCATCCGTTGTTGCCGAGCAGATGAGAGGAGAAATCGATGAAGAAAGGAAGACATCAGTTGTCCTTTTGGGAGAAAAAGGAAGCTGGTTCTATTTGAGAGAAGGGCAGGAGTGTCTTTTAGGCTGAATGTGGACAAGTGGGTTTTTAAATGCTGAGCGAATAAGGTGTGTTATTATCAAATAAGCCACAACCAAACACTTTTGTATAGCTTAGCGATTAAGCCATACAGGCTATTAAGTCAATTAAGCCACTACCAAACATGCCCTTAGACAAAGAGACCAAGATCCAAACCAAGTGGTAACCATAAGTAATGACCAAGATTGAAATCAATTGGCAGCTATAATGACCAAAATTGTAATTAGTATGAAATAGAGACTACTCTTGATAAATAAACAAAAGTTTGAACTTGCACATATTTTTACTAAATTTTGCACATCTTCATATACATGCAGATATTTTTATTAAACTTAAAGGAATAAAAGATGGATAGAATGAAGCTACTTACTGCTTAAGCGAAACAATAGTCTCGACAAATTTCCCTGCTCTAAGAATACTCATCGTATCATCATCAATGTTATACCGACACACCTCTATTTCCTCCTTAATCATCTCCGGATCGAGTTCGTAAACATAAACCATCTTTTGACCGGAATGCAGGAACCAATTTCCATTCTTCATTAGGTGCCAATGCCATGGTTGATAAGCAGGTAGTGACTTGAAAAAACGTACCACCTTCGTCCACTCTCCATCTCCGTCCATCTTCCACAACTCGAGTTTCTCACTGTCTCCTTTCGGAAACATACACAAGTGAATGCATCCTCTTACAACAATCATACTCGCACATGCCACAGAGGAAGAGGGAGTTGCTATCTCTGTGAACATTTCAGTCTTGGTGTCGAACCTTATAATCAAAGACGACCCTTCCCTAATACTACCTTTTGTGCCTATTGCTAAGAAATAGAGTTTTTCGTTTAGAAAACTACTTAAGTACCAAAATTTCAGAAGCGAATCGACTGTTGACTTGGCCTTCCGCCATGAGTCGGATTTCCACGAGTATATATAAGTATCGTTAGATTCGGTTACACGTAACAACTTGTAGTCATCATCACAACTACTGTAATACAACCCATATGCTCTTGCAGCGATACTGGAGCAATTATTACCTTTAGACAGCGTCTTGTACACACCCATCAAAGGATTCCATAAGATTATATCAGAGAAGTCATATACAACAGTCACCCGTGACGGGTTTATGCCTAAAAATACCAATCCATTTAAAGATGAAATCATCAATATCCTGTTGGCTTCAAATGGCAAAGAGCGGTTGGCAGATAAACCAACTTCAGGTGTTTCACGGTCCATGGTACGGAAATACTTGCATGGCGTTGTGGTTGAAACGGCAAGAAGTTTTTCGCAATTTTGACTGTTTACATGGTAGAGGTGCATTTTGGTAAACTCAGGTGTAGTTAGGAACGAGCGCCATTGCTTGCAAATAGACATAAAACAGCCTATAGACCTCGCAGGCAGCCTTGGTAGTATTTGGAACAACACTATATCATCTGTTAGGATGTTATTATGCTTTGACTTCGCCATGGTCTTCGTCTATATATATATATATATATATAAACTAGAGGAAAGTTCAAATGTGAACTCATTTTTGGTTGTGAACGTGAGGACGAATCTCAGCCACTTATCCGGTCAATAAAGGCGGCTTTGACCTCCGTGATCGCGTCCACCATAGCCGAAGATGTGTGGCTGAGATTCGTCCTCACGTTCACAACAAAAAAATGAGTTCACATTTGAACCTAACCCATATAAACTATATATATATATATATAAACTAAATAACACTACATAATTGGTTTTTGAATTTCTACTTTGCAAGTCAAGTCAGCATCATGTTTAATTCTGCAACAAAAATATCAAATTGAATAGAATTAGTTATTACAATCATCCACAAGTTTGAATACATTCAATAAACAAAAAGTAAACAAGAGTAGAAAGCATCAATCAACAACAACCATCATTGGTGAGTAATAACGGTTGTTCAACTTGTCTACTTTCGACAATTTCTTTCTCAAAACTTCCCCTGATTTCATTAGAAAAAAAACTAGTTATAGATTATTGAGCAATTACCAGAAAATCGCACAAATTTTAACACTAAATAACCAAACATAAATTACAAGTTTGCAAAACATCAATTGATCATAACCAACATATATCAACATGAAGCCTCAACCAGAGATTCAAACAAAAATTGATAAACACCAAGAAACCTAATAAGTGTAAACAAACACTAAATTTAGAAAAAAAAATTACCTAGATCGAGGATGACGAATCGTTGATGCTTCGATTTTTGGAATTGATTTACGAAATCGATTTGGGAAGTGATGGTCGATTAATAGATTAGGTTATGAGGGACAGAGGGAGTAGGCCCGTAGGCGTTGTAAACAAAGAATCATCAAAAAGATTTTTTATTAATTAATTCTTTTAGGCCCGGTTTTTTTTAATGAATTTTTTATTTGGAAATATTATATATTCTTTATAAAAAAAGATTTTTAAAATTTAACAGTAAAATATACTTTAAATAATATTTTTAAATTTTTTTAAAAACTTAATAAAAAGTTAGAAAATCTTATCATTTTTTTAACAAACTTGTGTTATAATTGGTCCTACATCATGCCTTAAAATTAGACATGGGAATGAAACGGAGATGAGGCGGAGACTCAAATCCCCGTTCTCGATCCCAATATTTTGGGAATTTGATCCAGATGACCAATCTTAAAGTTTCATTGACTGAAATGACTATCTCTCTCCCGATTTTGCAAAATTGTCAAGACATCGGCCATAAACCTCCACCATTATGGAGGAGGTCCCAAAACGACGTTGTTTTGGGAGGATTTGCAGACTTGGTCCCTGCAATGTCCGACATTATGGAGGAGGTGATCCAAAACGATGTCGTTTTGGGTCGTTTTGCATTCCAGCCACATGAGCCATCCTTCTCCGCCAGGGTTACACTTCCGCCATTATGGCAGAGGTGACACGTGTCAGCCCATGGTGACACGTGTCAGCCCACGGTTGAACCTCTTAATCCCTCTTAATATAATTTGATTTATAAATTTTTATAAAAAAGTTATAACCTTTAAAAATTTATATTAGCTATTATAAATTCTATGATTAACTTTATAAACTTATAGTACATTTTGATTTATAACTTGTTTTATAAGTTGTATTAAATTTTTTATAATTCTATATAGTTTTATATAATTTTATACAATTTGATTTATAAACTTTTATAATTTGTTACAATTTTTTTAAAACAACTTATTGACTATAATTTGATTTAATTTTATATGATTTGATTTATAAACTTTTAATTTCATAAAATTATATACATTTTAATAAAATTATATAAAATAATTATAGAAAATTAAAAAAGTTTGTAAAAAGGTATCCCCATCTTCCTTGATTACCCAAACCCATATATGACCTCCATCTAAGAAACTTCATCACCAAATCGAAGAGCAAAGAGAAGATGAAGAATCTAATATATAACATTGCCACTTACCACCACCGAACATCAATATAAACCACCGCCAACCACCACCGTTCTGAACCATCCTTCCCTCCTGCTAAATAAATCCTTGAACAATACAACACTCAAACATTTATCGGTTTCCAAAATCCTTTCCACAATCAATAAAATTTTCATCTCTCCCACAAAAAATTCTCCTTCACTACTACGCTTTAAACCCTTCTCCGTATCGAAGTACCATTTGTTAATTGTTATTGCATTGGAGGCTTATATTTGCTGCATATTTGAGTTGTGTGTAACTATGTCTGTGTGAATATATATATATATATATATATGGGCTAGATCTTCTACAACCCACCTAAATGTTACAACTCATGCATCCCAATCTCAGTCATACATTTCATAATTCAATTTAATTTTGTTTTTTTATATATATAAGGGTATAATAGTCTAATCAAATATCAAAATAATAAAAAAAATTATATTCAAAATAAAAATAAAATCATATCTTGGTGGTTTCTTTTTAAACAAGGTAGTTATCCCAATAATTAAGAAATTAATTTAAAATTCAAATTTTAAATATTAATCGATATCAAATTCTTGAAAATAATGGTAACTGTTTAAATCATAATCCTGCAAAAATTTGCAAACATGAATTCGGGTATGAACGATAAATAACATATGAAAAACCTATGAAAAAACACATATCTTTGAAACCAATGGACATACATCGGCATACTCTGCATGTATGAAATCAGAAACAACACATATCTTTGAGTAACATATGAAAAACCTATGAAAGCCTGGGTTTCCAAACTGAATGGTAATATCTTTGAAAAACATATTAAAAACCAATGAAAAACCTATGAAAAGCTTATGAAAAACTAGTAATATCTTTGAAGATATTACGTATGCAATGTACGATTCAACTTTTTTAAACTAATTCTTCAGAATCTTGAACAAAATCGAAGACAAAAACCCTCGATTCACAATGAAATAACTTCCGAATTCGTATGCGTCAACTGACCTTTTCTTCTTCTTTCTTCTTCGATATGGGTTTTTTCTCGATTCTGCAATTGACGTTTTCTTCTTCTCTTTTCTTCTTCTTTCTTCTTCGATCTGGGTTTTTTTCTCGATTCTGCAACTGACGTTTTCTTCAACCTTCTCCACCTTCGCCGACCACCATATCAGTTATTCACAAGTAAAAGGGAAGAAGAAGGAGAAAAGAGGTTAATGTTCAAGGTGTTGCAATGGTGAAGAGGGAAGGGAGGTTACGTTCAAAGGCAAAAAAAATAGGGAAAGATAATTACTAGTTATTTCCTAATTACACAATTTAATAACAGAATTACCTCTGTGCCCTTGTTTTTGTTATTTCATACCCATCGTATCCAACAAAATCGATCATTTGATGGATAACTGAGATTGGGAGGCATGGGGTGTAACATTTAAGTGGGTTGTAGAAGATCCTCCCTTTATATATATATATATATATATATAGAGAGAGAGAGAGAGAGAGAGGAAGGTTCAAATGAGAACTTTGCATTTTTAAAGGAACAAATGGACAATTGTGGATCACATATGATGTGGGTCTCACAAATATTAAATCATTTATGATTTAATATGATTTAATATTATGTGGGACCCGCATGATATGTGATCCACAATTTGTTCCTTTCTTCCTTTAAGGAGGGGTGGTTCTCATTTGATCACCCCCCCTATATATATAGGGTTGGGATCACGTGAGACCACCCTGTTTCCGTGAGACCCATGAGACCATATTTTTACATTTGAAACTTCACAGCAAAAACATTGTGAAGGTAAAAAAAAATGATGAGTTCACGTGAGACCAGCCTGTTTCCGTGAGACCCGTGAAACCACTTTTTTACTCTTGAAAACTTCACGGCAAAAACACTGTGAAGGTAAAAACAAATATGAACCTTCATAGCAAAAAAAACTGTGAAAGTTACCTTCACAGCAAAAACACTATGTAGGTTACCTTCATAGAAAAAATATTTTAAAGATTCATATTTTTTTTTACCTTCATATTGTTTTTGCTGTGAATTTCAAGTGTAAAAGGGTGGTATCACGGGTCTCATGGAAACAGGGTGGTCTCACGTGATCCCAAGTCTATATATATATATATATATAGAGAGAGAGAGAGAGAGAGAGGAAAGTTCAAATGCGAACTCAAATTTGGTTGTGAACATGAGAACAAATGAGAGCGTGACACGTGTCAAAATAAACAATATTTAGACTGAATGTACAAAGGAATATTCAGACTGAATATAGTGTATATTCAGTCTGAATCTACAAAGGAATATTCAGACTGAATATATATACTATAATATTTATTTGAATGGGACATGTGTCGCACTCTCATTTGTCCTCACGTTCACAACCAAATTTGAGTTCTCATTTGAACCCGCCCCTATATATATATATATATAGATCGATAAGATGCGCCTCACATATCTGCCTCATGCTTGCGCCTCGCGCCTAGGCGTAGGACCCCTTTGTGCCTAAGTGCGACTTGAGCCTTTAACAACTTTGGATCTCACATAATTGTTTGAAAAAATCAATATACTATACAAAAGGTTTATAAATTTTAATGTTGATGATGTCTCTAAGATTATAATTGATTTGAAGATATTTCACTTATCCTTTGAAGTTTGGGGTAATGATTATAATGGTGGACCTTACCATAAGTAGAATAGAGACGAGGAAGATAATGAAAAGTGGTTAGCATTCTAGACGGCTTTATTTGGAAGAGTGGTAGCATTCTACACCATTTTTGGTGTTCAAGTATTTACTCCCTCTATTACATCACTTTTTATAATTGCTTCAAAAGTAATGGGACTAAAACTCAATCTATTAGAATTGTCATTTAAATTTTACATTTTCAATTGAATTATTTCTGTTTTAACTTACCATTATATTTTGGTTCATCCATTTATCCTTTTGGGGTTCTTTAGGCTTTGTAAAAGTCGACCAAAAGACAAGATATCCACACTAACAACTAGATATTTTATTAAAGGTCTACCCATATACCACAAATATTATATTCAGCAACTCGATTGATACAAGTTGAATCAAATCCATGGCTTTTACATGATATGGCCTTTTAATTTAGTAGATAATTGTAATTGTATAAGCTCTTGGATGGATATGCACTAGTTATTCAAAGGATTCGAGATTTGTATATGTTTTTATTAAAGGTGACAATCGGGTCGTGTTCGGGTTGGTGGGTCAGGGTGGGTCAACCCGGGCACGACCGTTTAGCTAATCGTGTCGAGATATGTAGCCCTAAGCCGCACACGCTAGGTTGGCAGGTCACCTAATGATACAACAAAACTGAAACATCCAAATTTAAACAAAAAGTCCAAAGGCAAGCAAATTCACCTAATAATACAACCAAAATTCAAACATCCAAGTTTCAAACAAATAAAAAGTCTAAATACAACCAAATTGAAACAAATCCAATTTTCGAACAAATAAAAAGTTCAAATTCAAACAAATCCATTTTGACTATTTGAGACTTTTAAATAAAGTATAAAATATTTTTTTTACAAAAAATATTTTTTGGTGGGTCAACCCGAACACGACCCGTTTATTTGACGGGTTGACGGGTTGGCTGGTCAGGAATTTCAACCCTCATCCGTTTATTTTTGTATCGGGTTCTTGTCGTGTTTCGTGTCATGACTAGAATTGCCACCTCTAGTTTTTATGCCAGTATAATGTAATACATTAGTAGTTGCAGGTAAGAACATTATATCATTAGAATACCAAAATTGAGATGCACCAGGGAAGTATGATTTTCATGATAAATGTTTGGTTGTTAACCCTTGATTTCATTGAATTTATGTTTAAGAGTGAATTACATAATTCGTCCTTAGCGTTCATTGATTTTAACACTTTGGGTCCCTAAAGTGAAATATCTATGGCTTGCATCCTCA
Organism: Silybum marianum; assembly: GCA_036898165.1. Lineage (NCBI taxonomy): Eukaryota > Viridiplantae > Streptophyta > Magnoliopsida > Asterales > Asteraceae > Silybum > Silybum marianum. The sequence continues at coordinate 49,083,735 of CM072532.1, read as the reverse complement.
TGGTTTCAATTTTATAACGTATTGGGTCCCTAAAAGTGACTCCGTTATATTTATGTCCGTTAAAGCCCACATGTGCAAGGCACATGATGGGTATTTTGGTCATTTTACTATTTTTTTATATTACATTAGAACCTCAAGGACCAAATATGTAATTTACTCTATTATATTCCATTATATATATATATGTACGTGGGGTATGTATGCTTGTATCAGATGGAACCAAAACCCTCCCCCACTTTATTCTCCGGCGAAAACAACCGTCCCCCCTTCTTCTCCGGCGAACAAAACCCCTCCCCTCTTTCTTCTCCGGCCAACGCACTCCCCTCCCGGTGAAACACAGTCCCCTCCCTCTTCTCTGTCGAACACGACCCCCTCCCTCTAATATATATATATATATATATACATACACACACTTACATATAATCTCCATACCCCCCGGACCTGCAACTTCCGGCCATCCAAACATCGAGTTATTGTGCAACTTCTGGGCCTCCCCCTTTCCTGAATCTGTTGCAGCGAGGGGAAGGAGAAGAAGATGGCTGTCCTTCGAAGGCCAGATCCGCCACCGGTTCATCTTCTCCGGTGATCCACTTCCATCACAATCTCAATACTCACCGGAAAACATCTTATTATGACCATCTCACGCTAAAAAAACGTCTCACCTCGAAAACCATCGTGACTCCCTCAACAGATCGATAACGAACACTTTCCCCCTAGAGAAACCCACGACCAAAATATCGAAAGCCATCAAGTTAGCATATTGATACCATGGAAGATAGCGATAAAAAGACACAGACATCTGAGCATTTGGTGGGTGTCAAATGAATCTTTGGCTTAATTAGGCATTTTCACACATAGGATTTCTTAATAACACATTAAATTCAAAACAAAATTTTACGCCTAACTTCTCAGGTGTACAGCCACTATCCCCACCAACACAACTCCAAACCCTCATTTTAGCTTTTATCCTCCACGATTTTTCTATAGAATCCAACGAAATGGAAACTCCAAAAAAATAAAGAAATCAAATTAAGCATTGGAGCAAAAAATTAAGCATATTAATAGCAGCTATGGATATATATATATATATATATATATATATATATAATAGAGAGATGAAGAAGATGGTGGGTCAGGTAGGCTATGAAGAAGATGGTGGAGGTGGGGGTGGGGTCACATGGGATATATATATATATATATATATATGTGTAAATAATAGAATATAAAAATGTAAATTACATATTTGGTCCTTGAGGTTCTAATATAATATAAAAAAAATAGTAAAATGACCAAAATACCTATCATGTGCCTTGCACATGTGGGCTTTAACGGACATAAATCTAACGGTGTTACTTTTAGGGATCCAATACGTTATAAAATTGAAACCATGAGGATGCAAGCCATAGATATTTCACTTTAGGGACCCAGAGTGTTAAAATCAATGAACCCTAAGGACGAATTATGTAATTCACTCTATGTTTAATTAAACGTCCATGAAGTCTCATGGCGCTTAGAAACAAAGAGAAAACGTCATAATCTTTTGGTACAACTCAACCAACCCATACTATGCAGGTTGGGTTGGTGGGGGTTGTAAACCAACCCATACCATGCAGGTTGGGTTGGTGGGGTTTGTAAATTAACCGAACACAAGTTTCCCAAACGGTCCATCTTAGAAACCAAAAATACCAAGAAAATTCATATATTGTTAAGGATTGAAGAATATTTAATATTCTAATAAATTATATAATTTTAAACAAAAAGATAGATGGAATGAATGAAGATACTTAACGCTTAAGCGACACAATATTCTCCACGAATTTCCCGTCCAAAAGAACATCCATGGTACCGTCTGTAGATGTAGTATACTCACACATCATTTTTTCCGTCATCATCTCGAGATCTATTTTGTAAACATAATCTTTACCTCTGGAACCCACGAGCCAATTTCCGTTCTTCATAAGGTGCAATGACCGAAAAAACACATGACTACATAGTGTATCGCAATAACTTACCACCTTCGTCCACTCTCCACTCTCCATCTTCCACAACTCCAATTTATCCCATGATTTTATTCCTTTTGAACTCGCACACAAGTGAATGCATCCACTTACAACCGTCAAACTAAAGCAAATGGTTGCTATAGATTTGAAAGACGGAGCCGCTATCTCTGTCAACTTTTCAGTCTTGGTGTCGAACCTTATAATCAAATATGACCATGGACTAATTTGACTACTGCCGCGTGCTAAGAAGTATAGGTTTTCATTCAGCAAACAACATGATGAATTCCGCCATGAGTCAGATTTCAACGAATATGTATAAGCATTGCTAGATTCGGTTATACGTAACAGCTTGTAGTCATCCTCACAACAACTGTAATACAACCCATATCCTCTTGCACGGATACTAAAGCAATTGGCATGAGAATTATCTTTGGACAACGTCTTATAGTCACCCATCAAAGGATTACATAAAATTATATCCGAGTACCTATAGACAATGTCCTTTTAATTGGGGGTGTTCTCATTTGAAATCTCCCCTATATATATATATATATATATATAAGAATATGATATTTTTATTTTTGTTGATTAGATAAAAGACAAAAACAAAAGGTGAAAAATGACTAAATTATTCTAGCATTTAACTGAGTTAACAAAATCTTTTTGATTCTGTAAAAGGGAAGGACTCAAAAGTGTCCAAAAATGCGAATCACGAGTCCGTCCTTGCTTCTATTTTGATTTTTGGACTAAAGTGGATAAAAAGAATGAATCGCAGGGACCAAACTTGTAATTTACTCTCCATATGATAATACTAAGAGTAAACTACATACTTGGTCCCTAGGGTTTATTGGTTTTAACAGTCCGGGTCCCTAAAATGAAATATCTATGACTTGCATCCTTGTGGTTTCCATTTTATAACGTATTAGGTCCCTAAAACTAACTTTGTTAGACTTTTTCTGTTAAGTAGGTTAAGTAAGAGGGTCATTTTGGTCATTTTAAGTTTAGGGACCAAACATGTAATAAAAACCACAGGGACCAAACATGTAACTTACTCTATATATTATATATATATATAATTATTAATTAATAATATATATATATTTATATATTATATATAATTTATCACCATAATTTTCACAATTTTTTTTATAACATTGTTTTTTTTATTACAACAATATATTTTTAATTTTGTATTTTTATTATGGCATGATAGTTATATTTTTCTTTATTATAGCAACGTATATTCAAATTATTATTTTTATTATGGCATTATTGTTACATTTTTCTTTATTATAACAATATATTTTTAAATTATTTTTTTATTATAGTATTATAGTTACATTTTTCTTAATTATAGAAATATGTATTCAAACTATTTTTTTTATTATGTCGTTATAGTTACATATTTTTCTTTATTATACCAATATACTTTCAAATTGTTTTGTATTTAGCCATTGTACTTTTAATTTTTTTAATTAAATTGTAAGAAAATTATATATTTTAATGTAACATATATTTTAAACATATATGATTGTTTTTTTCCTTTAAAACATATATTTTTTTAAATAAATTACGTGGCGTAGATAAAATGGACCATCAATTTTTTAGATAGTTTATCACTTTATCTTCCGATTATTCATACATTTTTAAAGGAATTCTTAAAAAATAGATGAAAAACATAATATAGGTGGTATATGAATAATCGGGAGAGAAAGCGATGAAGTTATTTAAAACGTGTTTTACATTTTTTGAATAACTTCATCGCTTTCTCCCGATTATTTATATACCACCTATATTATGTTTTTCATCTATTTTTTAAGAATTCCTTTAAAAATGTATGAATTATCGGAAGGTAAAGCGATAAACTATCTAAAAAATTGATGGTTCATTTTATCTACGCCACGTAATTTATTTAAAAATATATATATGTTTTTTAAGAAAAAAAAACAATTGTATATGTTTAAAATATATGTTTCATTAAAATATGTAACTTTCATACAATTTAATAAAAAAATTAAAAGTACAATGGCTAAATACAAAACAATTTGAAAGTATATTGATATAATAAAGAAAAATATGTAACTATAATGACATAATAAAAAAATAGTTTGAATACATATTGCTATAGTTAAGAAAAATATAACTATAATACCATAATTAAAAAATAATTTAAAAATATATAGCTATAATAAACAAAAATGTAACTATAATGCCATAATAAAAATAATAATTTGAATATATTTTGCTATAATAAAGAAAAATGTAACTATCATGCCATAATAAAAATACAGAATTAAAAATATATTGTTGTAATAAAAAAAACAATGTTATAAAAAATTGTGAAAATTATGGTGATAAATTATATACAATATATATGTTATTAATTATTAATTATTAAGTATTAAGTATATATAAAATATATAGAGAGTAAGTTACATGTTTGGTCCCTATGGTTTTTATTACATGTTTGGTCCCTAAACTTAAAATGACCAAAATGTCCTTCTTACTTAACATACTTAACAGAAAAAGTCTAACAAAGTTAGTTTTAGGGACCCAATACGTTATAAAATGGAAACCACGAGGATGCAAGCCATAGATATTTCATTTTAGGGACCTAGACTGTTAAAACCAATAAACCTTAGGGACCAAGTATGTAGTTTACTCTAATACTAATTAAACAAGACATGAATTATATTTTTCGTCCATATGGTTTAAATCTCTGCCTTTACTTCACAAAGTACATCCAAAGCCAATGTGGTTTGCATTTCGTTTTAGTTCAGATCCCCATGTCTGAGGATAGTTCAAGGGCATTATTAAGTGGGATCAACATGGCTCCTATATGAGGGGTATTTTGGTCTTTTTGGACGTTGAAGTCTTTTAAACATTTAAAAAAACATAATTAAAAAAACAAGATGAGGATGAATGTTAAAAACATTAACATGATTTTAGCTCCCGAATCGAAACATAAACATAATATTTAATTAACATAATACAAGTTTCCCAAACAGATCCATTCAAAAACCAAAAACATCATAGAATATTCATTCACTATTAAGGATCGAAATATATTTAATATTTCAACTAGAAAAAAAAAATTGGGTTTCTATTGTTGCTTGTAATTTAAGAACAAGATGATAAAAAGCAAAAGCCAAAAATGATCATCATGTTTATTAATCATTCTAATAAAATTAAATATAATTTTTAAATAAAAAGATGGACGGAATGAATGAATGAAGCTACTTAACCGAAACAAAAGTCTCCACGAATTTCCCTCCCCAAAGAATATCCATGCCGTCTGTATACGGACACACCTTTTTCAACGTCTTCATCTCGAGATCTACATTGTGAAAATAACCTTTACCTCCTCTGGAAACCACAAGCCAAGTTCCGTTCTTCATCAGGTGCAATGGCGCATAATAAACGTATTTACATAGTGTATTGCAATTAACTTACCGTCTTCGTCCACTCTCCATCTACGTCCATCTTCCACAACTCCAGTTTATCCCATCACTTTATTCCTTTTATATTCACACGCAAATGAACGCATTCACTTACAACCATCAACCTAAAAGAACATATCCCTGTATATTCCAAAGGCGGAGGAGCCACTATCTCTGTAAACTTTTCAGTCCTGGTGTCGAACCTTATAATCAAATATGATCATACATTCATTTTATTTAAGCCTTGTGCTAAGAAATATAGGTTTTCATTCAGCAAACAACTTAACTTCCAATATTTTAAAAGGCAACAGTTTGGTGACTCAACCTTCCGCCATGAGTCAGATTTCAACGAGTATATATATGCATCATTAGATTGGGTTACACGTAACAACCTATAGTCATTGTCACAACTACTGTAATACAACCCATATCCTCTTGCACGGATACTAAAGCAATTGGCATGAGAATTATCTTTGGACAACGTCTTATAGTCACCCGTCAAAGGATTCCATAAAATTATATCCGAGTACCTATGGCTACGAGGCCGCAAAGAATCTATGCCTACACATACCAGTCCATTTAAAGATGATATAATCGACATCTCATACCCACTAGCTTTAAATGGCAAAGAGCGGTTGGCAGATAAACCAAGTTCAGGTGATTCACAGTCGATGGTTTGGAAGTACTTGCATGGCTTTGTGGTAGAAACGACAAGAAGTTTTTGGTGATTTTGATTGTTTATGTAATGGAGGTGCATCTTGGTAAACATAGGTGTTGTTAGGAACGAGTGCCATTACTTACAAACACACGTAAAACGGCCTAATGACCTCGCTGGCAGCCTTGGTAGTATGTGATACAACAGTATGTCATCGGGTAGGATGTTATTGCACTCCGCCATGGTCTTCGCCTATATATATATATATATATATGTGTGTGTGTGTGTGTGTGTGAACTAACAACGAGAAGAAAATAATTCTGCAACAAGAAGAAGAAGAAGAAAACAATATCAAATTTAATAAAATAAATAGTTATCTGTAGTGTAAGATCCAACTATTCTAACAACCATATTGATCCACATTGCACTTGGAAGACCTCTAATTATTATTACAATCATCGGATGATCACAAGTTTGAATATATTCAATAAACACTAATTACAACAAATTAAGCATCCATCACATCAATCACAACAGCATCAACAATTTACAAGTTCACATAACAGCAGGTATCAACATGAAGTTTCAACAAACAGACCATAGGTTTAAACAAAAATTGGCAAACACCAATTGACCTAAGTGCAAAATTTGAAGTAAACAAACAGCAAAATTGACAAAAATTCACCTAGATTGAGTTGCATGGATGATGATGACGAATCGTTGATGAATTAGGATTACGAATCTATGATGCTTTTATGCTTCGATTTGGTAATTACCAAATCGATTGGGATAATGATGGAATGGAGATTAAAAGGCCTCCTGATTTTAGGTATGAGTTTGGGTCGGGCCGTTTCCAAATTAGTTCGAACCGGCTGGTTGGGTCTCGACCAAAAATCTAAGAACCGGTTTAGCCCCCTTTTTTTTTAAATTAACTTTGTTTAACAAAAAATGTTATAAGTATTTTTAGAATTATGATAGTTGAAATTTAATATTGAAATACAGTTTAAGTAATATATTTATGTATATCGAATTCTAAAAAACTTGAAAATTTTGTAAGAAAAAAAACTTGTATTATAACTAATGAGAGAGGTTCAGGAGAAAACGCTAAAAAAAAACTGAAGAACACCATGAGAGTCCGCCATCTGGACGGTATATTTTTTTTCTATGCATATATATGCAATAGTGTATATGCACAAATGCATATAAACGATTGAAGCTCATTTTTTCTATGCATCAATGCATAAATATGCATTAGTGCATATGCACAAATGCATGTTATCAGATGGCGACCTCTTAGGGTGTTCTTCAGTTTATACTTTTTCTAGCGTTTTCTCTTAAACCTCCTTCTATAACTAATTATGTATAGTTGGTGTCGCGCTAGGACTTAAAATTTTATAAAAATTGTAACAGGTTTCATTAGCAATGGGGGAGGCAACATGCTTCTCTCCAAATCATTCAACCTAAAATTTTAATTTTAATGCAATTTTTAGCCTTACCTTTTTGTATCTTGCTATTTATCCTCCCCCTTCTTTTAATTTTTTTTTATAAACATACATGTATTGATATTTCTCGTTTATATTTTCGGTAACATTTTGATATTGTTTTTTCCTTTATAAACATTTTATAGAAAACATTATTACATCAAAACAAGATGAACGAAATCAATTAATTGACATTATTGTAAAAAAAATCCAAAATTACATAAATTAATATTTGTATGATGTCATTATTTACCATAGATTTTCGTAACGATACTTTTTCGTCCAACCCAAGTTATGGAGTACGTTTCTCATCTATTTATAACATAGAGTAAATAACTTTTAGTCCTTGGGTTTTGTTAAAAGTCTTACAATTTTGAAATTACGATTTCATGCCTATATGGTTTGTAATTTATTATTGTTTTTGTCCTTAATTATAATTTAAACTTTATTGACTTTTTCATTTTTGTTCAGTTCATTTCTACTTTAGCCCCTTATCTATACTATATTATAAAACAGTTGATCAAAAACTCTTAAAAACAATTTTTTAAGCCTTAGGTACTGCTATTTAATGCTAATTACTTAATTTTCAAGATTACAAATAAATTATACGTAAGTACAACTTATTAAAACTTTATTTTTGAATTCGTGTAACTAACTATAGATAAGTATTATCAAATACAAGATAAACATCTAATTTTAAATATAAAAATCTAAAATATAATTAAGATAATCATTTAATTCTAACAGAATACTTAATTATCATCTATATAAAAAATTATATTCGTTATTAAACCTAAATTTAGTTATGATAAAAATTTGAATTAGAGAAATTACATAAAAAAAAAGAACTTTTAAATGATACATTAAAATCGTTTTCTTAAACCCACATAAAACCATTAAAACATCGATAAAGACAAAAATTAAAATGAAACTTAAAACAGAGATGTATTTCGCTGCATTGCGCGAGTACCCTTCTAGTACTTATAGAGTAATGATCAACCTTAGGGACAAAAACAGAAATAAAATACAAGCCGTAAGGACAAATATCACAATTTCAAAACGATAGGGATGAAATCCACAAATTTTAACAAACCTAAAGAAAAATGTAATTACTCTATAATATATAATATAAATATTTATATTGATGTTATTTAACTTATATATATAAATTCATGAAAGTAATGATTCGCTTGGTCATATTTATTTGTGTTTGGTTCAACGAAATTCAAATACCTCAAAACATTTCGTCAAACTGAACGGATCTAAAATGATTCCTTTTATGTAAGTATTTTAAAAGATTCATTAAATAAGATATATAATAACAAAAACAATGCATAAGAAATAAATAACTTGCTATCTTTCAGGATAAGAGGAATTCGATAAAAAGAGCCTTGTCCAGTAAGAAAGTACGAGCATCTTAAGTGAGATTCATATAAACAGATTCTTATGAGGACGCGCGATCCATAGTTGTTTTAAATTATTCATTCGAGATAGTTTTTATAAGTCGACAACATTTTTTAAAATTCTTGTATAAAAACATTGGTTCCTATATTTATCAAAAAAATTGCATAATTTTCATTTGATTTGCAATAAATTTTACACCCTCTACAACATTACTAAATCAATATGAACGTTAAAAACATTAACATGAATGTCTTGATCTTCATCGTTTTAGCTCCTAAATCGAAACATAAACATTGGAGCAAAACGTGTATTTCCCGGACACGCAAACCGGCTTACACATGCTGTCAATTCCTAATGTGAGGGACATATCTGACTCACTCAGCTGCAAGGCGATTGCGACGGGGCCTGTGATCGAACCCAAGACCGATGGCCAATTGGAGCAAACATCTCCTCGCCCCTTAACCAACTGAGCTACACGCCATTCACTCAACACATAAACATAATATTAGTAAATTAACCCAACACAATTTTCCCAACTAGACCCATCTCAAAAATATATTTAATATTTCAACCAGATATAAAAAATTGGATTTCTATTGTTGAATGTAATTCAAGAACAAGATGATAAAAGCAAAAGCCAAAAACGATCAACATGTTTAATCATTCTAATAAAATTATATATAATTTTTAAACAAAAAGATGAACAGAATGAATGAAGGTACTTAATTACCGCTTAAGCGACACAAAACTCTCCACGAATTTCCCTCCGCAAAGAATATCCATGGTCTTGTCTGTAAACACACACACTTTTTTTGCCGTCTTCATCTCGAGATCTACATTGTAAAAATAACCTTTATCTCTAGAACCCACGAGCCAAGTTCCGTTCTTCTTCAGGTGCAATGGCTCATAAAACACGTGCTTACATAGTGTATCACAATAACTTACCACCTTCGTCCACTCTCCATCTCCGTCCATCTTCCACAACTCCAATTCATCCTGTGCCCACATTCCTTTTAATCTCACACACAAATGAATACATCCACTTACAACCATCAACGTAAAACAACATGTCCTTGTATATTCCAAAGGCGGAGCCACTATGTCTGTAAACTTTTCAGTCCTGGTGTCGAATCTTATAATCAAATATGACCATACATCCATTTTCTTTCTGCCATCTGCTAAGAAGTATAAGTTTTCATTCAGAAAACAACTTAAGCTCCAACGTTTTAAAAGGCAATAGATTGTTGACTCAACCTTCCGCCATGAGTCGGATTTCAACGAGTATATATAAGCATCGCTAGATTGGGTTGCACGTAACAGCTTGTAGTCATCATCACAGCTACTGTAATACAACCCATATCCTCTTGCGGCGATCTCGAAGCAATTGGCATGAGAATTATCTTTGGGCAACGTTTTATAGTCACCCGTCAGAGGATTCCATAAAATTATATCCGAATAGCTATGGCTACGAGGCCATAAAGAACCTATGCCTACGCATACAAGTCCATTTAAAGATGATATAATCGATGTCTCGTTAATGTAGGCTTTAAATGGCAAAGAGCGGTTGGCAGATAAACCAAGTTCAGGTGTTTCACAGTCGATGGTACAGAAATACTTGCATGGCCTTGAGGTAGAAACAACAAGAAGTTTGTGGCGGTTTTCACTGTTTACATAGTGGAGGTGCATCTTGGTAAACATACGTGTAGTTAGGAACGAGTGCCATTGCTTGCAGACACACATAAAACGACCTAATGACCTCGCAGGCAACCTTGGTAGTATGTGAAACAACAGTATGTCATCGGGCAGGATGTTATTACGCTTCGCCATGGTCTTCGTCTATATATATATATATATATATGAACTAAATAGAACTATTTCTTTTTTGAAATTTCTACTTTGCAAGTCAGTTCAGCACAACATCATGTTTAATTCTGCAACAACAATATCAAATCTAATAGAATTAACTATAACAGTCATCCACAAGTTTGAATACATCCAATAAACACAAATTAAACAAAAAAAGTTACAAATCATCAATCAATATCCACCATCGTTGGTGAGTAATAATGCTTGTTTCAAGTTGTATACTTTCTACAAACACACACACACACACATTCACACAGAAGAGCAGCTAGCAACAAACTACAAGTTCATCAGACAACAGGTATCAACATGAAGTTTCAACATAGTAACCATACATTCAAACAAAAATTGAAGAACATCAAGGTAACGGGTAACCTACATGCAATGTTTGAAGTAAAAAAAAACACTTACGTAGATTGAGTGGCAAGGATGATCCATTGATAGAATATTAGGAATGGAGATCCGAGATTAAAAAGCCCACTTGATTCTTGAAATTAGGTCAATAATGTAACAATTCCGCTTTAAAACAGGTTAGTATATATAGGGTTACAACTAGAGCTGGCCAAAAATCGCTCCTAACGGGCCCAAATTGGTCCTAGTGATTCCATAACCGATTTCGGTCCCGACCCAAATATGAAAGTTTGGTTAAGGTGTACGAGGCCAGGTCTCAAATGGGTCCCATTTAATCTTTTTTTTAATTAAATTTAAAATTTATTTTTAACAAATAAAAGATACTTTTTCAAAAATTTGGTCAATTTAATACAGTAACAAATACGTAATTATTATAATTGAGTCAATCAAATACACTAAAAAAATACATTTTTGTTATAAAGAATTCGATCAATCAAATTTCATTTTGAATATTTGATTGGGTCAATCGAAAACACTAAAAAATGTTTTTATCATAACTTGAAAGATACATTTTTGTTATTTAATCAAATACACTTAAAAATACATTTAACAATAAATTTTAAAAAAAATAAAAAAATCAGGTTTGACCTTGTTTTTGGTGGAATATTGTAACCGGCCCGGTCTCCGCCAGTCCCGGACCAGCCTGACCCGGGCTCATTTGGTCATCTCTAGTTACAAGTGACAAGTCATTGGGTTGGGTTGGATTCACTTAAGCCTAACATTGTACCGATCCAATTGCTTTGGTTTAGGATTTAGTGAACTCGACATATCTTGGGTTGGTTTGGATCTCTGAGTTAGTCGGGTTTTTGTACAATCTTGCAATACATAATTTTGTACAATCCTGCAATACATAACAGAGATGGCCAAATAGAACCGAACTGACCCGGAACCAGCAGAACAAGTGGAGGACCGAGATGTCTTGGGAGATTCAGGCCACTCCCGAAACAACCCATATCAAAGGTCGGTGATGTCTTGGGAGATTCGACCAACTGACCACACAACCCATATCAAAAAATAATTATTTTTCTCTCCCACCATCAAGTTTTAGAGATTTCTCCAAACATGGAAACTAAGTTTTTTTTATTATTATTATATAGAAGAAGATAACAAAGTTGTTAATGATGTTTATAGAAAAAACTCATTTTTTTCCATTTTAGAGAACTGTTGGAGATGCTCTAAAAGCTACACTACGTCTATTTTCGTGAGACCACAATAACACATAACATTCACATCAAAACACTGTAAAGATATAAAAGTTATCAAACCTTCATAAGTAAATAAAAAAACACCGTGTTGCCTTCACAAAACTTTTATTGTAAGGGTTCAATATTATCACATGATACCAAATCCGTTCCAACCATCCGGCAGCTATAACGTGTAAACGTGATACCATATCCATTTCACTATCCTAACTTTGAATTTTTATAAATAAATACAAAATCGGAATTCGGTTGTACCAAAAAAAAGGTAATTATTTGAATTTTTTTAAATTAGTTTCATTACAAATTGAAATAAGCAACTAAAATAGATAAGAGTAATCAACTTTAAAAAAATGCTTTGCCGTGTTTTATACAAACAAAACTACAAAGCATGTGGTTAACAATAATACTTAAAGATTTTATTTTAGCAATAACATGATTAAAATTCTCTAACATGTAACAAATAGTGATATTTCATTTATGCATTTTAGTTATGGATGAAAAATCGTATGATAATAGAAGTTAAAGATGAAAAGTGTAAGAAGTTATTTGAACATTAATTATGTTTAATCCCTAACCAACTAATGAATTGCACTTTTAAGAGAAAATTGATCTAGTGTTTATCGTTAATTAATGTTGATTTAATTTCTTACCCTTCTCACACCCGGAATCCAACCTCTTAGTTACAATCGTTAAAAAAAGACCATGCACTTAATAATCATCATCAAGTATTTTTTTTTTTTGAAAGGCAAATATTATAAACAAAACAGGTAAAGTTACAGCCACCAAGCACAAAAGTCAACCAAACCAATACAAGGCACTAGGGGTGCTCATAGGTTGGATTGATCGGGTTCGAGTTGTTTTAACTAATCAACCCAATGTTGTCGGTTTGAGAATTTTTCAACCCAACCAACCGAATCAAAAGTTCAACCCAACCCAACCCGTTTGGGTTGATCGGGTTAATCGGGTTGGTCGGGTTGATAGTTTGGTATAACAAAATATTCTGCTAACATTGAATAACTCACAATTTCTTTTTCATCATCTGTTATTGTTATTTAGTACAACTTATCTATACTTCTTGAATTTGAAGTATATTACATCCAATTAATTTTTCTCAATATATATACTAATATATACAAATGATTTATGTAAAGATAGATAATAGATTGAAAATATATGTATACAAGGAGAGTGTCTGATGGGTGTAATTGTTTAATTTACATATTAATAGAGATTCAATAATTATATTAAACCCAAAATATAAAAGGATATCGGGTTGGTCGGGTCGGGTTGGGTCGGGTTCAAATAAAATTAACCTGATATCAACCCAATACCTACCGTTTGAAGATTTTACAACTCGATTAGGCATCGGGTTGCTTCGGGTTGAGTTATTTTGCATCGGGTTGGGTTGGGTTGATCGGATTGGTCGGTTTGATCGGTTTTTTGAGCACCCCTACAAGGCACCCTCCATCCCAGAAAGAAATACCCAGTAACAGCCCCCCATTACATCAGACAGAAACTAAAATGTAGAAAGAAATGGGTTTTGTTTTGCAAGGCGCAAAACAACAGCACCATCCCGGACCATACTGGGTACTATTCTATCTCATCTGCGCAGGGTCCATTAACCATCTTGTTCTATCTAGCGAGGCCGTCTTGTATCGCCTTTTTATCCACTCGAAAGACGTTTGTTGAAACTCGTACAATTGATCGACTAATTTCCTCTTATCCGCTCTAAATACTAGCTTATTCCGATGATTCCATATATGGTACAACGCAGCCCATGATACTCCAGTGCATACCGATTCTTCCGATGTGATCCCACCCGTTTCTTCACCCCCGCTGATAATTTCTTGTGCCGTTACCGCCGATCCCAAGTCTTTGTGCCACCAATATTGGTAACGTTGATAAACATTTTATTCAAATGAAATTTTTAGGAAAACACCTTAGAAAAACATGTCGAGTGTCATTTCTCTAAAAAAATAATCTATTTCGAGGTTTATTGTTTGAAATTGTTGATTTAAATTTATGTGTTTTGATATATAGTTTAAATTTAAATAGACTTTTTACAAATATTGGGATTATTGTAAAGGAAATGACGAGATATATTTCAAATGACGTGATTTATAATACGAAATACCTAGTTTTTGCTATCTATCAATAAAATTAAGTTAATGTATTAATATCATAAATACGATGTGGCTTTTTCTCGGGTCGCACAATTTGATACAAGAAAAATGATGAGAAGTCATATATATATATATATATAAAAGGTTGGGATCACGTGAGACCATCCTGTTTCCGTGAGACCCGTGACACCACTCTTTTACACTTGAAACTTCACAGCAAAAACATTGTGAAGGTAAAAAAAAATGATGGGTTCACATGAGACCAGCCTGTTTTCGTGAGACCCGTCGGAGACCCGTGAAACCACTTTTTTACTCTTGAAAACTTCAAAGCAAAAACACTATAAAGGTAAGAAAAATCTGAACCTTCACAGCAAAAACACTGTGAAGGTTACCTTCACAGAAAAAACACTATGTAGGTTACTTTCATAGCAAAAATACTTTAAAGATTCATATTTTTTTCTTACCTTCATAGTGTTTTTACTGTGAAGTTTCAAGTGTAAAAAAGTGGTCTCACGGAAACACAGTGGTCTCACGTGATCCCAAGTCTATATACATATATATAGGGGAGAGATCATACGAGAACACCCTCATTTAAAGGAACACATTTAGAACCACATAATGATGTGGGTCCCACATGATATAAAATCATATCTGATTTAATGGACCTACCATTAAATCAGATATGATTTTATATTGTGTGGGACCACATCATGTGTGATCCTAAGGGTGTTCATTTGTTTTTTTAAAAATGCAAAGTTTTCATTTGAACCTCCCCCCCCCCCCTCTCTCTCTCTATGTATATATATGGTGACACATAACAAATTGATACAATGACACTTTTCACGATCCTATAATCTTTTATACCGAAATGAAACGGTGGCACATGCCACCCAAAAAACCACCTGGGTCGTACATTAGGATTGAAGATTGTTTTACAAAAAAAATGATGGAAGGATGTACGCTTATATTATGTATTATAATAAAGCATTCGGCTCAAAAATATTCAAAACAATTTTTTATGCACTATAAAAAGAGTATTAATGCATATTACCTAAAATTATATATTTAGATAACTTTTAACGAAAAAGATGGATGGAATGAAGCTACTTACCGCTTAAGCGACGCAACAGTCTCCACAAAGGTCAATTATGTCGCTCTCGAAAGAATATCCATGCTACTGTCAATAGTAGTATACTGACAAACCTTTTCTGGCTTCTTACTCATTTTGAGATCGACTTTGTAAACATAACCTTTACGCCTGAAAATGGAATGCATGAGCCAATTTCCGTTCTTCATTAGGTGCCATAGTTGATACCTATACTGGAACTTGCAAGAACGTACCACCTTCGTCCACTCTCCATCTCCGTCCATCTTCCACAACTCGACTTTACCACTATCAATTTCAAAGTCACACACAAGTGAATGCATCCTCTTACAACCCTTATATATAAAATTTAGAAGAAGAAGTTGCTATCTTTGTGAACAATTCACTCTTAGTGTCGAACTTTATAATCAAATCTGATCCGTTCTTCATTAGGTGGCATGGTTGATACACAACTGGGGACATGGAATAACGTATCACCTTCGTCCACTCTCCATCTCCGTCCATCTTCCACAACACGACTATAGGATCACTATCTGTTCCCGGAAGCACACACAAGTGAATGCATCCTCCTACGACCATCAAATTATAACATACCCCAGAGGAAGAGGGAGTTGCTATTTCAGTGAACATTTCAGTCTTGGTGTCGAACCTT